>JAEOAD010000025.1:23950000-24550000 GCA_036365145.1 Orientallactaga sibirica
AGGCAAGCACCTTAACCATTAAGCCATCTCTCCAGCCCCACACCGAGCTTTTGTTTTGTTTTGTTTTTCAAGATGGAGTTTCACTCCAGCCCAGGCTGACCTGGAATTCATTATGTAGTCTCAGAGTGGCTTCGAACTAACAGCAATCCTATCTCTTGTCTCCCAAGTGCTGGTATTAAAGGCTTGCGCCACCATGTCCAGCTTCCAGACTTAGCTTTTTAAAGGCTTTGCCAAATAATTGTAGGTATTTGATACTGCCCCAAAACTTGACAAATGGTATTTTTTTCTGGTACTCTACCTCTGCATGCTAGGATGGCCGATGGCAACTGTGCCACGTGCCTCCCCTCACCAGACATGTGGTGACTTCTTAAAAGTTAGTTGCAAGCTGGGTGTGATGGTGCACACCTTGAATCCCAGCTCTTGAGAAGCAGAGGTAGGAGAGTATCTGCATTTGAGACCAGCCTAAGCTAGAGGGAGACCTTACCTCAAAACCCCACACACACACACACACACACACACAAACTAGGGCTGGAGAGATGGCTTAGCTGTTACGGCACTTGCCTGCAAAGCCTAAAGACCCAGGTTTGATTCTCTAATACCTGTGTAAGCCAGAAGCACATGGTGGCACATGAATTTAGAGTTTGTATGCAATGGCTAGAGATTCTGGCCCAACAATTCTCTCTCTCTCTGCTTCTTTTTTTCTCTCTCTCTCTCTTTTTTTTTTTTTTTTTTTTTTGGTTTTTTGAGGTAGGGTCTCAGTCTAGCCCAGGCTGACCTGGAATTCACTCTGTATTCTCAGGGTGGCCTCGAACTCATGGCGATCCTCCTACCTCTGCCTCCCGAGTGCTGGGATTAAAGGCGTGCGCCACCACGCCTGGCCTAAAGTAATTTAAAAAAAGTTTTTTCTATTATTTATTTTTATTTATTTATTTAAAAGAGAAAAAATTTAAAAATAAGTAAATAAAAAATTACTTCAAATGTGGTGGTGTATGGCAGCATCAGGAGGTGGAGTCAGGAGCATTTGAGTTTGAAGCCTTCATGGGATACCTGGTGAGCTCCAGGCCAGCCTGGGCTGTGTGGCAAATCCCTTTGTCAAACAAAACTTCAACCATCCAAAAAAGCAGAACCATTTTATAGGCTGTTTTTCCTTGTGTTTGAATTATAGCTACCTGAGAACTTTTGATCCTATACATAAAGATGTCTTTAGTGGACTTAGGGAAGAGGCTGTTAGAAGCTGCAAGAAAAGGCCACGATGATGAAGTGAGAACGCTGATGGCCAGTGGAGCCCCATTCACCACAGACTGGGTGAGCTCAGCAAAGAGGGAGGGAGGCCTCTCAGTCCTTGCCAGAGTCAGTCTTTTACAACAGCTTTCCTAAAGGCTAAACACACATGGCATTCTCTTCTCTTTCTGTGTCATTCCCTTACAAAAGTTTTATTTTCTTGCCGGGCGTGGTGGCGCACGCCTTTAATCCCAGCACTTGGGAGGCAGAGGTAGGAGGATCACTGTGAGTTCAAGGCCACCCTGATACTACATAGTGAATTCCAGGTCAGCCTGGACCAGAGTGAGACCCTACCTTGCAAAACCAAAAAAAAAAAAAAAAAGTTTTATTTTCTTGTTACTTTTTAGTTTTTTCAAGACAGGGTCTCACTCTAGCCCAGGCTGACGTGGATCTCACTCTTAGTCTCAGACTGGCCTTGAACTCATGGTGATCCTCCTTACTCTGCCTCCCAGATGCTGGGATTAAAGGCGTGTGTCCCACTTCACCTGAGTATGTGGTATTCCTTGGTCGTTTTACCAATTTAGTTTCCTGTGGATATATGGGTAGTAATTGTGCACTATCAAATACTTAACAATTTTCTTTTTTTCTTTTTCTTTTCTTTTCTTTCTTTCTTTCTTTCTTTTTTTTTTTTTTTTTTTTTTTTTTGGTTGTTCGGGGTAGGGTCTCACTCTGGCTCAGGCTGACCTGGAATTCACTATGTAGTCTCAGGGTGGCCTTAAACTCTCGGTGATCCTCCTACCTCTGCCTTCCCGAGTGCTGGGATTAAAGGAGTGCACATGGCTTTTTTTTTTTTTTTTCGTGGTAGGGTCTCACTCTAGCACAGGCTGATCTGGAATTCAGTCTGTACTCTCAGGGTGGCCTTGAACTCATGGTGATCCTCCTAACTCTGCCTCCCGAGTACTGGGATTAAAGGCATGTACCACGATGTCTGGCCAATTTTCTTTTTTTTTTTTTTTAATTTAAATTTAATTTATTTGTTTGAGAGAGAGAAAGCAGCAGATAGGAAGAAAATGGACACACCAGGGCCTTCAGCCAATGCAAACGAACTTTAGACACATGCTCCACCTTTTGCATCTGGCTTATGTAAGTACCGGGGAGTTGAACCTGGGTCCTTAGGCTTCACAGGCAAGCACTTTAATCACTAAGCCATCTCTCCAGTCCCCCCTTTTAAAATATATTTTATTTACATATTTATTTGTTTGTTTGAGAGAGCGAAAGAGAGAGAATGGGCAAACCAGGGCCTTCAGCCACTGCAGACAAACTCCAGATGCATGCATCCCCTTGTGCATCTAGCTTACATAGGTATTGGGGAATCAAACCTTAATCCTTAGGCCTCACAAGCAAATGCCTTAACTGCTAAACCATCTCTCCAGCCCTTTAAAAAAAAAAATTGTAGTCAGGCATGGTGGCACACCTCTTTAATCTCAGAACTTGGGAGGCAGAGGTAGGAGGATCGCCATGAGTTCAAGGCCACCCTGAGACTACATAGAGAATAATAAAAAGAGAAGAAGAAAAATTTTTATGAGAATTGGCACACCAGGGCCTCTAGCCCCTGCAGTTGAACTCCAGACACATGTGTACCTTGTTTGCATGTGCAACTTTGGGTGCTTGCATCACCTTGTGCATCTGGCTCACATGGGTCCTGAAGAGTTAAATAGTTAAATAGTCGTCTGTCTAGCCCCTCTTTCTTTCTCTCTCTCTCTTTTTTTTTTTTTTTTTTTGGTTTTTTGAGCTAGGGTCTCACTCCAGCTCAGGCTGACCTGGAACCCACTATGTAGTCTCAGGGTGACCTTGAATTTGTGGTGATTCTCCTACCTCTGCCTTCCAAGTGCTGGGATTAAAGGCGTGTGCCACCACACCTGACTTTTTTTTTTTTTTTTTTTTTCGAGGTAGGGTCTCACTCTAGCTCAGGCTGACCTGGAATTCACTATGTAGTCTCAGGGTGGCCTTGAACTCATGGTGATCCTCCTACCTCTGCCTCCTGAGTGCTGGGATTAAAGGCGTGCGCCACCACGCCCAGCCTCCATTCTCTTTCTATCTGCCTCTTTCTCTCTCCCTCCCTCCCTCTCTTAAGTAAATAAGTTACAAAAAAAAAAAAAAAAATCTGGTTGTAAGCCTGGCATGGTGGTGTAAATTTATTGAAAAACAAAAACAAAAAAAGAAGACAGGCAGGCTGGAGAGATGGCTTTGTAGTAAAGGCCTGACAAGCCTCAGGACACAGGTTCAATTTTCCAGTATCCAGATGCACAAAGTGGCACATGCATCTGTTGTTCATATGCAGTGACTAGAGGCTGTAGCACACCCATTCTCACTTGCTCTCTGCCTCCTTCTATTGCAAATAAATAAATAAATAAATAAATTTTAAAAAAGAGAGGCAGTTCAAAGGAGACAAAGCAGAACTGGAGAGATGGCTTAGCAGTTAAGGCACTTGCCAGCAAAGCCAAAGAATCTAGGTTTGATTCTCAGGACCCATATAAGCCAGATGCACAAGGTGGCACATGCGTCTAGTTTGTTTACAGTGGCTGAAGGCCCTGGCATGCCTATTCTCTCTCTCACATAAATAAAATGAAATAAAACAATAATTTTTTTTAAAGGAAGCAAAGCACATGTGTCTAGGTAACATGAGTTTGGTGGAAAAACAAGCCAAACCTTATGTGTGTGTATATTTGAAGGGATGTGCTCCATATACAATGTTTCATTTTTTTCTGCTGGCAAGGATTGAACCCAGGGCCTCAGAAATGATGCTAAAGACATATTCTACAGGTGAGCTCATAAACCCCATTATTTGACTTTCATACTAATCGGGGGGGGGGATATTCTGTTTATAGGCAAAGCAGTTTACATCAAAACTGAAATTTATCTATATATAAATAAAGCTGGGCATGGTGGCATAAGCCTTTAATCTCAGCACTTGGGAGGCAGAGGTAGGAGAGTTCAAGACCACCCTAAGACTGCATAGTGAATTCCAGGTCAGCCTGGGCTATACTGAGACCCTATGCCTCAATAAAAAAGAAAAAGAAAGAGGGCTGGAGAGTTGGTTTAGTGGTTAAGATGCCTACCTGTGAAGCCTAGGGACCCAGGTTCCATTCGCCAGTACTCACACTGGCCAGATGCACATGGTGGTGCATGCTCCTGGAGTTTGCAGTAGCTAGAGGCCCTGGTGTGCCTGTTCACTCTCAAATAACCAAATAAGCATAAATTTAAAAAACAAAAAATATTTATATAATTTTGGGACTAGGGACATGGTCTAGTGGTTAAAGGTGCTTGCTTCTAAAGCCTACTAATCCAGGATCAATTCCCCAGTACCCATGTAAAGGCAGGCAGGCATTAGAGACCCTGGCATGACCATATACATTTGCATGCATGCAAATAATTAAAAGAAAGAAAAACTACAAAATTTACTGAGAATAGGGCTGGAGATGGCTTAGCGGTTAAGGCGTTTGCCTGAAAAGCCAAAGGACCCCAGTTCAATTCTCCAGGACCCATGTAAGCCAGATGCACAAGGAGGATGCATGTATCTGGAGTTTGTTTGCAGTGGCTGCATGCCCTGGGCGTGCCCATTCTCAACGCATCTCTCTCTCTCTCTCTCTCTCTTCTTCCTCTCTCTGAAATAAATACATTTTAAAAAATTTACTGAGAATATTTCATTTTCAATACACCATTACTGTGTTTATATTTAGTAAAGAGAGTAAGCTACCATGATATTTAAGGAACAGAGGAAACAAGCTGACAAAGTTTACATAATTAAGGAAAAACTCATTCTGTTGAGACTGACAAAGTGGAATTAGACGTGTGACACAAAAAGGGGATACTCTTCCTGAAACATGAAGCTCACTGCAGGTAACTTAGGTGCCTGACAACTCTAGACAAAACAGAAATGCAAAGCCCACCAGCTGTCATTTCTCATGGAGCTCAGTTCCTCAGTGCTGGGTCAGGATGGCATATAAAGCCTCTCCTCCCAACTTGTAACTGCACCGAGGACACTAAAGGATGGATATACTGACCACATCTGCCCATGAGAAGACTCTGGGAATGACACTATCAGAAGTGTGAGTTCTTTAAGCACAGAATTTATTTCATTATGTTGCATCTGATTTTCATACTTTATAAGTTCTGTTTAATCATGCTGCATGCTCCAGTCTGGGAATCAGACACTGTAGCTCAAGACTGGCCTTGAATGTACAACAATCCTTCCACCTTAGCCTCCATAGTGTGCTGGGATTAAATGTGTGCCCCACTAAGATAATCTTTCTTTCTTTCTTTCTTTTTTTTTTTTGGTTTTTCAAGATCTGGGTGTCACTCTAGCCCAGGCTGACCTTTTTCAAAATTTAGTCTTAGGGTTTATCAAATTATTTATTTATTTCCTACCTCTGCCTCCCAGAGTGCTGGGATTAAAGGTGTCTGCCACCAGCCTCTAGTCAGGCCTGTCATTATGAACAAAAAAATTTTAGGGCTTGAGAGATGGCTGGATACTGGTTAAACGCTTGTGTTTGAAGCCTAAGGACCCGGTTCGAGGCTTGATTCTCCAGGACCTGCCTGTCTTCTTTTTTTGTTTTTGTTTGCATGCATCTGGAGTTTGTTTGCAGTGGCTGGCCTCCCTGGCGCACCCATTCTCCTCTCTCTCTCTCAGCCTCCTGAGTCCTCTCTCTACCTGCCTATGTCTCTCTCTCTCTCTCTCAAATAAATAAATAAATAATAAAATATTTAAAAAAAAATTTTATCTGCACATACTTTTGCGCGCACACATATGCAACAGAGCCTCTTGATTTGCAGGTGAACTTCAATGCTTTTTGTGTACAGCTTACATGGGCAATTTAGAAATTGAACCCAGCCGGGCGTGGTGGCGCACGCCTTTAATCCCAGCACTCGGGAGGCAGAGGTAGGAGGATCGCTGAGAGTTCAAGGCCACCCTGAGACTACATAGTGCATTCCAGGTCAGCCTGGGCTAGAGTGAGACCCTACCTCGAAAAACCAAAAAATAAAAATAAAAAATAAAACGTACCTTTTAAAAAAAAAAGAAAAGAAATTGAACCCAGCCTAGCAGGCTTTACAAAACAAGTGCCTTCGACCACTGAGACATCCTCCAGTCCCAACTATCATTGTCAGTTTTCTTTGAGTATGACAGTACATCTGTGGTCTTTTGCCTGCTTTCATTGTAACAGTCTAAGAAAAGGTGCCTTGTGGAAAAAACAAGGTGTCAGAATCTGATCTGAGCTGGGCTTGGCAACAGAAAAGGAAGTCCATGAGATTAGTATTTCTTCACACTGCCCCCTCCCCACCCCTAGGGTCTCTCTCTAGCCCAGGCTGACCTGGAACTCACTATGTAGTACCTCCCAGGCTTTGAACTACCAAGTGAGTTCCAGGTCAGTGTGGGCTAGAGTGAGACCCAAACATGAAAAAAAAAAACAAAGAAATGAAATGAAATGAATGAACCAGGTGTGGTGATACACATTTGTGATTGCAGCACTTGGGAGGTAGAAGCAGGGGGGAACATTCTTTGTCACATACCCTGTTTGAGACTAGCCTGAGTCTGAACCACTTGAGATCTTGTCTCAAAATAAATAAATAAATAAATAAATGGGGCTGGGGAGATGGCTTAACAGTTAAGGCGCTTGCCTAAGGACTCATGTTTGACTCTCGGAATCCCATGTAAGCCAGATGCACAGTGACTAAAGCACTCAAGGTCGCACCTACATATAAGGGGGCGCATGTATCTGGAGTTCGATGGCAGTGGCTGGAGGCGCTGGCACCAATATTCATTCTCTCTCTCCTTTTCTCTTTCTCTCTCTCTCATAAAAAAAGGCAGAGGTAGGAGGATTGCCATAAGTTTGAGGCCACCCTGAGACTACATAGTGAATTCCGGGTCAGCCTGAGCTAGAGTGAGACCCTACCTCGAAAAACAAAAAACAAACCAAAAAAGGCAGTCTGATGAATGTATTGGGCTGGAGAGATGGCTTCGTGGTTAAGACACTTGCCTACAAATCCAAAGGATCCAGGTTCGACTCTCCAGGACCCACAGAAGCCAGATGCACAAGGGGGCGCATGCATCTGGAGTTTGATTACAGTGCCTGATGGCCCTGGTGTGCCCAGTCTCTCTCTCTCTCTCTCTCTCTCTCTCTCTCTCTCACTCTGCCTCTTTCTCTCTCAAATAAATTAATTAATTTTAAAAATTAAAAAAGAGCCGGGCGTGGTGGCGCACGCCTTTAATCCCAGCACTTGGGAGGCAGAGGTAGGAGGATCGCCGAGAGTTCGAGGCCACCCTGATACTACAGAGTGAATTCCAGGTCAGTCTGGACTAGAGTGAGACCCTACCTCGCAAAACCAAAAAATTAAAATTAAAATTAAAAATTAAAAAAAAAGAACATATTGACACAAGTTACAATAAAGATGTAACTTTGAAAGCCTTATGCTAAGTAAATGGTGTCAGATAAAAAAAAAAAAAAGTAAAAAGTAGAAGTCAACAAGTCTGGGAATGGGCTACAGGACACTCTGCCCTAAGGCTATCCAAAGGAGAAACTATAGCGTAGGTGGGGACACTCTCCTTCCTGCAGAGCCGCCCACTAGTGGTGCAGTGTGCTTAAGACTCTCCAACCAGTTCAGTGTGCTCCAGACACACAGCTACTGGGATGAGACTTTTCAAAGTGTGGCTGCCTTTGAGTCATCAATTCCTCACCCTGCTCTCTATGTAACCCCAATAAACTCATTGGTTCACCAAAAAAAAAAAAAAAAAAAGTAGTCTATTGTGCTTGCCTCAAAAAAAAAATAGGGCTGCAGACAGAGATGGCTTAGCAGTTAAGTGCTTGCCTGTGAATCCTAAGGATCCTGGTTCGAGGCTTGATTCCCCAGTACCCACGTAAGCCAGATGCACATGGTGGCACATGCATCTGGAGTTCGTTTGCAGTGGCTAGAGGCCTTGGCACACCCATTTTCTCTCTGTCTCTCTCCCCTCATTTCTCTGTTTCTAATAAGTAAATAAGTAAAAATTAAAAAAAAATAATGATAGGGCCAGGCATGGTGGTGTCTTTATTTATTTATTTATTATTATTTTTATTTTATTTTTTATTTTTTGGTTTTTCGAGGTAAGGTCTCACTCTAACCCAAGCTAACCTAGAATTTAATCTGTATTCTCAGGGTGGCCTCAAACTCACAGCGATCCTCCTACCTCTGCCTCCCATGTGCTGGGATTAAAGCGTGCATCACCATGCCCAACCTGGTGGTGTCTTTATTATTATTTTTTTGTTTTGTTTTGTTTTGTTTTTGTTTTTCGAGGTAGGGTCTCACTCTGGCTCAGGCTGACCTGAAGTTCACTATGTAGTCTCAGGGTGGCCTCGAACTCATGGTGATCCTCCTACCTCTGACTCCTGAGTGCTGGGGTTAAAGGCATGCACCACCATGCCCGGCTTTTTTATTATTATTATTATTATTATTATTATTATTATTATTATTATTTTGAGTTAGGGTCTCACTCTAGCTCAGGCTGACCTGGAATTCACTATGTAGTCTCAGGGTGGCCTCAAACTTATGGTGATCCTCCTACCTCTGCTTCCCAAGTGCTGGGATTAAAGGCGTGCGCCACCACGCCCGGCTTTTATTATTTTTTTTGAAAATATTTTATTTTTATTTATTTAGTTGAGAGAGAGAGAGAGAGAAGGAGGAAGAGAGGGAGAATATGGGCATGCCAGGGCTTCCTGCCACTGCAAATGAACTCCAGATGCATGCGTCACCTTGTGCATCTGGCTTATGTGGGTCCTGGGGAATCGAACTGAGGTCCTTTGGCTTTGCAGGCAAGCACCTTAACTGCTAAGCCATCTCTCTAGCCCTATAGTGGTATCTTTAATCTCAGCACTTGGGAGGCAGAGGTAGAAGGATCACTGTGAGTTTGAGGCCACCTTGGGACTAGAGTTCCAGATCAGCCTGGGGTAGAATGACCTAGAGACTCTTGCTTAAGAAAAGACTAGATCTCTGCCCAGAACTTTCACCAGATTTACAAAAAGGACACAGACTTGCTTATTACTCTGGAACACCAATTCTTTCTTTCCTTCCTTTTTTAAGGTAGGGTCTTGCTCTTACCTGGGCTGTCCTTAAACTCACTCTGTAGTTTCAGACTGTCCTCATACTCGTAGCGATACTCCTACCTCTGCCTCCCAAGTACTGGGCTTAAAGGCCTTTCCCACCATACTTGGCTTGGAACACCGTTTCTAAATTTTTGTTTCCTTTATCTCATTGTTCTGTTTGTTCTGCTTTACTTGGGCAATGAACTTTTGTTTCAATCAGTTTAGTTTCTTAAATTTTCTATTCTCTGCCCTTTTCTCTAGGATTGTTATGAATCTGTTTAGCCTTTTCCTTTATCCCTGACTCAAAATGTTCTTTTGTTTTGTTTTGTTTTTTATTTTTAGGTAGGATCTCGCTAGCTTAGGCTGACTGGAATTTACTATGTAGTCTCAGGGTGGTCTTGAACTCATGGTGACCCCCCCCCCATCTCTGCCTTCCAAGTACTGAGTTTAAAGGTGTGCACTAGCATACCTGGCTTCCATTTATTTATTTATTTATTTATTTATTTATTTATTTATTTATTTATTTTTTTTTAGAGAGAGAGAGCAGACATACCAGGGTCTTTAGTCACTACAATTGAACTCCAAACACATGAGCCCCTTGATGTGCATTGGCATCATTGTGCATCTGGCTGCATGAGACCTGGAGTTTCAAACATGAGTTTTTAGGCTTTGCAGGCAAGCACCTTAACTGCTAAGCCATTTCTCCAGCCTTTTTTTTTTTTTTTTTTTTTTTCCTGAGGTAGGGTCTCTCTCTAGCCCAGGCTTAACTGGAACTCACTATGTAACTATGTAGCCTTAGGGTGGCCTTGAACTCAGCCATCCTCCTAACTCTGCCTCCCAAGTGCTGTGGTTAAAGGCATGCACCATCACGCCTGGCTCCTTTATTATTATTATTATTTTATTTATTTATTGTATGTATTAGAGACAGAAAGAGGGAGAGGGAGAATGGGCATGCCAGGGCCTCTAGCCACTGCAAATGAACTCCAAACACATGCACCCCCTTGTGCATCTGGCTTAAGTGGGACCTGGAGAATTGAACTGGGGTCCTTAGGCTTCCCAGGCATGTGCCTTAATTGCTAAGCCATCTCTCCATCCCCTGGCTCCTTTTTTTTTTAAACCATCTAGTCATGCTTAAAATCATGCCCTTTTTCTATTTTGTATAATAATTATAAATAGATGAATATATATTTGCACATTTTCTTCTCAAGATTTACCTCTCTTTGTTGCTTTTCAATTTATTTCCTCTTTTCCTGTTCAGTGGCATTGGACTTGGATTTTTTTATTATAATTATATAAGTTTTATAGCCAAAAAATATCTTTTGAATATCTTTTAAGCAGACCAAAAATAAATCTGGAGTCAAAGAAGTTATTCAATCCTAACTCATTTCCCTATCTTTAAAAATCTGGAGCTGGCTCAAAGGTTAAAGATGCTTGCTTGCAAAACCTACTGGCCTGGGTTCAGTTCCCCAGCCACTCACATAGAGCCAGATGGACATTCATTTGCAATGGCAAGGGACCCTGGCATGCACACCCATACACACACACATACATGCAAGTAAATAGATAAAAATTTAAACATTTGGTGAATGATATGCCTAGAACAAATGGAATAGATGCTGAAATAGTTGGTGTGGATTTGTTATTTTTCTCATATTTCTTGATACAAGGTTTGAAAATACTTAATATGAATTGAAGACATACTGACTTCCTTTAAAAAAAAATCATGCTCTTTGATGATTCTTGCCAGATAAATCCATCTGACTTAAAGCTATTATATTTCACACTTACCTAATGAATGAACTATTTCTCTGGTCATTAGTATATTAAGTTTTAAATTCTACCATTTTCTTTATTCCTATTGACCAGATGCTTTCTCCAAGGACAGAAAGCCTAGAATTCATCTTGTCCTTGTATGCATCTGTCCAGCAGTGATCTAGTTCTGTGCAGGCACAGGAAAAGTCAACGAGTGTTCTTTCCCACAGCTTGGAACATCACCCCTCCACCTTGCTGCCCAGTATGGTCATTATTCCACCGCAGAAGTGCTCCTTCGGGCAGGTGTTAGCAGGGATGCCCGCACCAAAGTGGACAGGACCCCTCTGCATATGGCTGCAGCTGACGGACATGTCCATGTCGTGGAACTGCTTGTTAGGGTAAGGCATGAATAGTGTTGGGGCTGTGTTGAAGAAAGGCATCCACTTCCTGTTTTCTTAAATAAGTGCAGCTAGTTTATATCACCAAGTTCCATATTTATTTATTGATGAGAACATCTTGAAGAGTCCTATAGCTGAGGAGGGCTTTTTTTGTTTGCTTTTTTTGGTTTTTCAATGTAGGATATTGCTCTAACCCAGGCTGATGTGGAATTCATTATGTAGTCTCAGTCTCAGGATGGCCTCATACTCACAGTGATCCTCTTACCTCTGCCTCCCAAGTGCTGGTATTAAAGGCATGCAGCACCATGCCTGGCCTTTTTTTTTTTGTTGTTGTTGTTTGTTTGATTGTTTGTTTGTTTTTGGTGGTTTGGTGTGTTTTGAGACATGGGCTACCCTGAAACTCATTATGATCCTTCCACCTTAACCTCCTGAGTGCTGGGACTGACAGCATTCACCACCACGCCTGGCTTTTTCCTAAATTTTTTAAGAGCTAAATTGATTTTTCTTCATTTCTTTTCTGTAGGTGTTTTCTGTGCTTACACCCATCCTTTCAAGCACTCAGCTTTCTGTTAATACATGCAACAGAAACTGTTCTTTCTCCTTCCTCTCCCATCTGCCACTGTTTCCCAGTGATGTCCTTAGCAGACCCACTAATGAAAGCAGCATGTTGCTCAGCATTCAGGAGAGTTTGAGATACGGGTTTCCTTTGAAATTCCTTCAACAAGTGCTAAATTTAAACACATGTGTGACCTCTGTGTAAGCCCTGTTTTGGGGGATGTGCTTTTACACCTGTATTTTTAGTCACTCTTGGTTAAAAACTTGCTTTTCTTTAACAGAACGGTGCAGATGTGAATGCCAAGGACATGCTGAAGATGACAGCTCTGCACTGGGCTGCAGAGCACCACCACCGCGATGTCGTTGAGTTACTCATCAGATACGGAGCTGACGTCCATGCTTTCAGCAAGTTTGACAAGTCCGCCTTTGACATAGCCATGGAGAAGAACAACGCTGAGATTCTGCTCATCCTTCAGGTGTGTTCCATTCTACTACTCAAGAGCACTTCAACTCAAAGATTGGAGGGAGTTAAGTTAAAACTTCTATCTTCTCAAAAGTACCTCTTCTCGCACATATCAATCGTTAGTAAACTTTTCTTCTTCTTTTTTTTTTTTTTTTTTTAAATTTTATTTATTTATTTGCAAGCAGAGAGAGAAAGATAGAAGAGAGGCAGACAGAGAGACAATGGGCATGCCAGGGCCTCCAACCACTGCAAACAAACTCCAGATGCATGTGCCCCTTGTGCATCTGGCTTATGTGGGTCCTGGAGAATTGAACCGGGATCCTTTGGCTTCGCAGGCAAATGCCTTAACCGCTAAGCCATTTCTCCAGCCCATGGTTTTGGTTTTTGAGGCAGCCTCTCAGCTGCTGGGAACGAAATCTAGATGTGTGCGCCCCCTTGTGGTCAAGTGCGCCCTTGTGTCACTTTGCATCTGGCTAAACATGGGACATGGAGATTGGAACTGGGTTCTTAGGCTTAGCAGGCAGGGCCTTGACCGCTAAGCCATCTCTCCAGCCCCCGCTTGCCTTTTTAGAAAAAAATTTTTTTGAGAGAAAGAGACAGGAAGAGGCAGAGAGAATGGGCATGCCAGGGCCTCTCAGCCACTGTGAACAAACTGCAGACATGTGCAACTCCTTCTGCACATGTGCAGCATTGCGCACTTGGTGTCACTTTTGCATCTGGCTAAACGTGGGACCTTTGCAGGCAGGCGCTTTAACCACTAAGCCATCTCTCCAGCCCTCAGCTTGCCTTTTAATCTTTACTGTCCTTTATTCTGGTCTCATACTTGCAAACACATGCTAACAGGAATTCCTGAGCTCACTCCAACCTTCCTGAAATGGCTCCATATCTAGATGCATAGCTCCTGTTTGATGCACCAGTTATTTTGCTCTCTGAAAGATGGGTCATAGTATAACCACAAATTTCTGCTTCTGAAGTGGGCAGGGTGGTACACACCTTTAATCTCAGCACTCAAGAGGAAGGAGTAGTCCTAAGGATCGCTATGATTTGAGGCCAGCCTGGGGCTATAGAAGAAATTCAAGGTCAGCCTGGGATAGAGTGAGACCTCAGGGGGTGGGAGGAAAGAACAGTGTTGTAGAACCTAACGTGTTGCCTCACACCTGTAATCCCAGCTCAGGAGGGTGATATGGGAGGATTGGCTTGAAATTGCGGCAAATTTGGGCTACAATGGTGAGTTCAAAACCAGTTTTAGACTACAGGATGAGTGAGAACTTGTCTCACAAACTAAAACAACAGGGGGTTTGGAGAGATGGTTTAATGGTTAAGGCACTTGCTGGCAAAGCCACAGGACCCAGGTTTGATTCTCCATGACCCATATAAGCCAGATGCACAAGCTAGCATCTGCATATGGAGTTCGTTTGCAGTGATTAGAGACCCTGGCATGCCCATTCCCCGCCCCCCTTTCTCTGTCCCTGTCTCTAGTAAATGAATAAAAATAATTCATTTAAAAAAAGCCGGGCATGGTGCCTTTAATCCCAGCACTCGGGGGCAGAGGTAGGAGGATCACAGTGGGGAGGATAAAGAGTAGGAGGCCACCCACATCAGGTTTAATGTGTTGGGGGCAGGATATGGTGGCACACATCTTTAATCCTGGCCCTTGGGAAGATGAGGTAGGAAAATTGCTGTGAATTTCAGGCTAGCCTGAGACTACAGAATGAGTTAACAGTTCAGCCTGGGCTATAGTGAGACCCTACATTGAAGAAAAAAATTAAAAAAAAAAAAAAAAAGTGAGCCAGGCATGGTGGCCCATGCCCTTAATCCCAGCACTCAGGAGGCAGAGGTAGCAGGATCACCATGAGTTGGAGGCCACACTGAGACTACAGAATGAATTCCAGGTCAGCCTGGGCTAGAGGAAGACCCTACCTCGGAAAAAAAAAAAAAAAGTGGTCAATTGAAGAGTGAATTTAATGGTATCAAGAGGAGGGGAAAAACAAAAAACCCCGTATCAAGAGAATGAATAATCTGTTCAATTGAGATTCTTAGTCAAGAGGATAATTACACATGAAAAATAGCCACTTGTGCACAGTTTTTTGTTTGTTTTTCATAACAGATGGTTTTCCAAAGACTGGTTATTCTCTTTAGCTTTCAGTTATTGTTCAGAGCCCTTTCATAACTGGACTTTTTTAGTAATGAGCATGTTTGTAGAAAACTTTTGAAAGTAAAAATAAAAGATAAGCATCTTCTTTTCACTAAATCGAGCAAATATTCTTGGAAGCAAAAGTGTACCATATGGTACTAGGTCTAAAATCTGGTACTGATTTATTTGCTTGTTATGTATTCTCCTAGGAATTTCTTCAGTGGCAGAATGGAACAAGTCGTTGGACCAACTCTAGAGAATATTTTTCTCTTCAGGGATATCCTGCTAGCACATTGTCTTGTAGATAATTGATGGTTGAATGTTAGTGCTGTAAATCCAACCCAATTCCTGCTTTTTCCAAGCTGAAAATAAAAAATCCAGACAGGTTAAGTGGAGTGTGTAGATGTCTTGCAAAGAACATACCTTTATTTTTCTCAAGTAGAAACAAGTTTGGGAAAACGACCTAACATCTCTGTTGCTGTGGTTTCTAAAAAAGCAGTGGTGTTAATGAGAACTGTAAGCTCCCTGGGACATAGTGTGCCAGAACTAGTTCTGCTTGATAGAGCATTGCCAGGGGTGGGGTTTATGTTGTTCAGTAACTGTATGACTAAAGCTAATGAGTGTTCTGACTTTGAAATACCCTGCTTTGCGTGGTAGGAAGCAATGCAGAACCAGGTGAATGCTAACTCTGGGAGAGCCATCCCCGTGACTAACCCTGTGACTGTGGCTGCCCCATTCATCTTCACCTCTGGAGAGGTTGTTAACCTCGCTAGCCTTGTTTCTACAGCCAACACCAAGACGACCTCAGGTAATAGTCTGATCATGTGACACTTATTTTAAACTTAAAAATGAGCCGAGCACGAACTTCCTAGAGATGAATGGATTCACTATCCAATATCCACTTTTTTTTGAGGTAGGGTCTTGCACTAGCCCAGGTTAACCTGGAATTCACCTTGTAGTCTCAGGGTGGCTTCAAACTCATGGCGATCATCCTACCTCTGCCTTCCCAGTATTGAGATTAAAGGCAGGCACCACCACACCCAGCTGATAGCCACTTTAAAGAAAAAAAATATATTCTCCAGGTGCTGGAGAGATGGCTTAGCGGTTAAGGCATTTGCCTGCAAAGCCAAAGGATCCCGGTTTGACTCTCCAGGACCCACGTAAGCCAGATGCACAAGGGTGTGCATGTGTCTGGAGTTCGTTTGCAGTGGCTAGATACGCTGGTGCACCCATTTTCTCTCTCTCTTTCTCTGCCTCTTTCTCTCAAATAAATAAAATACTTAAAAAACATTAAAAAATATTCCCCAAACTCTGCTGCAGTAAAAGCTGTGATGCAGGACACTTGCCTGACATGTATAAGTCCAAGCACCACCAAAAGTAAAATTTTACCCCTCTTTTTTTTTTTTTTTTTTTTTTTTTTTTTTTGAGGAAGGGTTTCATTCTAGCACATTCTGACCTGGAATTCATTCTGTAGCACTAGGCTGGCCTTGAAATCACAGCCATCCTCGTATCTTAGCTTCCTTCCTTGAGATACAGTCCTGTTGAAGCTGGGGCTTATGGGTGACCTGTGAGCACCGGCAGTCATCCTGTCTCCATCCCCCCCAGCACTGGGTTTGTAGTCATATGTGGCCACCCCTGGCTTTTTATGTGGGTACTGGGCATTGAACTGAGGTCCTGATACTTGCACAGGAGGTACTTTTTAACTCATGAGCCATCACCCCAGCCATGCTTATTCTTTCTGATCTTGGGGAAGATGAAAGGATTTTACATGGACACTATGTTGAAAGTAAGATATTCTACAGATTTACCTATTGAAAGGTAAATTCCTGGGATGGAGATCTGCCTTATCAGTTAAATAAGGCACTTGCCTGCAAAGCTTAAGGACCTGAGTTCAGTTCCCCGTTACCCACATAAAGCCTGATGCACTAGGTGGCCCATGTGTCTGGAGTTTGTTTGCAGTGGCTACAGGCCCTGGCACGCCCATTCCATTCTTATTCATTCATATTATCTCTCTCAAATGAATAAATAAATATTTTTTTTGTTTGTTTTTGTTTCTCAAAGTAGAGTCTCAGTCTAGCTCAGGCTAACCTGGAATTCACCATGTAGTCTCAGGGTGGCCTTGAACTCACAGAGATCCTCCTACCTCTGCCTCGTGAGTGCTGGGATTAAAGGCGTGTGCCACCACTCCCGGCTAAATAAATTTTTTGTTTCTTTATTTGATTGATTGTTTCTCAAGGTAGGGTTCCACTCTAGTCCAGGCTGACCTGGATTCACTACGTAGTCTCCAGGTGGCATCGAACTCACAGTGAAACTCCTACCTCTGCCTCCCGCATGCTGGGATTAGACATGCACCACCATGTCTAGCTAAATAAAAATTATCATTATTATTAATATATATATATATTTTTTTTTTTTGGTTTTTCAAGGTAGAGTCTCACTCTGGCCCAGGGTGACCTGGAATTAACTATGTAGTCTCAGGGTGGCCTCAGACTCACGGTGATCCTCCTACCTCTGCCTCCCGAGTGCTGGGATTAAAGGCGTGTGCCACCACGCCCGGCTTAAATAAAAAAATTTTTTTTTTTTGGAGAGAGAAAGAGAGGAGAAGAAGATAGATAGAGATGGGCACACCTGCAGTCTCTCAGCTGCTGCGAACAATATCCAGATGTGTCCGCCCCCTTGTGGTCAAGTGCACCCTTGCGTCACTTTGCATCTGGCTAAACATGGGACCTGGAGATTGGAACCAGCGTTCTTAGGCTTAGGATGCAGACGTCTTAACCGCTAAGCCATCTCTCCAGCCCAGTTAAATAAAATATTTTTAAAAGAACTTGAGGTTGGAAACTGACCTTACACATACTCAGGCCTGTTCTTCCTTCACTGATGAGCAGAGGGAGTGTGTGGGACAAAGGCCAGCAGAGTGTGCTCCTACACCACACTTAACTTGGGGTGAGGCACGTTCTGTAATCCTGCTGCAGGACAGCAGTGATGATCAGCCTCAGGAGCAGGCAGCATGGACTGTAGCTACAGATACTGTGTTCACCTTTGACAGTGGTAAGACAATAGCCAGGTGAGGGAATGTAATGGCTCTAAACCACTTCAAATTAATTCACTTTATGTGAAAGAACTTTTAAACCCTAAGATGTTTGTGGGGGGTATGTAGGTTCATTCTTTGTGAGTGCATGTCCACACGTGCCATAGCACTTGTGTGGGGGTTAAGGACAATTTTAGGTTTTGATCCTCGTCATCCACCTTGTTTGAGGTAGAGTCTCACATTTACCATTTACATTTGCCCAGCTAGCTGGCCTGTATGCTTCCAGGAATTTCTGTCTCACCTGTCTGTCACCACAGAGGCACTAGGATTATACATGCCCACCACAGTGCCAGGTTTTTACATGAGTTTGGCAATCTGAACTCAGACCTTCATACTTCTGCATCATGTGCTTGATCCACTAGGCTGTCCCCCAGCCCCATAATTGGTTTCTATTAGTTTGGATTAGCGAATAAGATTATGAACATTATAGTGCAAAGCTGGTTTTGATTTAATAAGCCACTTTTTTTTGTTTTGTTTTTCGAGGTAGGGTCTCACTCTAGCTCAGGCTGACCTGGAATTCACTATGTAGTCTCAGGGTGGCCTTGAACTCATGGCAATCCTCCTACCTCTGCCTCTCAAGTGCTGGGATTAAAGGCGTGCACCACCACGCCCGGCAATAAGCCACTTTTTACTTTGCCTTTGTGCTTTCCACTGGACCTTGCTTGCCTTTTTAACTAAAATCAGCGACCCCATGCATCAACAGTACAGTTCTCAAATCCCACTACCTCAGGGGTGGCCACCTTTTCAGCCCTTGCTGAACAGCAGCCTGCTGCTCCAGCTACTCACACAGAGCCACAGCACTAACTGGCTCATGGGCGTGGTTTTGCACGCCTTTAATCCCAGCACTCAGGAGGCAGAGGTAGGAGGATCGCAGTGAGTTTGAGGCCACCCTGAGAATACAGAGTGAATTCCAAGTCAGCCTGAGCTAGAGTGAGACCCTACCTCGAAAACCAAAAAAAAAAATAAAATAAAATAAATAAATAAATAAATAAAAGAGATAGAAGAGAGACAGACAGAAAGAATGGGCACACCAGGGCCTCCAGCCATTACAGATGAACTCTAGATGCATGTGCCACTTAGTGTATCTGGCTTTATGTTGGTATTGGCTCATCGAACTTTGATCGTTAGCCTTAGCAGGCAAGTGACTTAAACGATGAGCCATCTCTCCAGCCCCACTTTAGTATATTTTTATTTTATTTATTTATTTTTTATTTTTACTTTTTTAGTTTTTCAAGGTTGGGTCTCACTCTAGCCCAGCCTGACCTGGAATTCTCTGTGTAGTCTCAGGGTGGCCTTGAACTCACAGCAATCCTCCTACCTCTACCTCCCGAGCGCTGGAATTAAAAGCATGTCCAATTTAGTATATTTAACCTAGCATTTCTAAAAGGTATTGATGCATAAAACTGACCTCTTTTGTTACTTGGTTTCGCGTTTGTTTTGGAATTCACTATAGCCCAGGCTGGCCTTGAAGTCCTGGAGCTCCCTCGACCTCAGTTCCCACTGTCCTGTGATTACAAGTGTGTGCTATCACACCTGTCCATAAAGCCTGTCTTGTCAAAAGCTATTGTGGCGCACACCTTTAATTCCAGCACTCAGGAGGCAGACGTGGGAGGATCGCTGTGAGTTCAAGACTACATAGTGAATTCCAGGTCAGCCTGAGCTAGAGTGAGACCCTACCTCGAAAAACCAAAAAAACAAAAACAAAAAAAAGGCTATTGTGGCACATGACTTTAATCCCAGCATCCCAGCCCTAGGGAGGCTTGAGTTAGGAGGATTGCTGTGAGTTTGAGGCCAGCCTGGGCTATAAAGTGAGACCTTGTGTCAATGAAAACAAACATGAACAAACCCAGAACTGCTGAATCTTAACTTATTTTTCTCAATATTTCTTCTCTGAGTAGTATGTATTTGAAAGCTGAAATTAGTATACTCTTTTTTTAATTGACACTTTAAATTTTTTCTTATCCCTAATTCAGAGAAAATTGAAGAGGGAAATTGTGTTGTGTTGACCCATCAATCCGGCAAGTAGTGGGGAGTGGAGGCCAGAGGGTCGTTACCATAGTGACTGATGGAGTCTCTTTGGGTAATCTCCAGACTGGAAGCCTTGGCCAGCCATTTTTTGTAACTATGCAAAACGGACAGCAAGGTAAGTTTTATCCAGTAGACAATTGTTTATTTAAGTACATTTGAGTGACTGGGCAGATTCCAACTCCTGGGAAACTCAGTAGTTAAAAGCACATCTTCCACAAGCCTGTCTACTGAAGTTCAAATCAGCACCACAAAAAGCCAGAGGAAAGTGTTACACATCTGTAATCCTATTGTGATTATGGCAATGGGAAGCAGAGTCAGGAGAGCCCCATGGCTAGTCTGGACGTCCCAGTGGCAAACAACAAGAGAGACTATCTCAGAACAAGGTAGAAAGCCGGGCATGGTGGCGCACGCCTTTAATCCCAACACTCTGGAGACAGAGGTAGGAGGATTACTGTGAGTTTGAGGCCAGCCTGAGACTACATGGTGAGTTCCAGGTCAGCCTTGGCTAGAGTGAGATCCTACCTTGAAAAATCAAAAAAAAAAAAAGAAAGAAAATGTTTTTTATTTGCAAGCAGAGACAGAGAGAAGGGGTGCACCAAAGCCTCCTGTCACTGCAAAGGAACTCCAGATGCATGCACCACTCTGTGCATATGGCTTTATGTGAGTTCTAGAGAATTGAACCCAGGCTTTCAGGGTTTGCAAGCTAGTGCCTAAACTGCTGAGCTCTCTGGACAAAGTGGTGCATGCTTTTAATCCCCAGCACTTCACAAGTAGCAGTAGGAGGATCACTGTGAGTTTGAGGCCAGCCTGGGACTACAGAGTGAGTTCCAGGTCCAGCCTGGGTTGAATGAGACCCTACCTCGGGGGAGGGGGAAATGGCTGGAAAGATGGCTTAGCAATTAAGACGCTTGCCTGCAAAGCCAAAGAAACCAGGTTCAACTCCCCAGAACCCAAAAAAGCCAGATGCACAAGGTGGTGCATGCATCTGGAGTTCATTTACAATGGCTGGAGGCCCTGACACACCCATTCTCTCTCTCTCTACCTCTCTCAAATTAATAAAATAAAAATTTTAAAGTATTAAAAGAAAAAAAATGCCCTATATGCTAGTATAGTCTGTCTCCAGCATATATTGTTTCTTTGTTATTTTGTTTTTTGTTGGTTTGAGGAAGGAGGCTGTCATTTAGCTCAGTCTGACCTGGAACTCAGTATGTTGTTAATGATAACCCTAGACTCCTGATTCTCCTGTCTCTACCTCCTAAAGTGCTAGGATTGCAGTAGTACAATGCCATGCCTAGTTAGAACAGTGCTGGAGATCAAATCCATGCAGACCAGGCTGACCTGGATTATGGTGATTTCTTCTGGCTCTGCTGCTCATGTGCTGGGCCTACAGGTGTGCACCACAATGCCCATCCTGCCAAAATATATTTTCAAGAGCAAGATTCAGGATATCTCAGTGGTAGGGTCCTTGTGTATCATGTGTAAGGCTTCAGTTGATTCCACTGCAAAAAAAGAAAGGGGGCTGGAGAGTTGGTTTAGCAGTTAAGGTATTTCTCTGCAAAGCCAAAGGACCAGGTTCGATTCCCCAGTGCCCACATAAAGCTAGATGCACAAGGTGGCATATGTGTTTGGAGTTCATTTGCAGTGGCTGGAGACCCTGACTTGCCAATTCTGTCTCTGTCTTGTTCTCAAATTAAGAAAAAAAAAAATGCACAAGAGACGCATGCATCTGGAGTTCATTTATAGAGGCTGGAGGCCCTGTGTTCCTGTTTTCTCTGTTCATCTCTGTCCTCTATCTCTTTGTGCTTGCGTGTGTGTGTGTGTGTGTGTGCATATTGGGCCCCCTCTCCCTCTGTCTCTATCTGCCTCTTTCTCTCAAATAAATTTAAAAAAAAAAAAAAAAAAAAGCCAGGCGTGGTAGCACACGCCTTTAATCCCAGCACTGAGGAGGCAGAGGTAGGAGGATCACCATGAGTTTGAGGTCATCCTGAGACTACATAGTGAATTCCAAGTCAGCCTGGACTAGATTGAGGCTGTACCTCAAAAAACAAAAATAAAAAATAAAAAATAAAAAAATAAGTGGCACAAGTGTCTGGCATTGGTTTGCAGTGGCAAGAGACCCTAGCTCACCCATGTGTTCATACATATGCAATAAAATTTAAAAATAAGGTGGAGGGAGCTGAGGAGATACCTCAGTAGTTAAAGGTGCTTGCTTGTGTCAGGTGTGGTGGCACACACCTTTAATCCCAGCACATGGGAGGCAAAGGTAGAAGGATCACCATGAATTCTAGGCCACCCTGAGACTATACAGTGAATTCCAGGTCGGCCTGAGCTAGAGTGAAACCCTATCTTGGGGGGTCGGGGGAGGTGCTTGCTTGCAAAGACTAAGAGCCCAGTACCCATGTAAAAGCCAGTTGCTCAAGGTGGTGCATACATGTGGGGTTTGTTTGTGGTGGCAGGAGGTGGCCCTGGTGGTCCCATTCCCTTTCCCTGCTTGCAAAGAAAGAGAGAGAGAGAGAGAAGAAGGAAGGAAGAAAAAGAATGGTAGGTAGGCGAAGAGCAACTGAGGAAGATACCCACCTCTGGCATAGGCACATACTCACATTCTCTCTCTCTCTCTCCCCCCTCTCTCTCTCTCTCTCTCTCGCATGCACACTAGTCATCTCAGGGTAGCCTCGAACTCCTGGCAATACTGCTACCTCTGCCTCCTAAGTGCAAAGGCATTCGCCACCACGCCTGGCTTTTTTTTTTTTTTTTCTAATTTCAGACAGAGAAAGTTGGCATGCCAGGGCCCCAGCTATTGCAAGCAAACTCCAGACACATGTGCCACTTTGTGCATCTGGCTTACATGGATCTTGGAGAATTAAACTTGTGTCCTTTGCTTCACAGGCAAATGCCTTAATTACTAAGCCATCTCTCCAGCCCCTGTTCTTGCTGTTTTTTTGGTTTTGTTTTTTAAATATTTGTTTGTTTGGTTTTTTTTTTTTTTTTTTGAGGTAGGGTCTCACTCTAGCTCAGGCTGACCTGGAATTCACTCTGTAGTCTCAGGGTGGCCTTGAACTCATGGCGATCCTCCCACCTCTGCCTCCCGAGTGCTGGGATTAAAGGCGTGCGCCACCACACCGGCTCTGTTTTTTAAATATTTGTTTGACAGAGAAGCAGAGAGCAAGAGAAAGTGAGAAAATGGGTGCACCAGAGCCTTCTGCCTGTGCATATGAACTCTAGACATATGTACCACTTTGTGCATCTGGCATTATGTAGGTACTGGCTTTATGTGGTATTGGGTAATTCAAAAGGCTTGTGGGATTTGCAAGCAAGTACTTTTAACTGCTGAGCCACCTCCTCAGCCCCTGTTTTTGATTTCTTTAGATTTTAGAATCAACAATTAAGGCATAGCTCTGCAGAGACAAACAGGAAAGGTTCAGGGCTGGAGAGAGGGCTAAACAGTTAAGGTACTTGCCTGAGAAGCCTAAGCACGCAAGTTCGATTCCCCAGGACCCACATAAGCCAAATGCACATGGTGACATATGCATCTGGAGTTTGTTTGCAATGGCCAGTGGCCCTGATACATTCATATTCATTCTCTCTCTCTCAAATTAATTAATTAATTAAAATATATATATATAGCTAGGCATGGTGGTATAAGCCCTTAGTCCAAGCACTCTGAAGGCTGAGGTAGGAGGATTGCTATGAGTTTGAGGCCATCCTGGAGCTGCAGAATAAATTCCAGGTCGGTCTGGGCTTGAGTGAGACCTTGCCTCAAAAAAAAATAAAATGAAGCCAGGCGTGGTGGTGCACGCCTTTAATCCCACCACTTGGGAGGCAGAGGTAGGAGGATCGTCATGAGTTCGAGCCCACCCTGAGACTACATAGTGAATTTCAGGTCAACCTAGGCTAGAGTGAGACCCTACCTCAAAAAATAAAATAAAGCTGGGCGTGGTGTCACATGCCTTTAATCACAGCACTTGGGAGGCAGAGGTAGGGGGACAGCTGTGAGTTGGAGGCCAGCATGAGAATACAGAATGAATGCCAAGTCAGCCTGGGCTAGAGTGAGACCCTACCTCGAAAACAGAAGAAAAAAAAAAAACAACAGCAAAAATAAAATGTATTCAGACCAGAAATGTGACCCAATGGTCAAGCACTTGCCCAACACATAGTAGACCCTGGGCTCAACCCCTTGTACTGCCAAAATACGTTTATCTCAAACAATGCATTTTACTTTGTTTTCTAGCTAAAATCAAGCAAACCTTCTTGGCTTAAGTGTATATTCATTACCCCCACTTGCCTTGTAGTTCTCACTGTGCCTGCAGGTCAGGTTGCACAGGAAACTGCCATTGGAGGAACAGCAGAGAAACTGCCACTGCTAAAGAAGCCAGGGATGGAGAAGATGGCAGATGACGTGGGAGAGAGCAAGGTAATGTCCTTTCCTTTCCGTCAGTGACAGAGCAAAGAAAAAGATGCAAACCATTATGGCCTGAACTCTTCATCTTTTTGTCTGCTTTTTGGATAAGTCATGACCAGGAATTCTTATTGGTAGTGACATGGTGTACTTTACAGGAAGACATTGAAAGACAGCTACTACAGCAGCAACTTCAGGAGGCCAATCGAAGAGCCCAGGAGTACAGACGCCAGCTCCTCAAGAAAGAGCAGGAGGCAGAGCAGTACCGACTTAAGCTGGAGGCTATGGCGCGACGACAGCCCAATGGAGTTGATTTCACCATAGTGGAAGAGGTAGCAGAGGTGGATGCTATTGTGATACCAGAGGGGGAGGTAGAAGAAAGAGAAACAGGAAGGACTAGAGAACCTCATACAGGAGTTTCCATAGAGACTGTTTCACCTTAACATGCAAGGACCACAACTTGCACTGCATTCATTTTATTCCTTTAACAAGAACAGACTTAGGGCAAACATTATATAAAAATTAAGAGCTGGGCATGGTGCCACAACCCTTAATTCCAGCACACTTGAAAATCTGAGGTAGGGGGTTCTCTGTGAATTTGAGGCCAGCCTAGGCTAAAATGATACCATTCTTAAAAGACTACAAAAAAAAAAAAAAAGTAAAAATGTCCTTAAGAAAACTGTATCAGCTGGGGATGGTGGCACACGCTTTTAATCCCAGCACTCAGGAGGCAGAGGTAGGAGGAGTTAATTCCAGGTCAGCCTGAGCTAGAGTGAGACCTCTACCTTGGGGGAAAAACAAAAAGCTGTATCGGTACAATACAATGCATGGATCCAAAAAGACTATACAATTGGAAAATTCAAAGCCATACGTGGAGAACATTTTTTCTGAGGAATCAAAAGAATAGGACCAAATATCTTAGCTCACATTATTTTTTTGAGCATAGAGGTAAAATAGTGCTTAGTTTTGTGAATTTATTATTTTTTTCTAAATAACTGACTTTATATATCAAAAGATTTTAAGATAATATTTGTAATACATACACCAAGAGCCTTTAATAATTATACCTGAAGTTTTCTAGTGAAAACTGAACATTTGCCTTAGATTTATGAAACTGAGTAGGACAAAGGTAAGAAACAAGTTTTGGGAGAAAGAAAAGAATGTAATTCCAGCTGGGTGTGGTGGCACACTCCTTTAATCCCAGCACTCAGAAGGCAGAGGTAGGAGGATCAATGTGAGTTCAAGGCCAGCTTGAGACTACATAGTGAATTCCAGCCTGAGCTAGAAAAAAAAAATCTGCTATTTTTGGTTAATATCACTGAATCTATGAATCAGGCATGGTAGCACATATTTATAGCTCTAGCACTTTGGATGCTCACCCCTTCCTCTCCCTCTATGCACGTGTATCTGTCTCTCTCAAATAACAAAAATACAGATATTTTAAAATAAAAAGAGGGCTGGAGAGATAGCTTAGCAGTTAAGGTGCTTGCCTGCAAAGCCAAAAGACCCAGGTTCAATTCCCTAGCACCCATTTAGGCCAGATGTAGAAGGACACATGTGTCTGGAGTTCATTTGCAGTGGCTAGAGGCCCTGGCATGCCCATTCTTTCTCTGTTTCTCTCCTCTCTATCACTGTGCTTGCAAATAAATAAATTAAAATTTTAAAAATTTTAAAAAGAAATTAGGGGACTGGAAATATGGCTCAGTGTTTCAAGGTACTTGCTTGCAAAGTCCAAGACCCCAAATTTGATTTGTCATTGCCCTTATAAAGTCAGATACACAAAATTGCATATACAACAGCGGCAGCACTAGGCCCTGGTAGGAGGGCCTATTCTCTCTCTCTCACACACATACAAATCAATCAATAAATCAATAGCCGAGCATGGTGGCGCACACCTTTAATCCAGGAGGCAGAGGTAGGAGGATCACTGGGTTTGAGGCCAGCCTGAGAATACATAGTTTATTCCAGGTCAACCTGGACTAGAGTGAAAAATTTGTTTATCTTTTGGTTTTTTGAGGTAAGGTCTCACTTACTCTAGCCTGGCTAATAAATAAATTTTTTAAGCCAGTGTCTCACTGTGGCCCAGGCTGACCTGGAATTTACTCTTTATTCCCAGGGTGGCCTAGAATTCATGGCAATCCTCCTACCTCAGACTTCCAAATGCTGAGATTAAAAGCATGTGCCACTATACTACATCATACTCTAAAGTTTTATTTTTTTCTTTTTGTTGTTTTTGAGGTAGGGTCTCACTCTAACCTAGGCTGACCTGGCATTCACTAATGTAGTCTCAGGGGGGGCTTCAAACTCTCAGCCAATCCTCCTACCTCTACTTCTTGAATGTGGGGATTAAAGGTGTGCACCACCATGCCCTGCTCTAAAACGTTTTTCTAGCTGTTTTCATATATGGCCTTTTTTTTTCTTTTTTGGTTTTTTGAGGTAGGGTCTCACTCTAGCCCAGGCTGACCTGGAATTCACTATGTAGTCTCAGGGTGGCCTCAAACTCATGGCGATACTCTTACCTCTGCCTCCCGAGTGCTGGGATTAAAGGCGTGCGCCACCCACACCCGGTGCTATGGCCATTTTTTTAATGTAAGTTTTATACAGTTGAGTTTCTACACATCTAATAAAGAAGACCTATATCTTTAAAAAAAAAGGGGGCTGGAAGGATGGTTTAATGGTTAAGGTGTTTGCCTGCAAAGCCAAAGGACGCAAGTTCAATTCCCCAGGACCCACCTTAGCCAGATGCACAAGGGGGTGCATGTGTCTGGAGTTCCTTTGCAGTGGCTAGAGACCCTGGCGTGCCCATTCTCCCCCCCCTTCTCTGTCAAATAAATAAAAAAAATTTTTTTTAAAAAAGGCTGGACAGAGCCGGGGTTTTAAAAAAAAGGCTGGACAGATGAGTTTAGCCCTGAGTTAAGGCACATGCCTGCAAAGCCTAAAGGCTGGACAGATGGTTTAGCAGTTAAGGCACATGCCTCAAAGCCCAGGTCCTAAATTCAATTCTCCAGGTCCCAAGCCAGATGCACATGGTGGCGGGTGCATCTGGATTTTGTTTGCAGTGGCTGGAGGACCTGGTGTGCATTCTCAGTCTCTGTCTCTAATAAAAATAATTTTTTTTTTTTTTTTTTTTTTTTTTTTTTGTTTTTCAAGGTAGGGTCTCACTCTGGCCCAGGCTGACCTGGAATTAACTCACGTAGTCTCAGGGTGGCCTTGAACTCACGGCGATCCTCCTACCTCTGCCTCCCGAGTGCTGGGATTAAAGGCGTGCGCCACCACGCCCGGCAAAAATAATATTTTTTTTTTTAAATAAAAAGCCAGGCATGGTGGCGCACACCTTTAATCCCAGCACTCGGGAGGCAGTGGTAGGAGGATCACTATGAGTTCGAGGCCACCCTGAGACTACGTAGTTAATTCCAGGACAGCCTGGGCCAGAGTGAGACCCTACCTTGGGGGAGCCAGGCCTGGAATTAGTCACTGGTGGGCCTTGAACTCATGGTGAGCCTCCTATCTCCGCCTTCAGAATGCTGGGATTAAAGGCGTGGACCACCACCATGCCCGGCTAGTTCAGTATTAAATTTTTTTTTTGTTTTTTGTTTTATGTTTTTTTTGGGGGGGGGGTGTTTCGAGGTAGGGTTTCACTCTAGCTCAGGTGACTGGAATTTACTATGTTGTCTCAGGGTGGCCTTGAACTCACAGCGATCCTCCTACTTCTGCCTCCCGAGTGCTAGGATTGAAGGTGTGTGGGCACCACGCCCAGCAAAAATTTTAATTAATTTATTTATTTGAGGGTGAAAGAGGCAAATATATAGAGAGACAAATGGGCGCACCAGGGCATCCAGCCACTGCAGACTAAACACATGCACCCTCTTGTGCATCTGGCTTGTGTGGGTCCTGGGAAATCGAACCTGGGTCCTTTGGCTTTGCAGACAAGCACCTAAACTGCTAAGCCATCTCTCTAGCCCTTAGGTCCATCTTGATGGTTGGGAAAATATAACTTAGATCTTGTGGGTAAAGAGATTCCATCTGGCTAGATAGCAAGGTTGGATTGTTGAGAATAAATACAAGTGATCCAGAGTGGGGGCTTGGAGGAGACCTTCACATCTAAGGGACTGTCACTTCACAGTAAAGCTGAACTAGCAGGGGCACTGCTGGCTGAGGAGTGTTAAACCCCATATTTGCATTGTGGTCTTCAGCCTTTCCCAAAAAGAGAAGAATTAATACTTCTGTTCTTATATCTGACTTCAGGGAGATTAATTATAAATGTGACAATGTTCATTTCTTTCCCTTCTTCCTCTGCGGTCTCATCATCTGCCAGTGCAGACAGAGGTCTCCTGATTGAAAGGAGGAGAACTTTAGGGTTTTGCTTCCAAACTCAATGCCTTAAAAAAATGTTTCCTACCTCCTTCCCTGCTTTTTCTCTCTGTGTAAGTTTAGAGACTTCATTACAAGCTGGGCGTGGTGGCGCACACCTTTAATCCCAGCACTGGAGACAGGTAAAATAGTGCTTAGTTTTGTGAATTTATTATTTTTTCTAAATAACTGACTTTATATATCAAAAGATTTTAAGATAATATTTGTAATACTTACACCAAGAGCCTTTAATAATTATACCTGAAGTTTTCTAGTGAAAACTGAACATTTGCCTTAGATTTATGAAACTGAGTAGGACAAAGGTAAGAAACAAGTTTTGGGAGAAAGAAAAGAATGTAATTCCAGCTGGGTGTGGTGGCACACTCCTTTAATCCCAGCACTCAGAAGGCAGAGGTAGGAGGATCAATGTGAGTTCAAGGCCAGCTTGAGACTACATAGTGAATTCCAGCCTGAGCTAGAAAAAAAAATCTGCTATTTTTGGTTAATATCACTGAATCTATGAATCAGGCATGGTAGCACATATTTATAGCTCTAGCACTTTGGATGCTCACCCCTTCCTCTCCTTCTGTGCACGTGTATCTGTCTCTCTCAAATAACAAAAATACAGATACTTTAAAATAAAAAGAGGGCTGGAGAGATAGCTTAGCAGTTAAGGTGCTTGCCTGCAAAGCCAAAAGACCCAGGTTCAATTCCCTAGCACCCATTTAGGCCAGATGTAGAAGGACACATGTGTCTGGAGTTCATTTGCAGTGGCTAGAGGCCCTGGCATGCCCATTCTTTCTCTGTTTCTCTCCTCTCTATCACTGTGCTTGCAAATAAATAAATTAAAATTTTAAAAATTTTAAAAAGAAATTAGGGGACTGGAAATATGGCTCAGTGTTTCAAGGTACTTGCTTGCAAAGTCCAAGACCCCAAATTTGATTTGTCATTGCCCTTATAAAGTCAGATACACAAAATTGCATATACAACAGCGGCAGCACTAGGTCCTGGTAGGAGGGCCTATTCTCTCTCTCACACACACATACAAATCAATCAATAAATCAATAGCCGAGCATGGTGGCGCACACCTTTAATCCAGGAGGCAGAGGTAGGAGGATCACTGGGTTTGAGGCCAGCCTGAGAATACATAGTTTATTCCAGGTCAACCTGGACTAGAGTGAAAAATTTGTTTATCTTTTGGTTTTTTGAGGTAAGGTCTCACTTACTCTAGCCTGGCTAATAAATAAATTTTTTAAGCCAGTGTCTCACTGTGGCCCAGGCTGACCTGGAATTTACTCTTTATTCCCAGGGTGGCCTAGAATTCATGGCAATCCTCCTACCTCAGACTTCCAAATGCTGAGATTAAAAGCATGTGCCACTATACTACATCATACTCTAAAGTTTTATTTTTTTCTTTTTGTTGTTTTTGAGGTAGGGTCTCACTCTAACCTAGGCTGACCTGGCATTCACTAATGTAGTCTCAGGGGGGGCCTCAAACTCTTAGCCAATCCTCCTACCTCTACTTCTTGAATGTGGGGATTAAAGGTGTGCACCACCATGCCCTGCTCTAAAACGTTTTTCTAGCTGTTTTCATATATGGCCTTTTTTTTCTTTTTTGGTTTTTTGAGGTAGGGTCTCACTCTAGCCCAGGCTGACCTGGAATTCACTATGTAGTCTCAGGGTGGCCTCAAACTCATGGCGATACTCTTACCTCTGCCTCCCGAGTGCTGGGATTAAAGGCGTGCGCCACCCACACCCGGTGCTATGGCCATTTTTTTAATGTAAGTTTTATACAGTTGAGTTTTCTACACATCTAATAAAGAAGACCTATATCTTTAAAAAAAAGGGGGGGGCTGGAAGGATGGTTTAATGGTTAAGGTGTTTGCCTGCAAAGCCAAAGGACATAAGTTCAATTCCCAGGACCAACCTTAGCCAGATGCACAAGGGGTGCATGTGTCTGGAGTTCCTTTGCAGTGGCTAGAGACCCTGGCGTGCCCATTCTCCCCCCCCCTCTCTGTCAAATAAATAAAAAAATTTTTAAAGAGGGTTTTAAAAAAGGCTGGAGGGTTTTAAAAAAAGGCTGGAGGCAGATGGGAGGGTTTAGCAGTTAAGGACTACATAGTGAATTCAGGTCAGCCTGGACATGAAAAACCAAAAAAAAAAAAAAAAAAAAAAAAAAAAAAAAAAGGCTGGACAGATGGTTTAGCAGTTAAGGCACATGCCTGCAAAGCCCAAGTACCCAAATTCAATTCTCCAGGTCCCATGTAAGCCAGATGCACATGGTGGCGGGTGCATCTGGATTTTGTTTGCAGTGGCTGGAGGACCTGGTGTGCATTCTCAGTCTCTGTCTCTAATACAAATAATAATTTTTTTTTTTTTTTTTTTTTTTTTTTGGTTTTTCAAGGTAGGGTCTCACTCTGGCCCAGGCTGACCTGGAATTAACTACGTAGTCTCAGGGTGGCCTTGAACTCACGGCGATCCTCCTACCTCTGCCTCCCGAGTGCTGGGATTAAAGGCGTGCGCCACCACGCCCGGCAAAAATAATAATTTTTTTTTTTAAATAAAAAGCCAGGCATGGTGGCGCACACCTTTAATCCCAGCACTCGGGAGGCAGTGGTAGGAGGATCACTATGAGTTCGAGGCCACCCTGAGACACGTGAGTTAATTCCAGGACAGCCTAGGCCAGAGTGAGACCCTACCTTGGGGAGCCAGGCCTGGAATTAGTCACTGGTGGGCCTTGAACTCATGGTGAGCCTCCTATCTCCGCCTTCGGAATGCTGGGATTAAAGGCGTGGACCACCACCATGCCCGGCTAGTTCAGTATTAAATTTTTTTTTGTTTTTTGTTTTATGTTTTTTTTTTTGGGGGGGGTGTTTCGAGGTAGGGTTTCACTCTAGCTCAGGCTGACTGGAATTTACTATGTTGTCTCAGGGTGGCCTTGAACTCACAGCGATCCTCCTACTTCTGCCTCCCGAGTGCTAGGATTGAAGGCGTGTGGGCACCACGCCCAGCAAAAATTTTAATTAATTTATTTATTTGAGGGTGAAAGAGGCAAATATATAGAGAGACAAATGGGCGCACCAGGGCATCCAGCCACTGCAGACCAAACACATGCACCCCCTTGTGCATCTGGCTTGTGTGGGTCCTGGGAAATCGAACCTGGGTCCTTTGGCTTTGCAGACAAGCACCTAAACTGCTAAGCCATCTCTCTAGCCCTTAGGTCCATCTTGATGGTTGGGAAAATATAACTTAGATCTTGTGGGTAAAGAGATTCCATCTGGCTAGATAGCAAGGTTGAATTGTTGAGAATAAATACAAGTGATCCAGAGTGGGGGCTTGGAGGAGACCTTCACATCTAAGGGACTGTCACTTCACAGTAAAGCTGAACTAGCAGGGGCACTGCTGGCTGAGGAGTGTTAAACCCCATATTTGCATTGTGGTCTTCAGCCTTTCCCAAAAAGAGAAGAATTAATACTCTGTTCTTATATCTGACTTCAGGGAGATTAATTATAAATGTGACAATGTTCATTTCTTTCCCTTCTTCCTCTGCGGTCTCATCATCTGCCAGTGCAGACAGAGGTCTCCTGATTGAAAGGAGGAGAACTTTAGGGTTTTTGCTTCCAAACTCAATGCCTTAAAAAAATGTTTCCTACCTCCTTCCCTGCTTTTCTCTCTCTGTGTAAGTTTAGAGACTTCATTACAAGCTGGGCGTGGTGGCGCACACCTTTAATCCCAGCACTGGAGACAGAGGTAGGAGGATTGAGGCCACCCTGAGACTACATAGTGAATTCCAGGTCAGCCTGAGCTAGAGTGAGATGCTACCTCGAACCCCCCCCTCGGCCAAAAAAAAAAAAAAGAGAGAGAGAGAGAGAAAGATTATTACAGTAAGAGAAGGAAAGGAGAAGAGCACACGGAGCTCCCTCTTTCTCGGTCACTTGTGAACTTAGTTATTTGATCTTCAGCCTTACGGTAACATTATTAAGACTTGAGCTCGGTAATGTTTGAAAGCTGTGACCTACAAAGGGACTTCTTCATACTGGTGTAAGAGATCATTTACCAGTGCTGCCAGGTGAAGTAAGGTTGTACAAGCAGGCAGTTCTTAGGCTTGTTGGTTGGGTGTATGCCAGTGGATATGTTCGAATAGAAGTAGGGATTTTCCCCACTTTTCTCTTTGTTTGAGGTCTAGCTCTGAATTACATGGTATAGCCTGGAATTGTTTTTAAATTTTATTAAACACATAAAAAGGGTTTCACTGAGTCCAAAGGAAGGAAAAGCATTCGTCATCAGTCTCCAGCAGACAATGAGGAGAACCCCAAGGGATGGGGCCACAGGAGGGCAGTGTATGCTCACAGTGATCATCATGTCACAGTGACATCATGTGCCACCCAAAGGGTCAGAACAGCGTCACATATGGAATGGAACTTTTCTGAAGGCAGGCCTCCTCTGAAAGCTACTTTGACACTTAGAAAACCCCTTACACCTCTCAACAGGAAAGGAATCTCAGGTGAAGAGCCAAGATGGGAGCCGACATTTTACACATCTACTTTCCTAGTTCCAAACCTCGGCACTTGAAGAAGTTATACTTGGCCTGGAGAGATGGCTCAGCAATTCAGGCTCTTGCCTGCAGAACCTAACAAGCCGGGTTCAATTCCCCACTACCCACATAAAGCCACATACACAAAGTGGCGCATGCATTTGGAGTTCATTTGCAATGGCTGGAGGCCCTGGCGCCCCCATTCTCATGCTCATTTTCTCTCCCTGTAAATATACATAAAGTGTGATACTCAAGGTACTCGTGATACTCATTTTGAGAAAGCTTGTTTGGCTTTCTCTCTCCACCCCAAATTTTTTTTTTTTTTTTTAATGTAGGGTTTCACTCTAGTCCAGGCTGACCTGGAATTCACTATGTAGTGTCAGAGTAACCTCAAACTCATAGTGATCCTCTTACCTCTGCCTCACAAGTGCTGGGATTAAAGGCATGCGCCACCACACCTGGCTCCCAATTTTTTTTTTTTTTTTTACTAGAGAAAGAGAGAATAGGGGCACACCAGGGCCTCCAACCACTGCAAGCAAACTATAGACACTTATGCCACCTTGTACATCCAGCTTATATGGGTCCTGTGGAATTGAAACAGGGTCCTTTTTTGGCTTTGCAAAGAAGCCCCTTAACCACTAAGCCATCTCTCCAACCCTGATCTTTCTCTTGTCAACATTAGGGACCTCCAGAGCAAGATGTGAGGGATCTAGTGAGCTCTTCCCAAGAGGTTAGCAATGAGCAGTAGTCAGTACTTGTCCTAATTTACTGGAGACTAGCCTGCTGCTGCTCTCTGTCCTCATGCACAGAGAATGGAGTTTATCAAGGCCACCTGTATGCACTTTAGGCTCTTATCTCCTTTGGGTGTGTGGGGACCGTGGGGTATGTTAAAATATGTTATATAGCCCAGACTGCCCAGGAACTTACTTTGCACAGGCTGGCTTTAAGCTCACAGTAATTCTCCTGCCTTCACTTCTGGAGTACTGAGATTATGGACATGAACCACCATGCCCAGCTGGCTCTATGGCGTTTAGGTAGGGTCTCGCTCTAGCCCAGGCTGACCTGGAGTTCACTGTGTAGTCTCAAGGTGGCCTCAAACTTACAGTCTGGGATTAAAAGCAGGTACCACCACTCCTGGCTTTTTTTTCTCTATGCATTGTTCTAACCCCCTTCTCCTCTTCCAAGATACTACTTTATTTCCAATGCCAATTTATTTAACAAAAGTCCAGGAGCAAGAAAGATGCAAATTAGAATTAAATAGCTTTGAGCCTCTGGTGCTGTTTTTTTTTTTTTTTTTTAATTTTTAGCCTCTTATAGAATTAGGCAGTAAGATGACATTCCTAAACTCTATAGTAGTAATTTGGCTTGCTAATAGCAGGAAATTGTAAATTCCTTTCTCCCTGTCCCCCCCATATCTGCTTCTCTGATCACGCTGTTATCGTGTGGATGCTCTCCCAGGCACCAGAACGTAATGAGTAGGTCATCTGTAGTCCATGGGACTTCTCTTTTTTTTCTTTCCTCTCCCTCCCCACCACAAATTGTGTTTATTCTGAGGAATTTGTTTCTAAGAATTAATGTAGGTCACGCCCTGTATCTGGCTATGCTTCCTAGTTGATTTCAGGCATCTTGCTGTGTCCACACAGTTCAGCAGCATCTCTTGTCCCTGCCCATGCGCTTCTCTCCTGCCAAGGCCCTCCTGGGAGGAAGGCCCTCCTGGGAGGGAGCCCCACACTCTCCACAGTGTCCTCCAGTTTTCAAGTTATCTGGCAGCTTTATGTACAGTGAAACTTTAGGAAAACTTAAATACACTTCTCTGTTTTTTATTTTATCCTTTACTTAGGATAAAATACAATTTGATTCTGATCAGCAGTTTGTGTGCGTATAAGCATTTATGTGTATATATACCTGTAAAGATCTATATTATATATATTTATATATAATTTTTGTACTATCAAATAAAGATGTTTAAGATAAAGATGTAATTTAATTCTTTTTTCCTTTTTTTGTGTATGTGTTTTTGTTTTTTAAGTTAGGGTCTCATTCTAGCCCATGGTGACCTGGAACTCATTTTGTAGTCCCAGGCTGGCCTTGAACTCACAACAATCCTAACTGTGCCTTCCCCGAGTGCTGGGATTAAAGGCAAGTGCCACCATGTGCCCTGTTTTGATTTTTTTTAATATTTTATTTTTATGTATTTATTTATTTGACAGAGAAAGAGGGAGAGAGAGAGAATGGACACACCAGGACCTCCAGTCACTGCATATGAATTCCAGACACGTGTGCCCCTTGTGCATCTGGCTAACATAGGTCCTGGGGAATCGAACTTGGGTCCTTTGGCTTTGTAGGCAAATGCCTTAACCGCTAAGCCATGCCCCCAGCCCCTGTTTTGATTTTTTTTTGAGATAGGGTCTCACTCTATCCCAGACTGACCTTGGAATTCACTCTGTAGTCCCAGGTTGGCCTTGAATTCACAGTAATCCTCCTACTTTTGCCTCCCAAATACTGAGATTAAAGGTGTGTTCAATCATGACTGACTTTATTTAATTTTAATTTTTTTTTTTGAGGTAGGGGCTCGCTTAGCCCAGGCTGACCTGGAATTTACTAGGTAGTCTCAGGCTAGCTTCACACTCACAGCCAACCTCCTTACCTCTGCTTCCTGAGTGCTGGGATAAAAGGCATGTGCCATCACGCCCAGCTATTTTATTTTATTTTATTATTTTTTATTTATTTTTTTTATTTTTTTATTTGGTTTTTCAAGGTAGGGTCTCATCTGGCCCAGGCTGACCTGGAATTTACTAGGTAGTCTCAGGGTGGCCTCAAACTCATGGAGATCCTCCTACCTCTTACCTCCCTAGTGCTGGGATTAAAGGCGTGCGCTGCCATGCCCGGCTCCAAATAAATATATTTTTAAAAAACTCACTGGGGGCTGGTGGAAATGGCTAATCCCAGCAGGGAGGCAGAGGTAGGAGGATGCCGAGAGTTCAAAGCCACCCTGAGACCATAGTTAATTGCCTGGACCAGTGAGTACCCAAAACCAAAAAAAAAAAAAAAAAAAAAAAAAGATCACTGGGGCTGGAGAAATCTGGAGTTAAGGTGCATGCCTGCAAAGCCTAAGGACCTGGTTTGATTCTCCAGGTCCCACGTAAACCAGATGCACCCTGTGCATCCATTCTCTGGAGGCCCTGGCATGCCCATTCTCTCTCCCTCTGTCTGTCTCTAATAAATAAATAAAAATACAATCTTTAAAAAAAAAAATCACTGGGATCACTGGATATAATGGCACACCTCTTTAATCCCAGCACTCGGGAGGCAGAGGTAGGAGGATTGCCATGAGTTCAAGGCCACCCTGAGACTACATAGTGAATTCCAGGTCAGCCTGAGCTCAAGTGAGACCCTACTTTGGAAAACGACAACAACAACAAAAAAAAAAACTCACAAAGACACACAACCAAGCTCTCTCTGAAGTCCCCTGTACCACCCCCATAATCCCAGGTGAGGCTGAAGTAGGAGGGTCACTGTGAGTTCTAGACCAGCCTTTGTTACAGAGTGAAATCCAGGTTAGTCTGCCTGGGAGAGCAAGAGAACCTGATTCAAAAAACAAAACAACATTTTCATTGATCTCACTTCAGTTCTTACCTGGCTAGATGAGGAAAGGACAGGATGGGCTGAACAGGATTAGAGAGTAGATAAAATTTCTGTCCAAGCCCGACGCGGTGCCATTCAGGAGGCAGGGTAGTAGGGTTTCTGTGAGTTCAAGGCCACCCTGAGCCTACATAGTGAATTCCAGGTCAGCCTGGGCTAGAGTGAGACCCTACCTGGGGGAGGGGGTGGGATCAGTGAATCTGAGTAATAGCTCAGAGCCTTGTGACTTAGCCTCCAAAGAACTCAAGATGCTAAACAGCTTTTCACACTTTCTGACTATAGAACATTTGTGTTTCAGGTCCCCAAAGTCTTCCCCAAGCTAATGGACTCAGTCTGCTGGGGACTAGTTTCCCCATAATCTGCTAGGATGCCTCTGAGAAATTGGCTTAGAAATCCCCAAGGATGACAATTATTGCCTTAATCTGTGTTTTTGTTTTTTTCCCAATTGCAGAGTTTGAGGTAATGAACTTTTTGTTGTTGTTTTTCAAGGTAAGGTCTCACTTTGTAGCCCATGCTGACCTGGAATTCACTAGGTAGTCTCAGGGTGGGCTTGAACTCACAGCAACCCACCTACCTCTGCCTCCTCAGTACTGGGATTAAAGGTGTGTGCCGCCATGCCTGGCATGAGGTAATAAACTTAGAAAAAAAAAAATTATCAGCTATAGTGGTGAACACCTATAATCCCCGCAACTTGGGAGGTGGAGGCAAGAGGATCAGGAGTTCAAGGTCAGCTACATAGTTTGAGACCAGCCTAGACTACATGAGACTCTGTCTCAGCAACCCCCTGCCACCAAAAATAAATAATAAATAATAAATAAACCAGCAGATTCCATAATTGAGGACAGGTTTATCCCTCTGTTGTTAGCAATAATTTCTTCAGAGCTCTTTTTTTTTTTTTTTTTTTTTTTGTGAGGTAGGGTCTCACTCTGGTCCAGGCTGACCTGGAATTAACTATGTAGTCTCAGGGTGGCCTCGAACTCTCTGCGATCCTCCTACCTCTGCCTCCCGAGTGCTGGGATTAAAGGCGTGCGCCACCACGCCCTGCTTAGAGCCTCATTTAAAAAAAAAAAAATTTTTTTTTTTGAGAGAGAGAATGGGTGTGCCAGGGCCTCCAGCTGCTGCAAATTAACTCTATCTTGTGCACCTGGCCTACACGGGTCCTGGGGAATTGAACCTGGGTCTTTTGGCTTTGCAGGAAACACCTTAACCGCTAAGTCATGTCTCCATCCTAGCAATAATTTCTTCAAATTCATCCCTCCATCTCCTTAATTTATTGTACAGTATTATAATCCATCAGGAAGAGGCACTTCAGGAATGATAATGAATTGCATACTCAGGAATTGTCTATTTTAAGTAAATAATGGTGCCTCACCAAAGTTTTTTGGGGGGGTCTCACTCTAGCTCAGGCTGACCTGGAATTTGCCATGAAGTCTCAGGGTGGCCTTGATCTCTTAGCAGTCCTCCTACCTCTGCCTCCCAAATGCTGGGATTAAAGGCGTGTGCCACCACGCCCGGCTCTCCTTACTTTTTTTTTTTTTTTTTTTTTTTTTTTTTTTTTTTTGAGGTAGGGTTTCACTCTAGCCCAGCTCTTTACTTTTTTCTGTTGCCCAAGCTTACCTCAAATCCACCATGCTTCTGACCCAACCTCCCCATAAGCTCACATTGCAATGGAGCACCACACACCTAGCTAACATATTAATTTAAATTTGTATATTTGATATGCTTGACAAATCCTTTTTATCATATGTTCTGTTCATTCCTTGCAAAAGAAATTGAGGGCTGGAGAGATGGCTTATTGGCTAAGGCATTTGCCTTCAAAGCCAAAGGATCCGGTTTGATTTTCCAGGACCCACGTAAGCCAGATGCACAACGGGGCGCATACATCTTGAGTTCGTTTGCAGTGGCTAGAGGCCCTGGCGCGCCCATTCTGTCTCTCTCACTCTCTCTGCCCCTTTCTCTCTTGCTCAAATAAATAAATAAAATATATTTTAAAAAAAAGAGAGAGAAAGAAATTGAGAAGTCCACCATGGTGGTGCATGCCTTTACTCCCAGCACTCAGGAGGCAGAGGAAGGAGGATTGCTGTGAGTTCAAGGCCACCCTGAGACTACATTGTGAATTCCAGGTCAGCCTGAACTAGAGCGAGACTCTACCTCAAAAAAGCCAAAAAACAGCCGGGCGTGTTGGCGCACACCTTTAATCCCAGCACTCGGGAGGCAGAGGTAGGAGGATCACCGTGAGTTCAAGGCCACCCTGAGACTACATAGTTAATTCCAGGTCAGCCTGTGCCAGAGTGAAACCCTACCTCGAAAAACTAAAAAAAAAAAAAAAAAAAAAAAAAAAAAGCCAAAAAACAGAGAGATTGAGGCTTGGAGAAGTTAGTTGAATTGCAAATTTCTCGTAGGAAACGAGGAAGGTTCTAAGAACTGTTGCTCTTCACTAGAATTTGCGTCCACTAGCTCGTAGAGGCCAGCCAGCCTAGGCTCTCTTGGCAAGAGAAGTCACCATACTCTTCTTTTTCCCCATTCAGACTGCGTCCTCTCCCTCCGGCTGCCCCAGAGGAGAGCAGGAACGATCGTCAGTGGCAAGTGGCAGTTGGAGCAAAGCAACACCAGGAGCCGGCTTCGTGCTCAGGGGAGAACGCTACGCCGCCGCCTCCTCGTGGTTCCCGGTTCTCTACTACTGTACGCAGTCAGAGAAACTTCTCTAGTAACAAACTGTACACATGATCCCGAAAGTATAGTCTTCTCATAGTCGTTTATTTTATTTTTTTTATCATACTGTTTTTTACAAAAACATTCTATATGTTTATTTGTTGTTGTTTGGTTGGTTTGTTTTGTTTTTCAAGGTGGGGTCTGGCTCTAGCCCAGGACTATGTAGTTAGATGTGCATCTGGCTTTACACGGGTACTGGGGAGTTGAACCTGGGTCCTTAGACTTTGTAGACAAGTGACTTAACCACTGGGCCATCTCTCCAGCCCCACCATACTATTTTTGGTTTTTTGTTTCTTTGTTTTTTCGAGGTAGGGTCTCACTCTAGCCCAAGTTCACCTGGAATTCACTCCGTGTCTCAGGGTAACCTCAAACTCATGGCAATCCTCCTACATCTGCCTCCCAAGTGCTGGGATTAAAGGGGTGTGCCACCACACCCGGCTCCCACCATACACATATAAGCACTAATGAATGAGCATGTCTTACAGTGAAGCTACAATCAACCTGTAAATTTAACCTATAAATTGCTGTTGTTTGCTAAGAATTACAAGATTGGGTCTGAGGTATGGTTCAGTGATAGAATCCTTGCCCAGCCTGTGCAAGGCCCTGGGCTTGATCCTCAGCACTGAAAGAAAGGAAAAAGATTGCAAAATTAAATCCCATTGTGTATAAGTTTTCCCTCTATATATACCCTTGGGTTCCACATCCATGGACTCACCTAGCCACAAATAGAAAATATGGAGGGTGGAATAGCCAGGCATATTGGTGCACGCCTTTAATCCTAACATTCAGTAGGCAGAGGTAGAATGATCACTGTAAGTTCAAAGCCAGCCTGGAACTACAGAGTGAGCTCCATGTCAGCCTGGGCTAGAGTGAGACCCTACCTTTAAAAATAAAGTGCCAGGTGTGATGGCGCACACCTTTAATCCCAGCACTCAGGAGGCAGAGGTAGGAGGATCTCTGAGTTTGAGGCCACCCTGAGACTACATAGTGATTTTCAGGTCAGCCTGAGCTAAAGTGAGACTCTACCTCCGAAATAAAGAAAAAGAAAGAAAGAGACAGGCGTGGTGGCGCAAGCCTTTAATCCCAGCACTTGGGAGGCAGAGGTAGAAGGATCGCCATGAGTTCAAGGCCACCCTGAGACCACATTGTGAATTCCAGGTCAGCCTGAGGTAGAGTGAATGAGACCCTACTTCGGAACCCCCCCCCCAAAAAAAAAAAAAGAAAGAAAAAAAGAAAAAGAAAGCCAATAAAGGGGCTGGAGAGATGCCTTAACCGTTAAGGCACTTGCCTACAAAGCCTAAGGACTCAGGTTCCACTCCCCAGTACCCATGTAAGCCAGATGCACAAGGGGGTGCACCTATCTGTAATTCATTTGCAGTGGCTAGAGGCCCTGGCACACCCTCTCTTCCTTTCTCTCTCAAATAAGAAAAAATAATTTAAAAAAAAAAAACTAAAAACAAAAAAGAACAAACCCAAAACAATCATTTCCATAGCAGTCACATTGTATTGGAGAGTATAAATAATCTAGAGATGATTTCAAGTATACCAGAAGATTATATGCAAAGATTAAAAATACTATGCCATTTTATATGCAACAGGGACTTAGAAAATCCAGATTTTACTATAAGGGATCCGCACATGAACACAGGAGGGACAGAACAATGCTGCAGTGTTTGGTTTTGTTTTGTTTTTCAAGGTATTGTATTGCTCTAGCCCAGGCTGACTGGATTTCACTATGTAATCTCAGGGTGGCCTCCAACTCATAGCGATCCTACCTCTGCCTCCCAAGTGCTGGGATTAAAGATGCATGCCACCATGCCCAGCATGTATTTCTCTCTCTTTCTTTTTTTTTTATTTAAGAGAGAGAGAATGGGCACGCCAGTGGCCTCTCAGCTGCTGTGAGCGAATTCCAGACACGTACGACATTGTGCCCTTCTGTCACTTTTGCATCTGGCTAAACATTGGACCTGGAGAATCGAACAGGCATTCTTAGGCTTAGCAGGCAGGTGCCTTAACTTCTAAGCCATCTCGCGTCTCTCCAGCCCAGTGTATGTCTCCTTTGAGTCTTTATTTATTGATGTATTTGGGGTTTTGTTTTGTGGTCTTACTGCCCAAGTGGCCTCCAACTCTATGTAGTAGAGAATGACCTTGAACTCCTAATCTTTCCATTCCCAATGCTAGAATTACACATTTGAGCTTGAAAGCTAGATTTTTGGGGTGTTTTGTTTTTTGAGGTTGAGTCTCACTCTAGCCCAGGCTGACCTGGATCTCACTCTAGTTCCAGGTTGTTCTCAAACTCACAATAATCCTCCTATCTCTGCCTCCTGAGTGCTGGGATTAAAGGCATGCACCTCCATGCCTAGCTGACTCCCATCTTTTGATACTGACTTGTTATGTACCTAGAGCTGGCCAGGACTCAAAATCCTTTTGCCTCATTTGCAGGTGGCCACACAGAAGTTATAAGGGTTTTTTTCCCCCACTATTTTATTTATTTGTTAGAAACAAAGAAAAGAGGCAGACAGAGAATGAGTATGCTAGTCCTTAACTGCTAAGACATCTCTCCAGCCCAGATTTTTGGTTTTTATTTATTTATATTTTGGTTTTTTTGTTTTGTTTTGTTTTTCAAGGTAGGGTTTCACTGTGGCCCAGACTGACCTGGAATTAACTATGTAGTCTCAGGGTGGCCTTGAACTCACGGCGATCCTCCTACCTCTGCCTCCCAAGTGCTGGGATTAAAGGCGTGCGCCACCAAGCCCGGCTATATTTTGGTTTTTTGAGGTAGGGTCTTGCTCTAGCCCAGGTTGACCTGGAGGTCACTATGTAGTCTCAGGGTGGCCTCAAACTCACCGTGATCCTCCTACCTCTGCTGCCAAATCCTGGGATTAAAGGCGTGCGCCACCATGCCCGGCTCTTAGGTTTTTACTTGTGCTTTAATATCTTGAATTGAAAAAGTCCATGATGGGCTGGAGAGAGAGCTCAGCGGTTAAGGTGCTTGCCTGCAAAGTCTTAACAACCTGGGTTCGATTCCCCAGTACCTACGCTAAAGCAGACGCAGAAAGTGTGTATGCACCTGGAGTTCGTTTGCAGTGGCCTCCTTCCCTGTGCCCACCCTTTTCTAGGGTACTAACAATGGCCCAAATGCATCTTGGCTTAAGAAAATGGTCAGGTACTATGGTACTTGAGGGACCATTCCAACCTGATGATATAAAGTGGTCTGGGCGACAACCAACTTTAGCCAAATAGCTTAATTAACTGAGTCGTGTTAAGGGACTTTCAAGGAAATTTAAAAGTCTTAGGGGGAAATCTGCAAGTCAAACCTAATACATAGGGAAAATCACTAGGTAGGAAAGGAGGTCGGAGAATTGTGTATATACAGAATAACGTGTGTATGTTTGGAAGAACCAATATCTCACGCTTTGACAAAGGGTTTGCACCTTTGTATAGTACTTGAGCCTCTCAACCCTGTTACTTCAGATGATGAAACAGGCTTTGGGCGTAGGAACAACCTCAAGTAGTAAAGATGGAGAGGTAGAAATAATCTCAGGTTTGTTCTCAGCAGTTTTACCCTTGAATCCCAGCACTCTGGAGGCAGAGAGAGGCAGGAAGTTTCAACCTGGGCTAGAGTGGGACCATAACATTTTTAAGGAGCCAAGAGAGGATCTAGCGACTTCTGTAGCTGCAGGGACCAGTGTGACTTCCAGGGGGCGCCCGCGGAAGGTGGTCCAGAACTCCGGCGGGGATTTCGCCAGCGCCAGCCAAACTCCCGCTCGCAAACCCGCTAGCGCCCGGGCACACGCGCCCGGCAGCCGAGTGCTCCTAAGAGGTGGGCGGGACAGGTGGTCGCGTCCGCCTCTCCCATTGGTTGGTACCGGATAATAAGCAGGTTATCTGCAGCCAGACTGGTAGAGCATCCTAACTGGCAAGTCGCGCCGGCCGGTAGTGCAAGCAACCTGGCGGCTCCCGGCGTAGAGGCTTGGTCTCCATGTGACAGAGCGTGGGCCTCCGCACCCAGAGCGCCATCCGAAGCGGAACCGGGCCTTACGGACCAGTCCCTTGCCTCCAACAGCCATAAATCCTTTGCTGGATTTCCCCCCCCCCTCTTTTTTTTTCTTATTTTTTTTTGAGGTAGGGTCTCTAGCCCAGGCTGACCTGGAATTCACTGTGTAGTCTCAGGGTGGCCTCGAACTCACTGCGATCCTCCTACCTCTGCCTCCCCAGAGCTGGGATTAAAGGCGTGCGCCACCATGAGTTCATTTATTATTAGTATTTTGCCTCCAGCGACCCAATCTCCTCTTTAGGACAAGACTTCCTGATGCGAAACTCAAATTACGCTACAGTTTCATTTTATTTCTCCAGTTTCCCCCACTCCCGGGAGTGTGGGGGTGGAAAGTGCCTTACCTTGAGCCAGAACCGTGCTCGGGAGTGCCGTCCCATCCCCAACCACAGCCTCAAGACGGCCGCGCCTCCCCCGGCTCGGCTCCCCCCACCCCCACCTTCAGGAAAGAAACCTTTTCCCGGTGAACCCCGGTGGGGACCGCAGCGTCGCCAGCCACGCCGCGAGCCAAGGCCACCCCGCCCCCGCCGCGAGGAGTAAAGGCGAGGCAGCGGCTCGGCTCGTGGGGGGACGCGGCTGTATTGGGGAGCGGAGGCTCCTACACAGTAGGAGGTGCACGTCCCAGTCCCGGGGGGGCGGTACAGCGCCGTCCGTGCGGCCCTCCCGGGGCCCCGGTCCGAAGAGGGGTGGCGCTAACGTTAAGGCAGCGTGGCTGGAAGGGGCGGGGAGCGGGGGTCGGCCGGGTCCCCATCCCCCGTGAAATGCTGGCTCACGGAGGGGGCGGTCGAGTCACCTCCCATCCTCCAGGGCAGGGGAGGGGAACAGTCAATAAATAAACCCGAGGTGAGGCGGTGGGACCCCCCCCACCATGCCAAGACTCTCAGAGTCCAAGGAGCTTGCGGACCAGGGGGAGGACGCCCTGTGTCCTCGGACACGCGTGGACCTCCGGGGCGCCTCCGTACCCCCGTCAAGAGGTCACCGGAAGCCTTTTAAAAGTTAAAACGACCGCCGCTGGGAGGGACGACGGCCTGGTGCGAGGCTCCGACTAGGGGGGGGTTGGGGGACAGCGGGGACTTGTCCATGTCCACCCTCTTCGGGGCGCGGCCGCGGTGGCCCTCGGGCCGGCTCAGATACAGGAGGTGCTTCCCGGGCCCCCCGGAGTACCTGTTCGGCCCTCCCGAGGGCACTCGGGTGAGCAGGGCCGGGGGTGCCCGGTGGGAAGGGAAGGGCAGCCTGCGGGCACCACTGACCCCCAGTCGGGGCGCCGGGGCGCAGAGCGCGGGCCGTGCCGAGGGAGCCCCGCGCTGGCCGTCGGGCGGCACGTCCAGCCGGAGCGGCGGCGGTGGCGGCGGCGGGCTGGAGTCCGCGAACAGCGCGGGCAGCGGCGGCGAGGGCGACGACAGGGGGCCCGCGGCCTCGGCGCTCTTCCTGGGCGGCTGCGGAGCGTGCAGGTAACGCAGCAGTTCCTCCAGGGTGGTGACCTCCACCGCCTGCCCGGGACAGCCCGGCGGGGGCGGCCTCACCAGCACTCGGGGCGCCGGTCCCCCCGCAGCGCCGCAGCCCCGCGCGCGGCCCGCACCCTCCTTGGCGTTGTTGCCGTTCTGGTTCCATTCCCACGGGCCCCCCGCGGCCGCGGCGACGCGCAGGTGCTTGACCGGCAGCTCGGGCGTGGACTCCGGGGTGGGCAGACAGGCCAGCTCCGGCGGGGGTCCGGCGTCGGGCGGAGGAGGCAGGAAAGTGGTGTAGAGCTGGGGTGGGGTCTGGGTGGGGTCCCCGTCTTTGGGCGGTGGCGGGGGCTCAGGACCGCCACCGCCGTGCAACCTGGCGAGGCTTCGTAGGGACAGAGGTCGTGGGAGCCCCGGGCTCTCGATGTCCTTGCTCCGACGTCGGTGGGCTCGGCGGCGACAAGCGCAGGAGACCAGGAGGCCGGAGACTGAGGCGCCCAGGGCAAAGGCGGCGGCCACACTGGCCAGGAGGAGTGGGATGGGGATGGAGCGGGAGGCTGAGGCTGGGGGAAGGTCCCGGCGAACGCCTGCAGACCGAGAGGGGAGAGGCAGGCTCGGTTTAGGAAAGGGGGTGGGGGAGGTGCATGGAATGGTGCTGGGGACCTCAGCAAGCCCTCATGCTGGGACTCCTGCTTCATTCCACACAGCCTTCACCTCTCCTGATCCTTGAACACACAGGCTAAAGCCTGGGTCTGAGAAGTCCCCCAGCCCAATGCTGCGCCTGTAAACCATGCCAAGCATAAACCGCCAAGTTGCCCGTGCAGGAGGCTGGCTGGGATGGCCAGCTGGGGCAAGGGGAGGCTCCAAACAGGCCGTTAGTGAGCACCAAACACCGGTCAGCACCACACTGAGAATTTTCCAAGAACCAGCAGCCCACACTGCAGTCCTGTCCCTCCCAAGTAGCCCCCTTACCCTGAGTTTGAGCTCCAAGCGTGGAAGACTGGGGCTCGGGGTGGGCATCACTGGGGGGACTGGGGGTCTCAGGGGAAGGGCCAGGACCCAGAAGCCCTGGTGACAGACCAGGTCAGAACCGGTGAGACTTGTACTCTTCAGCCCTGATAACCACCCCAGGGGTGCCCACTCTTGGGAACCCACAAGTCTGGAACTTCAGTCTCTACTTTCCTCCGGGTGTTCGGGGTGCTGATCTGCTGATGCCATGGGGGCACAGATTTGGGTGTGTGGGTCAAGCAGGGGAAAGTGAGAAAGGAACAAGCGGACTCACCATAAGCAGAATCCCCAGGGCCAGACTGACTCCCAGTAGCTCCATCTATGAAGAAAGAGGAGGTGGGGGGAGGGGGAACTTCATGAAGAACTGAAAGTTGAGCTACCATGGTGGCACGCCTTTAATCCCAGCACTTGGGAGGCAGAGGTAGGAGGATCAGGCCACCCTGAGACTACATAGTGAATTCCAGGTCAGCCTGAGCTAGAGTGAGACCCTAACCTCGAAAAACCAAAAACAAAACAAAAAAAAGAACAGGGCTGGGTAAGATGGCTTAGCAGTTAAGATGTTTGCCTGCAAAGCCAAAGGACCCCGGTTTGATTCCCCAGGACCCATGTAAGCCAGATGCACAAGGTGGTGCATGCATTTGGAGTTTGCAGTGGCTAGAGGCCCTGTGGCACCCATTCTTTCTCTCACTCTTTCTCCCTCTCAAATAAATAAAATATATTTAAAAGAAAAAAAAAAAGAGAACTGAAAATTGGTGACTGACTGGCACAGAATGTGAGAAAGGCAAAAGCCCACCTGGGAGGTTGCTGTGCCAGTCAGAGCAACCCAGTCTGCTTACCTCGGCAGTCATCGTGCTGCGTAGAGTCCTGGTTCCCATCCTGACCCTCTTCAGTCCTGGGGAGAAAAGAAGACCTTTCTACACCCTGTCCCATCTTCTATCCAGGCTCTCAGCTTCCTTTTGTAGTGGGGTGGAACCTTCAAGAGACACTTACCCACCAGATCTCCTGATATCCACACAGCCCCTGGATCTGTGCCATCCACAGTAGGGGTCCTGAGAAGCCAGACAGCTCCTACAGGAAACTGAGTCATGTCAGGCTGGTACCCTCCCCCTCAGCACATTCCATTCCACTGCCTTTTCTACTAGTACCCCAACTTACAGGAGACCTGTGTCCCCATCCCACTCACCCCAATCTACTTCAAACCCCGGTTGCTGACCACTTTCAGAACACCCCAAGTTCCCTCCCTCTCCCCCACAGTTCCTCCATGTCTCTGCCAGGCCAAGACCTCTGGATCTTTCTGTGCTCGTGCTGGTCCAGGGGATGTGACCAGGCAGAACTTGACTCCAGGCCCTTCTCACCTCTGACAGGCCCCGTGCCTGGCACAGCGGCTGAGAGGGAGGTAGATGACACAGCCAGAGAAGGCCACAAAGAGCCTGTGACCCTCAGTGTCCAGCTCCAGGCCTAGGATCCGACGTGCCGCTTGGGCTGCCCGCTTCCCATTGCACCTAGAGAGATGGCATAAGGAATCAGGGTGGGACAAGTGAAGCTGCCTTTTCCTGTGAGCTACCATGCCCAACACGTTCAGGACTCCTCACCAAGCCCCATTCCCTATAACTCGACCCCTGCCAAACCAACCAGGGAGTTCCCAAGCCCATTTCCCACTGCCCTTCCGCCTCTGCCTTGCAGGGGGGCCTCACCGGGAGGGGCTGTAGGCATAGATCTCTTCCAATATGACAGGCTCATGTTCCCTGGATTGCCCCCGGGGGGGCAGCACCTTCAGCACTGTCCCATCATTGGAGCCAAGGAACAAGACAGTGGTGTTCCTGTGGGGACCAGCGGTGCCGTCCACAGCTACCTGGGTCAGTAGAGCCCTGGAGTGACAGGCCTCTGGTGAGGGCAAACTGTCTAGTGGAGCTTGAGCATTTCAACAAGGGCCCAGCTGACTTGGTGCCCTCTCCTGTGCCCTTCCCCATACCCTCCTTCTGGTTCCCCCTCTACCTTCACAAGTTTTTTTTTGTTGTTGTTGTTTTGTTTTGGTTTTTGGTTTTTCGAGGTAGGGTCTCACTCTGGTCCAGGCTGACCTGGAATTAACTATGTAGTCTCAGGGTGGCCTCGAACTCACAATGATCCTCCTACCTCTGCCTCCCTAGTGCTGGGATTAAAGGCGTGCGCCACCACACCCAGCTTTTGTTTTTGTTTTTTGTTTCTCGAGGTAGGGTTTCACTCTAGCCTAGGCTGACCTGGAATTCACTTAGTTTCAGGACAGCCTCGAACTCACAGCAATCCGCCTACATCTGCCTGCACAGTGCTGGGATTAAAGGCGAGCGCCACCACACCCGGCTATGAATTTTTTTTTCCTTCACAAGTTTTTCCTCCCACCAATGTGATTAACCTTGTGGGGAGAGAAAGAAGAGAGGCTGAGGGCAGAAGGCAATGGTCAGTGTTTAGTAGGTCCATACCTGCTAGTGAGAGTGAGGAGAGGCTGATGGGTGGCAGGTGGCACAGCGGGATCCAGAAGTGGGTGTGCCTTGATGAAGATCAGGACATCATCAGGTAGATCTTGAGAAGATGAGAACTGGGCAGCTCCACCCACACCTGCACAGGACCCTGGTCTGGTGGGCACATGGGAAGGGGCCACTTTAGGACAGGAACTGGGCTTAATTAAGCTATGTCCCCTTCACTGCTCCTAAATATGTTTAGTAGTCTGGTGTGGTGGCTCATGTCTCTAATTCCAGCCCTTGGGAAGCTGAGGTGGGGAGGTCACTGTGAGTTCAAGGCCAGCCTGGACTACATGGTTCCAAGTCAGTCTGGGCTATAGAAAGACTGCCTCAAGAAAAAAAATAATAAGCTGGGTGTGGTGGCGCACAGCTTTAATCCCAGCACTCTGGAGGCAGAGATAGGAGGATCGCTGTGAGCTTGAGGCCACCCTGAGACTACATAGTGAATTCCAGGTCAGCCTGGCCTTGAGTGAGATTCAACCTCGAAAATCAAACTTGGCATAAATACATATATATAATAAAATTATATATATGTGTGTGCGTATGTATGTATATGTAAAAAACAAAACATGGTTGTCACCCCTGCTTCCCTCCACACACACTTGCACTCAGTCCCACTCCCGACCCACCGCTAGCTCCCTCCCCGGCCTTTGCTGCCTTTCCTCGCCTCACAGCCCCATCTTGGGAACAGACACGGGTTGCTTCTGATCCTAAGAAAAATCACTTCTTTCCTGTGTACCTGGGTGAGGGGACTCTGTCCTCAGACACAGGGGTCCAGGCCCCATCCAGACTCCTCTGCTCCTTGAACTTGCCCTCAAACCCATGTTCAATATCCTCCAGGTAGAATGCGCAGACTGCGGAGCCAGGGATGCTGAGGGAGCCAGAAAAGATGCAAGGTAGGTGTTGACAGGGACTGCACAGCTCCTGCTGGGTTAGAAGCGGCGGCTACCCTTCACGTACCATGTTGGAAGGAAGAGACAGAGATGGGGCAGACCCCTGGGTACCATGCTAGGAGAAAAACAGATGGGCAGGACCACACTCTGGCCTTGCTTGGAGGCTCTGAGAGAGCAGTCAGGATGTTGGTGAGGCAGGGACAGGGTAATATAATCTAGTACCAACCTGTTGGTCTGAGTGGTGAAGACCCCAAAGAGAGCAGAGCGGCCGTGCAGGTTAACAGGCCCTGTCAAGGCCTGTAAGACGTCAAAGTAGAAGGTAGAATCTCCAGGGACAGAGCAGTTGAGCCGCAGCTTGAGGAAGGACGTCCAGTGGCGGTCCAAGGCCCGAGGCGAGCCACCCATGTCACGTTTACACACCCGGGCCACGCGGGAGAATTGCACCTAGGAAAACACGGGTCAGGGTTGAGAAGGACTGGGGAAGCTGAGCACATCAAGAAACAAAGGGAGCCGGGCGTGGTGGCGCATGCCTTTAATCCAGCACTCGGGAGGCAAAGGTAGGAGGATCACTATGAGACTACATAGTGAATTCCAGGTCAGCCTTGGCTACCTTAACAAAAAAAAAAAATAAGCCGGGCGTGGTAGTGGACGCCTTTAATCCCAGCACTCAGGAGGCAGAGGTAGGAGGATCGCCATGAGTGAGGCCACCCTGAGACTACATAGTTAATTCCAGGTCAGCCTGGGCCAGAGTGAAACCCTACCTCAAAAAACCAAAAAAAAAAAAAAAAAAAAAAAAAAGAGCTGGAGAGATGGCTTAGCGGTTAAGGCACATGCCTGCAAAGTCTAAGGACCCAGGTTTGATTCTCCAGGTCCCATGTAAGCCAGATGCACATAGTGGCGCATGCATCTGGAGTTTGTTTCCAGTGGCTAGAGGCCCTGGTGCGCCCATTCTCTCTCTCTTTCTCCCTTTCTCTGTCTCAAATAAATAAATAAATATAAAAATAAAAAATGAACAAAGAAAAGCAGGCATGGTGGCACTCAGGAGGCAGAGGTATATCATATATAGAGTTCGAACCATGAGTTCGAGGCCATCCTAAAACTACATAGCGAATTCCAGGTCAGCCTGGGCTAGAGTGAGACCTTACCTTGAAAATCCCCAAAAAGAAAAAAGCAAAGGGAAGCAAAGCGTCACAGCAAAGGAAAGAATTGTGTGATGTGTCAATATGGGTCAGGATGAAGGTTACAGCCAGATGTGGGGAGGGTGCAGTGGCTATTCAAAGGTGGGGGTCCAGGGGATTATGTTACAGAGATCAAACTGGCTCCTCGGGACCCAGCAGAAGCCTCCAGCTACCCACCCAGGTGCCCATCTCCTTACCCTCCCCAGGCGGGCATCCTCCACTGAGACCTCTCGGAAGAAGAAGTAGACATGGTCTCCGTGTTCCAAGGCATGGACAAAGTGTGGCTCTACAGTACAGGTGACAGGAACGGACAAGAGTGTCTCTGACCTGCTCAGAAAGTCCTGCCCCCACACCAAAGCCTGCCTCCCTCCTTCTTGACAGTCTCCCACTGTACCCCCTCCCCGGGCACAGACCTCCCCCCACCCGCTCAGGCCAGCCCTGACCTCGGAGCCACTTGGAGTCATACTTGGCGGAGCGGAGCGGGGGCTGAGGCCCCAGGCTTCTGTAAACGACAGCGTCGCTGGCCTGGAAGTCTGCCGCCGTGGCCGAGTACAGACTGCCCTCTGGAGGGATGAGGAGGGTGAGGCAGAGGAAGGCTCGGGTCTGTAGCCTGCCACACCTGTACCTAGGCTTAGCCCTGGCCCCTACCTCAACCCTCCACTCAGGGATACAGGGGAAAGACAAATTGGGAGTGGAGCTCCCTCCAGCCACATGCCTGCTTCTCACATGCCCAGGTGCACACCTGCAAAGATGGCCACATTGGACTGGGTGGCATCAAAGGGGCATCGAGCCTGCCCACTCAGCTCCTCGCCCTCCTGTTGCAGCGAAGTGATCTGGGGGCAGAGGAAGCAGGATCCTGGAACCCTGGGGTCTTGGGTCTGGCTCCACAGTCCACTCCCTCCCACTTACCTCCTTCCCCAATCCCTTCTACAGTCCATGACTACAATTCCCAGTTCAGATCCCAGGCCCTTCAGTCCCACTGACAGACTGACTATTCACCATGGGCTCTCCCCCACTCCCAGCCTTGGCCTTCTCCCCCACTTTCTCCTTTGTACCCCATAGCTGCGGCACACAGGGCTGAATGAGTTCGTCCCACAGGCAAGGAGGGTCTGAGAGTCCCAGGGAACAAGAACGCGAATGTAGTTGTAGCATTCATCCTAGAGAAGCCAAAATTCTAGGTCAGTGAGGTGGGGGACCCTGAGGCTAAAATTAAGGACCACAGGAAGTAAGGCTACGGCTGAGCTAGTCAGAGCAATGTGGTTTAAGGCAAGCTAGCGACCAGCCTGTGGCCTTGAACAAGTTCTTTTCCCTGAAGTGTGTAAATGGAATTAAAAAAACACTCTTTTCCAGGCCGAGCGTGGCGGCGCACGCCTTAAATCCCAGCACTCAGGAGACAAAGGTAAGAGGATCACAGTGAGTTCGAGACTACATAGTGAATTCCAGGTCAGCCTGAGCTACAGTGAGTCCCTACCATGGGGGGAGGAGGGAGAAAAAATACTCTTTCCTTCTCATTGCGCCACCACGCCCAGCACAGAGATACAGAGGGAGTGGATATACCAGGGACTCCAACCAGTGCAAATGAACTCCAGATGCATGTGCCACTTTGTACATCTGGCTTACGTGGGTTCTCAGGCTGGAGAGATTGCTTAGTGGTTAAGGCATTTGCCTGTGAAGCCTAAGGACCCAGGTTCAATTCCCCAGTACACATGTAAGCCATATGCACAAGGTGGTGCATGCATCTAGAGTTCATATGTAGTGGTTAGATGCCCTGGATCGCCCATTCTGTCTCATCTGCCTCTCCCAAATAAATAAATTTATTTTGGTTTTTTTTTTTTTTAATTTTTTGAGGTAGGGTCTCGCTCCAGCTCAGGCCATAAAATATTTTTGTTTACTTTTTAATTTATTTTATTTGAGAGCAACAGACAGAGAGAGAAAGAGGCAGATAGATATAGAGAGAATGGGCGCGCCGGGGCCTCCAGCCACTGCAAACGAACTCCAGATGCATGCGCCACCTTGTTCATCTGGCTTACATGGGTCCTGGGAAATGGAGTCTCAAACTGGGGTCCTTAGGCTTCACAGGCAAGCGCTTAACTGCTAAGCCATCTCTCCAGCCCCCATAAAATATTTTTATGAGGTCGGGCGTGGTGGCGCACACCTTTAATCCCAGCACTTGGGAGGCAGAGGTAGGAGGATCACCATGGTTCGAGGCCACCCTGAGACTACATAGTAAATTCCAGGTCAGCCTGGGCTAGAGTGAGACCCTACCTTGAAAAACCAAAAAAAAAAAAAAAAAAAATTATGAGACCGATGTGCTACCTACTGTGCTAATGAGGCACCTAAAATATTTTTTAATATTTTATTTTATTATTTGCAAGCAGAAAGAGACAGAGAAAAAGAGAACAGGTGTGCCAGGGCCTCTATCAAATGCAAATCAGCTCCAGGCACCTATGCCACTGTGCATCTGGCTTTACCATGGGTACTGGGGAATTGAATCCAGGTCATTAAGCTTTGCAGGCAAGCGCCTTAATGACTGAGCCATCTCTCCAGTCTCCTCACCCTGCCCATGTTGCCCTCTTGGCTGGGGTGAGAAATTGGGCATGGCAGTGTACCACTCGGAGGCAGGCGATCTTACCCTTCCTTCCCTCTCATTCCCATTCTCCTTACCGTCAGCTTTCCCCGGACAGCACAGTTCTCCATGTCTTGGCTCCTCCATGTTAGAAACTGAAGAGAGAAGTACAAGCGGGCAGATCGTGAACCTGGACCACTCTTCATGTGACAGCTCCTTGCAGATTCACCTTCCCACCCGCAGGACCCCCATGAGAACCCCCTCTTTTCCAGCTGTGTCTCTATGTCTGCACCTCCTCCCATGCAATTCCTCACCTTATTGGGCACCAGTCCCTCCCCTTCTTCTTGGGCCTGAAGATCAAATGAAAAGACGTGATCCCTGAAAGGGGAAAAGAAGGATCAGCGATGAGTGAAGGCACCCTGCCTAGCGCCTCAGTCCCCGCCTTAGCCACTTCCATCATCTGCTCCAAGGCAAGCCTCACAGCCCTCCTGCGCCCTGCCCCCCCCCCATTGCTTCATGCCTTGGCGCATATATATATTTTTTTTTTGGTTTGGGTTTTTTTTTTGGGGGGGGGTCCAAGCATGTCCATGTCCCATGCCTTGTGCACCTGCATGTGTCCCCTGCAAGAAGCCACACTGGCCATGCAGGCCCCATGTGTGCCCAGGAGCATGCATGTGTGCCCCACAACTGTGCCTCGGCCAGTTTACCGGGCAGCCACTAGCAAGGTCCGGTTCAAAGTCAGGAATCTCTGGAAGTCCAGCCCAAGTTCTGCAGCCACAGCATCATCCTCCAGGCCCCGGAACCAGGACAATGGGGAAGCACCTAGGGGAGCGAGTGAGTGCTGCAGGGCAGCCCGGAGGATGGCACATTTCCACATCACCCTCTCCAACACATGAAACCCATCCATGGACAGCGTGCAGCTCTGAGGGGAAAGAGACCCAAATCTACCAATGAAAACAATACTAGGGGCCGGAGAGATGGCTTAGCAGTTAAGGCCGCTTGCCTGTGATGCCTAAGGACCCACATAAGCCAGATGTACAAGATGGCATATGCATCTGGGATTTGGTTTGCAGTGGCTGGAGGCCCTGGTATGCCCCCTCCTCCCAAATAGATGAATGCATAAATAAATAAGATATTTAGAAACAATACAAAACAATACTAGGGCTGGGTGTGGTGGTGCACGTCTTTAATCCATCACTTGGGAGGCAGAGGTAGGAGGATCGCCATGAGCTCGAGGCCACCCTGAAACTACATAGTGAATTCCAGGTCAGGCTGGGCTAGAGTAAGATACTACCTCAAACCCCCACCCCCCAAAAAATTCTAGGAGGCTGGGCAGATGGTTCAGCAGTTAAAGGCACTTGCTTGCAAAGCCTAATGGCCTAGGTTCAATTCCCCAGTACCCACGTAAAGCCAGCTGCACAAAGTGACACATGCATCTGCAATTTATTTGCCATTGCATATGGCCCTGGCATGCCCATTCTCTCTCTGACTCTGTCTCTCTCTGTACACATACAAATAAAAACATTTTTAAAATAAAATAAAAATAAAAAATATTAAAATCAAAACATGGAGCTGGAGAAATGGCTTAGCAGTTAAGAAGTATGCCTGCGAAGCCTAAGGACCCAGGTTTGATTCTCTAGGTCCCACATAAGCCAGATGCATATGGTAGCACTTGCATCTGGAGTTCTTTTGCAGTGACTAGAGGCCCTGGTGAGCCCATTCTCACTCTCTCTCTCTCTCTCTCCCCCTCTCTGTCTCTAATAAATAAATAAATAAAATTAAAAAAAAAAAAAAAACAAGGAGCTGGAGAGATGGCTCAGCGGTTAAGGCTCTCGCTTACAAAGCCTAATGATCTGAATTTGATTCCCCAGTACCCACATAGAGCCAGATGCACAAAGTAGCACATGCATCTGGAGTTCGTTCACTTGCAGGGCCTCTCTCTCTCTCTCTCTCTCTCTGCTGGTCATGGTGGCACACACCTTTAATCCCAGCACTGGGACGCAAAGGTAGAAAGATCGCTATGAGTTTGAGGCCAGTCTAAAACCACATAGTGAGGGCTGGAGAGATGGCTTAGTGGTTAAACACTTGCCTGTGAAGCCTAAGGACCCCGGTTCGAGGCTCGATTCCCCAGTGCTCACATAAGCCAGATGCACAAGGGGGTACATGCATCTGGAGTTCATTTGCAGTGGCTGGAGGCCCTGGTGCACCCATTCTCTCTCTCTCTGCCTCTTTCTCTCTGTGTCTGTCACTCTCAAATAAATAAATAAATAATAAACAAAAATTAAAAAAAATAATAATAAAAAAATAAAACCACATAGTGAATTCCCCATCAGCCTGAGCTAGAGCAAGACCTTACCTCAAAAAAAAAAAAAAAAAAGAGGAGGAGGAGGAGAAGGAAGAAGAGAAGAAGAAGGAAGAGGAGGAGGAGGAAGAGGAAGAGGAAGAAAAAGAAGGAAGAAGAAGGAGGAGAAGAAGAAGGAGGAGGAGAAGAAGCCGCTGCTACCGGGCGTGGTGGCACATGCCTTTAATCCCAGCACTTGGGAGGCAGAGGTAAGAAGATTGCCATGAGTTCGAGGCCACCCTGAGACTGCATAGTGAATTCCAGGTTAGCCTGAGCTAGAGTGAGACCCTACCTCAAAAAACCAAAAAAACAAAACAAAAAAAAAACAAAACAAAACAAAACAAAAAAAAACAGTAGCTGAGCACATGCTGACACTTATTTGTAATCCCAGCACTGAAGAGGCTGAGGTAGGAGGGTTGCTAGGAGTTCAAGGCCAATCTGGATGATATAGCAAGTGCCAGGCCATTCAGGAATATGTGGCAAAACCCTGCATCACAAAATGAACCAACTGGGCTAGAGAGATGGCTCAATGGTTAAAGGCACTTGCTTGCAAAGCCTAATGACCTGGGTTCAGTTCCTCAGTACCTATGTAAAGCCAGATGCACAAAGTGGCACAGCATCTGAAGTTCATTTGCAGTGGCAAGAGGCCCTGGCATGCCCACACATTTTTTTCTCTCTCTCCTTATAAATAAATATTTTTTGTTGTTGTGTAGGTAGGGTCTCGCTCTGGCTCAGGCTGACCTAGAGAGAACTCACTATGTAGTCTCAGGGTGGCCTCAAACTCATGGTGATCTTCCTACCTCTGCTCTGCTTCCCAAGTACTGGGATTAAAGGTATGTGCCACTACACCCAGCTAATTTTTTTTTTTTTTTTTTGGTTTTTCGAGGTAGGGTCTCACTGGAGTCCAGGCTGACCTGTAATTCACTATGTAGTCTTAGGGTGGCCTTGAATTCACCGTGATCCTCCTACCTCTCCCTCCCAAGTGCTGAGATTAAAGGCGTGCACCACCACACCCAGCTAATTTTTATTTAATGACCCAACCAATAAAAACAATACCCCTCTCAAAAAAAAAAAAAAAAAAAACAGGTTAAGGCACTTGTCTGCAAAGCCAAAGGACTGAGGTTCAACTCCTCAGGACCCACGTAAGCCAGATGCACAAGGTGGCACATGCATGTGGAGTTCCTTTGCAGCAACTGGAGGCCCGGACACGCCCATTTTCTCTCTCTCTCTCTCTCTCTCTCTCTCTGCCTCTTTCTCTCTCTCTCCCTCCCTCTCTTGCTCAAATAAATAAACAAAAATAAAATTTAGCCAGGTGTGGTGGCGCATGCCTTTGATCCCAGCACTCAGGAGGCAGAGGTAGAAGGATTGCCGTGAGTTGGAGGCCACCCTGAGACTACATAGTTAATTCCAGGTCAGCCTGGACCAGAGTGAAACCCTACCTTGAAAAACAAACCAAAAATAAAATAAAATTAAATTTAATTTAATTTAATTAAAAAAAAAATAACCACTACCAATAACAATATATTTACTCACATTGGCCCCATTTCCCAGATGAGCAAACAAAGGCTCGATTTCCATGAGCACAAGGCAGGATTTAGATGCAGGTCTGTGTGACTCTAGAGTTGCACTCAGTCCCTGCGTAGGACCCACCTTTGAACTAGCATTTCCCTTTCAGTCCCACCTGGGTACACGGCCCCATCTGGAGCATTTCTTTCAGCCTTCTCCACACCTTCCCCACAAGGCTCTTCACAGGCCACCTCTACCCTGCCAGGTTTCTGCCTCTCCTGAACAACTCCACTGACCACCTGTGCTGATCCAGGAAGCCACAGGCACTGGAGTGAAAGGACAGCCCAGAGTTCAGGGAAAGTGCTGAGTACACAAAGTGCTGAGAAACTCTGTCTGGCCTAAGTAACTGCTATTCTTATCTAGTCCTCAACAATTATTCCCACTAACCCAACTGCAATCCCTCCATCCTAAAACTTAACTCTAAACACATCATGGGGCTGGAGAGAAGGTTTAGTGGTTAAGGCACTTGTCTGTGAAGCCAAAGGACTCGGGTTCGATTCCCCAGTGCCCACATAAACCAGATGCACAAGGGGGCACATGCAGTTCGTTTGTAGTGGCTAGAGGCCCTGGCATGCCCATTTCTCTGTCTCCTCTCTCTCTCTCTGCTTGCAAATAAATAAATAAGTAAAATAAAAACAGTAAATAAACTCACCATGTATAATACAAGGACCTACAAATAGATAAGGATTTTTTTTTTTTTTTTTTTTTTGGTTTTGTGAGGTAGGGTCTCACTCTGGTCCAGGCTGACCTGGAATTAACTATGTAGTCTCAGGGTGGCCTCGAACTCTCGGCGATCCTCCTACCTCTGCCTCCCGAGTGCTGGGGTTAAAGGCGTGCGCCACCACGCCCGGCAAGATAAGGATTCTTTTCAGAAAGGATTTAGGGTTTATATTTTGGTGGGAATTAGGCTTGCTGGTGGTACCTGAGCTGGAGAAGGAAGAGGAAATTGGAACCACTGAACGGGTCCCGGGCCTTCACTTTGTAGCCAAGAATAGCAACAAATATCACACGTTTAATTTGTGCTAGACTGTGTTGTCAGCATTTTGCTTCCTTTCTATTAAGTGCACTCGCAAATTTCATCTCTAAATAACTCCATGAGATACAGTGCTATTATTTTCATCTTGCAGATGTGAAAACTGAGGCAAAGCAAGCTCAGATGACCTTAACCAAGGTCACAGAGCTAGTGAGCAGCTTAGCAGGAATTCAAACCTGCTAAGGTTTTAGTCTTTCTAAGAGCTCACACTGTTTGTGACAGGGTCTCACTAAGGTAGCCTAAGCCGACCTGGGCCGCACAGTCCAAGCAATCCTCCTGCCTCAGCCTCCCACGTGATTACAAGCATGCACTATCACACCCAGCTAGAGGTCACATTCTCAGACAACCTAGAAACAGCACGTGAAGAAACCAAGTTCACGAACGAACGAGAAACAAGAAGGCCCTGAGCGGAATTCCAGCTCTCTCTACCGTGGCTCCCCCCGCACTTAAGAGTGTCTAGCTTCCTTGAGGCTGGCAGCCGTCCTGCCTCTGACACAGGGGTCTCAGCCTCCCAAGAGAGGGGTGAGGTGGACAGGGCACTCACCTTGCAGGTCAGAGGTCAGCAGAGGGAGGGGGTCCTGGGGAAAGGCAGCCTGAGCACGGGGCAGTGACAGGAGCAGCACTAGTAAGGTCATGAGGTGGGGGGCACGGGGCATCCTGTGCGGGGCAGCTCAGGCCCCAGGGGGTGCCCCCTCACCCATATGCCGGCCCTGAAAGGGGAGACAGAGAAAAGTGGGGGAAGGGACTTAAGTTCCTTTCACCCTGGATGTGAAAGGAGCTCCTCCCAGGTCCATCCCCAGAAGACCCTGTGAGGTGGGGGGGGGGGCAGAGAGGGGGAAACTGTCTCTGACCCACTCCCAGCCAGCTGTCACTGTCACTCAGTCTTGTTCCCTCTCCAACTGGCCCACACTGGCTGGTGCGAAGCCTGCTGGGCATGACCCCAGGTAAGGACAGGGCATAACGGGGGCTCCCCCTTCCAGTCTTTCCTCCTGTCTCCTGACTGGGTCTGGGACATTCCATGGGTGACACCTCCCAGCCCCCCACCCCCCTTGTGCTAACCCTTTCTCAGCTATAATTAGATACTGAAGCCTTAAAATTATAAATAGTGACTCCTTGGCACTGGGGGGAGGAAGAGGGCACCAAGTCTGCTCCCCTCCCCAACTCACAGACCCCCCCATGGCTCCCTGGGAGCAACGCAGGCACTGCGCCCAGGCAAAAGCAGCTGTGTGTGGCAGCCACAGTCTTGTCTAGGATTGAGGAAGAACAGAGTGGGGGGGCACGAACAGCCTAGGGGTCACTGTTCTGGTCTAAGCTCATACTTCAGGGGCCCTTCCCACTGCTAAGAAGCTGGGCAGCAAGGGAATGGGGGGCGGGTAGAGGGGCTGTCTTAGCCAAAAATGAATCTGCATCAAAGCCAGATCAGAGGCTAAATTTAGCTCTAGCTGCAGCTGTCTCCCCGACCACTGTGCCCCCTCCCAGCCTCAAGCCCCCTGCTCCCTCCAGGGCTCCTAACGCATGTACTTGGTGGGGGGAGAGGTGCAGATCCACCCCGTTATGAGGAACCAGAGCTGGCTGAGATCAGTGAGGACACATGGGAAATGTGCCCCCTTTTCCCCTTTCTTCCCTCGTCAGGCTGCCTCTTAAATTGAAATATCAATAATTAAATGACAGGCAATTGTAGCTCAAGGTCCAAGAAAAGATGGATGTGGTGGTTAGGAATGGTGAGACAGGTCCCGTTCCCACCCATCTGCCTTCCCAGCCAGTTGGCCAGGGTGGGAGGGGCACACGCAGCTTCCTGCCTTCCCTAGAAATTGAAGTGAGGGGCTGAGGAAGAAGAGCTGGCAATTAGGTCAGGAAGGTTTAAGAATCCTTTCTTTTGTGAAGGGATCACAGCTGGCCTTACTTATGCCCACCGCATGTCCCCTAAAAGCGAAATCCCTGACTTTCAGGGTCAAGCCCCCCTTCTAGCTCCTCAATAACTCCACTCTTGAAGCCAGGACCCAAGTGTCCCCTTCCCACCCCCAACCCAGCGTCACTGGTGGGGTGACTGACGTCAGGTGAGGCCCCAAGAGAGCCGGAGGAGGGGACGGGGTAGGAACACCTAATGATGACCCCCTCTCCCCAGGGGCAGAGCATTCTGCTAGTTAACGACCCTCTCTGCCGTGGAAAGGCCATGTCTCCTTCCCTCCCCCAGGCCAGGGCTCCGGATGCTGAAGTTCCCAGTGGAGAAGAATGGGACACAGCTTGTCTCCGGTGCTCTCCTACCTGCCCCCACCCTGCAAGTTGCCCTGGGCAACTGGTATCTTCACCCTGGAAACAAGTCTGGTCTCTGGCAAAGTGGGGAGAACAGCCAGACCCTGTTCCTGGCTCCCTGGTGGTGCCCGCTTCCAAGCCTGCCCTCAGGAGCTAGCGCCCTTTCCTTACCTGGGGTGGCGAGTCCTGTGGGGGACAGGAGACCTCCGGCCTGGTGGGAGAAGGAACAAAAGGAGGGAAGAGACTGAGTTATGCCTCCTTTAACCACGTCTTTTTAAAAGTAATTGAAAAAATTCGGGGACTCTATTGAGGCTAGTGTGGGAGAGATGCTGGAGGTGGGGGTAGTAGGGGTCAGATTGGTTACAAAGGTGCCCGTGTGTCCATGCTCCGAGATACGAGGGCGAGGGATGGCCCCCAGCCAAAAACTCCTGGAACTGCAGGGCCAGCCTTGGGGAAAGGGTTATCTACCAGAGAGAGAGAGAGTTTGTGGGGCATGATGACCACTCCCATGTGAAAACCTTAGGGATCCAACATCCTTCCTGCAAAAAGCGCCCTTGCTAGGGACAATAGAGGCTAATTTGCATCTCATTTGCATGCTGTTCATTTCCTAGCAAAATGTCTTAAAAAAAAAACACCCCCATCCCCTCTCCTTCTTGGGAGTGCAGGCCCTGCCTCGCTCCCACCCAGGCCCTCTCCACACCCAGCGCCCCTTCACGCTCACTTTAGGCCAGGTTAGTCCAGCCTCTAAAAACACTTGGTTGGCCTTTCCCTCGGCCGCTGGACTCAGCAGCGGTCCGTCTTTAACAGGGCTTCCCATGGCTGTTGTGAGCGGCAAAGCATCTGGGTGCCTCCCACCCACCCACCCTACCCCTGGCCTGGGGAGGGGGTGCGGGGAGGAAGGACAGGCTTACTGTGACCGGGAGGCATCCCAAGCAAAGACCTGATCACTCTTTCTCTCCCTGCAGATCCTTCCTTCCCTTGCAGGGAAGAGAAAACATCCTTTCTCTCTCTCTCTCCTTTCCTAGGCTCGGCAACCACCTCTGGGGAGTGGCCGAGGTCACAGCCAGAGTCTAAGAGGAGCTGGGGGTGGGGGGGCTGTTTAAAAGGATAGGGGAGGCCGAGCTGGGGACAATAGCAGGAAGCCCCAGGGCTGGTCGCCGGCCTCAGTCCACCTTCCTCACCAAGGGGTTCAGGGGGGCTCGAGTGCCCACAATCTTTTCTCTCCTCCTCCCCGCCCTTCGCTCTCGGGCTCCCACGTTCGGCACCTCCCCTTCCCCTCCTGCCCAGCCCCCAACGAGGAAAAGCCAGGTGTGTAGGGGGCTTGGCGGGAGGTGGACCCCGGGGCCCGACGTATCCTCCCGGCCCCCGTCGCTGGACCCGAGGCTCCGAGGAGGGGCGGGCAGCAGTCTGGGCCGGGACCGGGTCCCAGAGCCACGTTAGCGGGAAGGAGGGGCTGCAGGGGCCTGCAAGGCGCCGACCGAGAAGGGGATGGGAGCGGGGGTTGGGGGCGTGCTAGGGACGGAGGCGGGTCTCTCTCGGATCTAGGAAAACAGGGCCGGAGAGTCTAGGAACCCACTAGGGCGGGCGGGAGAGCTCGGACGCTGTCACCAGTTCGGTTCTCCTCCGTGCAAGACCGATCTAACAAAGCCCCGGGCCGAAGGAGGTGAAGGAGGGGGAGATGGGCGCGGGGACCGCTGCTTCTCCCAGGGCCCTGTCCCCCCCCACCACCACCACCACAACCCCGACAGGGAGTGCTCTGCTCTGCACAAGGACGACCGTGCAGCCCTGACCCCAAAGTCCACAACCACTCGTCCCCGAGTCTATCCCCGCAGGGGACGGGGGCGGGGGAGACATCGAGAGTCTGGCTTCTCCTCCATGGGTCTCCCCAGCCTTAGTGTCCCCCCGAGGGAGGTGGGGAACAGTCAAAGCCAAGGCTTTTGCACCTTCTGTACGAGGCGCGCCTCCAAAAAAATTTTTAATCCCCTTTCGTGCTTCTCAATCTAGCGGGACGCGACTCAGAAAGTCATGAGCCCCCGTCGGCCCTCCCTCCCCCCCGTGCAACGCCGGAGCTCTGCCGCGGTGCCTTCCTCCAGCATGCACCCCAACTCCACCGCCCCTTTTCGTCCAGCCCCAAGGCACACGGCGCCGGACCCACCCGGGACCCTTCGACACTTGGAGCCGCTTGAGCCCGGCCTGCAGCCACCCTCCGCCCCTATCTCTTTTCAAGCCCATCTCTACCCCGAGGACTTGCTCGGAGATCCGGGTGGACAGCCCGTGGCCAGCAGCTCCGCGCCGTGCAGAGTTGGCGGTCGACGATTGAGACGAGGGAGGCAAGATGTGATGAAGATCCCGGCTGGATGGTGCTGGGAGGTGAGCTCCAGGACGCTGTCGGGTTACGGGAGGCCGGGGTCCGGGTGGCAGCCCCCCTTCTCCCGCAACACACACATCACACACTCCCACCGACGATCCGCGGAGGAAAACAATGCGACCGCCCGGAGCTCTGGGCTCGGCCCCAGCCCGCCCCGCCCGCCCTCCCAGGACGCCCCGCCTCCCGCGGACGCCACAACCAATCGCATCCTTCGAGGAGGACCTGGCACCGCCTTCTCGACACCTCTCCGCCAATCGCGTGGCTAGGAGGTGGGACACTCAGGGCACCTAGTCTACCCCAGAGGGGCCAGGCGGAGAGGGTTGAGCTGGAAGAAGCAGACCAGAGACGGGAACGAGAGATGGAGAGAGCCGCTGACGATCTCTGGGACAGCACACAGACAGACACAAGAAAACCGAGACGAGCAGACCGAGGAAGAGGCCCTGGGGAGAAATGTCAGGGAGGAAGGAAGGGAAACGGAGGAGAGACAGGAAACCTGGGGGCCTCGGCTGGCCGGGGCTGTCAAGAGCCTGCGCGATCGATCCTTCCTCTCTTCCCCTCCGTGGCTGGGGCGACCCTCCTTCTCCCTAAAGAGTCGCCCGCTGCTCCCCTCCGCCTTCTTCCTCTCTGGGCTTGTTCTTTTTCTTTTTTCTTTTACCTCTGACACTTGGGCCTCCCCGTGTGCACGCTGTTTCTTCCTGACCTCAATTAAGGAGGCCTGGCACGGACTTGGGGAGCCTGAGGCCTGGGAAAGGATCTGCAGGTATACCAGGTGCCCGTCGTCTCCTGTCCTCCCATCTCTAGGGTCAACGCAGGAAGAGCTTGAGTCACCCATACCAGGAGCTAAGGAGCAAGGAAGCTGGGGTTAATGGCAGACAGGCTGTCGGTTGATGAGAGAGGTTAGGAAGGCTAAAAAAAAAAAAAAAAAAAAGTGAAGCTTTGGGCTGGAGAGATGGCTCAGTGGTGAAAGCGCTTGCTTGCAAAGCCTAATGCCCCCGGGGTTCCATTCTCCAGTACCCAGGTAAAGCCCATGCACAAAGTGGCATATACATCTGGAATTTGCAGTGACAGGAGGCCCTGGCATGCCCATACTTACTCTCTTTCTGTATGCCTCTCTCTAATAGATAAATAATTTTTTAATGAGGCATTGAAGTTTGGCATAGTGCCGCACTCCTTTAATCCCAGCACTTGGGAGGCAGAGGTAGGAGGATCGCTGTGAGTTCCAGGCCAGCCTGGAACCACAGAATGAATTCCAGGTCAGCATGGGCTAGAATGAGACTCTTCCTGGGGGGGAAGAGGGGCTGGAGAGATGGTTTAGCGGTTAAGGCACTTGCCTGCGAAGCCTAATGACCCAGGTTCGACTCCCCAAAACCCACATAAGCTAGATACACGTGGTGGCACATGCGTCTGGAGTTCCTTTGCAATGGCTAGAAGCCCTGGCCCACCAATTCTCTCTCTGTCTCCCCCACTCTTTCATCTGCCTTTCTCTCTCAAATTAAAATATTGAAAAAGAAATATTGGTTTAAAAATGAATTAATTTAAAACAATAAACTTTAAAAATAAGCATTAAGATTAAGGCTAAGAGAAACACAGGAAGAGGAGCAACATAAAGAGCTAAAAGAAACTGGCCAGCTATCCTAACCTTCTACTACCCGAAAGCACAGAATTAGTAGTGTCCAACCTCTTCTCAATGGGCCCTGAAGTCTCTTCAAATGACAAAACTGTTCTTTCTCTCTCCATTTCATGGCCCACGTCAGAGGTTGTAGAGCTGTAGACCAAGCCAGAACTACAGTCTGCAGCCTGAGGAGTTTTCTTAAGCTGTCAAGGGAAAGAATTTGAGGAGGAGCCAGTAGAATGCTGAGCGGGGTGGTGCACACCTTTAGTCCGGGAGCCGGGGAGACTGAGCTCACTACAGAGTGAGCTCCAGGTCAGCATGAGCTACAGTGAGACTACCTCAAAAAAAAAAAAAAAAAAAAAATTGAAAGAAAGGGCTAGAAAGATGGCTCAGTGGATAAAGCACTTGCCCCACAAGCATAAAGACCATAGTTCAAGTTGGGTATGGTGGCGACGCCTTTAATCCCAGCACTGCACTCTGGAGGAAGAGGTGGAGAGAATTGCCATGAATTGGCAAGGCCACCCTGAGAGTACAAAATAAATTCCAATGGCTAGAGAGAAGCTTAGCGGTTAAATGCTTGCCTGTGAAGCCTAAGGACCCTGGTTCAAGGCTTAATTCTCCAGGACCCACGTAAGCCAGATGCACAAGGGGGTGCACACATCTGGAGTTCGTTTGCAGTGGCTGGAGGCCCTGGTGTGCCCATTCTCTCTCTACCTGCCTGTTTCTGTCTCTCTCTCTCTCTCTCTCTCAAATAAATAAATAAATAATAAAATATAAAAAAATAAATAAGGCTGGAGAGATGGCTTAGCAGTTAAGACGTTTGCCTGCAAAGCCAAAGGATCCCGGTTCGAATCTCCAGGACCCACAAAAGCCAGATGCACAAGGGGGCTCATGCATCTGGAGTTCATTTGCAGTGGCTAGAGGCCCTGGCATGCATGCCCATTCTCTCTCTTTCTCTCTCTCTCTCTCTCTGCCTCTCTCTCAAATGAATAAATAAATAAAATATATATTTATAAATAAATAAATAAATAAATAAATAAATTCCAAGTCAGCCTGGGCTAGAATGGGCGTGCCAGGGCTTCCAGTCGCTGCAAATCAACTCCAGATGCACACACCACCTTGTGCATCGGGCTTACATGGGTCCTGGGGAATCAAACCTGGGTCATTTAGCTTTGGAGGCAACTGCCTTAACCGCTAAGCCATCTCTCCAGCCCTATTTTCTGTTTTGAAACAGAGTCTCGTGTATCCCAGGCTGGCCTTGCTTTGCAGCTGAAGATTACGTTGAACTTCACAACCTCCTGTGTCTACCTCTTAAGTGCTAGGAGTACAGGTGAGTGCCACCATACCTGATTTTATGAGGTGCTAGGGGTTGAACCCGGACCTTGGTGCATGCTGGGCAGGGACTCTACCAACGGAGCTATATCCCCAGTCCCTGGAATCCTCAGTCTCAGATGGTAAGAGGCTGCGTCCAGATTCCAGGGTGAGGAGCTCCTTTCCCTTTCTAGGTCCCCATAATCTCCCTTGCCTTTTTATCCTGCCTCAGTAAAAGATCCTGTGGCTTGAAGAATGTCGGTGTGGAGGAAGAATAAAGCTACTTCACATAGCACTGCCATAGTGTTGCCTTTAAGATTCTTCCCCATGTGAGGCTGGGACAAAAGACATTCTCAAAATTCTCAGAAAAGTAGGTGGCCTGGGAGACATTGGCATTCTCAAATAGTGTTGTCTGAGCGGGCACTTCCACCCACATTTGGTCGCTAGGTTAGAGGAAAGGAGGAGTAGGGGGTTACCATGTCTATAACAGCTTTAACTGAATGAGGATCAGAATGTGTAACATCACTAAGCAGGGTAAATGTTGCAATGAGTAACATGCATGCGCTGATCCCGAGAGATTTAAGGCCAGGTAGAGCAGTAATAAAACTGGAATCAGAGACAAAGAAACAATACCCTCACAAGATTAACTGCTGACATGTCTTGAGTCCAGTGCAATTTAACAGACAGTTTAATTAATAAAGAAAGGTTGGGCTGGAGAGATGGCTTAGCGGTTAAGGCGCTGCCTGCAAGGCTAAAGGACCCATGTTTGATTCCCCAGGACCCACATAAGCCAGATGCACAAGGTGGCGATGCATGCATCTAGAGTTCCTTTGCAGTGACTCTAGACCCTGGTGCAACCATTCTCTCTCTCTTTTTTCCTCTTTCTCTCTAGCTATCTCCCTCTTTTTTTCTTTCATTCTCAAATAAATTTTTCAAATAAAATTTTTAAAATGGGCTGGAGAGATGGCTTAGCGGTTTAAGGCCTTTGCCTGCGAAGCTGAAGGACCCCCGTTCAATTCTCCACGTAAGCCAGATGTACAACAGGGAAAATGCATCTGGGCTAGAGGTCCTGGTGTGTCCATTCTCACTCTCCCTCTCTCTCTTTTCCTCTTAGTGTCTATAATAAATTAATAAACAATTTTAAAAAAATAAAGTTTTGTTTTGTTTTGTTTTGTTTTTTCAAGGTAGGGTCTCGCTGTGGCCCAGGCTGACCTGGAATTCACTCTGTAATCTCAGGCTGGCCTTGAACTCATGGCGATCCTCCTACCTCTGCCTCCCGAGTGCTGGGATTAAAGACGGGCACCACCACACCCGGCTTTTTTTTTTTTTTTTTTTTTTTTTTTAAGGTAGGATCTCACTCTACAGGTTTTAAAAGCTGAAAAGAAGGCCAGGGATAGTGGTGCACACCTTCAATGCCAGCACTCACTTGGGAAGCTGAGGTAGGAGTATTGCTGTGAGTTCAAGGCCAGCCTGTAGCCAAAGAGTGAGTTCCAGGTCAGCATGGGCTATAGTGACACCCTACCTTGAAGAAAACAAAACAAAAGAAACTGAAAAGAAGTTTTGAGAGAAAGATGCCTCAAGCTGGGCTTGGTAGTACATGGCCATGAGTCCAAGGCCACCCTGAAATTATATAGTGAATTCCAGGTCAGCCTGGGCCAGAGTGAGACCCTACCTCAAAAAAGAAAAAATAAATAAAATTTCCCAGCACAGGGCTTAGATACACAAATATGCACTTATTGACTAGATTCATGACTATGGGTTGATTGGTCTACACACCCAATTCCAAAATAACAATAATAATGTGCTAAGAAAGACCTACCTCAGATGTCAATTCAATACAGTAGATATCAGACATTTCAGGCAGAGTTTCCTGGACAATTCACTGTAACATGTGATTCCAGTCTTTTTTGAAAAAATATTTATTTGCAAACAGAGAACGAGAGAGAGAGAATGGCATGCCAGGGCCTCTTGCCACTGTAAACAAATTCCAAACACATGCTCCTCTTTGTGCATCTGGCTTTACATGGGTAAACAGGCTTTGCAAGCAAACACCTTTAACCATGGAGCCATTTTTCTACCTCAGTGATTCCAGTCTTTAAGAAGATGACCATGAGCTGGGCATGGTGGCGCACGCCTTTAGTCCCAGCACTTGGGAGGCAGGGGTAAGAGGATCACCATGAGTTCGTGGCCCCCTTGAGAATACAGAGTGAATTCCAGGTCAGCCTGGGCTTAGAGCGAGACCTTACCTGAAAAAAAAAAGTGACCATGGGCTGGAGAGATGGCTTAGCAGTTAAGGCACTTGCCTGCAAAGCTTAGGGACTCAGGTTTGATTCCCCAGGACCCATGTAAGCTAGATGCACAAGGTAGCACATGTGTCTGGACTTCATTTGCAGTGGCTAGAAGCCCTGCTGTACACATTCTCTCTCTCTCTTGCTCTTAAATAAATAAATAAATAAAATAAAATATTTAAAAAGAAAAAGATACCGGGTGTGGTGGCGCACACCTTTAATCCCAGCACTTGGGAGGCAGAGGTAGGAGGATCTCCGTGAGTTCAAGGCCACCCTGAGACTACATAGTTAATTCCAGGTCAGCCTGGGCCAGAGTGAGACCCTACCTCGGAAAACAAAAAAAAAAAAAAAAAAAAAAAGAAAGAAAAAAAGAAAAAGGTGACCACCTCTTGGAATTAAAACAGGATTTAAACTTACTACATAATGTGCCGGGTATGGTGGCTCATTCCTTTAATCCCAGCACTCGGGAGGCAGAGGTAGGAGGATTGCCATGAGTTCGAGGCCACCTTGAGAATACAGAGTGAATTCCAGGTCAGCCTGGACTAAAGTGAGACCCTACCTCGAAAAACCAAAAAAAAAAAAAAAAAAAAAAAAAAAAAAAAAAAAACTTACTACATAATTAAAAAGCAGTATCAGGAAGCCAGGTGTGGTAGCGCACGCTTTTAATCCCAGCACTCGGGAGGGAGGCAGAGGTAGGAGAATTGCCACGAGTTTGAGGCTACCCTGAGAATACAGAGTGAATTCCAGGCCAGCCTGAGTTAAAGTGAGACCCTATCTCGAAAAACAACAACAACAACAACAACAAAAAGTAGTATCAGGGCTGGAGAAATTGCTCAGTGGTTAAGGCGCTTGTCTACAAAGCCTAAAGACCAGAGTTCCGCCAGGCGTGGTGGTGCACTTGGGAGGCAGAGATAGGAGGATAGACCTGAGTTTGGGACCACCCTGAGACTACATAGTGAATTCCAGGTCAGCCTGGACTAGAGTGAGACCCTACCTGGAAACAAAACAAAAGAAAACAAAAAAGACTAGAGTTTGATTCCCCAGCACCCACATAAAGCCAGATGCACAGAACTGCACATGCATCGGAAGTTCATTTGCAGTGGCTGGAGGTACTAGTGCACCAATTCTCTCTGTTTTTTTTTTTTTCTTCTTCTCTGCTTGCAAATAAATAAATTAATTTTTTTTTAAAGCAACATCAGCCTGGCATGGTGGAGCACCTTAATCCCAGCAATCAGGAGTCAGAGGTAGGAGGACAGACCAGAGTTTGGGGCCACCCTAAGACTACATAGTGAATTCCAGGTCAGCTTGGGCTAGAGCGAGACCCTATCTTAAAAAGAAAAAGAAAAGGCAATATCAGGGCAGAGCTGGGTGGGTGTGGTGATGCCCTCTGGTGCCTGAGGCAGGAGGAACAGGAGTTTGAGACTAGCCTGGCCTCTTCATGATGCTTTCAGGGGAAATGTATCATATTTTAGTTTTTTTTTTTTTCAGCACTAATGATAAAACTGAGGACCTTGGTGTTTGCTGAGTAAGCCTTCTAACACAGCTACACCCCTAACCTGTTGGCTACATTTTATCTCAAGATAAAGGGCAGGGGAACTTTGGTAGGAGTTAGTCTGAAGGAAGGAGAAAATGTTCCAAAGAGAAACAAAACTTAAACAAAACTTTTACTTGGTGAATATGCAAACTGAAGCAAAAAGTGACTGTGGCTGGGCATGGGGACACACACCTTTAATGCCAGCACTTGGGAAGCAGAGGTAGGAGGATCGCCCTGAGTTTGAGGCCACTCTGACACTACACAGTGAATAACAGGTCACCCTGGGCTAGAGCAAGACCCTACCTGGAACAACTGGAAAAAAAAAAAAAAAAGGTTGACCCCAAACTGGGGATCCTTCTGCCTCTTTTTTTTTTAAAGCATTTGCCTACTAGTGCACCCCCACAATCAGCAAAGTGCTAAGATTGCAGGCATAAGCCACAACACCCAGCAGGAAGCTTGTCTTTATCTTCCTATCCCAATACTTTACTTATAATGTCTGGCATGTCCTAAGCAAAAGAAGAAATAAATGCATCATCAAAGATTTCAAAGGGAATCGGGTGGCGTGGTGGTGGTGCGCCTTTAATCCCAGCACTTGGGAAGCAGAGGTAGGAGGATCGTCATGAGTTCAAGGCCACCCTGAGAATACATAGTGAATTCCAGGTCTGCCTGAGCTACAGTGAGACCCTACCTCAAAAAAAAAAAAAAAAAAAAATTTCAAAAAAAAAAAAAAAAAGATTTCAAAAAAAAGAATAAAATTAAATCTGCAGAACTATCTGCAGCTATGTCAGGCTGAACTCTTGACTGAGTGCCTTAAATCACTGAACTTTTTCTTCCTGAACTGATGTGAGAAGACTTATCTCAACCATGGTGAACATCTGGGCTACGAAATACCTCAGTAGTTGACATCTTGAATCTAATCTCTAGTACCAAAAATAAACAGGGGCTGTAGGGATGGCTCAGCACTTAAAGGCACTTGCTTGCAAAGCCTGTGGGCCCAGGTTTGATGTGCAAAGTGGTACATGCATCTGGAGTTTGTTTGCAGAGTTAGGAGACTGTGAATTCCAGTGAATTAGTGAATTCCAGGTCAGTCTGGGCTACAGCAAGACCCTACCTCAAAAAAACACAAAAACAAAACACAAAAAAAACAAAACAAAAAGCCTCAAGAAACTGAACATAGAAGCTGGGCATGGTGGCGCACGCCTTTAATCCCAGCACTTGGAAGGCAGAGGTAGGAGGATCAAAAAAAGAAAGAAACTGAACATAATATCATTCCAATCTGCACATTTTTTAAATTTTTATATATTTATTTGAGAGAGAGCATGGACTCATCGGGGCCTCTAGTCACTGCAAAAGAACTGCAGATGCATGCATCACCTTATACGTCTGGTTTACATGGGCATCGAACCCAGTCGTTAGGCTTCACAGGCAAGCACCTTAAACACTAAGCCATCTCTCCAGCCCCAATCTGAACATTTTTTTAAAGATTTTAATTTTTTCTTTTCTTTTTTAGTTTTTTTTTTTTTTTTTTTGAGGTAGGGTCTCACTCTAGCTCAGGCTGACCTGAAGGGTAGCCTTGAACTCATGGTGATCCTCCTACCTCTGCCTCCCCAATGCTGGGATTAAAGGTGTGCGCCACCACGCATGGCTTCTTTTCTTTTCTTATAAAAAAAAATATATATATATATATCTTTTATTTATTTATTTGAGAGAGAGAGAAAGAGACAGAGAGAGACAGTGGGATAGAGAGAGAGAGAATGGGTACGCCAGGGCCTCCAGCCACTGCAAACAAACTCCAGATGCATGTGCCCCCTCCCTTGTGCATCTGGCTTATGTGGGTCCTGGAGAATTGAACTGGGATCCTTTGGCTTAGCAGGCAAGTGCCTTAACCGCTAAGCCATCTCTCCAGCCCCCAATCTGAATATTTTTATTCTGCTTCTTTTTTTTTTTTTTTTTTTTTTTGGTTTTGCGAGGTAGGGTCTCTCTCTGGTCCAGGCTGACCTGGAATTCACTATGTAGTCTCAGGGTGGCCTTGAACTCTCGACAATCCTCCTACCTCTGCCTCCCAAGTGCTGGGATTAAAGGCATGCGCCACCACGCCCGGCTCAATTTTTTTACAGTGTTAGGAATTATAGTCGCAGTGTGGTGTGTGCTGGGTTAGCACTCTACCACTGAGCATTATTTAGAGCCTTTATTCTGTTTCAAGTGAAGATTATTCAAAAAGATATTATCATTGATTTCTTGTATATTAATTAATGGAAAAAGATTTATTTCGATGGTATAAGACCCAGATACGTCTCTCAAGTACTATTTTTTTCCCTTTTTTTTATTTTCGAGGTAGGGTCTCACTCTAGCCCAGGCTGACCTGAAATTCACTCTGTATGCTCAGGGTGGCCTTGAACTCATGATGATCCTCCTACCTCTGCCTCTCCTCTCGAGTACTGGGATTAAAGGCGTGTGCTTCCACGCCCGGCTGTTTTGTTTTGTTTTTTGAAGAAGGGTCTCATTCTAACTCAGGGTGACCTAGAACTCACTCTGTAGTCTCAGGGTGTCCTTGAACTCACACAGCAATCTGGCAATCCTCTGCCTTCCCTGCTACTTTAAAAAAAAAAATTTATGTATTTATTTGCAAGTAGAGAGAGAAGAGAGACAGAGAGAGAATGGGCATGACAGGATCTGTAGTCACTGCAAATGAACTCCAGACACATGTGCCTCTTGTGCATCTGGCTTATGTGGGTCCTAGGGAATCAAGTCTAGGTCCTTTGGCTTCACAGGCAAATACCTTAACAGCCTTAACCATTAAGCCATTTCTCCAGCCCTGCTATTGTTATTGTTTGTTTGTCTGTTTTTAAATATTTTATTTTTATTTATTTATTTGACACAGAGAGAGAGGAAGAGAGAGAGAGAAAGAATGGGCGTGCCGGGGCCTCCAGCCACTGCAAACTCCAGATGCATGTACCCTCCTGCCTTAGCCTCTTGAGTGCTGGAATTAGAGACATGAATCAGGTCAGCCTGGGCTAGAACAAGAACCTACCTTGAAAAACCAAAAAATAAAAAAATAAAATTTAAAAGTTGCAATCAATTCCCCCCCGCACCAAAAATGAAAAGAAAAGAATAGAAGAGAAAAGAAAAGAAAAGAAAAGAAAAGAAAAGAAAAGAAAAGAAAAATATGTTATCTTCCATCTATAATCCAGACAGTCATGTAAAGTGCCTTGGGGAAGCCTCAGGGCACAGTGGCCAGGGTTCACTCTGGCTGGGTCATTATGTTCAAACGCAGCAAGCTTTAGAATAAAGGGCATACAATTGAGGTCCTGTGCAGGGCCAAGTTCAAGTTTCGTAGTCACCATAAAATACACATCTCAGAGCCAGGCGTGGTGGCGCATGCCTTTAATCCCAGCACTTGGGAGGCAGAGGTAGGAGGATTGCCGAGAGTTCGAGGCCACCCTGAGACTACATAGTTAATTCCAGGTCAGCCTGGACCACAGTGAGACCCTACCTTGCAAAAAAAAAAAAAAAAAAAAAAAAAAAAAAGAAAAACACATCTCAAAGAAACGGGGCTTCACAAAATTCAACACAGCTGAATCTGAAGACATGGTGGCTGAGAAGCGGCTTATGTCTGATGGCTGTGGTGTCAAATATATTCCCAGTCGTGGTCCCCTGGACAAGTGGTGAGCTGTGCACTTGTGAGGGCTTCCAGCTCATACGCTACCAAACATGTTCACTTAGAAATCTCACATGTGCCGGGCGTGGTGGCGCACGCCTTTAATCCCAGAACTCGGGAGGCAGAGGTAGGAGGATCGCCATGAGCTCGAGACCACATTGAGACTACAGAGTGAATTCCAGGTCACACTGGGCTAGAGCAAGACCCCTACCTCAGAACACCAAATACATAAATAAACAAATAAATAAATCTCATATACAACCCCAAAATTCCAAAAGTATTATAAGAGGTAAGGGTGTGGCTCAGTGGTAGAGTGCCTGTCTAGCATGTGCAAAATGCTGGGTTCAATTCCTAGTTCTGCAAAAAGAAAGAAAGAACGGGGAGGGAGGGGAGCTGAGAGAGATGGCTTAGTGATTAAGTGCTTGCCTGTGAAACCTAAGAACTCCCAGTACCCACATAAGCCAGATGTGCAAGGGGACACATGCATCTGCAGTTCCTTTGCAGTGGCTAGAGGCCCTAGTGCACCCATTCTCTTTCTCTCTCTCTCTGTTGCTCTCAAATAAATAAACAAAAATTAAATAAAGAAAAAAGAAGCTGGGCGCATGCTTTTAATCCCAGCAGAGGTATTTATTTATTTAGGAGAGGGAGGGACAGAGGAAAGGAGGGAGGGAGGGAAGACAGAGAGATTTGAGGCATATGCTACCACGCCTGACTGAGACAGAGAATGGGAGCACCAGGGCCTCTAGCTGCTGCAAATGAACTCCAGATGTGTGTGCCACTTTGTGCATCTGGCTTTACATGGGTACAGGGGAATCAAAACCAGGTCCTTAGGCTTTGCAGGCAAGTTCCTTAACCACTGATCCATCTCTCCAGCCCCTGATCAATCATTTAATGTTGCCCCACCTGGATACAGGAAAATCCTCAACTCTGAAATTTAGGGGAGAGAAGTTGAGAGATAGTTCAGTGAATGAAGGTGTTTGTTTACAAAGCTTAATGACCCAGGTTTGATTCCCCAGTGTCCACATAATGTTATATGCACAAAGTGGAACAATCCTCTGGAGTTTGTAAGTGGCAGAAGGTCCTGGTGCGCCCATGCTCATTCTATCTGACTTTTTCTTTCTCAAATAAATAAGTAAATATATTTAAAACTTTTTTTTTTTTTTTTTTTTGTTTTTCGAGGTAGGGTTTCACTCTAGCCCAGGCTGACCTGGAATTCACTCTGTAGTCTCAGGGTGGCCTTGAACTCACAGCGATCCTCCTGACTCTGCCTCCCAAGTGCTGGGATTAAAGGCTTGGGCCACCACGCCTGGCTGTTATTTATTTATTTATTTATTTATGTATTTATTTATTTGAGAGAGAGAAATTGGACATGCCAGGGCCTTCAGCAACTGCAAACAAACTCCAGATGCATGCGCCACCTTGTGCATCTGGCTTATATGGGTCTTGGGGAATTGAACGTGAGTCCTTTGACTTTGCAGGCAAGTTCCTTTAACTGCCAAGCCATCCCTCAACCCTAATTTTGTTGTTGTTGTTGTTGTTTTCTAAGATTTTATTTTTCTTTATTTATTTGGGAGAAAGAGAGAAAGAGAGAGAGAGAGAAATAGGCAGGAAGAGAGAATAGGCATGCTAGGGCCTCTAGCCCCTGCAAATGAACTCCAGATGCATGTGCCACCTTGTGCATCTGGCTTAAATGGGTCCTGGGGAATCGAACCTGGGTCCTTGGCTTTGCAGGCAAGTGCCTTAACCACTAAGCCATCTCTCCAGCCCTTGTTGTCATTGTTTTTTGAGGTAGAATCTCACTCTAGTCCAGGTTGACCCGGAATCCACTATGCCTTGAACTCATGGTGATCCTCCTAACTGAGCCTTGTGTACTGGGACTAAAGGTGTACACCACAACTCCCAGTGAAATTCTTTGCTATTATTTTTTAAAAATATTTTGAAGCCGGGCGTGGTGGCGCATGCCTTTAATCCCAGCACTCGGGAGGCAGAGGTAGGAGGATCACCGTGAGTTCAAGGCCACCCTGAGACTACAGAGTTAATTCCAGATCAGCCTGGGCCAGAGTGAGACCCTACCTTGAAAAACCAAAAAAAAAAAAAAAAAATTTTGTTTATTTAGAGAGAGAGGAAGAGGCAGATAGAGGGAGAGAATGGGCACACAAGGGCCTCCAGCCACTACAAATGAACTCCAGATGCATGTGCCACCTGTGCATCTGACTTACGTAGGTATTAGGGAATTGAACCTGGGTCCTTAGGCTTTGCAGGCAAATGTCTTAACCGCTAAGCAATCTCTCCAGCCCCTGTTTTTGTTTTTGAAGAAAGGGTTGCATTGTAGTTCTGGCTGGTCTAGACTCTTTTTTTTTTTTTTTTTTTTTTTTTTGAGAGAGACACAAAAAGAGACAGAAAGAGAGGGAGAGGGAGAGGGAGACAGATAGAGAATGGGCGTGCCAGCAGTCTCTCAGCTGCTGTGAACGAAATCTAGACGTGTGCACCCCCTTGTGGTCAAGTGCGGCATTGGGCCCTTGCATCACTTTGCATCTGGCTAAATGTGGGACCTGGAGATTATGGTGGCTCATTCCTTTAATCCCAGCACTCGGGAGGCAGAGGTAGGAGGATTGCCATGAGTTCGAGGCCACCTTGAGAATACAGAGTGAATTCCAGGTCAGCCTGACTAAAGTGAGACCCTACCTCGAAAAAAAAAAAAAAAAAAAAAAAAAAACTTACTACATAATTAAAAGCAGTATCAGGAAGCCAGGTGTGGTAGCGCACGCTTTAATCCCAGCACTCGGGAGGGAGGCAGAGGTAGGAGAATTGCCACGAGTTTGAGGCTACCTGAGAATACAGAGTGAATTCCAGGCCAGCCTGAGTTAAAGTGAGACCCTATCTCGAAAAACAACAACAACAACAACAACAAAAAGTAGTATCAGGGCTGGAGAAATTGCTCAGTGGTTAAGGCGCTTGTCTACAAAGCCTAAAGACCAGAGTTCCGCCAGGCGTGGTGGTGCACTTGGGAGGCAGAGATAGGAGGATAGACCTGAGTTTGGGACCACCCTGAGACTACATAGTGAATTCCAGGTCAGCCTGACTAGAGTGAGACCCTACCTGAAACAAAACAAAAGAAAACAAAAAGACTAGAGTTTGATTCCCCAGCACCCACATAAAGCCAGATGCACAGAACTGCACATGCATCGGAAGTCCATTTGCAGTGGCTGGAGGTACTAGTGCACCAATTCTCTCTGTTTTTTTTTTTTTTTCTTCTCTGCTTGCAAATAAATTAATTTTTTTTTAAAGCAACATCAGCCTGGCATGGTGGAGCACCTTAATCCCAGCAATCAGGAGTCAGAGGTAGGAGGACAGACCAGAGTTTGGGGCCACCCTAAGACTACATAGTGAATTCCAGGTCAGCTTGGGCTAGAGCGAGACCCTATCTTAAAAAGAAAAAGAAAAAGAAAAGGCAATATCAGGGCAGAGCTGGGCGGGTGTGGTGATGCCCTCTGGTGCCTGAGGCAGGAGGAACAGGAGTTTGAGACTAGCCTGGCCTCTTCATGATGCTTTCAGGGGAAATGTATCATATTTTAGTTTTTTTTTTTTTCAGCACTAATGATAAAACTGAGGACCTTGGTGTTTGCTGAGTAAGCCTTCTAACACAGCTACACCCCTAACCTGTTGGCTACATTTTATCTCAAGATAAAGGGCAAGGGAACTTTGGTAGGAGTTAGTCTGAAGGAAGGAGAAAATGTTCCAAAGAGAAACAAAACTTAAACAAAACTTTTACTTGGTGAATATGCAAACTGAAGCAAAAAGTGACTGTGGCTGGGCATGGGGACACACACCTTTAATGCCAGCACTTGGGAAGCAGAGGTAGGAGGATCGCCCTGAGTTTGAGGCCACTCTGACACTACACAGTGAATAACAGGTCACCCTGGGCTAGAGCAAGACCCTACCTGGAACAACTGGAAAAAAAAAAAAAGGGTTGACCCCAAACTGGGGATCCTTCTGCCTCTTTTTTTTTTAAGCATTTGCCTACTAGTGCACCCCCACAATCAGCAAAGTGCTAAGATTGCAGGCATAAGCCACAACACCCAGCAGGAAGCTTGTCTTTATCTTCCTATCCCAATACTTTACTTATAATGTCTGGCATGTCCTAAGCAAAAGAAGAAATAAATGCATCATCAAAGATTTCAAAGGGAATCGGGTGGCGTGGTGGCGCACGCCTTTAATCCCAGCACTTGGGAAGCAGAGGTAGGAGGATCGTCATGAGTTCAAGGCCACCCTGAGAATACATAGTGAATTCCAGGTCTGCCTGAGCTACAGTGAGACCCTACCTCAAAAAAAAAAAAAAAAAAAAAAAAAAAAAAGATTTCAAAGGGAAAAGAATAAAGATTAAAAGTGTGAACTATCTGCAGCTATGTCAGGCTGAACTCTTGACTGAGTGCCTTAAATCACTGAACTTTTTCTTCCTGAACTGATGTGAGAAGACTTATCTCAACCATGGTGAACATCTGGGCTACCGAAATACCTCAGTAGTTGACATCTTGAATCTAATCTCTAGTACCAAAAAATAAACAGGGGCTGTAGGGATGGCTCAGCACTTAAAGGCACTTGCTTGCAAAGCCTGTGGGCCCAGGTTTGATGTGCAAAGTGGTACATGCATCTGGAGTTTGTTTGCAGAGTTAGGAGACTGTGAATTCCAGTGAATTAGTGAATTCCAGGTCAGTCTGGGCTACAGCAAGACCCTACCTCAAAAAAACAAAACAAAAAAAAACAAAAACAAAACAAAACAAAAAAGCCTCAAGAAACTGAACATAGAAGCTGGGCATGGTGGCGCACGCCTTTAATCCCAGCACTTGGAAGGCAGAGGTAGGAGGATCCAAAAAAAAGAAAGAAACTGAACATAATATCATTCCAATCTGCACATTTTTTAAAATTTTATATATTTATTTGAGAGAGAGAGCATGGGCTCATCGGGGCCTCTAGTCACTGCAAAAGAACTGCAGATGCATGCATCACCTTATACGTCTGGTTTACATGGGCATCGAACCCAGTCGTTAGGCTTCACAGGCAAGCACCTTAAACACTAAGCCATCTCTCCAGCCCCAATCTGAACATTTTTTTTTTAAAGATTTTAATTTTTTCTTTTCTTTTTTAGTTTTTTTTTTTTTTTTTTTTTTTTGAGGTAGGGTCTCACTCTAGCTCAGGCTGACCTGAAGGGTAGCCTTGAACTCATGGTGATCCTCCTACCTCTGCCTCCCCAATGCTGGGATTAAAGGTGTGCGCCACCACGCCCGGCTTCTTTTCTTTAAAAAAAAAAAAAAAATATATATATATATATATATATATATATATATATTTATTTATTTATTTATTTGAGAGAGAGAAAGAGACAGAGAGAGACAGTGGGATAGAGAGAGAGAGAATGGGTACGCCAGGGCCTCCAGCCACTGCAAACAAACTCCAGATGCATGTGCCCCCTCCCTTGTGCATCTAGCTTATGTGGGTCCTGGAGAATTGAACTGGGATCCTTTGGCTTAGCAGGCAAGTGCCTTAACCGCTAAGCCATCTCTCCAGCCCCCAATCTGAATATTTTTATTCTGCTTCTTTTTTTTTTTTTTTTTTTTTTTTTTTTTTCGAGGTAGGGTCTCACTCTGGTCCAGGCTGACCTGGAATTCACTATGTAGTCTCAGGGTGGCCTTGAACTCTCGACAATCCTCCTACCTCTGCCTCCCAAGTGCTGGGATTAAAGGCATGCGCCACCACGCCCGGCTCAATTTTTTTTTTACAGTGTTAGGAATTATAGTCGCAGTGTGGTGTGTGCTGGGTTAGCACTCTACCACTGAGCATTATTTAGAGCCTTTATTCTGTTTCAAGTGAAGATTATTCAAAAAGATATTATCATTGATTTCTTGTATATTAATTAATGGAAAAAGATTTATTTCGATGGTATAAGACCCAGATACGTCTCTCAAGTACTATTTTTTTCCCTTTTTTTTATTTTCGAGGTAGGGTCTCACTCTAGCCCAGGCTGACCTGAAATTCACTCTGTATGCTCAGGGTGGCCTTGAACTCATGATGATCCTCCTACCTCTGCCTCTCCTCTCGAGTACTGGGATTAAAGGCGTGTGCTTCCACGCCCGGCTGTTTTGTTTTGTTTTTTGAAGAAGGGTCTCATTCTAACTCAGGGTGACCTAGAACTCACTCTGTAGTCTCAGGGTGTCCTTGAACTCACACAGCAATCTGGCAATCCTCTGCCTTCCCTGCTACTTTAAAAAAAAATTTTTATGTATTTATTTGCAAGTAGAGAGAGAAGAGAGACAGAGAGAGAATGGGCATGACAGGATCTGTAGTCACTGCAAATGAACTCCAGACACATGTGCCTCTTGTGCATCTGGCTTATGTGGGTCCTAGGGAATCAAGTCTAGGTCCTTTGGCTTCACAGGCAAATACCTTAACAGCCTTAACCATTAAGCCATTTCTCCAGCCCTGCTATTGTTATTGTTTGTTTGTCTGTTTTTAAATATTTTATTTTTATTTATTTATTTGACACAGAGAGACAGGAAGAGAGAGAGAAAGAATGGGCGTGCCGGGGCCTCCAGCCACTGCAAACTCCAGATGCATGTACCCTCCTGCCTTAGCCTCTTGAGTGCTGGAATTAGAGACATGAATCAGGTCAGCCTGGGCTAGAACAAGAACCTACCTTGAAAAACCAAAAATAAAAAATAAAATTTAAAAGTTGCAATCAATTCCCCCCCCCCGCACCAAAAATGAAAAAAAGAAAAGAAGAGAAGAGAAGAGAAGAGAAAAGAAAAGAAAAGAAAAGAAAAGAAAAGAAAAGAAAAGAAAAGAAAAGAAAAATATGTTATCTTCCATCTATAATCCAGACAGTCATGTAAGGTGCCTTGGGGAAGCCTCAGGGCACAGTGGCCAGGGTTCACTCTGGCTGGGTCATTATGTTCAAACGCAGCAAGCTTTAGAATAAAGGGCATACAATTGAGGTCCTGTGCAGGGCCAAGTTCAAGTTTCGTAGTCACCATAAAATACACATCTCAGAGCCAGGCGTGGTGGCGCATGCCTTTAATCCCAGCACTTGGGAGGCAGAGGTAGGAGGATTGCCGAGAGTTCGAGGCCACCCTGAGACTACATAGTTAATTCCAGGTCAGCCTGGACCACAGTGAGACCCTACCTTGCAAAAACCAAAAAAAAAAAAAAAAAAAAAAAAAAAAACACATCTCAAAGAAACGGGGCTTCACAAAATTCAACACAGCTGAATCTGAAGACATGGTGGCTGAGAAGCGGCTTATGTCTGATGGCTGTGGTGTCAAATATATTCCCAGTCGTGGTCCCCTGGACAAGTGGTGAGCTGTGCACTTGTGAGGGCTTCCAGCTCATACGCTACCAAACATGTTCACTTAGAAATCTCACATGTGCCGGGCGTGGTGGCGCATGCCTTTAATCCCAGAACTCGGGAGGCAGAGGTAGGGGGATTGTCATGAGCTCGAGACCACATTGAGACTACAGAGTGAATTCCAGGTCACACTGGGCTAGAGCAAGACCCCTACCTCAGAACACCAAATACATAAATAAACAAATAAATAAATCTCATATACAACCCCAAAATTCCAAAAAGTATTATAAGAGGTAAGGGTGTGGCTCAGTGGTAGAGTGCCTGTCTAGCATGTGCAAAATGCTGGGTTCAATTCCTAGTTCTGCAAAAAGAAAGAAAGAACGGGGGGGGGGAGGGAGGGGGAGCTGGAGAGAGATGGCTTAGTGATTAAGTGCTTGCCTATGAAACCTAAGAACTCCCCAGTACCCACATAAGCCAGATGTGCAAGGGGACACATGCATCTGCAGTTCCTTTGCAGTGGCTAGAGGCCCTGGTGCACCCATTCTCTTTCTCTCTCTCTCTGTTGCTCTCAAATAAATAAACAAAAATTAAATAAAGAAAAAAGAAGCTGGGCGCATGCTTTTAATCCCAGCAGAGGTATTTATTTATTTAGGAGAGGGAGGGACAGAGGAAAGGAGGGAGGGAGGGAAGACAGAGAGATTTGAGGCATATGCTACCACGCCTGACTGAGACAGAGAATGGGAGCACCAGGGCCTCTAGCTGCTGCAAATGAACTCCAGATGTGTGTGCCACTTTGTGCATCTGGCTTTACATGGGTACAGGGAATCAAACCAGGTCCTTAGGCTTTGCAGGCAAGTTCCTTAACCACTGATCCATCTCTCCAGCCCCTGATCAATCATTTAATGTTGCCCCACCTGGATACAGGAAAATCCTCAACTCTGAAATTTAGGGGAGAGAAGTTGAGAGATAGTTCAGTGAATGAAGGTGTTTGTTTACAAAGCTTAATGACCCAGGTTTGATTCCCCAGTGTCCACATAATGTTATATGCACAAAGTGGAACAATCCTCTGGAGTTTGTAAGTGGCAGAAGGTCCTGGTGCGCCCATGCTCATTCTATCTGACTTTTTCTTTCTCAAATAAATAAGTAAATATATTTAAAACTTTTTTTTTTTTTTTTTTTTTTGTTTTTCGAGGTAGGGTTTCACTCTAGCCCAGGCTGACCTGGAATTCACTCTGTAGTCTCAGGGTGGCCTTGAACTCACAGCGATCCTCCTGACTCTGCCTCCCAAGTGCTGGGATTAAAGGCTTGGGCCACCATGCCTGGATGTTATTTATTTATTTATTTATTTATGTATTTATTTATTTGAGAGAGAGAAATTGGACATGCCAGGGCCTTCAGCAACTGCAAACAAACTCCAGATGCATGCACCACCTTGTGCATCTGGCTTATATGGGTCTTGGGGAATTGAACGTGAGTCCTTTGACTTTGCAGGCAAGTTCCTTTAACTGCCAAGCCATCCCTCAACCCTAATTTTGTTGTTGTTGTTGTTGTTTTCTAAGATTTTATTTTTCTTTATTTATTTGGGAGAAAGAGAGAAAGAGAGAGAGAGAGAAATAGGCAGGAAGAGAGAATAGGCATGCTAGGGCCTCTAGCCCCTGCAAATGAACTCCAGATGCATGTGCCACCTTGTGCATCTGGCTTACATGGGTCCTGGGGAATCGAACCTGGGTCCTTGGCTTTGCAGGCAAGTGCCTTAACCACTAAGCCATCTCTCCAGCCCTTGTTGTCATTGTTTTTTGAGGTAGAATCTCACTCTAGTCCAGGTTGACCCGGAATCCACTATGCCTTGAACTCATGGTGATCCTCCTAACTGAGCCTTGTGTACTGGGACTAAAGGTGTACACCACAACTCCCAGTGAAATTCTTTGCTATTATTTTTTTAAAAAAAATATTTTGTTTATTTAGACCCTGAGACTACAGAGAGAGGAAGAGAGGCAGATTTTGTTTATTTAGAGGAGAGAAGAGGCAGATAGAGGGAGAGAATGGGCCTCCAGGGCCTCCAGCCACTACAAATGAACTCCAGATGCATGTGCCACCTGTGCATCTGACTTATGTAGGTATTAGGGAATTGAACCTGGGTCCTTAGGCTTTGCAGGCAAATGTCTTAACCGCTAAGCAATCTCTCCAGCCCCTGTTTTTGTTTTTGAAGAAAGGGTTGCATTGTAGTTCTGGCTGGTCTAGACTCTTTTTTTTTTTTTTTTTTTTTTTTTGGAGAGAGACACAAAAAGAGACAGAAAGAGAGGGAGAGGGAGAGGGAGACAGATAGAGAATGGGCGTGCCAGCAGTCTCTCAGCTGCTGTGAACGAAATCTAGACGTGTGCACCCCCTTGTGGTCAAGTGCGGCATTGGGCCCTTGCATCACTTTGCATCTGGCTAAATGTGGGACCTGGAGATTGGAACCGTCATTCTTAGGCTTAGGAGGCAGGCGCCTTAACTGCTAAGCCATCTCTCCAGCCCTAGACTCTTTTTTTTTTAAAGATTTTATTTTTATTTATTTATTAGAGTCAGAGAGAGATAGGAAGGCACACACACACAGAGAATGGGTGCACCAGGGCCTACAGCCACTGTAAACAAACTTCAGACGCATGTGCCACCATGTGCATCTGGCTTACGTGGGACCTGGAGAATCGAACCTGGGTCCTTAGGCTTTGCAGGCAAATGCCTTAACCACTAAGCCATCTCTCCAGCCCCTGGTCTATATTCTTTTTATGTAGAGTAACTATGTTTAGACTCAAACTTGTGGCAATCCTCGTGTTTCAGCCTCCTAAGGGATTAGAGATGTGAACATCTGGCCAAATACTTTTGCTGCATTCATGGACTGGGGCTCAGGCTGGAGAGATGCTTCAGTGGTTAAAGGTGCTTGCTTGCAAAGACTGACAGTCCAGGTTTGATTACCCAGTACCTACACAGGGTCAGATACATGCATTTAGAGCTTGTTTGCAGTCATAAGAGGTCCTGGTACACTCATTCGTCTCTCTATCTCAAGTAAATTAATTAATTAAAAACACACACAGCCGGGAGTGGTGGCGCATGCCTTTAATCCCAGCACTCGGGAGGCAGAGGTAGGAGGATCACCGTGAGTTCAAGGCCACCCTGAGACTACATAGTGAATTCCAGGTCAGCCTGGACTAGAGTGAGACCCTACCTCGAAAAGCCAAACACACACACACACACACACCGATCCGGGCGTGGTGGCACACGCCTTTAATACCAGCATTTGGGAGGCAGAGGTAGGAGGATCACCGTAAGTTCAAGCCCATCCTGACACTACATAGTGAATTTCAAGGTCAGCCTGAGCTAGAGTGAGACCCTACCTCGAAAAACCAAAAAAAAAAAAAAAAAAAAAAAAAAAAAAAAAAAAACCCTGTGACTTCCCCTCATTTTTGGGGTCCATAGAGCCACTGTCTTCAGTAAGCTCGTTCCTCTAATGGTTCAGTGACGTGCTGACACCTGCTGGTTGCATTTGGTTCAGCAGTTCTGGCCCCTGCACCTTCCTCCTGTCAGTACTAAAGGCTAGGATGGCCTGTGCCAGCCTTCAGTACAGGCCCTGGAAGATGCTTGCGATCATGTGGTCCCGCCGCACCACTGACTTCCAAACTCGGAAATCTGGACTTTCATATCTTTCCCAGTGCCACAAGAATACTAGGCAGCAAGAAGGCAGCCATTGGGGTGGAGGGTGTGCAGCCCCTTCTCCCCACCGCAGAGTCAAGTGTTTCCCACCGAATTCCATCCCTTTTGACCTTTGTCTTATCCCTGGGGTGCCCTTGGGTCACAGGCCTTCTTGGAGACAGTGGTGATGAACCGGAGATTGAGCCGAGTAGGTAGGTGGGGCTTGGGGTGGGGGTGGAGCCAGGCCAAAGGGCTTCTTAACTCAGGAGCTTCTCTGTTCTGTCCGCTCTCAGGGCACATCAGAGGCGAGACTGAGACGGGCACCCAGAGGACGGCAGGTAAGAAACTGGCAATGATTGAACGGCAGACTTCAGGGAGACAGTGGCAGGAGATTTACCAACTGGTTCAGCCTTAACTTCCTTTCTGCACTGCGAAACTCTCACCTGTAGAACCCTTGGGCTCCCACTCCAGTCATCTAACCTGGAGAGCCGGCAGTTTCTGAAAGAAAGACCAGGATTGAGAAAAGAGCTGGGCTTAGGGCCCAGGAAAGAATGGAGATGGAGGTGGGCATTGGTGTGTGACAGAGGATTAACAGCTTCAAGGACATTTTTTCTTTCTCTTTCTTTTCTTCTTTTTTTTTTTTTTTGTTTTGTTTCTGTTTTTGTTTTTGTTTTGTTTTTGTTTTTGCAAGGTAGGGTCTCACTCTAGTTCAGGCTGACCTGGAATTAACTATATAGTCTCAGGGTGGCCTCAAACTCTCGGCCATCCTCCTACCTCTGCCTCCCGAGTGCTGGGATTAAAGGCGTGCGCCACCACGCCCGGCTTTTCTTCTTCTTTTTGTTTTGTTTTGTTTCTCTAGGTAGGGTCTCACTCTAGCTCAGGCTGATCTGGAATTCACTGTGTAGTCTCAGGCTGGCCTCAAACTCAGGGTGATCTTCCTGCCTCTGCCTCCCGAGTGCTGGGATTAAAGGTGTATGCCACCATGCCCGGCTTGTCTTCTTTTTCTTTTTTCTTTTTGGTTTTTCGAGGTAGGGTCTCACTCTAGCCCAGGCTGACCTGAAATTCACTATGTAGTCTCAGGCTGGCCTCGAACTCACAGCAGGCTTCTTTTTTGTTGGTGTTTTCTTTTCGAGGTAGGGCCTTGTTCTAGCTCAGGCTGACCTGGAATTCACTCTGTACTCTCAGGCTAGCCTCAAACTCACGGCGATCCTCCTACCTCTGCCTCCCAAGTGCTGCAATTAAAGGCGTGCCCAACCAACCCCGCTCTGCAAAGGACATCTTCACGTGTGGAAGTGGACGTGTCGGGACCAGAGAGGGGGAGAGCCCGCTAGATCAGACGGTCATAGGAGGACTGAGGTGAGAGAAGAGGGAGACTCGCGGAGGACAGTAGATCCACCACGAAATGGCATCTGGGCAATGGGGAGAGCTGGGTAACAGGAAGGCCAAGGAGGAAGGAAGGCTCTCATGGAGCAATCACCTCTTCCGGCTGTGGAGCAGGGTCCAGAAAACCCCAGGGCAGACCAGGAACACATGGAGGGTATAGGTCCCACTGGGATGATGTAGCTGGGAACCCCCCACCACCACACACAGTGATCCATACACCTCCTCCCTTTTCAAACTCCTCTTTGCATTCTGGGGACAGGGTGAGACTGCTCCTCACTGCGGTCACTGCCACATCCTGCGGAGCAGGGGAGGGGGAAGTAAGAAGCAAAAAAACAACCAGAGAACCACGGGGGACAGGCTGGCAGGGACGACGGGCATAGGACCGTGTGCATGCGGTGGGCATGCCACCTGCCCCAGGGTCGCACAGCACCTTGGCCGGCCCGCAGCGTTCCTTCCTTTGCGCGCTGCCCACGCTTCCTCGTGGGCTTCCACCTCCGTGGCAACATTCCTGACTGCACTCATTAGAAGAGGGGATCTGTGGATTAGTTGACTTGAAGCCTTTTTTTTTTTTTTTTATGAGAGAGAAAGAAATGGCGCACCAAGGCCTCCAGCAGCCGCTGCAAATTGAACTCCAGACAAGGGCGCCACCTTGTGAGCTTGTGCGACCTTGCACTTGCCTCGCCTTTGTGCATCTGGCTTACTTGGATCTGGGGAGTGGAACATGGGTCCTTAGGCTTTGCAGGCAAGCGCCTTAAACACTAAGCCATCTCTCCAGCCTCGAAGCTTCCCCCCCCCTTTTTTTTTCCGATGTACGGTCTCACTCTAGCCCAGGCTGACCTGGAATTCAGTATGTAGTCTCAGGGTGGCCTTGAACTCACAAGGATCCACCCCAGAGCTGGGATTAAAGGTGTGCACCACCACACCTGGCTTGCAGCAACTATTCTTTATTTTTATTTTTTCTTTGAGAGAGAGAAGGGGTGTGCCAGGGCCTCCAACCACTGCAAACGAACTCCAGATGCATACACCCCCTTGTGCATCCGGCTTACATGGGTCCTGGAGAATCGAACTGGGATCCTTTGGCTTTGCAGGCAAACGCCTTAACGGCTAAGCCATCTCTCCAGCCCACAGCAACTATTCTTAATAGGACTCCTGGCACCCCTCTGTTTCTCTTCTTTGAAGGCAATCCAGCACACCAGCAGACATGGGCTTTTGGAGTGAGCAAAACAGTTGTGTTTGATCTCAGATAAATAATTGAACCTAAGCTTCAGCTTGCTCGGTTGTAAAACAAGGAGGGTAAAGATCTTGCTCACAGATGCAGGCGGCCTCATAGGCACCCAGTAGGCAAGCACTCTCCTCTCCACAGAAGTGGCAACAGCGTCATGGCCCTGAGACTTAGCTTGTGGGATGTTGGCCTCTTGCCTGCCCACATGGGCTGCCACTTCTCCTCTGGGCTGTTTTGGAGAGCCACATTCCCCACAGCACTAAATGAGAAAAGCAGGTTGAGAGACTAGGGGTGAGAGCACCGCACAGTAACAGAAATGAAAGTAAGCCATTTCTCCCTCTTGGGTTTTTGTTTTGAAGCAGGATCTCACCAGGCTAACCTGAAACTCACTCTGTTGTTTATTTTTTATTTGTCTATTTGAGAGCAACAGACAGAGAGAGAAAGAGGAAGATAGAGATAGAGAGAACGGGCACACCAGTGCCTCTAGCCACTGCAAACAAACTCCAGATGCATGTGCCACCTTGTGCATCTGGCTTACGTGGGTCCTGGGGAATTGAGCCTCGAACCAGGGTCCTTAGGCTTCACAGACAAGCACTTAACTGCTAAGCCATCTCTCCAGGCCCCTGAAACTCACTCTGTTGCACAGGATGACCTCAGGATTACAGGTGTGAGCTACTACATCCAACTTCATCTCTCTCTTTCTAAGGAAGCCATTGGACTCTCTTCTAGCGACTGACCACACCTCCTCACACCCCCAGGCACCATGGAATCCTTCAGCTCAAAGAGCCTGGCACTGCAAACTGAGAAGAAGCTCCTGAGTAAGATGGCAGGGCGGTCCGTGGCTCATCTCTTCATTGACGACACCAGCAGCGAGGTGCTGGACGAGCTCTACCGGGTGTCCAAAGAATATACTCACAGCCGGCCCCAGGCGCAGCGCGTGATCAAGGACCTGATCAAGGTGGCCGTCAAGGTGGCTGTGTTGCACCGCAATGGCTGCTTTGGCCCCGGGGAGCTGGCCCTGGCTACTCGCTTTCGCCACAAGCTAAAGCAGGGTGCCATGACAGCACTTAGCTTCGGGGAGGTGGACTTCACCTTCGAGGCGGCTGTGCTGGCCAGCCTGCTCACCGAGTGCCGAGACTTGCTACTGGAGCTGGTGGAGCATCACCTCACGCCCAAGTCTCATGAGCGCATACGCAGAGTGTTCGATCACTACTCCGACCCCGGCCTGCTCACGGCCCTCTACGGGCCTGACTTCACTGAGCACCGTAGCAAGATCTGTGATGGACTCAGGAAGCTGCTGGATGAGGGGAAGCTCTGAGAGCCTGGAGTGCAGCGCACTGGACCTTGGCGAAGTTGCCGACTGGGAAAATGACAGGTAACCGGCTTCCTAAAGCTGCTCATTTGCACTAACGCTTTTCAGTCTCGGGACTCCAGTCTCTCCCAAGGGTGTTTTCACTCTGAGACCACTCCCACCCCAAAACTGCTGGTGGAGAAGAGCCATGCGGAGAGTGGGGCCCCTCTCCCATCTTGCCTCAGCACAGGAAACAGAACTGACAGAAAAAGGTGAAGTGAAACTTGGATCTCTCTCCCACGAGGCCGGCCTGACACAGGGAACCCCTGTCTAAGAACCAAGGGAAGGGAACACTGCCCATCTGTTCCTCCTGGGGAAAGGAAGATGGCCCTTACACGCAGCGTAGACTTCCAGCTCCAGGCAGAGGCTGGACAGATACCACAGGCATGGTTTCAGAGTTCCGTGAAAAACGAGCTGGGGCAAGGAAGGTTTTTACAGGGAAAATAAAACTACTAAAACATGCACAGAGTTCAATGTTTAATCTCTCCAGCATCTTCTCCTTAGGATCACAGAGGAAGGAGTTATACACACCCGCTTATCCCACCTTTCACCATTTCCAAACACGAGACTGAGGGCATATTTCCAATACTATTGAGGTCCCCTTGCTGACTTCTTTTCTTTTTTTTTTTTTTTTTTTTGAAAATATGACCTCCCCTTCCTTAGCAGCAGTTTTTTTTTAAATATTTATTTACTTATTTGAGAGAGAGATACAGAAATAAGCAGGTAGAGAGAGAGAGAGAGAGAGAGGAAATGGGCATGCCAGGGCCTCCAGCCCTGCAAATGAACTCCAGATGCGTGTGCCCCTTATGCATCTGGCTTATGTGGGTCCTGGGACTCGAACCTTGGTCCTTTGGCTTTGCAGGCAAATGCCTTTACCACTAAGCCATTCCTCCAGCCCCCCCTGACTTCTTTTCTTTTGTTTGTTTGTGTGTGTGTGTGTGTGTTTTCAAGGTAGGGCCTCCCTCTAGCCCAGGCTGACCTGGAACTCACTCTGTAGTCCCAGGCTGGCCTTGAACTCATGGCAATCCTCCTATCTCTGCCTCCTGAATGCTGAGATTAAAGGCATCCCTTGCCTACTTCTGTTTTTTTTTTTTAATATTTTATTTATTTATTTGAGAGAGAGAGAAGAGAGAGAGAATGGGCATGCCAGGGCTTCCAGCCACTGCAAATGAACTCCAGATGCATGTGCCCCCTTGTGCATCTGGCTTATGTGGGGTCCTGGAGAATCGAACCGGGATCCTTTGGCTTCACAGGCAAATGCCTTAACAGCTAAGCCATCTCCCCAGCTCTCCCTACTTATGTTTTAAAAAACAAAGTCAGCCGGGCGTGGTGGCGCACGCCTTTAATCCCAGCACTCGGGAGGCAGAGGTAGGAGGATTGCCAAGAGTTCGAGGCCACCCTGAGACTACATAGTGAATTCCAGGTCAGCCTGGACCAGAGTGAGACCCTACCTTGCAAAACCAAAAAAAAAAAAAAAAAAAAAAAAACAAAGTCCAGGGCTGGAATGATGGCTTAGCGGTTAAGGCGCCTGCCTCCTAAGCCTAAGAACGCAGGTTCCAATCTCCAGGTCCCATGTTTAGCCAGATGCAAAGTGATGCAAGGGCGCAATGCCTCACTTGATCTCAAGGGGACACATCTGGAGTTTATTCACAGCAGCTGAGAGGCTGCTGGTGTGCCCATTCTCTATCTTCTGTCTTCCTCTCCCTCTCTCTCTGTCTCTCTGCAAAAACAAACAAACAAACAAACAAAAAGACAAGCCTGGTGTGTCCACGCCTTTAATCCCAGCACTTGGGAGGCAGAGGTAGGAGGATCGCCATGAGTTCAAGGCCACCCTGAGACTACTTAGTGAATTCCAGGTCAGCCTGGGCTAGAGTGAAACCCTACCTTGAAAAACCACAAATTAAAAAACAAACAAACAAACAAACAAACAAACAAAAAAAAAAAAAAACGCAGTAAGGAACTAGAAGGATATAAAGGCTCTGGTGCAGAGAGGGTGTAACAACTATCCTCCTTTCTGCTCCCCCACAGCACCTTTTTCCATCCTTTAGCCCACTTCAGGCTAAGAAGAGGACAGGCCAGAAGGGTGAACTAGTGGAACAGAAAGTCCAGTTCCCCACACTGCTGCCTTCTCTCAGAGCAAGAGTTGTAAGAGGGAATAGGGAATTGGTTCATTAAGACGGAGTCCATAGCCTTTACCGTCAGACTGGGAAAAGATTTAGCACAGTGTGCTGTTCTCCGGTGCCACTAGCTCTCTAGCTGCTAAGGAGGGGGAGAGAACAGTCAGCAGGCCTGGCTCACTGTTTCAGGGTCTTCCTCACTTTCAGTTCTAGAAACTTATCTCAGGCTTGGAAGGAGTTAGATATAGCAAATAAATATTACTTCAACATAGCACCAAATAAATTAGGTCACATAGTTGGAGATGGGAGGAAGTTGAAGGGGAGTCGGCTTCCCCGCTCCAAGGCCAGGGACTGGGAAAAGAACAGGAAAGGCAGTAGAAGTTTAAGAAGAGCTTCTGAATCTACAGGACAACCCTGGACTCAGCCCAGGAACTGGGAAGGTGTCTGTTCCCATATCTTACTGCTGTCATAAAAATTTGCCCCCCAGCTGAGGAATTACTGATAGACAAAGAGGCCGGGGAAGATGGCTGAAAAGGAGGGAGGCAGGCCAGGGAAGTGATGTTCTTCAGCCTCACCTCTGACTCCTTTCTTCCTCAAGTCGTTCCTTCAACTCTCTTCTTTCTATCACTTATGGGAACATCACAGTTTGAAGATTTCATCTTCCTGGTCCCGTAGGGTCTGGGTCCGAGAGGTCCGGGTCAGCGGCACAGGACCTAGGACTGCTCGCTGCTGCATCCGAGGGGAGCTCAGGTGGAGACCTGCATCCTCCCCAGATACCCTGAAGGTGAGGAAAGGGGCACAGAGAAAGAGAGAGAGAGATCAGGACAAGAACCTGAGTTTGGCCAAGTAAAAAGGTGTAGCAGGGGCTGGAGAGATGGCTTAAAGGTTAAGGTGCTTGCCTGCAAAGCCTAAGGACCCATGTTTGATTCTCCAGATCCCACATAAGACAGACGCACAAAGGTGAGGCAAGTGCAACGTTGCACATGCCCACTAGGTGGCACAAGCATCTGGAGTTCAGTCGCAGTGGCTGAGGCACTGGCACACCAATTCTCTCTCTCTCTCTAAAATAAATAAATAAAAATAAATAAATAGGGCTGGAGGGATGGCTTAGTGGTTAAGGCATTTGCCTGCAAAGCTAAAGGATCCCAGTTTGATTCCCCAGGACCCATGTAAGCCAGATGCACAAGACAGCACATGTATCTGGAGTTTGTTTACAGTGGCTGGAGGCCCTGGTGCACCCATTCTCTCTCAAATAAATAAATAAATAAATAAATAAATAAATAAATAAATAAATAAGGGCTGGAGGGATAGCTTAGCAGTTAAGGCATTTGCCTGCAAAGCCAAAGGACCCAGGTTCAATTCCCCAGGACCCATGTTAGCCAGATGTACAAGGGGTGCACACATCTGGAGTTGTTTGTAGTGGCTGGAGGCCTTGGCACGCCCATTATCTCTCTCTCTTCCTCTTTCTCGGTCAAATAAATAAATAAGATATTTTAAAAATAAAATATATTTAATAGATAAACAATTAAATAAGTAAATAAATAAGCCGGGTATGGTGGTACATGTCTTTAATCCCAGCACTTGGGAGGCAGAGGTAGGAGGATCACTGTGAGTTCAAGGCCACTCTGAGACTACAGAGTGAATTCCAGGTCAGCCTGGGCTAGAGTAAGACCCTACCTTGAAAATCCAACATAAATACATAAATAAATAAATAAACAAACGAACAAATAAAGGTGTAGTGGAAGATGCCTTCTTCTCCTATTGCATGAGCTGGATGGAAAAATAAATATTTTCTGGGAAAAACAACCCTAGCCCTAATACTCCTTCAGAGATTAATACAGCAATAAGAGCAGTTAACTGTTTTCCTCCAGTGAGAACATGAAACTGTTTCCGACCACCTCAACTCAATCCAGCAACCACTGGCTCTGCTCATTGTCCCAGGACTACCCAGGGCGCCTCCTGCTGCTGGCACTGTAGAGGAAAGCCTACGGAGGGATCGGAAGAAGCCACTCAAACTCACCCACGTTCCCCTTTTCTCAGCTTCTGGGCAGCAGCCTTCTTTGACAGGCTGATCTGTGAGTCAAGCTTCTTAAGGAAATCAGAGGCCGAGAGGTCATGGGTGGGTGGGAGGGGCTGTTGATGAGGTGTGGAGAGCACTTTGCCATTGGCACAGCCTGAAGCTGTCTCTTGATTCTTCCTCTCCTCTGAGCGTGAGCAAACGTCCAGGTTGCTTGGGTGTACCTCTTCCTCTCCGTCCTTCTCTTCCTCAGAATCCAAACTGTGGAACAGGTCTCTGGGCTCTGTCAGGATGGGGATGTATAGGGTTTTCTTCAGGAAGATGGAGTCATTAGTATAAAGACGGTTTGCACGCTTAATCTGTTCCATCTTAAGAAAAAAAATCACCAAAATTAGTGAAAATAAAACTCATCAATCATGAGCTAGAGAGATGGCTCAACGATTAAGGTACTTGCCTACAAAGCCTAAGGACCCAGGTTCGATTCCCCAGTACGCACATAAAGCTGGATGCACAAGATGGCACATGCATCTGGAGTTCACTTGCAGCGGCTAAGAGGCTCTGGTGTACCCATTCTATATCTCCTCTTTCTTTAATAAATAAATAAAATATTTTTTAAAAATAGGGCTGGAGTGATGGCTTAGCAGTTAAGGTGCCTGCCTGCTAAGCCTAAGAAGCCGGTTCCAATCTCCAGGTCCCACGTTTAGCCAGATGCAAAGTGACGCAAGGGCGTAATGCCGCACTTGCCCACAAGGGGGCACATACATCTGGATTTCGTTCACAGCAACTGAGAGACTGCTGGTGCGCCCATTCTCTATCTGTCTCCCTCTCCCTCTGTCTGTCTCTCTGTGTCTCTCTCTAAAAAAAAAAAAAAAAAAAAAAAAAAACAGTTCAGCCTGGGCTAGAGCAAGACCCTCCCTCAAAACAAACAAACAAAAAAATCCTCATTGGGGCATGGTGGTGCATGGTACACTAGGGAGGCAAAGGTAGGAGGATCATCACAAATTCAAGGCCACCCTGAGACTACATACTGAATTCCAGGTCAGCCTGGGCTAGAGTGAGACCTTACTTCAAAAAACCAAAAGAAAAACAAACAAACAAACAACAACAACAACAAAAAACCTCATCAGGGCTGAAGAGATGGCTCAGTGATTAAGGTGTTTGCCTGCAAAACCTCACAGCCATGGTTCGATTCCCAGGTACCCATGTACAGCCAGATGCACAAATGGGATTAAAGGCATGCACCACCATGCCTGGCTAAACTTGACTAATTTGAACATGTTTTTGTTTTTTGATTTTTTTTATTTGTTTTGCATCACGGTTTCATGTAGCTCAGGCTGGCCTGGAACTCACTATGTAGCCAAGGCTGGCCTTGAACTCTCCATCCTCCTGAGTGCTGGAAGTACAGGCAGGATCTACCACGCCTCAATCACAACACGCTTCAATGTTACTGATTTTATTTTACATACATAATATTAGAGATCCATTCCAATTTCAAGATGCTAAAATTTTTTTAAATTTGTATTCATGTGTGTGCACACACACACACTTGCGTGAACACCAGGGCCTCTTTCCACTGCTATAAATGAAAGCCAGATGCATGCACTAGTCTTTGCACCTGGTTTTTTGTTGTTGTTGTTTCTCGGTAGAGTATCACTTTAGCCCAGGCTGACCTGGAATTCACTCTGTATTCTCAGGGTGGCCAGGAACTCACAGCAATCCTCCTACCTCTGCCTCCCCAGTCCAGGGATTAAAGATGTGCACCACCACCCTTGGCTTACATCTGGTTTGTTTGTTTGTGTGTTTGTTTGTTTATTTTTGGGTTTTTGAGGTAAGGTCTCACTCTAGCTTATGCTGACCTGGAATTCACTATGTAGTCTCAGGGTGGCCTTGAACTCACAGGATCCTCCTACCTCTGCCTCCAAAATGCTGGGCTTAAAGGCGTGCACCTCCACACCTGGAGCTTTTTTTTTTTTTTTTTTTTTTTTTTATTTTTTTTTTTTTATTTATTTTTTTAATGGGTACTGGGGAGCTGAACCCAGGCCAGCAGCAAGCTTTGCAAATAAGCTTCTTCAACTGCTCAGACATCTCCATGACCCTCACTTTACCGCTTTGGATTTTTTTTCACCTTTTAATGGGAAGAATTACATTTACCTCATAATCTTATGAAGATAAAGTGAGAATATATATATAGAATCTGGTACATACTAAATGTTCCTTAACTGATAGGTAGATAATTTAAGTAATTATCATTACTAAATATATTCTTCATTTTACAAATGGTGGCAAAACTAGGGCTTCAGATAGGGGAGTACCTCACAAGTATGTAGAATAGAATCAGATCTAGCCGGGCGTGGTGGCGCACGCCTTTAATCCCAGAACTCGGGAGGCAGAGGTAGGAGGATGGCCAAGAGTTCGAGGCCACCCTGAGACTACATAGTTAATTCCAGGTCAGCCTGGGCCAGAGAGAGACCCTACCTTGAAAAAAAACCAAAAAAAAAAAAAGAATAAGAATAAGAATAGAATCAGATCTAAAACTCTTCTTCACTACAGTACAGAGATTTTTTCTTTTTTTTTTTCTTTTCTACTATTATTTTATTTATATTATAATTACTTTTGAAACAAGGTTTCATGTATCCCAGCCTGGCTTCAAACTTGCTATGTAGCATGTAGCTGAGGGTAACCTTGAATTTCTTATTCTTTTTCTGTTTCTTTTTTTCTCTTTCTTTTTCTTTTTCTTTTTTTTTTTTTTTTTTTTTTTTTTTTTGAGAGAGAGAGAGAATGAATGGATGTGCCAGGGCCTTCAGCTGCTATGAACGAACTCCAGACCAATGTACTCCCTTGTGTGCATGGGTGACATTGTGTGCTTATGTGGGACCTGGATATTCCAACAGGAGTTCTTAGGCTTCACTGGCACGTGCATTAACCGCTAAGCTATCTCTCCCTCTCCATGCCCTCCCTTTTGTTTTTTTTTTTCAAGGTAGGTTTTCACTGAAGCTCAGGCTGACCTGGAACTCCCTATGTAGTCTCAGGGTGGCCTTGAACTCATGGCGATCCTCCTACCTCTGCCTCCTGAGTGGTGGGATGAAAGGCGTGCGCCCTCTGCTCTTTTTGTTTTTTTTTAATGCAAGCGGTGGGGGGAGGAAGGGAGAGAATTGGCGTGCTAGGGCCTTCAGCAACTACATTGGAACTCCAGATGCGTGTGCCCCTTTGTGCGCATGTGCAACATTCAGTGCTTCATCACTGTGCATCTAGTTTATGTGGGACTTGGAGAGTCGAACATGTCACAGGCAAGCACTTTAACCACTAAGCCATCTCTCCAGCCCTGCCCTTTTTATAATTATATATATATATATATATTTTTTTTTTTTTTTCGAGGTAGGGTCTCACTCTAGCTCAGGCTAACCTGGAATTCACTATGTATTCTCAGGGTGGCCTCAAACTCACGGCGATCCTCCTACCTCTGCCTCCTGAGTGCTGGGATTAAAGGCGTGCGCCACCACGCCCTGCTTAAATATATTTTTAATTTTATTTATTTTTGGAGAGAGACAGAGAGGACAGAGAGGGAGAGGAAGACAGATGAGCGAGCCAGCAGTCTCTCCGCTGCTGTGAACAAAATCCAGATACGTGCGCCCCCTTGTGGTCAAGTGCGGCATTGCGCCCTTGCGTCACTGCATCTGGTGATCCTCCTACCTCTGCCTCCCCAGTGCTGGGATTAAAGGCGTGCGCCACCACGCCCGGCTATTATTATCTTTTTTTGGTTTTTCAAGGTAGGGTCTTACTCTAGCTCAGGCTGAGCAAAAACAAGCTGGGCGTGGTGGCATATGCCTTTAATCCCAGCACTCGGGAGGCAGAGGTAGGAGGATCGCCGAGAGTTCAAGGCCACCCTGAGACTACATAGTGAATTCCAGGTCAGCCTGAGCTAGAGTGAGACCCTACCGTGGAAAACCAAAATAAATAAATAAATAAATAAATAAATAAATAAATAAATAAATAAATAAATAAAATATCTTTAAAAAGAGAGAGAGAGACCTAGAGAGATGGCTTAGCAGTTAAGGCGCTTTCCTGAAGCCTAAGGACCCACGTTCAACTCTCCAGATCCCACATAAGCCAGATGCACAAAGGTGAGGCAAGCGCAAGGTCATACATGCCCACTAGGTGGCGCACGCATCTGAAGTTTGATTGCTGGGGCTGATGCCCTGGCGTGCCCATTCTCGCCCTCTCTCTCAAAATTAAAAAAAAAAAAAAAAAGACTCTGATCAGAGTTATTTGACCTTGATCAAACTGTTTAATTAGGCCGCGCATGGTGATGCACGCCTTTAATCCCAGCAGTTGGGAGGCAGAGGTAGGAACATCACCGTGAGTTCGAGGCCACATGGAGACTACATAGTGACTTCCAGGTCAGCCTGGACTAGAGTGACACCCTACCTCTAAAAAGGAAAAACAACTGTTTAATCAGTCTGAGTGTCACCTGAAACACACACACACACACCCCACAGGCACCATGGGTGTGAGGCTCAAATAAATTAATGGATGAGAAGCCCCTGCACAGTGTGTGGCATAATAAATAGGAGCTGCTCCTCTTTGTTGGGGACAGTAGGACAAACCAGATGGTGCAACACACGCGGGGAAAACAAAAAATAAATTAAAAAAAAAAGAATAAAGACAGAATGGACCACCCAAGATGGTTGGGAAAAAGGTCAGGGCAGGTCGCTTACAGGGTCACCACATTCTCCCAAGGGCTAAATCTCTCCTAAATCGATCACCCCCCACCCCTCACTCTATGTCCCGTCCTGGAAAGACTCACCGTCACCCCGTATTTGAGTGCTAGTCCAGCCAGTGTGTCTCCGGGCTCCAATGGATGCTCCAGGCGCCTTTCCCTCACCGGGGAGCAGGCTGATTGTACCAGGCTTCCATAAGAACGAGCCCGGCTCCCGTGAAGCAGCCCTGAGCCCCCGAGGGGGGGCTGTCTAGAGGGAGAAGCCATCTCCTCCTCACCCTGCCAAGAGCTGGGGTGACCCCTGAGGGAGGCCCCGCCTGAGTGGGACCACTCTTTCTTTCCTCGTCTTCTTTCTCTCCTAAGCAAGCCCTCTTCTTCCACTCCCCAACTCCCGGCTTCTCCTTCCTCAAGCCCCTCACCCTTAGCAGTATTCAGTCCCCGAGTGTCCCCCCTCCACCTTTTAGGACCCTTCTCCCCCTATGACTTTGGCAGATCTTCTCCCTCCACTCCCCCACCCCAAAGTCCTGGCTACCCTGATCTCTGCCCTGTGGACACCCTCGTCAACACTCCTCAGGGTGTCCCCATGTCTGGCAGACGGCAGACCGGGAGTCCCCACATCCCCGATCTGCCGGATCCCGGATTCGACTAAGAGATAAGATCCGAGTCAGGCCCGGGCCCCGCTGCGCTGGAGCTGCAGGCGATGCAGGCGGGAGTCCGCGGGTCACGGTCCACGCTGAGGTCCTCAGAGGCTCGCTCTGCGTCAGGCAAGGGCATACTCTTTACAACGCCACCTTCACATGGAAGTTCTTGAGCTTCGAAGCCACCGAGATGCAAGGGCCCGGGTCCAGCTGAGCGGCAAGCTCTTGGGTGGGAGGGAGGCAGAAAGACTACATTTCCCAAAAAGCACCGCGCGCTCGCGGTGTCACCCGGCACCCGTAGGAAACGCGCTCCGCTCTTAGCGCTGAAGGCTGGCTTTCCGGAGCCCGGGAAACGCGTCCCCGGAAGTACAGACTCCACCGGAAAAGGGTCCGGAAGAAAGTCAAGAGATAAGACTACTATTTTTTTTTTTTTTGGTTTGTTTTTTTTCGAGGTAGGGTCTTGCTGTAGCCCAGACTGACCTGGAATTCACTGTGTAGTCTCAGGGTGGCCTCGAACTCAGGGAGATTCTCCTACCGCTGCCTTCCCAGTGCTGGGATTAAAGGCGTGCGTCACCACGCCAGGCTAACATTAGTATTTTCGCGGTGGTACAAAGAAGTGGGAAACCGGCACCCGGAGAGTTTGTCACGTTTGGACGTTCACAGTCGTGATGTCTTTCAAGAGGGAAGGGGACGACTGGAGTCAGCTCAATGTGCTCAAAGTAAGGCGGCGGGGGAGAGGGCGGGCAGGCCTGCGAGCGCTGCGAAGGAGCGTCTTTTGGTTGCTCTGGCAACGGCTTGGTGGAGGGGGAGATGTACGGGGGATGTCTAGAACTGGGTAAATGACCTTCTTTACCTTGTTCTCCGCATGGCTCCCGCTTTCTTATCCCTATCGTGTACCATTCCATCCATCTCCTATTCCTCTGATCCTGTTCCCTGCAGAAACGAAGAGTTGGGGACTTGCTGGCCAGTTACATCCCAGAGGATGAGGCACTGATGCTGAGGGATGGACGGTGAGAACAAAGAGGGGATGGAGGGGTTCTGCGGTCTTAGACTCAACCATCTTTTATTTTTGTTTATTTTATTTTATTATTTATTTGAGAGCGACAGAGAGGCAGAGAGAGAGAATGGGCATGCCAGGGCTTCCAGCCACTGCAAATGAACTCCAGATGCATGTGCCACCTTGTGCATCTGGCTAACGTGGGTACTGGGGAATCGATCATCGAACCAGGGTCCTTAGGCTTCATAGGCAAGTGCTTAACCGCAAAGTCATCCTTCCAGCTCCACATCTTTTGTTATTAAGGAGATCAAAAGTGTATAGGATTCTTTGGCAAGAAGTGAGAATTTGTGTAGGTCACGTCGTGGCACATGCCTTTAATCCCAGCACTGGAGAGGCACAGGGACAGGGACGAGAATCTCTCAGAATTCCTGGACAGACTGAGCCTACATAGTGAAATTCCAAGACATCCTGGGCTAGATCAAGAGCCTACCTCAGAAAAAAAACAAGACAAAGCAACAAAAAGAGCTGGGTGTGGTGGCACACACCTTTAATCCCAGCACTGAGGAGGCAGAGGTAGGAAGATCGCTGAGAGATCAAGGCCACCCTGAGACTACATAGTGAATTCCAGGTCAGCCTAAACTAGAGTGAGACCCTACCTCCAAAAAACAAAAAAAAAGAAAAGAAAAGAGAGATTGGGAAACATGGGAGTTGGCCTTTGCTGAGGAGTGCAGTGACAGATGTGGGACTAATTGATCATGGCGGGACCCTACTCCCGCACACACACACACACTGGTTTATATCATCTCTCCACTTCCCCAGCTTTGCTTGTGCTATCTGCCCCCACCGACCAGTACTGGACACCCTGGCCATGCTGACTGCCCACCGTGCTGGCAAGAAGCATCTGTCTAGTAAGTCTGGGGAGAGGGGATACAAAGTGAACTCCAGCTGGAGAAATGGCTTAACAGTTAAGGCTCTTGCCTGCAAAGTGAAAGGACCCAGGTTTGATTCCCCAGGACCCACATAAAGCCAGATGCACAAGGTGACACATGCATCTGGAGTTTATTTGCATGTCTAGAGGCCCTGGCTCACCCATTCTCTCTATCTGCCTCTGTAAAGACAAAAATTTTAAAAAAGAAATATAAAAATGAACTCTTGAAATGTTGGCAAGCTGCTTGTGCTGTGTTTTTAATTCTCACCCTCTTTTCAGGCCTGAAACTTTTTTATGGCAAGAAGCAGCCAGGAAAGGGAATAGAGCAAAATCCAAGACAGCAGAATGAACTGAGGAAGGAAGAGACCAAAGCTGAGGTAAATAGGTAGTGAGAGAAGGGCTGTGGGAATTTTCCAGGCAGGACTGTGCTGCACACACCAGGCTTAAAGGACTTGAGATTCGGATGGCCCTGACTCTGTCTTTACTCCATACCAGGCTCCTTTGCTAACCCAGACACGAATTATCACCCAGAGTGCTCTGCACAGAGCTCCCCACTATAACAGCTGCTGCCGGCGAAAGCACAAATCTGTGGGACTGGAAAACCAGAGGTGAGAAGGGACAAAAGGAAGTAGATGGGCCTTCTTTACCTTGTTCTCCGCATGGCTCCCGCTTTCTTATCCCTATCGTGTACCATTCCATCCATCTCCTATTCCTCTGATCCTGTTCCCTGCAGAAACGAAGAGTTGGGGACTTGCTGGCCAGTTACATCCCAGAGGATGAGGCACTGATGCTGAGGGATGGACGGTGAGAACAAAGAGGGGATGGAGGGGTTCTGCGGTCTTAGACTCAACCATCTTTTATTTTTGTTTATTTTATTTTATTATTTATTTGAGAGCGACAGAGAGGCAGAGAGAGAGAGAGAGAGAATGGGCATGCCAGGGCTTCCAGCCACTGCAAATGAACTCCAGATGCATGTGCCACCTTGTGCATCTGGCTAACGTGGGTACTGGGGAATCGATCATTGAACCAGGGTCCTTAGGCTTCATAGGCAAGTGCTTAACCACAAAGTCATCTTTCCAGCTCCACATCTTTTGTTATTAAGGAGATCAGAAGTGTATAGGATTCTTTGGCAAGAAATGAGAATTTGTGTAGGTCACGTCGTGGCACATGCCTTTAATCCCAGCACTGGAGAGGGACAGGGACGAGAATCTCTCAGAATTCCTGGACAGCCTGAGCCTACATAGTGAAATTCCAAGACATCCTGGGCTAGATCAAGAGCCTACCTCGAAAAAACAAGACAAAGCAACAAAAAAAGAGCTGGGTGTGGTGGCACACACCTTTAATCCCAGCACTGAGGAGGCAGAGGTAGGAAGATCGCTGAGAGTTCGAGGTCACCCTGAGACTACATAGTGAATTCCAGGTCAGCCTAAACTAGAGTGAGACCCTACCTCCAAAAAACAAAAAAAGAAAAGAAAAGAGAGATTGGGAAACATGGGAGTTGGCCTTTGCTGAGGAGTGCAGTGACAGATGTGGGACTAATTGATCATGGCGGGACCCTACTCCCGCACACACACACACACTGTTTTATATCATCTCTCCACTTCCCCAGCTTTGCTTGTGCTATCTGCCCCCACCGACCAGTACTGGACACCCTGGCCATGCTGACTGCCCACCGTGCTGGCAAGAAGCATCTGTCTAGTAAGTCTGGGGGGGAGAGGGGATACAAAGTGAACTCCAGCTGGAGAAATGGCTTAACAGTTAAGGCTCTTGCCTGCAAAGTGAAAGGACCCAGGTTTGATTCCCCAGGACCCACATAAAGCCAGATGCACAAGGTGACACATGCATCTGGAGTTTATTTGCATGTCTAGAGGCCCTGGCTCACCCATTCTCTCTATCTGCCTCTGTAAAGACAAAAATTTTAAAAAGAAATATAAAAAATGAACTCTTGAAATGTTGGCAAGCTGCTTGTGCTGTGTTTTTAATTCTCACCCTCTTTTCAGGCCTGAAACTTTTTTATGGCAAGAAGCAGCCAGGAAAGGGAATAGAGCAAAATCCAAGACAGCAGAATGAACTGAGGAAGGAAGAGACCAAAGCTGAGGTAAATAGGTAGTGAGAGAGGGGCTGTGGGAATTTTCCAGGCAGGACTGTGCTGCACACACCAGGCTTAAAGGACTTGAGATTCGGATGGCCCTGACTCTGTCTTTACTCCATACCAGGCTCCTTTGCTAACCCAGACACGAATTATCACCCAGAGTGCTCTGCACAGAGCTCCCCACTATAACAGCTGCTGCCGGCGAAAGCACAAATCTGTGGGACTGGAAAACCAGAGGTGAGAAGGGACAAAAGGAAGTAGATGGGGCTTCCCAAGTTGTATTCTGGGAAATACTAATGTTGTGAGGATGTTACTCAAAAGGGGAATTTTTTTTTTTTTTTTTTGGTTTTTGTTTTTGTTTTTGTTTTTGTCTTTTTCTCGGCGATCCTCCTACCTCTGCCTCCCGAGTGCTGGGATTAAAGGCGTGCGCCACCAAGCCCGGCAGGCCAGGTTTTGAGGTAGGGTCTCACTGTAGCCCAGGCTGATCTGGAATTCACTATGTAGTCTCAGGGTGGCTTCCAACTCATGGCGATCCTCCTACCTCTGTCTCCCGAGTGATGGGATTAAAGGCACCACTCACGCCCAGCCCTTAAAAGGGGATTTTAAAATAAATTTTTAGGAAATGGACCATTGTAATCCTACTTAAAGAAAAGTTTTTAGGAAATGGACCATTGTAATCCTCGAGGCCACCCTTAAAGTGATTCCAGGTCAGCCTGGACCAGAGGAAACCCTACCCAAAAAAAAAAAAAAAAAAAAAAAAAAAAAAAAGGATAGTAGGGACTGGAGCCAGGCATGGTGGCGCATTCCTTTAATCACAGCTCTCAGGAGGCAGAGGTAGGAGGATTGCCATGAGTTTGAGGCCACCCTGAGACTACATAGTGAATTCCAGGTCAGCCTGGACCAGTGTGAAACCCTACCTTGAAAAACAAACCAAAAAAAAAAAAAAAAAAAGAATAGTAGGGCCTGGAGGCAGGTGCACTAAGTGGTGGGCACGTGCATCTGGAGTTTGCAGCTGCAGAAGGTCCTGATGTTGTCTCTCCTCTCTCTCTCTGCATCTCTGTTTATTTGCTTGCAAATAAAGAAAAATATTTAAGATTTTTATTTTTATTTTATTCACAACTTCTATACTTATAGACAATAAACCATGATAATTCCCTCCCCTCCCCCATTCCCCTTCAGAATTCCAATCTCCATCATATCCCCTCCCTCTCTCCATTAGTCTCTTTTAATTTGATGTCATCATCTTTTTCTTCTATTATGAGGGTCTTGCAAAGGTATTGCTAGGCACTGCAAGGTCAAGGATATCGAGGCCAATTTCTGTCTGGGCAGTTTCATTGTAAGGAGTCGTACCCTTCCTTTGGCTCTTCCACTCTATCCACCCTCTCTTCTGCAATGGACCCTGAGGCTTGGAGGATGTGACAGAGATGTTTCAGTGCTGGACACTCCTCCATCCCTTCTTCTCAGCACTATGTTGCCTTTTGGGTCATCCCAGTGGTCATCGCCATCTGAAAAGAGAAGCTTCTCTAACCAGAAGTGAGAGTAGCATTAATATGTGAATATGAACATTAAGTGTAGTGCTTTTAGGGCAGTTTGGTGGGAATAATATATGCATTTAGCCAGACAAGAGCAGGCTTTATACCCCTAAGTCTCATGACCTCCCCTGCCACAGACTTTTTTTTTTTTTTTTTTTTTTTGAGAGAGACAGAGAGAGAGAGAGGGAGAGGAAGATAGAGATGGGTGCACTAGCAGCCTCTCAGCTGCTGTGAACAAAATCCAGATGTGTGCGCCCCCTTGTGGTCAAGTGCGGCATTGTGCCCTTGTGTCACTTTGCATCTGGCTAAACGTGGGACCTGGAGATTGGAACCCGCGTTCTTAGGCTTAGGAGGCAGGTACCTTAACCACTAAGCCATCTCTCCAGCCCGCCATAGACTTTTTTTTTTTTTTAATTATTTTTATTGACTTTTAATCTTACATACCAAAAAAACCCCACCTGATATTTCCCTCCCCCCGCCATAGACTTTTGATTAGTTTTTTTCAGTACCAGGCATGTATTCCCTCCCATAGAGAGGGCCTTCAGTCCAATTAGGGATCAGTTGGTTTCCCCAAGAGCAGACATGCCACTATTGCACCCGTTCAGTCATTCGGCCTGTCTGGCCAAACTTGAGGTTTCCAGTGTCCCCTGTTTTCACCACTGATGACTTCTGTCTCCCATATGGCTGCCTGCAGTGCAGCTTTTTTCAGCTTTCAGTTGGCTGGTCTACAGGAAGAAGGTTTTCTGCTCAGCACCAGCTTGATTTCTCAGTGACCTTGCCTCTCAGGCAAGAGAGGTCTTCAGCAGTAGGGTCTTATCATCTGTTTCTCAAGGGAAACCAAGGGCCTTGGCAATAGCCTTTAATGTTTTTGGAGGCTACAGGGACCTCTGTGGCAACAAGTCACTGGAAGGTACCCCATCCCAGGCACTGAAATTTTTCTAGTAACAATCTATAGCTTCTGGATGTGCCATTATTCAAAAAAGTAGGTTTACATAAGTCTTATTCAGAATATCTTGAATTTTGATTGACCCTTCCCCGCCCTTCTTTTACACATTCTCTTCATCTGGCCTCGCTTAGAAGATTTTATTTATTGACAGAAAGAAAGCAAGAGAGAGAGAAAGAGGAGGAAGATAGAGAGAATGGGCGTGCCAGGGCCTCCAGCTGCTGCAAATAAGTCCAGATGCATATGCCACATTGTGCATCTGGCTTTATGTAGATAATGGGAAATTAAACCCAGGTCCTTAGGCATTGTAGGCAATCTCCTTAACCAGTGAGCCATATCTCCAGCTCAGTTAAAAATATATATATGTGAAGAGCCAGGCATGGGGCGCACACCTTTAATCCCAGCACTCGGGAGGCAGAGGTAGTAGGATCATCATGAGTTTGAGGCCACCCTGAGACTACTTAGTGAATTCCAGGTCAGCCTGGGCTAGAGTGAGACCCTACCTTGGAAAAAAAAAAGGTGTGTGTGTGTATATGTATATGTGTGTGTGTGTGTGTGTGTGTGTGTGTGTATGCTTTTTTTTTTTTTGGTTTTTCAAGGTAGGGTCTTACTCTAGCTCAGACTAACCTGGAATTCACTATGTCGTCTCAAGCTAGCCTTGAACTCACAGTGATCCTCCTACCTCAGCCTCCTGAGGTGCTGGGATTATAGACCTGTGCTACCATGCCCAGCCCAATAAAAATAAATTATAGACCTGTGCCACCTTTAATCCCAGCACCGGGAGGCAGGATTCCAACCCTGAGAAAAATAAGGTCAGCCTTATAAAAAAATTGTAACATTAGCCAGGAGTGGTGGCTCATGCCTGTAATTCCAGTACATGGAAGGCTGAGGCAGGAAGATTTCCACAAGTTTGAGGCCAGTCTGGGGATACAGTGAAAATATTTAAAAAAAAAAAAAAAATCAAGCTGGGCATGATGGCACACTCCTTTAATCCCAGCACTGGGGTGGCAGAGGTGCGAGCATTGCTGTGAGTCCAGGTCAGCCTGGGCTAGAGTAAAACCCTACTTAAAAAAAAATAAAATAAAGTTAAGCTACTTGAGGGATGGTGGTGCATGCCATTCATCCCAGCACTTGGGAGGCCGAAGTAGGAAGTTCTCCATGAGTTCAAGGCCAGCCTGGAGGTCCAGTGAGTTCCAGGTCAGAACCCTGCCTTGAAAAAAAGTCACACACACAACAAAAAAGTTAAAATAGATTTACAGAAGCTGGGTATGGTGGCACACGCCTTTAATCTCAGCACTGGGGAGGCAGAGGCAGGAGGATCACCATGAGTTTGAGGCCACCCTGAAACTACATTGTGAGTTCCAGGTCAGCCTGGGCTAGAGGGAGACTACCTGGAAAAACTAAGAAGGAAAAACAAAACAAACAAACAAAAAACAGAGATTTACCCAAACTAATTCCAAAATGTCTCTTATGCATAGTACTTAGGCTCTTAGGAGACTGTTTCGGAAACATTAGGCTAAGGGTTAGGAGTCCCCGCAGGAGAGTTGGCCCTTCCCTTTACAGCTTTTACAGGCCTGGGTTCTTGTATTCCTAGACCAGAAGCCCCTAGGCCCTCTGCCTCCCCTTCGCCTTCACCAGCGGCAGAGGTCGAAGTCCAGAGTGGGAAGATCAGCAGGGAACCTGAGCCTGAGGCTGGCGCACAGTCCAAGGAGTCAGCACCTCTCCCAGCCCCAGCACCCATGAGTCCCACAAGAAGACGCGTCTTAGACCATTACCTCACTCTTCGGAGGTGAGCTTGCCAACGCATTCTGCTCAGGTTTTTCTCTTTTCTCCCTGGCCCTCCTTTTGTCAAAGCTACCCAGTTGTTTTTATTGCCTGCTTGTAATAAACCCCTTTCCTGACAAATTCTGTTTGCTCTTGTGTTCCAGCTCTGGATGGATCCCAGATGGTCAAGGTCGATGGATAAAAGATGAAAATGTTGAGTTTGACTCTGATGAGGAAGAACCACCCGATCTCCCCTTGGACTGACACCCTCCCCTCCCCCCCACACACAAATAAATGACAGTTGCCACTGAGGCACCTACTGTTCCTCAAGTTGGGTTCCTTGCCCAATCTCTGGATTTCAGATCTGTTCTTCTCAACCTGGCCACTCTTTCCTGTAATGTACACAGCCCCCATATTCCCACCCCTCCCCCACCTTCTCAAAGTCTTGCCAAGCGTCAGCTGCACACAGCCTGGTGCCCTATTAATAAGTCTGTCAGAAAGAGGTCTTTGCCCTTTGTGTTGTCTGCCTCCTTCTCCAGCTGCAGAGTCCTTCCCTCTTCACATGTGGGCTGTGGGAAGCGCTGAGGGGCTCCAACCACCTCGAGAAACAGGACCAAGGCCCAGTACCCTGTGAAACTTGAAGAGACCAAAAGGCCTTGGCAGATTTATGGGGAACACTAAGGGAGAGAGCTCCCCCACCTCTAAGTAACCTGAACCTCCGTGCCTGCTGATCCCCAGAGTATAAATAATCCCTTGATGAACTGGCAGTAACCCTTGGGGGTTAGTGCCAAGATTCCCACCCCGAAGCCCAAGGAGGGGGCAGGTGGAGTGAACAAAAAGGGATTTTATTTACAGGAAGGGGGTAGGGGGAAATGAGGATTTCTTTGTCCAGAGCTGCCAGCTCTGATGGTAAAGAAAGGGTGATGTTATCTCTTCTTCTGCTGGCGACCTGTAAAGGAGAGAGTAAATGCAATTCCATCTCTTGTTTCTGGCAGTGGCGCCCCACTTTCCACTTTCTTAGTCAGACTCAATCCTTAAGCCACCCGACAGTCCCATTCCACATTAACAAAACAAAATTAGGAAACACACCTATAAACAAAAAATATCACTCCATCTCAAGGTAACTATTATGACTATTATTATACCTCTATTGGTATTTGGGTAAGAAGGGCTTTTGTGTCTATTTCCTGATCACTCAGCTTCTCACCCACATGAAGCAACGTGGACAACAGCCCACGCTGTTTATCAGTAAATGGGCCTCAGGATCTGCCCCATCCAGCACTCCTTCCCTGTCTTGTGCACACGGGGTCTGCGGTTACTCACGCAGCTCGTTGTTCCTGGTCATGGCCTGTGCTGCCCGAGCTCGTGGCCCCTGTTGTGTAAAGTGGTAGCCAAAGCGGACAATAGAGGGACACTGTTCTAGCACAGTGGCCATTTCCATCTCCACTGCATCACCAGGCCACTGGCGCTGGAGGACAGAGGGGTGAAAGCTATCAGACACCCTTTTGGGTTCACCAGCCCCAGAGTACAGGCTCTCTGGGAAGTCAAGAAGCTTATTTTTTAAATTAATTTATTTATTTGCAAGCAGATAGAGAGAGAGAGATAGAAGAGAGGCAGACAGAGAGAATGGGCACGCCAGGGCCTCTAAACACTGCAAAGGAACTCCAGATGCATGTGCCCCTCCTGCATCTGGCTTACATGGATCCTAGAGAATCGAACCGGGATCCTTTGGCTTCACAGGCAAACGCCTTAACAGCTAAGCCATCTCTCCAGCCCCAAGAAGCTTATTTTTACCAGGCGTGGTGGTGCACGCCTTTAATCCCAGCACTCAGGAGGCAGAGGTAGGAGGATTACTGTGAGTTCGAGGCCACCCTGAAACTACCTAGTTAATTCCAGGTCAGCCTGGGCCAGAGTGAGACCCTACCTCGAAAACCCAAAAAATATATAAATAAATAAAAGGAGAGATGGCTTAACAGTTAAGGCACTTGTCTGCAAAGACAAAGGATCTAGGTTCAACTCCCCAGGACCCATGTAAACCAGATGCACAAGGGGGGGTGCACGCATCTGGAGTTGGTTTGCAGTGGCTGGTGGCCCTGGAGTGCCCATTCTCTCTCTACCTGCCCATTTCTGTTACCTCTCTCAAATAAGTAAATAAAAATATTTAAAATAAATAAATAATAAAAGAAGCTTATTTTCCTAGAGTGGGTGAAGAGGTGCTGTCTTGACTCCCCTCACGCAGACAAGAAGGGAAGCGAAACGATTGGTGACACAGCCGCCCCTGTGGCTGGTTCGGGGAGAAATCCCAGTGGGCTTCAGCTGGCGGCAAGACGGGGAAGGGAACACCGACCTGGTTATCCACACGGAGCTCGGTGAGAGTGGAGTTTTCCCGAACGGCCTTTAGCACAGCCATGAGCCCCGTGCTGCTAATGAAGTTGGATTCGATGTTCAAGCTCTGAAGACTACGGTTCTCACGCAACATGTCAGCCACAGCCTGGGTGGTAGGGACTTGGGTTAGGGTTAGGGGACAGTTTCACAGATGACTGAGGAGAGAAAGAACAGGAGCAAGAGGAAAACACAGCTCTCTGAGAGGGTTCTTTGAAGAGCTGGAAGAAGTGGGGAGCAAGTGAAAGCAGGGAGATTATATGCATCGTGGGATTAGGGGGTGTCAGAGAGGTGTCTTGGGGAGTGAGGGTAGGGGATTCTCCGTGCCCTAAGGAAGCACTCTGTAGCACAATCCTTTAGGGCAGCTTTGCCAAGGTTGGACATCAAGGTGTGGGAAGAGAAAGAGATATCAGCTAGTCTTACATTGGCAATGGGGTCACCACTCTTTGTGGCCACCAGACTGAAGCTCCGGACGTAAGTGTTTGTCTTCATTGCTTCACACAGCTCACTGAGCACGGGTATGGGGATGTCCTGTGGGGAGCATTGGGGATGGTGGGCCAGGAACGCTCATGTCTGTGGTTACTCCCCCCACCATGGTACTATTTGGAAGATGAAAGTCAAATACCTGTATATTATTGAGGTTCACTTCCTCCAGTTCCTTATCATTGCTTCGAACCCTCTTTAGCATCTCCTCGATATTTGTGGGATTTGGGGGTTCATCTGGCACTGGCTTATACTTGTCAGGCTGTACCACACCTGATGTGTGAAAGCGGGAAGGGAATCCTGGCATTTTGTTTGTTTGTTTTTGTTTTTGTTTTTTGTTTTTTGAGATAAGGTCTCACTCTAGCTCAGTCTGACCTGGAATTCACTCTGTAGTCTCAGGGTGGCCTTGGAACTCACAATGATCCTCCTACCTCTGCCTCCTGAGTGAGTGCTGGGATCAAAGGCGTGCACCACCACGCCTGGCTGGTTTTGTTTTTTTGAGGTAGGGTCTCATTCTAGCCCAGGCTGTTCTGGAATTCACTATGTAGTCTCAGGGTTGCCTCAGCCTCCCCAGTGCATCACCACGCCCAGTTTCCCCCTCGGTCCTTTAATCCCTCATGCATCAAGTCCTCTCCCTTATTCATCTGTCCTACCCTTTGCTCTTTTCTCAGCCTCTGGGATTACCTGCTCAGAGCCCTGGGGAGGGGACATGCTTCCCAGCACACTCACTGCTAATGCCTTCCGTGTTGCAAATTTCTCCACTGCAGATGGCATCATAGTATTGCTTGTTGCTCATCAGTGTGTACATGCCCAGAATTGCTGGTGAGGAGAAGCAGAGGGGCACAGGGAATGGAGAAAGGCCTTATTCCAAACCTGCCTCCCTCCACCATAGTTTTATAGCCTGATCCCTTCCACCCTTCCAAAGAGCTTTCTCACCCTCCCTCAGCCCCAAGAGTCCCTTCCATAAACTTCCCAAAGCAATAGTTTTAAGACAGGGTTTAGGAAAGTTCCCCTAAAGAGTCAATAGAGGCCGGGCGTGGTGGCGCACGCCTTTAATCCCAGCACTCGGGAGGCAGAGGTAGGAGGATCGCCGAGAGTTCGAGGCCACCCTGAGAATACATAGTTAATTCCAGGTCAGCCTGGGCCAGAGTGAGACCCTACCTTGAAAAACCAAAAAAAAAAAAAAAAAAAAAAAAAGAGTCAATAGAGGGTGAGAAGTGGCTGCAGAGATCTGCCACCCCCTAACTGCTGATTTCAGAATCTCCAGTTCCATTTTCATTTACTTTCACAGTCCCTGTAACATTGCCCTTGAGATGGTAAGTCATTAAATTAAAAATGAGGGCTGAGGAGTCAGGTATGGTGGCGCACGCCTTTAATCCCCAGGACACATGCAAGCCAGATGCACAAGGTGGTGCGTGTGCTGGAGTTCCTTTACAGTAGCTGAAGGCTCTGGCACGCCCTTTCTCTCTATCTGTCTCTCTCTCTCTCAAATAAATAAATACTTTTTACTTATTTATTTTTATTTATTTGTTAGAGACAGAGAGGGAGAGAGTAAGAGAGAGAGAAAGTAAGAGAGAATGGGCATGCCAGAGCCTCTAGCCACTGCAAAGGAACTCCAGATACATGCGCCACCATGTGCATCTGGCTTCCATGGGACCTGGAGAATCAAATTTGGGTCCTTAGGCTTCTCAGGCAAGCGCTTTAACTGCCAATCCATCTCCCAGCCCTCATTTAAAAAAATTTATTTATTGGGCTGGAGAGATGGCTTGGCAGTTAAAGTACTTGCTTACAAAGCCTGATAGCCCCAGGTTCAATTCCCCAGTACCCACGTAAAGCTAGATGCACAAAGTGGCACATACATCTGCAGGTCATTTACAGTGGCAGGAGGCCCTGGTGTGCCCATTCTCTCTCTCATTCACACAAATAAATAAATAAATTGTAAAAAAAATAATATTCAAGCAAGCTAATGATAAAATGCCACTGCATAAAGCTTTCTCAGACATCCATGTCCTGGTTCAGTCGTTTCTCATGAGTCCTATGTCAAGGAGGGGACCCTACTACCCTATTCATTCTCCCTTTCCATGGCTGCCCACCTGCAATGTCACACATTTCAGCGTCTGTAGCGTGGGCCAATGCCTCTTCCAGCTCAGGCTCCAGGGTAATCTGTTCCTGTGCTGGGATTTCTCTCTTGGGTTGAATATAGGGTTTTCCTGGAAGGGAGATGAAGGATGGTTCAGGTAGAGTTCATTTTTTAAAAAGATTTTATTTTTTTTTATTTTTTATTTATTAGAGACAGACAGAGGGAGTGAGGGATAGAGTGAGAATGGGTGTGTCAGGGCTTCTAGCCATTGCAAAGGAACTCCAGATGCATGCACCACCATGTGCATCTGTATTACGGGGGACCTGGAGAATCGAACCAGGGTCCTTAGTCTTCGCAGGCATGCGCCTTAACTGCTAAGCCACCTCTCCAGCCCTAGAGTTCATTTTTCCCCAAGATCCTGGCCTCCACCTTCATTTCCTTCCCCATGGTCAAAAAGGTACACTGGAAAGCCTGGATCCTTCTGCAAGCTCAAGACTCCTGGCTGTCTTGAGCTCTCATAAGAGCTGGAGTGCAGGCTGGGTGTGATAGACTATGCTTGTAATTCCAGCACTTGAGAAGCTGAGTCAGGAGGATGTTTTGAGCTCTCATAAGAGCTAAAGAGTGCAGGCTGGGTGTGGTGGACTATGCTTGTAATTCCAGCACTTGAGAAGCTGAGTCAGGAGGATCACTAGTTGAAGGTCAGCCTGAGCTACACAGTAAGAGCATCTCAAAAAAAAAAAAAAAAAAAAAAGAAAAGAAAAAAGAAAATGGGCCCGGCATGTTGACACATGCCTTTAATCCCAGCACTCTGGAGGCAGAGGTAGGACGATCTCCATGAGTTCAAGGCCACCCTGAGACTACATAGCGAATTCCAGGTCAGCCTGAGCTAGAGTGAGACCCTACCTCGGAAATCCCCCCCCCAAAAAAAAATTGGGGCTGGAGAGGTGGCTTAGTGGTTAAGTTATATGCCTGCAAAGCCAAAGGACACAGGTTTATTCCTCACAACCCACATGACCCAGATGCACAGGATGGCACATGTGTCTGGAGTTTGTTGGCAGTGGCTGGAGACCTTTGCATGCCCATTCTCACCCTCTTTCTAATAAATAAATAAAAATAAAATATTTTAAAAAGTCACCTGGCGTGGTGGTGCACACCTGTAATCACAACACTCGGGTAGGAGGATCACTTGAGTTCTAGGCCAAGCTGAGACTACATAGTAAGTTCCAGGTGAGCCTGGGCTAGCAAGAGACCCTACTGTGAAAAACCAAAAAAGAAAAAAACAGAGCCGGGCGTGGTGGCACACGCCTTTAATCCCAGCACTCGGGAGGCAGAGGTAGGAGAATCGCCGAGAGTTCAAGGCCACCCTGAGACTACATGGTTAATTCCAGGTTAGCCTGGACCAGAGTGAGACACCCTACCTTGCAAAACCAAAAAAAAAAAAAAAAAAAAAAAAACTTGCCAGGTGTGGTGGTGCATACCTTTAATGCCAGCACTCAAGAGGGGGGAAAAAAAGAAAAAAGAAAGAAAGAAAAAAAAAGTACAAGAACAAAAATGAACTGAAGAGTACAAGCTGGTAGAGCTGGGGGTGTAGCTCAGTAGAGTGCTTGCCTAGTAAGCACAAAGCCTTGGGTTTTATCCTCAGCATTGTACAAATGACATGAAGGCACATGCCTGTGACCCCAACGCTTAGGAGGTAGAGGCAGAAAGATCAGAAGTTCAAAATTATCCTCTGCTACATGGTCAGTTTAAGGCCAGCCTGGGCAAGAGGGAGACTCTACCTCGGAAAACAAAACAAACAAACAAACAAACAAAAGAATATGGGCTGGAGAGATGGCTTAGCTGTTAAGGCACTTGCCTGCAAAGCCAAAGGACCCAGATTTGATTTCTCAGGACCACGTAAGCCAGATGCACAACGGGGGCACATGCATCTGGAGTTCATTTGCAGTGGCTGGAGGCCCTGGCAATCCCATTCTTTCTTTCTCTCTCTCTAATAAATAAAAATTATATATATATATATTTCAAGTGACATCTATTAAAAAAAAAAAAAACAAAGAATACAAGCTGACATGCAGGCGTTGAGCACCTGAGTCCCTGGGCAAGTAGGGGGAGCTGGAATATGAGAGGGAAGCAAATGGGGAGATGTAAGAGACAGTCACTGGTGTTTAGGGGGACGTAGGTGTCAGGGTGCCCTCACCCTTCTTCTCGCCTGTGAAGGGCACCAGGTCCTCACGCTCTTTGACCTCTAGTGCCTGTTGCTCCAGGTACTGCAAAAGGGCATCTCGGTCCAGCGGCCCTGTTGGACTCTTCTTTGTCTGGTCGCGTTGTCTTAGTCCAGCTGGTAGCAGCATGTTCTTAGGGATGGGTTTTGGGGAGAAAGATGCCATTCTAAGGTTCCTTAAAACGTCTCCAGACCCCGCTCCCTGGTCCGCATAGGATTCTGGGCCCCGTAGATGGCTCTGTTCTCAGCCACACTGAGTCCAGTACCCTTCCCAAGAATCTTGGGTCTGACTCCTCGTTCCCTACCTCGGGGTCCATCTCTTGTAGCTCACAGTCCAGCTGTTCTAGCTCCTCGGGGCTCAGGGTTCTGAGGATCTCATCTTCATCTATGTCTCTGTATTTCTCCAGTTCCTTCTGATATGATGACATGGTGGCCCCCGCCCCCTCCCCACTGTGTGACACTCCCAGCCTGGTGGTGGTGGTGGGGGAGATAGGGGAAAAGTTATTGGATAATGAAAGTCGGACACACACGCAGTGTCATCACAAAGAGACGAGTCAGGGTTAGAACAGTGAACCAGACACTAGAGGCTGAAAGTCTGGTTGAGGATGGCAAGGTTAGGGTGTTTTCAGCCAGTCCTTCCAGCTTCCCCAGTTCTCAGCCACTGTGAATGGATATCCCAGGACCCATACTGGGTGTCCTCTCACTGTATAATGGAGAAATCTTGACAGCACCCATCCGGGACAACCTCTCCCGGCAGTTCCCTTCTCCCCAGCACAGCTGCTGGAGGCTCTGCCAATGCAGTTGGCACTGTGCCCAGTTCCTATTGAAAGGTGTGGGAGGGGGTGGCAGAGAGCTTCAGGGAAATTCTTCCTCTCTTCCCCATGATCCAGCCTTTTCTTAATTGGTTAAGTAAGGTAATTGGATAATAAAGGGGTACAGTCTCTTACCCTTGCTTCTTGTCATGGGGGAACAAATCTCCACTTTCTGGGTTTACTAAAATTCTAAATCCTAAAGGAAAGCAAGGCTCAGAAGCTGGGGGACATCCAGGTTGGGAGGACAGTATGGCCTCAGAAGGGACTGAGATTCCATAATTTGTCACCAAGAAGGTGACACCAGACCAAAGGGTAAAAAAAAAAAAAAAAAAAAAAAAAAAAAGTCTTTTGAATGGAGTAGATTCTCTAAAAGCACTGGGAAGAGTAAACCTGTACAATCTTTTTACAATATGAAAACACATTTATACACCTCACTTAATATGAAAGACTCTGAAAGTGACACTTATAGTGACAACATAAACTACATGGTTAGGATGGGAAAGTGGCAGAAATTAGACTGACAGAGGCAGAAACACTTCCTAACACTGTCCCAGAAAGGGCACTTTTCTCCTCTCATCTCCCACCAGGCTCTCACCCGTAAGACCCCTCCTTTTCACGTACCAGTCCTGATGGGCACTTCTCACCCCTGTCAGTTGGTCCGTCTGTTCTACTGGGACACTGTTCCCGCAGCAGAGTCCAGTGCCGGGGGAGAGGGTGGGGGAACAGTGAGCTCAGCATTTTATTATTTTAGCTCTGGCCAGGTGGGGAGTAGTGGGAGATCACATATACACAGCCCCCATACCCTGCCCAGCCCTGAGAGCCTCTAGTGGCCATCATCAGCCATGACAACACCACTTCGCAGAAGCCACAGTTCTCCACTGGGGATCAAATAATTCCTACTGGTTCCTGCTATATTCAAATAAATGAATATACAGGGATACAAGTCACTATAGCTAGGTACAGTGGCTCATGCCCAAGTTTGAGGCCAGACTGAGTTACACAATGAGTTCAAAACCAGTCTAGGATGTTTAAAAAAAAAAAAAAAGAGCTAGGCATGCATGGTAGCACACGCCTTTAATCCCAGCACTCAGGAGGCAGAGGTAGGAGGATAGTTGTGAGTTCCAGGCCACCCTGAGACTACATAGTGAATTCCAGATCAGCCTGAGCTAGAGCAAGACCCTACCTTGGAAAAGAAGAAAAAAACAAAAACAAACAAACAAAAAAAAATACAAATCCAAGATTGGGGATGTAGCTCAGGGGGCAGCACTTGTCTCGCAGGATTAAGGCTGGGCGTGATCCCCAGCACCAAAAACAGTAAGAAAGGACTGGGGAGATGGCTTTGCGGTTAAGGCACTTGCCTATGAAGCCTAATGACCCAGGTTTGATTCCCTAGAACCCATGCAATCCAGATGCACAAGGTGGCACATGCATCTGGAGCTTGTTTGCAATGGCGAGAGGCCCTGATGTACCCATTCTTTCTCACAAATAAATAATAAATAAATACAGCAATAAAAATCCCAAGTATTCAAATATACTCACGTTCACAAATACTTTTTGCATTCAACCCTAGACACCAGACAAAAGGATCTTTCCATTTTATTAGATTAAAAAAAAACACACATACAAACAAAACCAGGAGGAAGTAGGGGGACAATGGGAAAGAGATACCTAAGAGGACTGAGCAAGGTGAGGGAGGACAATGGGGGAAGGGAGACTAGAAGAGTCAAAAGCCCCCAGTCAGGGGAGGAGAGCGGTTTCTAAGGATCAGACATCTTATTTGATGACAATTTTCTGGCGTAAGGCTCGGGGACCAGAGCCAGGGAGTGGCTCAGGAGGTGGCGGGCCAGGGCCTAGGGCTGATGCAGTGGGTGGCAGTCCATGGGCAGTAATGTACTTCTTGTAGGCCTCACGAATGATCTTGAAGGCTCGAGCAGTGGCATAGGGTATGTCTGTAACAGGGTCCCGGTACAAGGCTGGACGGTGGGTCACTGGGCAGACCTCCCGAACGGGGATCTTTGGGGGTCGCCCTTGAGGGAACCATTCCTCAAATGTTGCATCATCACTAAATGTGATGAAGGTACGAGAACAGCGAGCAGGAGGGACAACAGGTCCAGTCCCAGCATGAGAAGTCAAAGCGGAAGCTGTGGGAGCAGGATCAAGTCTAAGAACAAAGACACAGAAAACACTGAGCTGAGAAGGCAACATGGACAGGAAGAAAGAAACAAGCCTGTCAGCCGGGCGTGGTGGCGCACACCTTTAATCCCAGCACTCGGGAGGCAGAGGTAGGAGGATCACTGTGAGTTCGAGGCCACCCTGAGACTACATAGTGAGTTCCAGGTCAGCCTAGGCTAGAGCGAGACCCTACCTCGAAAAAAAAAAAAAAAAAAAAAAAAGAAACAAGCCTGTCTAGGTGTGGAGATTCACACCTGTAATCCCAGCACTCGACATCGAGGCAGAGGATTCCAGCCTGGGCTATATAGTGATTTTGAGGCCAGCTGGAACTATGGAGTGAAACTTTACAAAGAAAGTAACAAGGACAGGCTTGGTGGTGCAAGCCTTCCTAACATTCAGGAAGCAGAGATGGGAGGATCACTGTGAGTTCCAGGCCAGCCTGGGCTACAGAATGAGTTCCAGGAACGTCTGAACTAGAGTGAGACCCTACCTCACCATGTCCCACCCCCCAAAAACCCACTAAGGAACAACAAAAGGATAAGGGAGTTGGAGAACAAACTTGAACACAGCTGGGGCCAGGTGGGCACACACCTGTAATCCCAGCACTCACTCAGGAGGAGGGGCGCTATGAGTTCCAGGCCAGAGTAGAGTAAGGCCCTACCTCAAAAACAAACAAACAAAAATTGAACACACAGGGGATGGAGAGATGGCTTAGTGGTTAAGTCGTTTGCCTGCAAACCCTAAGGACCTAGGTTCAATTCCCCAGTACCCACATAAGCCAGATGCATAAAGTGGCACAGGCATCTGGAGTTGGTTTGCAGTGGCTAGAGGCCCTGGTGCTCCCCATTCGTCTCTCTCTCTGTCTTCTCTCTCCCTCTCAAATAAATAAAGAAAATATTTAAAAAAAAAAACAAAACTGAACAAACAAACAGAAGGAGCAGAGCTGGATTCACTCACCCTTCCACATCCACAGTCTCTTCCTTGGGGCCAGGCTCCCCCACAAGGGGCACAGTCACTGAATGATAGGTGATTATTGGCCCAGGACACTTCCGCTTCTTGTGAACTTGCTTCTTTTTGTCAGCCTCAAGCCGCTCATATGTCTCTTCAAGGTCAAAGGTAGAAATGAAGGAAATGGAACAGTTTCTCCTGTTCCTACACTCTAGTTCTTGGTTTGTTTTTGTTTTTGTTTTTTTTTGCCTTTCGAGGTAGGGTTTCACTCTGGTCCAGGCTGACCTGGAATTCACTATGTATTCTCAGGGTGGCCTCGAACTCACGGTGATCCTCCTACCTCTGCCTCCCCAGTGCTGGGATTAAAGGCGTGCGCCACCATGCCCGGCTTATTTTTTGTTTTTTGAGGTAGGGTCTAACTGTAGCCCAGGCTGACCTGGAATCCACTCGGTATTCTCAGGGTAGCCTTGAACTCACAGTGATCCTCCTACCTCTGCCTCCCAAGTACTGGGACTATAAGCCTGTACCGCTCTGCTCAGCTTGTACTTGCATTCTGACTGGCAGATAGCACTGCTTTCTTTCCCTTGAGTCAATCTTCCAGTCGTTCTTTCTCAAAAACACTTCCACAATACTCTGTGAAGTCCGTGCTCTAGCATAAGCCACGTCACCTCTATTTTCAAACTCCTCCAGCAACTCTCCTCTGAGATAAGAGCATGACTGCGCAGTACTGGCCCTGAATGTTTCCTTTCCCCTCCTTTCCCTTCCTCTTTTACTTCCTCGCTAATGGAAGCCTTTGGCAGGAGCTTCCATTCTTCCTTGAATCGGCTGAGTTCATCCTGATTATGGAGCCTGGCATTTTTTTTTCTCAAACTGGCAAAGAATTTTATTCAGAAATACACAATAGTATAGGCCAGATATACTGCAAGAGCACAGAAGGTTCCTGGAGAGAAGAGTACTCAAGAGGAGCCAGGTGATGCATGCCTTTAATCCAACACTTGGGAGGGAGAGGTAGGAGGATCACCATGAGTTCGAGACACCCTGAGACTACATAGTGAATTCCAGGTCAGCCTGGGACAGAGTGAGACCCTACCTCGAAACAAAAACAAACAAACAAAAACAACAACAACTTGCCTACAAAACCTAACAATGTGAGTTCAACCCCAGTACCCACATACCCACATAAAGCCAGATGTATGAATGAATGGCACATGCATTTGGAGTCCATTTGCAGTGGCCAAAGGCTCTGGCATGCCCATTTTCTCTGTCTCTCTCTGTTTGCAAATAAATAAATTAATAAATAATATTACTAAGACAAAAAAGAATACTCAATTGTAACAGTGGGGATGGAGATGGCTCAGCAGTTAAAGGTGCTTGCTTGCAAGGCCTGATGGCCCAGATTCGATCCCCAGTACCCACATAAAGCCAGATGCACAAAATATTAAGTGTTTGGAGTTTGTAGTGTGAGAGGCCCTGGCACATCCATATTCTCTTTCTCTTTTTGCTTTCAAATATTATATAGTGAGACCCTCTGCCTCAAAAAACAAAACAAAGAAAGAAAACAAAAAAAACCTCTGTGAAAATGTTTCCAAAAACCTAGTACTATTGTGCACCCAAAGCAAACCTACAACTTACCTAAAAGAAATGAGCGCTTAACACAAAACAAGTGATCTTGCAAAATAACCAATGCTACTGAGTTTTCCCTCGTTACAGAAGACGGGAAGACGGGGTCTTGCTCTGTAGCACAGGCTGGCCTCAAACATGTGATCTTAGTACTTGGGGTAAATTCAAGACAACCTTGAATACATAATGAGTTCAAGGCCAGTCAGGCTACATGAGACATAAGAAGGGACTCACTCAATATCAGGTTGGTCTGGAACTCACTCTGTAGCCCAAACCAGCCTAGAAATCAGAGCAATCCTACCTTGGCCTCCTGAGAGCTAAGCTGAAAAGACTGAGCCACTACCTCCCAGCCAGAGGCTTTTGAACTTGTTATGTAGCTCAGACTGGCCTTACATACATTCTCCCAAGTGCTGGCATTGTTTGCAAGCCACCATGTTCACCTACATTTATTTATTTATTTATTTTATCTTTTTTTTTTTATTTTTTTGTTTTTTAAGGTAGGGTTTCACTTTAGCACAGGGTGACCTGGAACTCAGTCTCAGGGTGGCCTCGAACTCTAGTCCTCAAGGCAGCCTAGGGGAACTCAGTATGTAGTCTCAAGGCAGCCTTGAACTGACGGCAATCCTCCTACCTCTGCCTCCTGAGCACTGGTGTTAAAAGTGTGGGCCACCACACCTGGGTGCTTTTTTTGTTTGCTTTGTTTTTTAAGATGTAGGGTTTCAGTCTAGTCCAGTCTGACCTGGAATTCACTATGTTGTCTCAGGCTGGCCTCGAAATCATGGCAATCCTACCTCTGCCTCCCGAGTGCTGGGATTAAAGGCGTGAGCCACAACCCCAGGCTTTAAATTTTTCTGAAACAGAGTCTCATGTATTCTAGGCTAGCCTTAAACTCAACTCACTATGTCCCTGAGGATCACCTTGAACTTCTGATCTTCCTGTCTCCACCTCCCAAGTGCAACACTATTCTCTCATCTTCTAGAGTTTCATAGTCTTTCTTATACCCCTCAGCACCTGCACCCCCGACTAACCCAGTGATCGTAAGTTGAGCTCTTCCGTGATCTTGGCCTCCCTGAGCAGTTCTTCCTGGGTCAGTGGTCGCTCACAGTGGGGACCCTTTCGCCGGCGGGATTGGCCCTGCCGTTCCTGAACCCGAAGGAATGTTTGTCGTGTATGCTCAGCTGTTGACTGACGCATGGACTTCCGACCTGGAAAAAAGTAAGAAGGGGAGAAATTTTTACCTTCATTTCTATATTGAATTTTTTTTTTTTTTTTTTTTTTTTTTTTTTTTTTGAGGTAGGGTCTCACTCTAGCTTAGGCTGACCTGGAATTCAATATGTAGTCTCAGGGTGGTCTCAAACTCATGGTGATTCTCCTACTTCTGCCTCCCCAGTGCTGGGATTAAAGGTGTGCGCCACTACAACCAGCTTTATTGAAATTTTATATTTGGAAATTATTTCACATTTACAACAAAATTACAATAGTACAGGGCTGGAGAGATGGCTTAGCAGTTAAGGCGCTTGTCTGTGAAACCTAAGGACTCTGGTTCGATTTTCCAGATCTCATGTAAGCCAGATGCACAAGGTTGCATATGCATCTGAAGTTCGTTTGCAGTGTCTAGAGGCCCTGGCATACCCATTCTCTCTCTCTCTCTCCCTCCATTAAATAAATAAATAAAAATATTTAAAAATTACAGGGCTGGAGAGATGGCTTAGCAGTTAAGCACTTGCCTGTCTGAAGCCTAAGGACCCCAGTTCGAGGCTCGATTCCCCAGGAACCACGTAAACCAGATACCCAAAGTGGCAAATGCATCTGGAGTTCGTTTGCAATGGCTGGAGGCCCTGGTGCACCCATTCTCTCTCTATCTCTTTCTATCTGTCCATTGCTCTTTCTCCTTGGCACACGCCTTTAATGTCCATTGTTAATTCCAGGTCAGCCTGGACCAAGTAAATAAATAAATAAATAAATAAATAAATAAACAAAATACTTACAATAGTACCAATAATATTCATGTAGCCTATTGTTAACATTTTACCATTTTATTTGGTGCTTTCTAAAAATTTTATTTATGGGCTGGGCGTGGTGGCGCACGCCTTTAATCCCAGCACTCAGGAGGCAGAGGTAGGAGGATTACCATGAGTTTGAGGCCACCCTGAGAATACATAGTGAACTCCAGGTCAGCCTGAGCTAGAGTGAAACCCTACCTCAAAAAACAAAAAAATAAAAAATAAAAATAAATAAATAAAAAAAAATTATTTACATATTTATTTGAGAGAGCAAGCAAGAAAGAAGCAGACGCAGAAAGAAAGAGAGAACGGGTGTGCCAGAGCCTCCAGCCACTGCAAACGAACTCCAGACACATGTGCCAACTTGTGCATCTGACTTACATGGGTCCTGGGGAACTGACCTTGAGTCCTTTGGCTTTGCAGGCAAGCGCCTTAACCACTAAGCCATCTCTCCAGCCCTTAATCTATGTATTTTTAACGATTCAAGAGTTAAATTATACATATCATGCCAAGCATGGTGACTCACACCTTTAATCCCAGCACTTGGGAGGCAGAGGTAGGAGGATTGCCCTGAGTTCAAGGCCATCCTGAGACTACATAGTGAATTCCAGGTCAGCCTGGGCTACAGTGAAACCCTACTTGAAAAACAAAAACAAAAACAACAAAACAAAACAATTATACACATCAGGGCCTGCTCACCATCTGAGCCATCATCCTGTAGTTCCAGCGGCAGAGTCTTCTCTTCTCGGGCCTTCTGAGAGCTCCCAGCTGGGGTGCTGACCTTTCGAGGCCGCAAACTCTTTAGAGGCTCCTGGAGACAGGTTAGAGTCAGACACCAGAAAACAGCGGAGAGAAGAGTAATGATAAGAATCTTTTCAGAGCCCAGCGTGGTGGCGCACGCCTTTAATCCCAGCACTCGGGAGGCAGAGGTAGGAGGATCGCTGGGAGTTCAAGGCCACCCTGAGACTACATAGTGAATTCCAGGTCAGCCTGGGCCAGAGTGAGACCCTACCTCGAAAAACTAAAAAAGAAAAAGAATCTCATCAGAGAAAACCAGCAGAGCAGAAGCTGGGACTGGGGCACAGTGCTGACCTGAGGGAGAGTAAACAAATCAGAGCAGACCACTGGCCCCAGGGCTCCTCCTACCTTATAGGCTTTGGTAACGACTCGGCGCTTCCTCCTGGGCTCTTCTGCCTCTCCGTCACTGGATGGTTCATCCCCTTCATCGATGTCAAAGTCAGAGTCCACTTCATCTTCTGTGTCGGACTGGTCCCCTTGATACTCATCATCTCCAGATTCCTGGGGACACAGGATGATGAGAACTGGCTGGAAATGAGTTGTTCTCCATCCTGATATGGACGCCCCATTCTCTTTCCCACCATCTCCCTTCACTTCCCACAGGCGAAGCCGCTCTAGCTGACGGCCTTTGTTCCAGTACCATCCTCTCCCAAGCTTAACTAACTGTTCTACCTGTCATACATTGCTTCCAAAAAGAATTGTGTCTTTAAAAAATATTATTTATTTGAGAGAGAGAGAGAGAGAGATAGGGAGGCAGATTAGAGAGAATGGGCATGCAAGGGCCTTCAGCCATTGCAAACGAACTGCAGATGCATGTGAGACCTTGTGCATGTACTTTGCTGGGTACTGGGGAATCAAACGTGAGGCCTTAGGCTTCACAGGCAAGTACCTTAACTGCTAAGCCATCTTTGCAGCCTCATGTTTTGTTTGTTTATTTATTTATTTGAGAGCAACAGATAGAGAAAGAGGCAGATAGGCGCACCAGGGCCTCTAGCCACAGCAAACAAACTCCAGATGCATGTGCCACTTTGTGCATCTGGCTTACATTGGTCCTGGGGAGTCAAGCCTCGAACTGGGATCCTTAGGCTTCACAGGCAAGTGCTTAACCACTAAGCCATCTCTCCAGCCCATGTTTTTTTTTTTTAATATTTTTTATTTTTTTTTATTTATTTGAGAGAGAGAGATACAGAAATAGGCAGAGAGAAAGAGAGAGAATGGGCGCACCAGGGCCTACAGCCACTGCTAAATGAACTCCAGATGCGTGCGCCCCCTTGTGCATCTGGCTTACGTGGGTCCTGGGGAATCGAGCCTCAAACCGGGGTCCTTAGGCTTCACAGGCAAGCGCTTAACCACTAAACCATCTCTCCAGCCCCCCATGTTTTTGTTTTTTGAGGTAAGGTCTTGCTTTAGCCCAAGATAATCTGAAATTCACTATGCAGTTTCAGGCAGGCCTCAAACTCACAGCAATACTCCTACCTCTGCCTGAGTGCTGGGATTAAAGGTGTGTGCCATCATGCCTGGCAACTTTTTTTTTTTAAGTATTTCATTTATTTGAGAAAGAGAGAATGAACATACCAGGGCCTCCAGCCACTGCAAACAAACTCCAAATGCATGTGCCCCCTTGTGCATCTGGCTTTATATGGGTACTGGGGAATCAAACTTGGGTCCTTAGGCTTTGCAGGCAAGCACCTTCACTGCTGAGCCATCTCTCCAGCTCATATCGATATCTATATATCAAGCATGGTGGCTCATGGTTGTAATCTCAGCACTTAGACAGAAGGATTGCTGTGAGATTACATCTCAAAAAGGCCGCCTTTAATCCCAGCACTTGGGAGGCAGAGGTAGGAGGATCGCCATGAGTTTGAGGCCACCCTGAGAGTACATAGTGAGTTCTAGGTCAGCCTGGGCTAGTGTGAGACCCTACCTCGAAAAACCAAAAAAACAAAAGAGGAGCTAAGGACACATCTCAGATGAAGAGCATTTGCAAGCACAGGCTTGATCCCCAGTACCATATAAAGCAGCATGGTGGCACACACCTGTAATCCCAACACTTCGGAGGTCAACAGCAGCCTTAGCTACATAGCAAGTTCAGGCCAGCCTCGTACATGTTAGACCATCTCTTAACAACAACAACAACAAAAGCTGGGCGTGGTGGTGCACGCCTTTTTATTCCAGCACTCAGGAGGTAGAGGTAGGAGGATCGCCCTGAGTTTGAGGCCACCCTGAGATGACATAGTGAATTCCAGGCCAGTCTGACCTACAGTGAGGCCCTACCTCGAAAAACAAAAACAAAAAACACCTGGGAAATGGTTCAGAAGTTAAAAGCACTTGGTTATAAAGCCTACAGTCCTAGGTTCAATTCCCCAGAAACCCATAGAAAGTCCCAGCCACTCATGTAGAGCAGGACAGGTTGTCATCTGCAGCAGCAAGAGGCAGGAATACCTCTTCCCTAACCCCTTACACATGCAAATAAAATTAAAAACAAAAAACAGGGCTGGAGAGATGGATTAGTGGTTAAGGCGCTTGCCTGCGAAGCCTAAGGACCCAGGTTGGATTCTGCAGGACCCAGGTAAACAAGATGCACAAGGTTTGTGCATGCATCTGGAGTTCATCTGCAGTGGCTAGAGGCCCTGGCGTGCCCATTCTCTCTATCTATTGCTTTCTGCCTTCCTCTCTCTCTATCTAATAAACAAATAAAATTAAAAAAAAACAAAAACAGCTGGGCATGGTGGCACATGCCTTCAATCCCAGCACTTGGGTGGTAGGAAGGAGGATTGCAGTGAGTTCAAGGTCAGCCTGAGACTACATATTGAGTTCCAGGTCAGCCTGGGCTAGAGGGAGACCCTACTTCAGGAAAAAAAAAAAAAAACCCTCAGCTGACTTGGCACATACTTATAATGCCAGCACTTGGGAAGGAGGTGGGAAGTAGAAAGACAAGAAAAGGGGTTCAAGGTCATCTTTGGCAACATCTAAAGGATAAAGACTGGAGTCCTGATTTACACAGGGGTAGTGTTTAGACAACCACAAGAAGAGTGTTATCACGGGAAGGTGGAAAAGCAGGCATGAATCAGCATGTGTTTGGAAAAAGGATTTAGACCCAAGCAAAGCAAGGTTTTCCCTGGTAAGAAGCCTAGCGGGTTGACTGCTTTGGCTTCAGTACAGCTTCTTTCCAACAGTGACTGCCCTGTAGGCCTATAGGATTTCAAAAGAAGACTGCACAACACTTAAATGTCAAAGTAAGGACTGGAGACACGGCTCAGTGGTTCCGAGCACTTCCTGTATAAACATGAGGCCTGAGAGACAGCTCCATCCTCAGGTCCCTCAGAAATCGCCTGGCCTGGTCATGAGGGTGTCTGTAACTGTTCCACAGCCCCAAGGATGCTAGAGCACAAGGAAGAAACAGCAAGCTCCGGGGTCTGTAAGAGACTCTGGCTCAGGTAAGAACAGGTGGAAGAGTGAGGGGCCAGATAACTAACATTTCACTCTGACCCCTACAGGTGAGCATAGCTCACTGCAGGTGAGTTCATGGGGCACCATGGGGACATGAACACTATGTAGTCTCAGGGTGGCCTCGAACTCATAGTGATCCTCCTACTTCTGTCTCCTGAGTGCTGGGATTAAAGGTGTGCACCACCACGCCTGGCTTTTTAAAAAACATTTTAAAAATTTTATTTATTTGAGATAGAGAGAGACTTCTAGCCACGACAAACAAACTCCAGATGAATGTGCCATCATGTGTATCTGGCTTATGTGGGAACTGGAGAATCAAACCAGGGTCCTTAGGCTTTGCAGACATGTGCCTTAACCACTAAGCCATCTCTCCAGCCCTTGTTGTTTTGTTTTTGAAGTAGGGTCTCACTCTAGCCCAGGCTGACCTGGAACTTACTCTGTCTCAGGCTGGCCTCGAACTCTTGGTGATCCTCCCAAGTGCTGGGATTAAAGGTGTGCGCCACCATGCCCAGCACCTCCCCCTTTTTTGTTTTTGAGGCAGAGTCTCACTCTAGCTCAGGCTGGTCCCGACCTCACAGATCCTCCTACCTCAGCCTCCTGAGAGCTAGCATTACCGGAATGAACCAGCACCCCCAGCTTTTGAAATTTATGAGTTTAATCTGTTATTCTCAATCCTCTCTTGGTGGTCATTGTTGACGTGCAGTTATGGAGAGAAATATGTGGTCATTCCTCAGGTGGGTGGGGACAGAAAAATATCTGGGTTCTTCCATGGGTAACAAGGGGCATTTCAGAGCTGTGGAGGCCAGAAGGGCTACAGTAGAGTCTGAGCTATGACCTGAGGTCAGAGGTTAAGGCTAGGAAGGCAGCACATTGGAATGAGGGAAAAGCACTTCAGAGAGGGCAGCTGCCTGGGCTGGGTAGCATTTCAAGGGTGCGGCTCTTGTCAGTGATGCAAACTGACTATGGTACACAGGCTGCCAAAGGAACAGAAACGGGTGAAACGTCAAGCCCGCCAGAACTTAATCTTGAACTGATGGCCACCACTTCCTACCAACCGACGTCTGTGTACAGACTGGGAACGTATTAATTCCCTCAGCTCTAAACTGGTATTAGCCATATTACCAGAGGTTAGTAGATCAAGTTCCCATCAGCTTTTAGTGCCCAACCTGAATGCCTCCACTCAGCTATGGATATGCCACCACTGCTATGGCTTGTATTGTCATTAATAGACATGACTAGTTAAGGGAATTTCATTTACCAACTTCCTGCTGACTTTACATACCTTATACAAGGTATGCAATGATAAATTCCTAGGATTCAAGCTGGGTGTGGTGGTACATGCCTTTAATCCCAGCACTCGGGAGACAGAGGTAGGAGGATCACTGTGAGTTCAAGGCCACCCTGAGAATACATAGTGAATTCCAGGTCAGCCTGGGCTAGAGTGAGACCCTACTTAGAAAAAAAATCCTTAGGATTCAATGTTGAATAAATCTGTCTTTTTTCTTTTTTTTCCAAGGTAAGTTCTCTAGCCCAAGCTGGCTTGGAATCCACTATGTAGTCTCAGGCTGACCTTGAACTCACTGCAATCCTATACCTCTGCCTCCTGAGAACTGGCTTTTTTTTTTTTTTTGAGATAGGGTCTCACTCTGGCTTAGGCTGACTTAGAATTCACTCTGTAGTCTCAGGTGTCCTCAAACTCATGGTGATCCTCCTACCTCTGCCTCCCAAGTGCTGGGATTAAAGGCGTGCGCCACCACGCCCAGCTACAGCTAAATTTAGTATCAATAGCCACTACCATTTTAACTCTTGGTATAAATACTTCTGTATTTATTTGTTTATTATTTTTGGTGGCAGGGTCTCCACTCTAGCCCAGGATGACCTGGAACTCACTCTGTAGCCCAGGCTAGCCTCTCATAGCAATTTTCCTACCTTAGCCTCCTAGTGATGGGATTTCAAACATGAGCCACTGTGCTCACTCTATTTTTACTGTTCTTACTTTTTGTTTATATTGTAAGCCTTCTCAAATCCTTTTTGGAAACATGAAGGGTACATATTAAATTACGACTCGTAAAATGACAGGAATAGGAAAATGAGCCTTGGAGAAGGACGAGAAAGATCTATTTTAAACTAGTTGATTAAAGCTGTGTAAATAAAATGATGACTCCCAGTCAGGCATCAAGTCTTGTGGACTGAATTTTTTAGTTTCCCTTTAAATCTACTCCTTATTTTATTTTATTTTATTTTATTTTATTTTATTTTGGTTTTGCGAGGTAGGGTCTCACTCTAGCTCAGGCTGACCTGGAATTAACTATGTAGTCTCAGGGTGGCCTCGAACTCTCGGCGATCCTCCTACCTCTGCCTCCCAAGTGCTGGGATTAAAGGCGTGCGCCACCATGCCCAGCTAAGGGATTTTTTTTTTTTTTTTTTTTTTGGTTTTGAGGCTTACAATTTTTATTCTCCTAGAACACTGGGAGTAGTTCGCAGGTCCCACACCAGAATCTCAGTACCTTCACACACCCTACCTTCTCCATGAACTTAACCTTGCTCCTTTCTCTACTCTCCAACCAGCCAAGGTCTACTTTTCATAATGTCCTCCACTTTTTTTTTTTTTATTTTATTTCATAGGGAGAAAGAGGCAGAGAGAGAGAAAGAGAGAGGGAGAGAATGGGTGCACCAGGGCCTCCAGCCACTGTGAATGAACTCCAGATGCATGCACCACTTTATGCATCTGGCTTACATGGGTCCTGAAGAATCGAACTGGGATCCTTTGGCTTTTCAGGCAAGTGTCTTAACCGTTAAGCCTTCTCTCCAGCCCTCCTCCACTTTTTTTTGGTTTTTCAAGGTAGGGTTTCACTCTAGTCCAGGCTGACCTGGAATTCACTATGTAGTCTCAGGCTGGCCTTGAGCTCTCGGCAATCCTCCCACCTCTGCCTCCCAAGTGCTGGGATTAAAGGCGTGCGCCACCACGCCCAGCCTCCTCCACTTTTTTTGATTGATTGTTTTGAGGTAGGGTCTCATTCTAACCCAGGCTGACCTGGAACTCACTATGTCGTCTCAGGCTGGCTTTGAACTCACAGCAATTCTCCTACCTCTGCCTCCTGAGTGCTGGGATTAAAGGCCTATGCCAACATGCGTGGCTGGCCTCAATTTTTTTACTTATTTATTTGTAAGCACAGAGAATGAGAATGGGTGTACCAGGCCCTCTAGCCACTGCTAACAAACTCCAGATGCATGGGCCACTTGGGAATCGAACCCTGGTTGTTAGGCTTTGAAGGCAAGTGACTTAAAGGCTGAGCAATCTCTCCAGCCCTGTCCTCAACTATTTATTTTTTTAATTTGAGAGAGACAGAGAAAGAGTCAGAGAGAGAATGGGCGCGCCAGGGCTTTTTAGCCCCCATGAACAAACTCCAGATGCATGAACCCCTTGGGTGCATGTGTAATGTTGCCTGTTTGCATCCCTTTTGAGTGTGGCTATACGGGGACCTGGAGATTTGAACAAGCATTCTTAGGCTTCACATGCAGGTGCCTTAACTGCTAAGCCATCTCTCTAGCCCTCTGTCCTCAACTTTTAATGTTATTCCCCCAGGAATGGCTGTCCTCATTAGCCACTTCTCTGTTTTGCTTTAGCATCCTATGCGTCTACTTCCCTGATTTCAGCCCTTATCATGCAGTCCCGCAATATTTTATTTATATGAGAGAGAAAGCGAGAATGGGTACACCAGGGCCTCGAGCCACTACAAATGAACTCCAGATGCATGCGCCACCTTGTGCATCTGGCTTATATGTGTACTGGGGAATTGAACCTGGGTCCTTAGGCTTCACAGGCAAGCGCCTTAACCGTTAAGCCATCTCTCCAGCCTTCATGCAGTGTATTAGTTGACTGTCAACCTAGATAGTTCGTGCACTGAGGTAACGGAATATATAAGGGCAGCGTGTTGCTTGTTTGCCCCGGCAACCCCTTGGTGCTGTAAACAGAAACATCCAGAATATGAGTAAGGAGCACACTAAGCAAGTGTCTACCACTGGACCATCCCCAACCTCAGGGCAGTGTTTTTAATACTGTTCCCTTGAGTCGGCCTCAACCGGATCAACTATGGTGTGCTGCTATGGGTACTCAACATGTATTTAATGAATGGACAGTTTCAGGAATAAAAATTTAGCAAGTGTCTGTACCATCCAGACACACAGGTGTAGGGTACTGCACGTGTAACCAACAGAACAAACTAACGGGACAGACTTTACAGTCTCACCGGAAAATGGAAAAGGAAACAGCCCGGATTCCATCATGAACTGAAACATGTTCTACGAAGGAGATTCATGTTGGGACAGTCAATGAAGGGAAGACTTATCTAAGAAAGCATGGCACTGAAACTTGAAAGCTACAAAACGAGAGGGCTAATTTGCTCTACCTATCCCCCCTCCTTTTCTGTATCTCAGGTGAGTGACCCGGTAGTGGACCAACGAGTAAATACTATGGGACGGAAGGACAGACGGCGGGATGCCTTTGTGCTACAGGCAGCAGATGCACGGGCAGATGCATGCAACCTTAGAAGTACAATATCGGTTTGTACCGGGCTTTGGGGTACTCTGGGAAGCGCCTTCACCCCCCGACTCCCCGCCCCACCAAGGCTCGCCGATGCGGGACTCCACAGCGTCCTCCTCCATCACCCGCCGCTCGGGAGCGCTGAGCTCCCGCAGCGCCCCCGCACTCCCCGCCCCCTTCTTTGTCCAGGGTTTCGCCTCTTCAAGACGCCGCTTCCTCCCCTCCCTCTTCCTAGGCCCGGCTCTTGCCTCCGTGAAACCCCCATACGTCGTCTGGTAAAACTCATCTTCCTCCTCGGCCTCCAGAAGCCCAGAAAGCCGGTTGCCAGCGGTCTTCCTGGGGGCTCGGCCCCCAGCCAAACTCATCTCGCCAATGGAGACGGCACGGCCACTAGCAGCACCCAGCGCCCAGCTCGGAATCGCGGAGTTCGGTGCTCGACACCACGACCTGCGCCCGGCCGCTGACGGCGGAAGTCCGACGACTACAGACAAGAGTAGCAGAGTGTCGAGTAGCTCCAAGTCCTGCTGGAAGCCGCCTTTCAAAGTTCAACCGGCCGCATTCTTGCGCAGCGCCTGGGGAGCACCTAGCAACCAATCTTTTTTCTTTTTTTTTCTTTCCGAGGTAGGGTCTCACTCTAGCTCAGGCTGACCTGGAATTCACCATGTAGTCTCAGGGTGGCCTCGAACTCTTGGTGATATTTCTACCTCTGCGTCCCGAGTGCTGGGATTAAAAGCATGCGGTACCATGCCTGGCTTCCAGCCCCCATGTATGTATGTATGTGTATGTATGTATGTATGTATGTATGTATGTATGTATGTATGTATGTATGTATTGTGTTTGGAGATAGGGTCTCCACTCTAGGTCACTCACTCTAGCCTCAGGCTGGCTTTGAACTCACAGCAACACTCTGACTTCAACCTTCTGAGTGCTGGGATTAAAGGCTTGTGCCACTACACCTGACCCTGATGTTTTTCAGTAAGATTATTCTTCCTCTCGCCAGTCCAGTTTTCATTGTGTCAGCAGGGAATCTTTCTAAAAGTCCAGGTTTGTTCACTCCTTCCTTAAGAAACTTTAGGGGCTGGAGAGATGGCTCAGCAGTTAAAAGCATTTACTTGCAAAGCCTGGCACCTGGGTTCAATTCCCCAGTACCTATGGTAAACCCAGATGCACAAAGTGGAGTTCGTTTGCAGGAGGCCATGGGGTGCTCAAACCCTCTCTCTGCCTACCTCTTTGTCTCTGTATCTCTCAAATAGATTAAAAAAAAAATTAAAGAAAGAAAAGGGCTGGAGAGATGGCTTAGAGGTTAAGGTGTTTGCCTGCAAAGCCTGAGGACCCAGATTTGATTCTCTAGGTTCCATGTAAGGCAGATGCACATGGTGGATGCATGCGTCTGGATTTCATTTGCGTGGCTAGAGGACCTGGCACACCCCTTCTCACTCTCTCTCTCTCTTTCTAATAAATAAATAAATAAATAAAAATAAATCATAGGCTGGAGATATGGCTTAACTGTTAAGGTGTTCCTGCGAAGCCAAAGGATCCAGTTTCAATTCCCTAGGACCCATATAAGCCAGCTGCACAAGGGGCACATGCATCTGGAGTTCGTTTGCGGTGGCTGGAGACCCTGATGTGCCCATTCGCTCTCTCTCTCTCTCTTCTCTCTCTTTCTCTGCTTGCAAATAAATAAAAATAAAAAAATAAATCAGAAAAAAAGAAAGAAAAGCCAGGTGTGGTGGTGCACACCTTTAGTCCCAGCACTCGGGAGGCAGAGATAGGAGGATCGCCATGAGTTCAAGGCCACTCTGATACTACATAGTGAATTCCAGGTCAGCCTGAGCTAGAGTGAGACCCTACCTCAAAAAACCAAATAAATTTAATAATAATAATAATAATAATAATAATAATAATAAAACACCTGTGTGGTGGCTCAGGCCTGTGAATCCTACCTCTCAGATAAGATGGCATAAAATCACCATGAGTTGGAGGCCATCCAGAGCTACAGAGTGAGGTCCAGGTCAGCCTGTCTCAAAAGACAAACAAACAAAAAACCTTTACTGGCTTCCCAGCACCTGCAGAATAAACTAAAAGCATAATATTGTGGTTAAGAACACAGCCTTAAAAGCCAAGCCTAGGTGGTGGCATACACTTGTAATCCCAGAATTTGGGAGGTGAAGGCAAAATGATCACAGTTCCAGAACCAGGCATGGTGGTGCACGCCTTTAATCCCAGCACTCGGGAGGCAGAAGTAGAAGGATTGCCATGAGTTTGAGGCCAGCCTGAGACTACATAGTGAATTCTGGGTCAGCCTGGACCAGAGTGAGACCCTACCTCGAAAAAAAAAAAAAAGGCTGGAAAGGTCAAAGTTAAGGCACTTGCCTGCAAAGCCAAAGGACCCAGTTTTGATTCCCCAGGACCCATGTAAACCAGATGCACAAGGGGGGCATGCATCTGGAGTTCGATTGCAGTGGCTGGAGGTCCTGGAGCACCCATTCTCTCTCTCAAATAAATAATTAAAAAAAAAAAAGAAGAAGGAGGGGGAGGAAGGAAGGCAAAATAAAGAAAGAAAGCCAAGTGTGATGGCACATGCCTTTAATCTCAGCACTCAGGAGGCAGGAGGATTGCCACCCTGAGACTCATAGTTAATTCCAAGTCAGCCTGGGCTAGAGTGAGACCCTACCTCGAAAAACCAAATAAATAAATAAGAAAGTCTGGGTGTGGTGGCGCATGCCTTTAATCCCAGCACTCGGGAGGCAGAGGTAGGAGGATCACCATGAGTTCAAGGCCACCCTGAGACTACATAGTTAATTCCAGGTCAGCCTGGATCAGAGTGAGACCCTATCTTGAAAAACCAAAGAAGAAAAAAAAGAAGAAGAAGAAGAAAAGAAAAAAGGAAAGAAAAAATAAGAAAGAAAGAAAGAAAGAAAGAAAGAAAGAAAGAAAGAAAGAGAAGACGAAAAGCATAAAGAAATGAAAAAAACCAGACGTGGTGGCACATGCCTTTAATCCCAGCAGTTGGGAGACAGAAGTAGGAGGATATCCATGAGAGATCCAGGCCACCCTGAGACTAGGTAGTGAAGTCCAGGTCAGCCTGTGCTAGAGTAACACACTACCTTGAAAAACCAAAATAATATAAATAAAATAAATAATAATAATAATAAATAAAATAATGATATCCATGTTTTTAAGGTTGTTGAGAAGCTTCAGGGCTATAATCCTTGTAAATTGCACAGTACAGTGTTTCGTGAGTGGGTAATAAACATTTACTAGATGGCAACTATTATTAACATGACACTCAGGATCCTTCATAATGAGCCTCTCCTTACCTCTCCAGCCTCACCTCCTGCCACATCATCTTATTTTGGTATCACTCTCATATTACTCAATTCTCTCTCATGCCTATAAGTTTTGCTCTGTCTTTAGAAGTCCTTTCCATTCTATCTGGTAAAATTCTCATTTTATAGGATAGCAAAGACTTCCTAGATATCCGCTACTGGGGGATGGAGAAGATGGCTTAAGGTGCTTGCCTGCAATGCCAAAGGACCCAGGTTGATTCCCCAGGACTCACATAAGCCAGATACATAAGGTGGCACATGGGTCTGGAGTTTGTTTGCAGTGTCTGGAGGCTCTGTTGTGCCCATTCACTCTCTGCCTCTTTGTCTCTCTCTTAAATAAATAAATAAATAAATAAATAAATAAATAAATAAATAAAAATATTTTTAAAAATCCATTACTGGGCTGAAGAGATGGCTCAGCTGTTAAGGGGCTTGCCTGCAAAGCCTAACGACTTGCGTTTGATTCCCCAGTACCCATGTAAAGCCAGATGTGCAAAGTGGTGCATGAATCTTGAGGTTGAGGTGTCTAGAGTCCCTGGAGTGCCTATTAACACTCTCTTGTCTCTCTCTCGCTCTCTGCATTTTTTTGAGAGAGAACAAAATCCAGATGTCTGCGCCCCTTGTGGTCAAGTGCGGCATTGCGCCCTTGCGTCACTGCATCTGGCTAAACGTGGGACCTGGAGATTGGAACCGCTGGAGATTGGAACCCGCATTTTTAGGCTTAGGAGGCAGGCGCCTTAACCACTGAGCCATCTCTGCAGCCCACAAATAAATATTTTTAAAAATCCAATTTAAGCCAGGCATGATGGTGTATGTCTTTAATCCCAGCACTTGGGAGGCAGAGATAGGAGGATTACTGTGAGTTCGAGGCCACCCTGAGACTACACAGTGACTTCCAGGTCAGCCTGGACTGGAGTGAAACCCTACCTCGAAAAACAAAACAAAAAGTCCCAGCCAAGCATGGTGGCGCACGCCTTTAATCCCAGCACTTGGGAGGTAGAGGTAGGAGGATCGCTGTGAGTTCAAGGCCACCCTGAGACTAATAGTGAATTGCAGGTTAGCTTGAGCTAGAGTGAGACCCTACCTTGAAAAAGCAAACAAACAACAAAATCTATTCTTTTCTAGGCCCAACTTCCATAACCATGGAACTAACACCTACTAGACTCTCTGTATCAAATCCAGGGCTTTTGCACAGATAAGCAAACTCTCTACCACGGAGCTATGTCACTTCCCCCAGAGATGCTGTAATCATGCACACCCTCATGTCCTCAAGGCTGAATGTATGGCTCTACTTTGAGGTCACCAGATCTCCTCCCTTCCTAAAGTATGTATTGGTGAACTCCCTTTTCCATTTCCTAGGGAGCACCAAGCCAACACATTCTGCTCTGCCCCTGATTCCACACCCTGCCACATCACCCCAGTTGTGCTATGCCAAGAATGTTATTAGGGAAGAGTAGCTTCATGACTCAGGGATTGAGTGGGAGTTGGGGCAGAGACAACATTTAAGGGTAAAATGGTACCTGCTTCTTAAATATTACTAACACTCCTTTTTGCTTGTTTTTTTTTTTTAATTTTCAAAAATTTGTTTACTTTTATTTATTTATTTATTTGAGGCAGAGAGAGAGAGAGAAGAATGGGCACCCCAGGGCCTCCAGCTACTGCAAATGAACTCCAGATACATGTGCCCCCTTGTGCATCTGGCTTACATGGGTACTAGGGAATCAAGCCTCAAAACAGGGTCCTTAAGCTTCACAGGCAAGCGCTTAACCAGTAAGCCATCTGTCCAGAACCCCTTTAAAAAATTTTTATTTATTTTATTTTATTTTTGGTTTTTCAAGGTAGGGTCTCAATCTAGCTCAGGCTGACCTGGAATTCACTATGTAGTCTCAGGGTGGCTTCCAACTTTTGCACCCCTAGTGCTGGGATTAAAGGCCAGGCAAATTTTTAAATTTTTATTTATTTATTAGAAACAGAAAGAGGGAGAGAGAGAGTGAGAGTGGGCACACCAGGGCCTCCAGCCCCTGTAAATGAACTCCAGATGCATATGCCACCATGTGCATCTACCTTACATGGGTCCTGGAAAACTGAACTGGGGTCCTTAGACTTCGAAGGCATGTGTCTTAACCACTAAGCCATCTCTCCAGCCTGCAACTTGTTTTTTTTTTTGTGTGTGTGAGTTTTTTTTTCTTTGGTGCTGAGGACCGAACCCAGGACCTTGCTCTTGCTAGGCAAGCGCTCATCCATTGAGCTAAATCCCCAACCCTTGCAACTTGTTTTTGTAATTTTTTTTTTTTTTTTTTTTTGGAGGTAGGGTCTCACTCTGGTCCAGGCTGACCTGGAATTAACTATGTAGTCTCAGGGTGGCCTTGAACTCTCAGCGATCCTCCTACCTCTGCCTCCCAAGTGCTGGGATTAAAGGCGTGCGCCACCACGTCCGGCCTGTAATTTTTTTTTTTTTTTTATGAGAGAGAACAAGAGAGAAATAGAGAGAGAGAGAATTGACATGCTAGGGCCTCCAGCCACTGCATTCGAACTCCAGATGCATGTGCCACTTTGTGTGCATGTGTGATGTTGCCCTCTTGCATTACCTTGTGCATTTAGTTTACATAGGACCTTAGGCTTCACAGGCAAGTGCTGTAACTGCTAAGCCATCTCTCCAGCCCCACACCCAACTCTTAACTCCACTTTTTTTTCTTTTTTTCCAGGTGGAGTCTTGCTCTGGCCCAGGCTGATCTGGAACTCACTATGTAGTGGTGGTGTGCACCATCATTCCTAGTTTAACTCCACTTTTTCAATTTTGTTTTCATACATTTACAAGACATGTTTTGGCTATTTGCTATGTGCAGGCACTATTCTACATGCTTGAGATATAAAAAAGATAAATAAGCCGGGTATGGTGGCACACGCTTTTAATCCCAGCACTTGGGAGGCAGAGGTAGGAGGATCGCCGTGAGTTCAAGGCCACCCTAAGACTACAGGGTGAATTCCATGTTAGCTTGGGCTAGAGTGAAACCCTACCTTGGAGGGAAAAAAAAGATAAGTAAGAGACAATCATTTTTTTTAACCTTTGTTTTTTCTTTTTTGTTTTTTTTCAAGGTAGGATCTCACTCTAGCCCAGGCTGACCTGGAATTCACTATATAATCTCAGGGTGGTCTTGGCAGCAATCCTCCTGGCTTTATTTATTTATTTTTTTTACATTTTATTTTTATTTATTTATTTGAGAGAGAGACACAGATGTTGAATTTCTAGCCACTGCAAACAAACTCCAGGTCACCTTGTGCATCTGGCTGGGTCCTGGGGAATCCAGGGTGACCTGGAATCTCCATCTCTAACTTTTTTTTTTTTTTTATGTAGGGTCTCAGGGTGAATTTGTCTCACTCGAACATGGCGATCCTCCTACCTCTGCCTCCCGAGTGCTGGGAGTGCTGCCAGCCCATTTATTTTTTATTTTTAATTTTTCTGGTTTTTCAAGATAGGATCTTGGTCTACCCCCGGCTGACCTGGAATTCATTATGTAGTCTCAGGCTGGACTGTAACTCATAGTGATCCTCCTACCTCTGCCTCCTGAGTGCTGGGATTAAAAGTGTGCGCCACCACGCCTGGCTTCCTGTACTTTTTAGTTAGGTTGAAATTGCAGGTATCTATCATAAAATATTTCAGAATTATATAGTAGTATTTCTGTGGCATTTGAAATGATAATATTCTAGTTGAAGTTTAGTGCCTTTAGTGCCCAAAGGAGGTCAAATAATCCAGCAGGTGGCAGCAGGAAAACAAATATTTTAGGTCTTCAGAGAGGAAGAAAGCTGAGATAAAGGGATTGGGAGACTGTCTATGAATGCTTTGGTTCTAGGTTCCCTTTTAGTACCCAGGAAACATCTAGATAAAGGATAACCAGGCCACTCTGGGGACTATAAAGCTGAGGGTTTTTTGTTTGTTTGTTTGTTTGTTTGTTTGTTTGTTTGTTTGTTTGTTTTCAAGAGGTCTTACTGTAGCCCAGGATGACCTGGAATTCACTATGTAGTCTCAGGGTGGCCTTGAACTCAGGGCAATCCTCCTACCTCTGCCTCCCACATGCTGGGATTAAAGGCATGCGCCCCCATGCTCCCCCCTTCTTTTAGTTCCTCTTCATTTACTCATTTCACAAGTAATTATCCAGCATCTTCTTTCCAGTCTGGACGGGACCTTGCTTCTTTCAGAAGCTTGGTATGTTCAGAGATGTCTTCAAATTCCCCCCAGTATTCACAACCTCCGGGGTTCTTTGTTAAAACTGAGCAGAAGCAACAGGACTACTAAACTAGAATGGGTTTTCTGTATTTCCATGCCCTTTGGAGCATAGATAGCTGTCTGTTGAACGCTAAGGACTTTGTATCACTTTGAAGGCTGTGTGATAACGCTCTGATAGCTTTCTGTTGTCCTTTTGACAGCTCTGTTAAACTTTGTTTTTTTATATTTCTCTCTTTTTTGTTGTTATATTGTTGACAGAGCCTCATCAACTTGTTTGTCAAATATTTACTTAACTTTATCACTGTGCCCAGTATTGTTTGATGAAAACAAAACAGAGATCTATTTTTCATGTTTTTAGAAGGAAGACACAATGCATCTTTTTTTTTTTTTTTTTTTTTTTTTTTTGCGAGGTAGGGTCTCACTCTGGTCCAGGCTGACCTGGAATTCACTATGTAGTCTCAGGGTGGCCTCGAACTCTCGGCGATCCTCCTACCTCTGCCTCCCGGGTGCTGGGATTAAAGGCATGCGCCACCATGCCCGGCTCCACAATGCATCTTTTAAAAAATATTTTTATTTATTTGAGGAGAGATATAGAATGTGCATACTAGGGCTGGAGAGATGTCTTAGCGGTTAAGTCGCATGCTTGTGAAGCCTAAGGACCCCGGTTCGATTCTCCAGATCCCACATAAGCCAGATCACATGGTGGCGCATGCGTCTGGAGTTCGTTTACAGTGGCTGAAGGCCCTGTAATGCCCACTGTCTCTCTCAAAAAAAAAAAAAAAGGTATCGAAAGCCGGGTGTGGTGGCGCTTGCCTTTAGTCCCAGCACTCGGGATGTCACCATGAGTTCGAGGTCACCCTGAGACTACATAGTGAATTCCAGGTCACTCTGGGCTAAAAAAAAGTATTGAAAAATCAGGAAAACGGCCGGGAAGAACTCGTGATAGCTTGCGACGTTTCGTTAAAAAACATTCTACCGTCAAACGTCTCCGACCCGTGCTTTTTTATTTGAGAGGGCTCAGCCCGGGGCGCTGTCAAATCTGAATTCAGCGCCTCCAAAACTCAGCGCGTTTGACAGAATGAGAGCCCGCGTGGACCTGTCGAGCCCCCGTAGGGACGGTGGCAGGGCGGAACCTAGTGCGCAGGTCTTCCATGCGTTTGGGCGTGACGCAGCGCGTCACGTGACCCCCCCTCGAAGCCGCTTTCCCCGGATTGGCTGGGTTCGTCCGGATCAAGTGTCTGGTAACGCGAAGAAGGCGGGGCGCAGGCGCAGTGCCGGGATTTCCCTGGCCGCCCGCCCCGAGTGGAGCGGGTGGAACTGGAACCGTAAACAGGCCCGTGGCTAGGGAAGCCCGGGGCGGGGGGCAGGGGGTCCCGGTTTAGGTGTGTTTTCGGGTGTGTGTGTGTGTGTGTGTGTGTGTGTGTGTGCTTAAACTGCTTTTGGCGGGGGGTGGGGGGAGGGTGTGCGGCCGAGCCGTTGTTGTTCCACGTCGCGGCGGGACGCGCGTTCCTCCCTGCCGGACCCCGCACGTCGGGTGGACGGCGCGGCCTCGAGCTGCTCCGGCGCCCCCGCGTGGGGACCGAGGGACGCTGCCCTCCCCCGCTCCGCCGGGCGGCGGCGGCCCCGGAGACGTGGGAAGGTTCGGTTCGGCGGAGGGGGCGGGGAACGAGCCGACTCGAAGGGGAGCCGAGGCCGCTGAAGGGGAGGGGGGCTGCCAAGATGGCGTCCGCCTCCTCCGGGCCGTCGGCGGCGGGGTTTTCATCCCCGGATCCCGGGCTCCCTTCCGCTACCTCGTCGTCAGGTGAGCTTCGGTGAGGGCGGTGGGGGATGATGGGGAGGAAGAGCGAAGCGGGCGGCTGCACGCCTGGCAGTGTCCGCGGGGTGGAGGGGGTGGGCATGGACTTGGAGGTGGCAGGGGTTGGGTGCTGGGGCGTGGGGGCACTCGGACGCCCAGGGTGGCTTCCCCCCGGGAAGTTGACTGTCTTAGAGGAGATCGCGTTGGGGACTTGGACGTGGAGGTTGGGAGGAAGGAGTTGGATGAAGCTCAAGTCCATATATGAGGTTTTGGGGAGGAGGGTGGTGGGGACTGTTTGAGGGGTAGAGCACTTGCTTCGTCCGCCCCAGGCCTGGGTTCAAGCCCCAGGGGAGCAGAATTAATGATGATGATGATGATGATGATGATGATAATAGGTGGTAATGATGGTGACAAAGCAAGTGGAGGGTTGGTTAGGTAGAGTGGAACTGCTGAGTGTGAGAGGCAGATAAGAGATCCAAGTTGAACGTGGGATTTCTTGGATTAAAACGTTGAAGAGATTCTGGGGTTTAAAAAGTTACCGAAAAGCCTAAGGACAGAGCTCATTTTCTCTCTGCCTCTTTTCTCTCTCTCTCTCTCTCTCTCTCTCTCTCTCTCAAATAAATACAATATTAAAAAAGTACCAAAAAGTTACGAGACACTTGAGATTGCTGAGGAGCTAGAATCATGGGTTTTCTTGGGAGTAAGATTGATTGGAGTCGTCTTTTTCCTCTGCCCACCTAATGCTAATGTGTCATCCCCCGCCCTGCTCTCGCAGCTTCTCTCTCTCTCTGTCTCTCACAGACTCACTTCTTGAGGCTGATTCCCACGTCTAGACTTGCCTAACCTTGGGAAGGAATGGGAAGTTTTTGTTTTGTATTTTGAGTTAATATCTTCCTTTATAACTCTTAGTGGTGACATTACAGAGATGTATCATCTCTCAATCACATCAGGAATAGGAAGTTAGGGTGGGCGTTCAAGGGATGGGGAGGGGGAGCTAAGGTCAAAAGACCCTAAAAACATGAAGGGAATTCCAAGTCAGCCTGGGCTAGAGTGTGACTCTACCCCGAAAAACCAAACCAAAACAAAACAAAAAACATGAAGGGAAATGATAAGGAATTGAAGTAAGGCCTGAGTTAGACCTGTACTTAGGCCTCCCAGAGAAAGATAGGGTGGGGGAAATGTGTGACTCTTAAGTGCTTTGGGGGAATATTGCATAATAGGAAATGGACTGCAGGAATGTCTAGGATGTATCAGGAAATTGGAACTTGGAGAGAGGAGCCAGAGAATATAGAGTCTCAGAGCAGCTAGGAACTAATGAAGATTAAAGGAGGTTTTACAAAGAAAAGCAACAGATTGTGTGTAGGAGGAAAACTGTGTATGGGGCGGTGAGTCAGAAACTGTCCTAGAGCTTCTATCTGAAATGTCTGGTGCTCCACTGTAACTGTTGCCTCTACTCAGGGAGCAACAAGCTACCAAATGATGGATGGTTCACTTGAAATTTTGAATTTTTTTCCCTTGGGATTGTGTTCTTAACATTTTGAATTGGCCAAATAGAGGGTTCCAGTTTAAACTTTCAGCTTAGATGAGGGAAAACAGTCACAGATACCATCTCCCCTACCCCTCAGAGGCAGGGTCTCACTCTAGCCCAGGCTGACTTGGAACTCACTCCGTAGCCCCAGGCTGGCCTCAACTCACCTATCTCTGCCAACCCAGTGCTGGGATTAAAGGCATGCACCACCATGTCCAGCTAAGCTGCAGTTTTATTTATGTACATCTATTTTTAGTTTCTTGGGGAGGTAATTTTTGCCTTTCCTCTAAAAGCACTAAAAAGCTATAACAACTCATATTGAATTTTAAAGATGAAATAGGATAAAAGTGGTAGATTTAACCTTTTCTTTTTCTTTTTTTTTTTCGAGGTAGGGTCTCGTTCCAGCCCAGGCTGACCTGGAATTCACTGTGTAGTCTCAGGGTGGCCTTGAACTCACGGTGATCCTCCTACCTCTGCCTTCCAAATGCTGGGATTAAAGGCATGTGCCACCAGGCCTGGCTTGAAATTATTATTTTTGGTTTTTCAAGGTAGGGTCTCACTCTAGCTCAGGCTGACCTGTAATTCACTCTGTATTCTCAGGGTTGGCCTCGAACTCATGGTGATCCTCCTACCTCTGCCTTCCAAATGCTGGGATTAAAGGCGTATGCCACCACGACTGGTTTAAAATTATTATTAATTGTTATTTTGGTTTTTTGAGGTAGGGTCTCACTCTAGTCCAAGCTGACCTGGAATTCACTATGTAGTCTCACGGTGGCCTTGAACTCATGGTGATCCTGCTACCTCTGCCTCCTGAGTTCTGGGATTAAAGGTGTGCGCCACCACGCCTGACTAAAATTATTTTTTTGTATGTGTACATGCACACATACATAGTACACATGGAGGCCAGGGGCTGATATCAAGTACTTCCACAGTTGCTCTCCACCTTATTTTTTGAGTATCACTCAAACTGAAGCTAGAGCTCACTGGTTTCTCTAGACTAGCTACCCAGCAATCTCTAGAAGCTGTAGTGATCCTTCAGTCTCCACCTCTCCAGCACTGGGACTACAGCCATTGTGCCAGATTTTTACATGGGTGCTGGGGATCCAAACTCATGTCCTTATGCTTGAGTGGAAAACACTACCCATGGAGCCATCTTTACACCAAAGTGGCATGTTTTTTTTAATACAGTAGTTTTTTTAAATTTAATTTTTAAATTTTAATGTATTTTGAGAGAGAAAAAGAGCATGAGAATGGGCACACCAGGGCCTGTAGCTACTGCAAATGAATTCCAGATGCATGTGTCCCTTGTGTATCTGGCTTAGGTGGATCTTGGGGAACTGATCCTAGGTCTTTAGGCTTCACAGGCAAGCACATTAACCACTAAGCTGTCTATCCAGCCCTGTTTTTTTTTTTTTTTTTTTTTTTTTTTTTTTTTTTTTTTAAATTATTTGTTTGCAAGGGGTTGGGGAATGGGGCATACTAGGGCCTCTTGCCACTCCAAACTAACTCTAGACACATGTGCCTTTATGCATCTGCTTTATGTAGGTACTGGGGAGTCAAACCCAGGCCATCAGGCTTTGCAAACAAGCACCTTTAACCACTGAGCCATCTCTCCAGCCCTCAAAAAATTTTTTTTTTTTTTTTTTTTTTTTTTTTGTTTCTCCAGGTAGGGTTTCACTCTAGTCCAGGCTGACCTGGAATTCACTATGATGTAGTCTCAGGGTGGCCTCTAACTCACGGTGATCCTCCTACCTCTGCCTCCCCAGTGGAGTGCTGAGATTAAAGGCGGGCACCACTATGCCCAGCTTCAAAAAATCTTTTGACATTCATATTAGAATAGGTTAAAGAGTTGTTTCCAGTAACACCTGACCGAGCTTATTTTACTATTGTCTTTTATATTGATGGAGAGTGAAATACAGAAGGTAGAGCAAATCATAAGCTTGAAGAAGTTCCACATCTCTTTTCACTGGAGTAGTTACCATGCTTGCAAGGATCTCGAGGAGGTGATTATAGATGAATAGCATTTATAGCAGCCCTCATCATGTTCTTACCCTCTGGTTGTTAGTAAAAGCTGATATGGTTTGCTTCCTGCTTTCAGCATCTTGGATGGGTAAAGAAAATTTATTCCTTCCCTTCACTTCCCTCTTTTCTTTATTTGGACAATGACACCACTTCATAAGAAAATCAGCCCTGATAAGTTGCCATTGACAGTGTGACCAGTGAGTGTTCTGACAGTGCATTTCCCTATCCTTTGTTTAACTTCTTTTTTTTTTTTTTTTTTTTTTTTGGTTTTTCCTCACTCTATCCCAGGCTGACCTGGAATTCACTATGTAGCCTCAGAGTGGCCTCGAACTCTCCTTGGCAAGTACTTCTGCCTCTCAAGTGCTGGGATTAAAGATGTGCGCTACCATGCCCAGCTTCCTATTTTATTTATTTTATTTTATTATTTTATTTATTTGAGGGGGGGGCAGAGAAAGAGGCAGATAGAGAATGGGCAAGCCACGATCTTCAGCCACCGCAAAGGAACTCCAGACACATGCACCACTTTGTGCATCTGGCTTACATGGGTCCAGGGTAATCAAACCTGGGTCCTTTGACTTTGTAGGCAAGCACCTTAACCACTAAGCTATCTCTCCAGCCCCCTCCTCTTTTTTTTTTTTTCCCTTCTTCCTTTTTTTGGTTTTTTGAGGTAGGTTCTCACTCTAGTCCAGGCTGACCTGGAATTCACTGTGTAGTCCCAGGATGACCTCGAACTCATGTTGATCATCCTACCTCTGCCTCCTGAGTACTGGGATTAAAGGCGTGCGCCACCATGCCTGGTGATATGTAACTTCTGATTACTACCTTTGTCAAATATATGCTACCTAATAGCTAGTAAATATTTTATTAGCCTGTTTTTCTTTGATAAAATAATGGAAACTGTGGAAACTATAGCCTGTGATGTGAACAACTAAGATAGCACCAGAGCTAGAGCTGTGAATAAGGAGGGTGGTTATTTTATCCTTTTTGTTGGTTTGATTTCTTGAGACTTGAAGCTCTGACTGGCCTTGAGAACTTGCTGTGATCCTCCATCCTTCTGTTTTAGCTTTACTAGTGAAGGGGGTTAACCAATAGTAAAGTAATCAGCAAACAGCCTTTGGACACCAAAATCTGTCTGGCTAGATAGGGTTGCACACACCTTTAATCCCAGCGCCCAAAAGGCTGAGAGGATTGCTGTTCGAGGCCTCTCTGAAACTACATGGTGAATTCCAGGTCAGCCTGGGCTAAAGCAAGACCTTATCAAAAAAAAAAAAAAAAAAAAAAAAAAGAAAAGAAAAAGAAAAAGAAAAAGAAAAGAAAAGAAAAACAAGAAGTCTGTCTGAAAGTTATAAGCAGCCTCAGAACCTTGAACAGTCTGCCCGGGATTACTCAAAGTCTGCAACCTTGTATAGCAAAAAACAGTAGCCAGGCATGGTGGTTCACACCTTTAATTCTGGCACTCAGAAGGCTTAGGTAGGATCGCTGTGAGTTTGAGGCCATCCTGAAATGACATAGTGAATTCCAGGTCAGCTTGGGCTAGAGCGAGACCCTACCTTGAAAAATAAAAACAAACAAAAGGGCTGGAGAGATAGTTTAGTGGTTAAGGCACTTGCCTGCAAAGCCAAAGGACTCAGGTTCGATTCCCCAGGATCCACATAAAGCCTGATGCACAAAGTGGCATACATGTCTGGAGTTTGTTTGGCTGGAGACCCTGGCATGCTTGCGCTCTCCCTCCCTCCTCCCCCCCCCCAGATAAATAAATGAAATACTTAAAAACAAACAAAAAACCCAGCTTACTTCCCTTACCCCTTCCTCTTACTGCCTGCATGAAAACAAATAAAAGCCCCTAAACTTTTTCCTTACAACTAGTGCCAAGATTACAGGCATGAATTCACCTACAGTATTTATTTATTTAGTCCCTGGTAGAAGAAATGCCAGTTCAGGACTTACCTGTGCAGGGCATAGTGGTGCACGCCTTTAATCCCAGCTCTAGTTAGGCAGAGGTAGGAGAATCACTGTGAATTCGAGGCCAGCCTGAGACTACATAGTGAATTCCAGGTCAGCTTGGGCTAGAGCAAGGCCCTAGCTAGAAAAACAGAAACAAAACAAAGCAAAACAAAAGACCTGTGCTGCAGGGCAAGTTTAAGGCTAGTCTAGGAAATTTATCAAGCCCGTATCTCACAATTTAAAAAAAAATGACATTTCCTTTGTAAGTAATTCAGTATATTTGTCTTACATGCTGAATTAGCAATATATAATTAACCCAGAATAAGCATAGTCCAAAGGTACAGTGACTTAACCAATTAGGCTGGATTTGCGATCCTCCTCTCTGCCTCACCAGAACTGGAATTACAATTTTTTTTCTCTTTTGGTTTTTTAAGGTTTTTCTTGCTGTAGCCCAGGCTGACCTGGAGTTCATCATGTAGTCGCGTGTTTTTTTTTTTTTTTTTTTTTTTTTGAGTTTTATGTGAGTTCTTGGGGTTCAAATTCAAGTACTCACGTTTGTGAGGCAAGTACACTTTACTCACGGGGCTATTTCCCCAGCCTGGGTTCCAACTCCTAGTACTATACAAACTGGGCATGGTGACATATATCTATAACCCCAGCACTGGGAAGCCCTGAAGTAGGATCATAAGTTGAAAGACCATAAGGAGGCCACCCTGAGCTACCTGAGACCCTATCTCAAAAATCAAAAAACAGGCCGGTGTGGTGGCGCAGGCCTTTAGTGAAAACCTACCTCGAAAAAAAAAACAAACCAAAAAATCAAAAAACAAGCTAGGTATGTGGTGGTGCACACCTTTAGTCCAAGCACTCTGGAGACAGGTAGGAGTATCACTGTGAGTTCAAGGCCAGCTTGGGAATACAGAGTGAGTTTGGGGCTAGAATATGAGACCCTATCTTGAAGAAACAAACAAAACAAAAATAAAAAAGATCCCAAATTTGGACATAGAATTTGGGAGTAGAAATGTGCCAAAATTTTAAATGCTTCTAGACCACTGCTAGCTTATTCAGGAGATCCTGCTTGGTCTTTTAAGCAAGGACTTTGATTTCTTTTTTGGGGGGAGATAGGGTTTCGGGGTAGGGCTTCACTCTGGCCCAGGCGACCCAGAATTCACTATGTATTCTCAGGGTGGCTTCGAACTCATGGTAATCCTTCTACCTTTGCCTCCCAAGTGCCACTACGCCTGGCTGATATTCTTTTTTAAGGTTTATAGAGACTTTATTAGGTTAAGAGAAGGAAAGAGAAGAAAGTACAGAGAGCTCTTGCTATGTGGAGGGCAAGAGGTGGGGGCAGCGAGCCCATGTGGGAGAGAGGTCTCCCCTAGCCTTGGCAACCGAGGGAAGTTTACTGGAACCTTGAAGTTCAGGAACCAGCCAAGAGAGGTGGGATTTTTTTTTTTCATAATTAGAAGCAATGTGTTGGTGCCAAGGGATACATATTTGAGACCTGAGAACTGTAAAATTTACCCTTGTGGAACTGAAGGCAAAAGTTCACTAGAAGCTAATAACAATTATTTTAATTTAATCTCTTCATTTTAAAATTAGGAAAGAGGGTCGGAGAGTTTATATTTTATTTATTATTATTATTATTATTATTATTATTATTATATATTTGGTTTTGCAAGGTAGGGTCTCACTCTGGTCCAGGCTGACCTGGAATTCACTATGTAGTCTCAGGGTGGCCTCGAACTCTCCGTGATCCTCCTACCTCTGCCTCCCAAGTGCTGGGATTGAAGGCGTGCACCACCACACCCGGCTTATTTATTATTTTTAGAGAATACTTTATTTCTGTTAATTAAACCCAAGTAGATAAAATTTTAGGTTTTTTTTTTTTTTTTTTTTTTTTTTTTGTCTTTCTAGGTAGGGTCTAACTCTAGCCCAGGCTGACCTGGAATTTACTATGTGATCTGAGGGTGGCCTTGAACTCAGGGTGATCCTCCTACCTGTGCCTCCTGAGTGCTAGGATTAAAGGTGTGTGCCAGAAAGCCCTGTTCTGGTTTGTTTGTTTGTTTGTTTGTTTATTTATTTATTTATTTATTTTTGGTTTTGTGAGGTAGGGTCTCACTCTGGTCCAGGCTGACCTGGAATTAACTATGTAGTCTCAGGGTGGGAGTGCTGGGATTAAAGGCGTGCGCCACCATGTCCGGCTCTGGTTTGTTTATTTTTATTTTATTTTTTTTAGTTTTTTGTAGGCAAGGACTCACTGTAGCCCAGGCTGACCTGGAATTCACCATGAAGACTCAGGGTGGCCTTGAACTCAATGCGATCCTCCTACCTCTGCCTCCCAAGTGCTGGGATTAAAGGCCTGCGCCACCAGGTGTGGCTGTTTTATTTTTTGAGTTAGGGTCTCTTGTAACCCAGGCTGGCCTCAGACTCACTTTGGGGCTGGAAGGATGAATTAATGGTTAAGGCACTTGTCTGCGAAGCTTAAGGACCCAGATTCATTTCTCCAGTACTCACGTACGCCAGATAGATGCACAAGGTGACACATGCTGGAGTTCCTTTGCAGTGGCTAGAGGCCCTGGCACACCCATTCTCTATCTTCCTCCCACCTCAAATAAGTAATTAAATAAATAAATTATATAAAAGAACCCCTCATTTTGTAGCCAAGGCAGGCTTTGAGCTACTGATTGTCCCTGCCCCACCCACCTGGCCAGATGTTTTGTTTTGTAATTTGGCATCTTACGGTTAACTTTTTGAAAAACAGCTTGGTGTATGTGTATTTTAAAGTGGTCTTCACCTTCCATCATTTTCCTGGAGGGTCTTTCCTTGTTCATTGTCCCATTCCTAAGCTTCCAGGAAATTGTGTCCTGACTCTCTCTTAGCTGCCAGTGCATTGGAGTTACAGAAGCCAGGCACAGCTAGCTTTGGCTTTTTTTTTTTGGGGGGGGGGAGACAGAGAGAGAGGGAGAGGAAGACAGATAGAGATGGGCGTGCCAGCAGCCTCTCAGCTGCTGTGAACGAAATCCAGATGCGTGCGCCCCCTTGTGGTCAAGTGTGGCATTGCGCCCTTGCGGCACTTCGCTTTTTTTTTTTTTTTTTTTTTTTGAGGGTCTCACTCTAGTCCAGGCTGACCTGGAATTAGTCTCAGGGTGGCTTTGAACTCATGGCGATCCTCCTACCTCTGCCTCCCAAGTGCTGGGATCAAAGGTGGTGCCACTATGCCCAGCTCCTTGAGTCACTTTGCATCTGGCTATACGTGGGACCTGGAGATTGGAACCGGGTTCTTAGGCTTAGCAGGCAGGTGCCTTAACCGCTAAGCCATCTCTCCAGCTCCTAGCTTTGGCTTTTATATCAGGTCTGGGAATCTAAACTCAAGCCTCCAACTCACAGCAGTCCTCCTACCTTTGCCTCCCAAGTGTACCGCCATGCCTCACTTACTTGACATCTTGAGACAGGTTGCTCCCTGTGTAGCATGACTGGCTTTGAACTCAAGACCCCTCTGTCTTTATCCCTCCTGAGTGCTTAGGTTATTGGTATGAACCACTGTTCCAGAGCAGTATATATATATTTTAAAACATTTTCACTTAAAACTGTTTGGTCCACAGTACTTCTCAGAAGGATTGGTGACATTTCAGAATATTTTCACTTGGAGAACATCTTGTGCCTCCTACCTTTAGGGGTATAGTTAGAACTGCTTTCAGTATTCCAAATTAGGACCACAGAAGATTGCTTTGGATAGTTCAGCACACTACTGACTTGATTTTGGTGTAGATTAGCTTTTTTTTTTTTTTTTTTTTTTTTTGAGGTAGGGTCTCACTCTAGCTCAGGCTGACCTGGAATTCACTGTATATGTAGGTGGCCTCTAACTTTTGGTGATCCTCCTACCTGTGCCTCCCAAGTGCTGGGATTAAAGGCATTCGCCACCACTGCCCGACTAATGCCTGGCTTTAAAAAAAAAAAAAAAAAAAAAAAAAAAAAAAAATATATATATATATCATTGCCGGGCATGGTGGCGCACGCCTTTAGTCCCAGCACTGGGGAGGCAGAGGTAGGAGGATCGCCGAGAGTTCGAGGCTACCCTGAGACTACATAGTTAATTCCAGGTCAGCCTGGACCAGAGTGAGATCCTACCTTGCAAAACCAAAAAAAATTAAAAAAAATAAAAAAAATAAAATATATTATATATATATAATATATAAATACACACATATAAAAATATAATAAATAAATTACATATATTTATATAATTACTATATAATTATATTAGTTATATTAATATTATATTATGTTAATATATGTTATTATATATATTATTTGTTAGATTGAGAGAGGAAAATGGGCCCACTAGGGCCTTCAGCTGCTGCAAACAAATTCCAGAGGCATGTGCTACCTTGTGCATTTTGGCTTATGTGGATCCTGGGGAATCAAACCTGGGTCCTTTGGCTTTGCAGGCAAGTGCTAAGCCATTGCTCCAGGCCCTGTTACTTTATTTTTTATTTTTTGGTTTTTCAATTAGGGTCTCTTTCTACCTCAGGATGACCTGGAATTCACTATGTAGTCTCAGAGTGGCCCTGAACTCACAGCCATCCTTCTGAGTGCCAGGATTAAAGGTGTGCGCCACCATGCCTGGCCCCTGTTATTTATTTATTTATTTATTTATTTATTTATTTATTTATTTATTATTTTACTTTTTAATATTTGATTTTCAATCTAAACAAACAAGAATTCCCATAGACTTAGCTTTCTTTCTTTTTTTTTTTTGTTTTTTTTTTTTTTGGGTTTTGCAAGGTAGGGTCTCACTCTGGTCCAGGCTGACCTGGAATTAACTATGTAGTCTCAGGGTGGCCTCGAACTCTCAGCGATCCTCCTACCTCTGCCTCCCGAGTGCTGGGATTAAAGGCGTGCACCACCACGCCCGGCACTCTTTCTTTTTTTTTTTTAAAGGTATGGTCTCGCTCTAGCCCAAGTTGACCTTGAATTCATTTTGTAGTCTCAGGCTGGCCTGGAACTCAAGGTGATCCTCCTACCTCTGCCTCCCATGTGCTGGGATTAAAGGCATATGCCACTATGCCTTAGCATTTTTGCTTTTTTGTTGTTTTGTTTTTTTTGAGGTAGGGGTTTTATCCTAGTCCAGGCTGACCTGGAATTCACTGTGTAGTCTCAGGGTAGCCTCAGACTCACAGTGATCCTCCTAACTCTGCCTCCCGAGTGCTGGGATTAAAGGTGTGCGCCACCACGCCCGGCACATTTTTGCTTTTTGAAACATTTATGTACTTGTATTGATCGGTCATTAAATTGAGTCTGTAGGATTCCTTCTCTATGACTTGTTCAGACAAAACCCTACTGTCTGAGGAATGCACATCCGGCTAGCTTCCAGCGTCCTTAAATTATATGTGTACTCCCCACATTGAAGTCAGTCACGCTCTTCCTCCTAGTTTCTCATCTGGTGAATGATGTCATTTCATCTCCAAAGCAAATACTTCTGCTATGAAAATGCTGGGAGAGGCTCTGCCATCAAGGTGAACTCTAGTTTGTTCCACATTCTGGGAGACCCAACTCAATTTTTTTCTTTTTTATTGACAACTTTTTTTTTTTTTTTTGGTTTCTCAAGGTAGGGTTTCACTCTGGTCCAGGCTGAATTATCTCTTCTTCTTCCTCCTCCTTTTTTTTTTTTTTTTTTGGTTTTTCGAGGTAGGGTCTCACTCTGGTCCAGGCTGACCTGGAATTCACTATGTAGTCTCAGGGTGGCCTCGAACTCTCTGCGATCCTCCTACCTCTGCCTCCCAAGTGCTGGTATTAATGGCGTGCGCCACCACACCCGGCTGAATTATCTCTTCTTTTAAGGCTAGCTTATTCACCATCTGAAATTTGCCCTTTTCATATTTCTCAGTGTTAGTTTGATTTTCCTCTTAAAATTTTTCTTTATTTTTTCTTTTAAAGATTTTATTTATTTAATAGAGACAGATAGAGGGGAGAGAGAGAGAGAGAGAGAGTGTGTGTGTGTGTGTGTGTGTGTGTGTGGCGTGTGAGAATGGGCGCATCAGGGCCTCTAGCCACTACAAACTTACTCCAGACGCATGTGTCACCATGTGCATCTGGCTTACATGCTTCACAGGCAAATGTCTTAACCACTAAGCCATCTCTCCAGCTTTTTTTTTTTCTTGGCTTTTCGAGGTCGGGTTTCACTCTAGTTCAGGCTGACCTGGAATTCACTATGTAGTCTCAGGGTGGCCTCAAACTCACAGCAATCCACCTACTTCTGCCTCCTGAGTGCTGGGATTAAAGGCATGCGCCACCAGGCCCGGCTGTTTTTGTTTTTTTAAAGTAGGGTCTTACTCTAGTTTAGGCTAACTTGGCAGTCACTCTGTAGTCCCAGGCTGGTTTTAAATGCACAGTGATCCTCTTACCTCTGCCTTCTGAGTGCTGGGATTAAAGATGTGTGCCACCATGCCTGGCTAAACTGAGTTCTTCTCTCAATTGTGAATTTCAGTTTTCACTTGTGTAGAAGTACCAAGCAAATTTATGCTCAGTTGTGTTTGTGTTTTGCCAAGTGACTAGAAACCAGCCTGTCCAGTACCTTTCTCTCCACAAACAAAAGATAGGGTGGAGCCAACTACCAAAATGGAATGCGTCCTGGAGACTGGTACTCAGTTGTTCAGAAGTTTTCTGTAGCCAGGCATAGTGGTACACACTAGTACCTCCAGTACATGAAAGACTAAGACTGAAGGACCTCTCAGGCTTCCAGAACCATAAAATGAGATCCAGGTTTAATTCCTAGTACCCACACAGTGCCAGATGCACAAAGTGGCACATGAATCTGGAATTTGTTTGCATGGCCTAGAAGCCCTGGCCTGCCCATTATCTCTCTCTCCCCTCCCTCCCTCCTTGGAAAAAATAAATAAAATATTTTAAAAAATGAATGTAGCTGAGCGTGGTGGCGCACGCCTTTAATCCCAGCACTTGGGAGGCAGAGGTAGGAGGATCGCCTTGAGTTCGAGGCCACCCTGAGACTACATAGTTAATTCCAGGTCAACCTGGGCCAGAGTGAGACCCTACCTCGAAAAAAAAAAAAAAAAAAGAATGTGACAAACAGAGTTTAGTGACCCATGCCTGTAATCCTAGCACTTGGGAGGTTGAGGCAGGAGGAGTTTTGAGAGCAGGCAGAGCTACCTAATGAGACTTTGTCTCAAATTAAAAAAGGTTGGGGAAGTCGGCCGTGGTTTTGCACACCCTTAATTCCAGCATTTGGGCGGATTGCTGTGAGTTCGAGGCCAGCCTGAGAATACAGAGTGAATTCCAGGTCAGCCTGGGCCAGAGTTAGACCCTACCTCAAAAAAACAAACAAACAAAAAAAAGGTGGGGGGGGGGGGCTGGAAAAATGGCTTAGTTAAGGTGCTTTCCTGTGAAGCCTAACAACGCAGGTTTGATTCTCCAGGTCCTAGCTAAGCCAGATGCATAAGGTAGCACATTTGTTTGGAGTTTGTTTGCAGTGGCTAGAGGCCTTGGAGTGCCCATTCTCTCTCTTTCTCCTTCTCTCTGTCTCTAATAAATAAATAAATTTTAAAAAGCGCGAGAGGGAATAAAATATGAGTTTATTTTTATTTATTTATTTGAGAGAGGGAAAAAGGCAGAGAGAGAGGGAGTAGGATAGAGGGAGAGAGAGAATGGGCACGCCAGGGCTTCCAGCCACTGCAGACAAACTCCAGATGCATGCACCGCCTTGTGTGTTTGGCTTTTGTGGGTATTAGGGAATTGAACTTGGGTTTGTGCCTTAACCACTTAACCATCTCTCCAGCCCCACATTAGCTTTCATTTTTTCAAGATAGGTCTGCTCTCCCTGTAGCTCCAGGCTGGCCTCTAACTCACCAGTGATCCTTCTTTTCCTGTCTCCCCTAGTGCTAGAATTAAAGAATTGCATCACCACACCTAGCCCACTTTTTTTTGTTTGTTTGTTTGATTGTTTTTGAAGTACTGTCTCGCTCTAGCCCAGGCTGACTTGGAATTCACTATGTAGTCTCAGGGTGGCTTTGAACTCACAGCAATCCACTTACCTTTGCCTCCATAGTCCTGGGCTAAAAGGCATGCACCACCATACCCAGCATAAGCAAGTACCTTTAATTGCTGAGCCATCTCTCCAGCCCCAACTGTCACTGTTTTTTTTTTTCGAGGTAGGGTCTCACTCTAGCTCAGGCTGACCTAGAATTCACTCTGTAGTCTCAGGGGTAACCTTGAACTCACAGCAATCCTCCTGCCTCTGCCTCCCAAGTGCTGGGATGAAAGACGTGAACCCCCATGCCTGGCACTTCCCCCCCCCCCAAGGTAGGATCTCATTCTAGCCGAGACTGACCTGGAATTCACTGTGTAGTCTCAGGGTGGACTTGAACTCACAGCAATCCCCCTACTGGGATTAAAGGCATGTGCCACCATGCCCGGCTTTATTTATTTATTTATTTGAGAGAGAAAGAGAGAATGGGAATGCCCGGGCCTCTAGTCACAGTGAACGAACTCCAGATACATGCACCACCTTGTACATCTGGCTTTATGTGTGTTGGACCCAGGGCCTTAGGCTTTTCAGACCAATGCCCTCTCAATCAATTCTCACCTTTTCTTTTGTTTTCTTTCTTTTTTTTTTTTAAATTTTTTTTTTGGGGTGGGGGGACAGAGATGGGCGTGCCAGCAGTGTCTCAGCTGCTGTGAACGAAATCCAGATGTGTGCGCCCCCTTGTGGTCAAGTGCGGAATTGCGCCCTTGTGTAACTGCATCTGGCTAAATGTGGGACCTGGAGATTGGAACCTGCGTTCTTAGGCTTAGCAGGCAGGTGCCTTAACTGCTAAACCATCTCTCCAGCCCTCGTGTGTTTTTTTGTTTTTCGAGGTAGGGTCTCACTCTAGTCCAGGCTGACCTGGAATTCACTATGTAGTGTCAGGGTGGTCTTGAACTCACAGTGATCCTCCTACCTCTGCCTCCTAAGTGCTGGTGTTCGCCACCATGCCCGGCTTTAAAAAAAATTTTTTTAAATTTTTATTTTTAAAAAAGATTTTATTTATTTATTTGAGACAGAGAGGGAGAGTGAGAACGGCCATGCCAGGGCCTCTAGCTACTGAAGAGGAACTCCAGATGCGTGCGCCCCCTTGTGCATCTGGCTTACGTGGGACCTGGAGAATCGAACCGGGCTCCTTAGGCTTCACAGGCATGTGCTTTAACTGCTAAGCCATCTCTCCAGCCTTGTTTTTGTTTTTGAGGTAGGGTCTCAATCTAGTCCAGGCTGACCTGGAATTGACTATGTAGTCTCAGAGTAGCCTGGAACTCATGGTGATCCTCCTAACTCTGCTTCTCAAGTGCTGGGATTAAAGGCATGCACCACTGCACCACCACACCTGGCTAACTGTGACTTGTAATAAACCCATGCTTCCACTACTAAAAGTAAAAATGATTATATTATAAAAATGGTGTTCTTAGATTTAGATCGGCATGGTTTAGCACATCTTCAATTCCAGCACTCGGGAGGCAGAAGTAGGAGAATCAATGTGAGTTCCAGGTCAGCCTGGGCTAGTGTGAGACCCTATATGGAAAAATAAAATGGTAAAAAAAAAAAAAGCTGGGCATGATGGCTCATGCCTTTAATACCAGCACTCAGGAAACCGGTAGGATCGCTATGAGTTCAAGGCCACTGTGAGACTACATAGTGAATTTCAGGTCAGCCTGGGCTAGAGTGAGACCCTACCTCAAAAAAAACAAACATTTAAAACTACCTGTGACTTATCACACCAATCCAATCCCTTATTAGGTTCTTTCCATTACAGTATCTGTGCATTTATACTGAAATACCATACTACAGTAAGCATCTCTGTGTGGAGGGCTATATTCAGAAGAGCTTTACGTATGAAAAATCCTGCCAGTTTTCTGGAATTCATTGGAATTCAGTGGGGAGTGAAAGGATTTGTCATATTAAGTGTTGTGACTGTTGTAATTTTGTGCTAGAGGTACTTGTTCTGTCTTTTGGGAGGCCATTTACCTAGAATGAAAATCATTGTGGTATGGTGCTAGAGACTGAAGAGCATATTTGCGTGCATGCATGTATGTGTTTAGTGTATTTACTCTGCTGTAAATAGAGCCCCAGAAATAAGTGAATTTTTTGTTTTTCCTCATTAGGTTTCAACTTTCTGTGCTGTGGGGTCAACCGTAAGAGAGGTAGATGTGCCGTGTATCTGTGCTGAAGAAGCATGAGCTCCTCGCAGTAACTAGCAGCCATCTCTTTCCCATAACACCTGTACACTTTTGTAGTGGTTGTGCTTGGTCTTCCTCTATGAAGACTGTGGATGTCTTGCAAACTGTTCATAAACAATGCTTTCTTAACACTTAACACTGAAGTAGCATTTCCGCAGTTTTAGTTCAAGCTGTTTTTTTCTTTTCCTTTTTGGTTTTTTGGTTTTTCAGGCTGACCTGGAATTCACTATGTCGTCTCAGGGTGGCCTTGAACTCAATCACGGCAGTCTTCCTACTTCTGTCTCCCAAGTGCTGGGATCAAAGGTGTGCGCCACCACGTCTAGGAAGCTCTTTTTCCTTTCTCTTTTTCTTTCATTAGTCTCAGCTGTTTTTCTTTTTCCCCATTGCATCTTTCATTACCTCTGACTTTTCTCATCCTGATATTCAGGGTTCATAATTCACAATGATAGCTCTGGTGGTTCATTCCTATAATGTTGTAATGTCAGTATTCAGGAGCTTGAGGTATGAGGATTGCCATAAATTTGAGGTCACTCTTAGCTATATAGTGAGTTCCCGACCATCTAGGCTACAGATCGAGACTCTGTCTCTCAAAAGAAAAAAAAAAATAGATCTGGCAAGATGGTTCAGTGGTTAAAGATGCTTGCTTTGCATGCCTGCCAGCTCAGATTCAATCCCCCAGTACCTACATAGGCCAGATGCACAACGTGGCATATGTATCTGGAGTTCATTTGCAGTGGCTAGAGGACCTGGCATGTGTGCACGCTCTCTCTCTCTCTCTGTGTCTCTTTCTTTCTCTCAATAAATAAAATGTTTTTAAACAATGGGACTGGAGAAATAGGTCAGTGGTTAAAGATTCTTGGTTGCAAAGCCTGCTGGCCCAGGTTTAATTTCCCCAGGATCCATACAAGTCAAATGCACAAAGTGACTCATGAGTCTGGAGTTCTTTTGCAGTGGCCAGAGGCTCTGGCACACTCATCCCTTCTCTTTCTCCCTTTCACACTTGTAAATAAATAATTTTTAAAAACCCAAACAATAATATATATATATATATATATGTATGTATGTGTGTGTTAAATGAAAGGTCATAAGTAAAACTAGTCATTCACAGTGTTAATAATTAATTGATAGTTTTTTTGGTTTTGGTTTTTCAAGGTAGGGTCTCACTCTGGCCTAGGCTGACCTGAAATTCAGTATGCCATCTCAGGGTGGCCTTGAACTCATGGCGATCCTCCTATCTCTGCCTCCGAAGTGCTGGCATTAAAGGCGTGCCCCACTACGCCTAGTTAATTGATAGTATTTTTATTTATTTATTGGGTTTTTTTTTTTGTTGTTGTTTTTGTTTTTGTTTTTCGAGGTAGGGTCTCACCACTCTGGCCCAGGCTGACCTGGAATTAACTTTATAGTCTCAGGGTGGCCTCGAACTCACAGCAGTCCTCCTACCTCTGCCTCCCAAGTGCTGGGATTAAAGGCGTGCGCCACCACACCCGGCGTTATTTTTTGGGTTTTTTTTTTTTTTTTTTTTCAAGGTAGGGTCTCACTCTGGTCCAGGCTGACCTGGAATTCACTCTGTAGTCTCAGGGTGGCCTCGAACTCATGGCAATCCTCCTACCTCTGCCTCCTGAGTGCTGGGATCAAAGGCGTGCGCCACCACGCCCAGCTTTATTTTTTGTGTTTTTGAGGTAGGGTCTCACTCTAGCTCAGGCTGACCTGGAATTCACTATGTAGTTCTCAGGGTGGCCTCAAACTCACAGCGATCCTCCTGCCTCTGCCTCCCAAGTGCTGGGATTAAAGGCGTGCACCACCGCACCTAGCTCAATTGATAGTATTTTTGATAGTATTTTTAGAGCATTTACTACATGTGTGACTTGACTCACTTAACTATAACAATCCTATGGAGTCACATGGTATGGTTTTGGGATATTCCTGTTCCTCTTCCTTTTTTGGGGGGAGCTGCTGAGGATTTTCCCAAGACCTCCTGTATGTAGTTCAAAATAGTTACACACCTCAGCCCCTATTTCATTATTTTACAGCTGAAGTAACCAATATCTAGAGAAAAAAAAGTTTTTTTCAAGGTAGGGTCTCACTGTAGCCCAGATTGATCTGGAACTCACTCTGCAGTCTCAGGCTGGCCTTGAACTCATAGCGATCCTCCTACCTCTGCCTCCTAAGTGCTGGGATTGAAGGTGTATGCCACCACACCTTGTCTCTGTAGAGAAATGTTTTTTTTTAAACAACCCTTCTAAAAATATTGGATTGTGCTGGAGAGATGGCTTAGCAGTTAAGGCCCCTGCCTGTAAGCCTAAGAACGCTCGTTTGATTCTCCAGGTCCCACGTTTAGCCAGATGCAAAGTGACGTAAGGGCGCAATACGCTCTTGCCCACAAGGGGCCGCATGCGTCTGGAGTTTGTTCACAGCAGCAGCCACTGGCATGCCCATTCTCTCTCTTTCTGACTCCCTCCAAAAAAAAAAATTGGATCAATTGATTTTTAAAAATATTTATTTATTTATTTATTTATTTATTTATTTATTTATTTATTTGAGAGAGAGGGGGAGATGGGTCCCTGCAAAGGAACTCCATCCAGATGCATTTGCCACCTTGTGCCAGCCACACGGCTTATGTGGGTACTGGAGGATTGAACCTGGTTCCCTAGGCTCCATAGGCAAGTGCCTTAACTGCTAAGCCATCTCTCTAGCCCTTAATACATTGTTACTTATTTATTTGCAAACAGAGAGAGAAGAGAGAGAGGATGGGTGCACTAGGGCCCATATCCACTGCAAACAAACTCCAGATGCATCCGCCATTTTGTGCATCTGGCCTTGCATCAATCTCTGGTTGCTGGGCTCTGAAGGCAAGTGCCTTAACCACTGAGCCACCTCTATAGCCCTCTAGCAAAATTTTAACCGAACCACTCAAGGTTATCTAGTTTGTAAATGTTGATTCTAGTATTCAAACATAAAACACTTAGGTGTTCCTATCGTAGAGCCCATAATTTTTACCTTCTTTGTTGTTAGTGCTCCTCTTGCTAATATGTTTTATTATTCCAGTGCTGGGGATCAAACCAAGATCCTTGTACACGCTATGCAAGCACTCTGCCTCTTAGATGCCCAGCATTCCTCTTGCTAATCCGAAAATTTGTGTGTGAACTAACTTGACTTTAAACCAGATTAAATATTTGTTGCTGAATGGATTGTGTCTGGACTAGAAGTCCTCGGTGAAGGAGAGATTAGTACAAATTTGTATTTTATTTTATTTTATTTTATTTTATTTTATTTTATTTTATTTTATTTTATTTTATTTATTTTATGTGTGTCTGTGGGTTTTTTTGTTTTGTTTTGTTTTGTTTTGTTTTTCAAGGTAGGGTCTCACTCTAGCCCAGACTGACCTGGAATTCACTATGCAGGCTCAAGTTGGCCTTGAACTCTTGGTAGTACTCCTACCTCTGCCTCCCGAGTGCTGGGATTAAAGGCGTGCACCACCATGCCCGACTGTGTGTGTGTATTTTTCAAGGTCAGTTCTCATTCTAGCCCAGAATGGCTTGGAATTCACTATGTAGCATCAGGCTGGCCTCAAACTCACTGTGATCCTCCAAGCTCTGCCTCTGACTGCAGGGATTAAAAGCATGTACCATCTCCCCCCAGCTTAACCTTTCTGATCTCCTTAAAAAGCAACTAAATTTGGACTGTGGAAATGGTTTTATGAATAAAGAAAGTACTTCACTCAAACTGAAACAGAATTGCTGGTCAAATTGTGGAAATATGGCTGTTCTTTGAGAAACTTTTAGAAGTCAATGTACACTTACCAAGGATTGATAAGTAGTCTTGTATCTAAGTCCAAGATATTTAAAACAAACTCTTTTTATTATTATTTTTTTTGGGGATGGGCGCACCAGGGCCTTTCAGCTGCTGTGAATGAACTCTAGATGCATGTGTCCCCTTGTGTGCATGTGTGACATTACACCCTTGCATTACTGTGTCTAGCTAAGTGGGACCTGGAGTTTTGAACATGCGTTTTTAGGTTTCATATACAGTGCATCTGGAGTTTGTTTACAGAAGCAAGAGGCCCTGGCATGCCCATTCTCTTTCTGTCTCTCTCTATTTATCTGTCTTTCTCCTTGCAAATAAGTGTACTTTTTTGCCAGGTAGGGTGGCACACACTTTTAATCCCAGTACTTGGGAGGCAGAGGTAGGAGGATCACCATGAGTTCAAGGCCAATCTGAGATGACATAGTGAATTCCAGGTCAGCCTGGACTAGAATGAGACTCTACCTCAAAAAAACAAAAATAAGAAAAAAAGGAAAAAAAGACAGGAATGGTGATGCACACCATTTATCCTAGCAGTTTTGAGACTGAGGTAGGTGGATCACTGATCACTGAGTTTGAAGCCAACCTGTGGTTAAAGTGTTTCCAGGTCATTCTGGGCTGGAGGGAGATCCTGCCTCACAACAAAAAGGGCTGGTGGAAAGCTCAGTCCGTAAACTGCTTGTCCCATAAGCATGAAGACGTGTTCACATTCCCAGTTTTCATGTAAAATTCTAAGAATGGTGATGTGCCTGTAATTCTAGTGCTGTGAAGGCAGAGAATGTCAGTGATGGTTTAGTAGTTAATGTGCTTGCCTGGGAAGCCTAAGGATCCAGGTTTGAGTCCCCAGTACACATGTAAGCCAGTTGTACAAAGTGGTACATGCGTCTGTGTACCCATTGTCTGTCTGTCTGTCTTTGAAATAAGTAAACAAAATATTGGGGTGGTGCAGTATTGATGTTATAGTGGTGAGCATAGCTGCCTTTCACAGATGGCAATCCTTGGGGCTCACTGTCTAGCTAGTCTAGTTGCGTTGGTGAGCTCTAGGTTCAAGGAGAAACTGTGTTACAGAGTAAGGTGAAGAGTGACTGAAGAAAAGACCTACCTTCCCACCCAAGTATGTGCAACTGAGCCTGTGCACATGTTTACCCACACATACACATTTAATGCATGTACTCCCTGCACATATAAAGACAAGAAATTTAAAACAAACCATAACCAGGGTAGTTAAGGTGCTTGCCTGCGAAGCCTAAGGACCCATGTTCTACTCTCCAGGTCCCATGTAAGCCAGATGAACAAGGTTGCACTTGTGTACTAGGTGGCTAATGGGTTTATGCTGCTGGAGTTTGACTGCAGCGGCTGGAGGCCCTGGTGTGCCAATTTCCCTCCTCCCCCCCATAAAAGAAAAGGTCTGTCTGTTTGACTTACCTCAAGAAACAAAAAACATAGCCAGTGTTCAATTCCCCAGCATCCGCATAAATCTGGATAGTTGTTTGCAGCAGCATGACCCTGGCACATGGGTGCATACATACACATACATGCAAATAAATAATTTTTGTTTTGTTTTTCAAGGTAGGGAGGGTCTCACTCTTGCCCAGGCTGACCTGGAATTCACTCTGTAGACTCAGGGTGACCTGGAACTCACGGCGATCCTCCTACCTCTGCCTCCCGAGTGCTGGGATTAAAGGTGTGTGCCACCACGTCCGGCCTTTTTTAAAATATATATTTATTTCTTTTTTGTTATTTTTAGAATTTTATTTAAGGCTGAGCATGGTAGCCTAAGCCTTTAATCCTTGCACTTGGGAGGCAGAGATAGGAGGATTGCTGTGAGTTCAAGACTACCCTGAGACTTCATAGTGAATTTCATGTCAATGTGGGCTAGAGCAAGACCCTACCTGGAGGCAGGGGTAACCCATACTTGTATGCCATGCATTACCATTGCATAATTATAGCTATTTGGGGGACTGAGATAAGACCATGAGGGCAACATAGCAATACCTCATCTCAAAAACAAAACCACAGGACTGGAGAGATGGCTTAGCGGTGAAGGCGCCTGCCTGCCAAGCCTAAGAAGGCCCGTTGGATTCTCCAGGTCCCATGGTTAGCCAGACATAAAGTGACTCAATGACGCAATGCCGCACTTGCCCACAAGGGGGCAAACACATCTGGAATTTGTTCACAACGACTGAGAGGCTGCTGGTGCGCGCATTCTCTGACTCACTCTCTCTCTCTCTCTCTCTCAAAAAAAAAAAAAAATCAAAACCACAGCTGAAGAGATGTCATAGTGGTGAAAGGTGCATTCTTGCAAAGTCTGATGGTCTGGATTCTAGTCTGTCTGGAATTCATTTTCAGTGGCAGGAGGCCCTGGTGTGCCCATTCTTTCCTCCTCCTCTTCCTCTCTCTCTCTCTCTACCCCTGCCCCTTTCACATTCTCTATCTCTTCCTTTTTACAAATAAATTTAAAAAATAAGGGCTGGACAGATGGTTTAGTGGCTAAAGGGGCTTGCTTACAAAACTTGAAGGACCATGTTTCATTTCCCAGTACTCACATGAAGCCAGTTGCAAAAAATGGCGAATTCATCTGGAGATTGTTTGTGGTGGCATGAGACCCATTAAACTACATTTAAAAATATTGTTGGAGCTGGGCGTGGTGGTGCATGCCTTTAATCCCAGCACTCGGGAGACAGAGGTAGGAGGATCGCCGAGAGTTCGAGGCCACCCTGAGACTACATAGTTAATTCCAGGTCAGCCTGGACCAGAGTGAGACCCTACCTTGCAAAATTAAAAAAAAAAAATTAATTAATTAAAAAAAATATATATATATTTTTTGGGCTGGGGCTGGAGAGATGGCTTAGCGGCTAAGGCGCCTGCCTGCTAAGCCTAAGAACACTGGTTCCAATCTCCAGCGGTTCCAGTCTCCAGGTCCCACGTTTAGCCAGATGCAAAGTGAGGCAAGGGCGCAATGCCACACTTGCCCACAAGGGGGCGCACGCATCTGGATTTCGTTCACAGCAGCTGAGAGACTGCTGGCGTGCCCATTTCTGTCTCCCACTCCCTCTCTGCCTATCTCTCTCTCCAAAGATAAATAAAAAATAATAAAAAAATTAAAAACATATTGTTGGGCTGGAGGAATGGCTCAGCATTTAAGATGCTTGCTGGCTAAGCCAAACTACCCAGGTTCGATTTCCCAGTACCCATGTACAGCCAGAGGCACAAAGTGGCGCATGCATCTGGAGTTCGTTTGCAGTGGCTGGAGGCCCTGGGGTTCCTTATCTGTCTCTCTTCCCTTTCTCCCTGCTTGCAAATATATGAAAACATTTGAAGAACTGTAAAAATAAATAAATAAAATTCTTATTTATTTGGGAGAGAGAGATAAAGAGATAGAGAATAGGCACGCCAGGGCCTCCAGCCACTGCAAACAAAACTCCAGAAGCATGTGCTACCTTGTGCATCTGTATTAGGTGGGTCCTGGGGAATCAAACGTGGGTCCTTTGGCTTTGCAGGCAAGTGCCTTAACTGCTAAGGCATCTCTAGCCCTAAACGTTTTTTTTTGTTTGTTTGTTTTGTTTATTGAGGTAGGGTTTCACTCTAGCCCAGGCTGACCTGGCATTCACTATGTATTTTCAGGGTGGCCTCAAACTCATGGCGATCCTCCTGCCTCTGCCTCCCGAGTGCTGGGATTAAATGCGTGCGCTGCCATGCCCGGCTTAGATACTTATTTATTTTTTGTTTCTGTTTTCCGAGGTAGGGTCTCACTCTAGCTCAGGCTCACCTGGAATTCACTCTGTATTCTCAAGGTAGCCTCGAACTCATGGTTATCCTCCTACCTCTGCCTCCTGAGTGCTGGGATTAAAGGCGTGCCACCATGCCCAGCTTTAGATACTTTTTTTTTGGGGGGGGGCGGGGGTTTGCGAGGTAGGGTCTCACTCTGGTCCAGGCTGACCTGGAGTTAACTATGTAGTCTCAGGGTGGCCTCGAACCCTCGTCGATCCTCCTCCTACCTCTGCCTCCCGAGTGCTGGGATTAAAGGCGTGGGACACCACGCCCGGCTTAGATACTTAATTTTAAACAAGGATTTTGGGGGCTGGAAAGATGGCTGCTTTTGTTTAAAGGCACTTGCAAAGGCTTCCTGTCTTGGTGCAATACCCCAGTACCCACGTAAAGACAGATGCACAAAGTGGTGCATGTATCTAGAGTTCGTTTACAGTGGCAAAAAGCCCTCATGTCTGTTTTCTCTCTCTGGAAATTAAATAAAATATTTTAAAAACTAAAATAAGGGCTGGAGAAGTGGCTTAGAAGTTAAGGTGCTTGCCTGCAAAGCCAAAGGACCTCAGTTCGATTTCCCAGGACCCACATAAGCCAGATGCACAAGGTGGCACATGTATCTGGAGTTTGTTTGCAGTGGCTGAAAGCCCTGATACGCCCATTCTCTCTCTTTCTCAAATAAATAAAAAATTATATATATAAATAAAAAAGGATTTGGAGCTGGGTGTGGTGGCCCCTAATTTTAATCCCAGCACTCAGGAGGCAGAGGTAGGAGGATTACTTTGAGTTAAGGCCAGCCTGAAACTATATAGTGAGTTCCAGGTCAGCCTGGGCTAGAGTGAGACCCTACCTTTTTTTTTTTTTTTTTTTTAAAGGTGTTTGGTATTAATGGGCAAGAGACAGAAGTTGATGTTCATGTTTCGCTTGATTTAAACATTGATATTTTAGTGTGTTTAGTAGAGATGATGTGATTTTATATACTTAAGATTTATTTAAAAAAATATTTTTAACTTTTTAGCAGCTGTGCCTACAATCAAGAGACCCACAGTATCTGAGGTGAGTTTCTTACTGATTGTTAAAACTTTAATCCTGGAATGGGTTGATACCTGATACTTATTTTCTCTTTGCTTAGGTGTGGGAGAATTAGATCCTTTTGTTTTTTTCTTCTTGGTTTTTCCAGGTGTGTGTGTGTGTGTATGTGATTTATTTACAAGTATAAAGAGGGTTGAGCGAGAGTCTGAATCTGGGCATGCTAAGGTCTCTTGCCACTGCAAATGAACTTTAGATGCATGTATCACTTTGTGTATCTGGTGTCATTTAGGTTCTGGGGAATTGAACCCCAGCCATCAGGATTTGCAAACCAAGTGCCTTTAATGACTGAGCCATCTCTTCCAGCACTTATAGTATTTTGTGTGTGTGGTGTTTTTTTGTTTGTTTGTTTGTTTGTTTGTTTTGTTTTTCTTCAAGGTAGGGTCTCACTCTAGCTCAGGCTGACCTGGAACTCACTGTGTAGTCTCAGGGTGGTCTCAAACTCATGGTGATCCTCCTACCTCTGCCTCCCAAGTGCTGGGATTAAAGGTGTGCACCACCATTCCTGGCTCTTTTTTTTTTTTTTAAATTAAAATTTTTTTGTTCTGATTTTTACTTATTTATTTGAGAATGACAGAGAAAGAGACAGAGAGAAAGAGAATGGGCGTACCAGGGCCTCCAGCCACTGCAAATGAACTCCAGATGCATGTGCCACCTTGTGATCTGGCTTAACGTGGGTCCTGGGGAATTGAGCCTCGAACCAGGGTCCTTAGCCTTCACAGGCAAGCACTTAACTGCTAAGCCATCTTTTCAGCCCCTCGTGTGTGTTTTTTTTTGAGGTTGGGTCTCATTCTAGCCTAGTCTGACCTGGATTTCACTATGTAGCCTCGAACTCACAGTTTTCCTACCTTTGCTTCCCAAGTGCTGGGATTAAAGGTGTGGACCACCACCAACTATAGTATGTTCTTTTTTTAAAAAGAAATTAAATATGGACATGTTTTTTATAGAAACAGCACATGTTTTTTATGTAAACAGGTACCATTCTGTCACTCCTCCCTGCCCCTTTTCTGAAGAAGCTTTCCTCATTGGGGATGCAGGTTAACCCATGGGGATTGTGGGTCATGTATTATGCAGGAGAAGTATGTTCTTATTCTAGAAAAAATGTTGGAGATTTTGTTTCACCATACTATCAACTATAGTTTGTAGTGCTATGTGAAAATGGGAATCACATCCTAATCTCTTTTTTAAAAATTTTTTTTTATTCTTTATTTTTGGAGACACAGAGAGAGACAGACAGGGAGGGAGAGGGAGACAGAGAATGGGCGCGCCAGCAGTCTCTCAGCTGCTGTGAACGAAATCCAGATGTGTGCGCCCCCTTGTGGGCAAGTGCAGCACTGCGCCCTTGCGTCACTTTGCATCTGGCTAAATGTGGGACCTGGAGATTGGAACCCGGTTCTTGGGCTTAGCAGGCAGGCGCCTTAACCGCTAAGCCATCTCTCCAGCCCTCTTTTTTTTTTTTTTTTTTTTTTTTTTTTTTTTTTTTTGGGGAGGTAGGGTGTCACTCTGGCTCAGGCTGACCTGGAAGTAACTGTGTAGTCTCAGGGTGGCCTTGAACTCACGGTGGTCCTCCTACCTCTGCCTCCCCAGTGCTGGGATGAAAGGCTTGCGCCACACGCCCGGCTCTCTTTTTTGTTTTGAATTGGGTGTGCAGCATTGGCTAGCACTTATCTCTCTATGCATCTGAAGCTAGCCTTGGACTGTCAGCAATCGTACCTCATCCTTGCAAATGCTAAGATTATAAATTTTTACCGTCGCCTGCCTGAATATTAATCTTTTTTTATTTTATTTTATTTTATTTTATTTTATTTTATTTTATTTTATTTTATTTATTTTATTTTATTATTTTATTTTTTGGTTTTTGCAAGGTAGGGTCTCACTCTGGTCCAGGCTGACCTGGAATTAACTATGTAGTCTCAGGGTGGCCTCGAACTCTTGGTGATCCTCCTACCTCTGCCTTCCAAGTGCTGGGATTAAAGGCGTGTGCCACCACGCCCGGCTTTGAATATTAATCTCAAGTCTTTTCTAGGTGCCTTGTGTTGCCCCTGGCTTGCCTGTGAAAAAAATAGGCCACCGAAGTGTTGATTCCTCAGGAGAGACAACATATAAAAAGGTAAGTCTTGACGGAATCCTCTCATCTTACTTGGTAACTCAGCAGGGATAGCACTATCCTGTTGTGTTGGTGGTGGTGATCTTTCTTTGTTTTGTGTGTTTGCATGTATGGGCTTGTGTGGAGGTCAGAAGACACCCTTACGGTGTAGTACATAGCCCAGGCTGCTAAGCTCAATACAGTCTTATGCCTTAGCATCCCCACTATGGGGATTATAGGTATGACTGACCATGTTTGACCAACACTTCCCTTTGATACTGTTCTTTATATATTACCCCATTTATTGATATTCTATGTCTTTAAACAGTAGCTGTTATACAGCTTGTACTTAAAAAAAAAATTAACTCAAAAAGAGTGAATTTTGGGGCTGGAGAGATGGCTTAGTGGTTAAGGTGCCTGCCTGCAAAACCAAAGGACCTAGGTTCAGTTCCCCAGGACCCAGGTAAGCCAGATGTACAAGGCGGTGCATGCATCTGGAAAGTGAATTAAATAAATATTTTAAAGCTGGGCGTGGTGGCTCACGTCTTTAATTCCAGTACTTACTTGGGAGGCAGAGGTAGGAGGATCGCTGTGAGTTTGAGGCCACCTTGAGACTACATAGTGAATTCCAGGTCAGCCTGAGCTAGAGTGAGACCCTACCTCAATAAACAAACAAACAAAAAAATTTAGCTGGGTGTGGTGGTGCACGCTCTATCCCATCAGTTTTTTTTTTTTTTTTTTCAAGTTAGAGTCTCACACTAACCCAGGCTTATGGCTCAGGCTGGCTTTGAACTCACGTTGATCCTCCTACCTCTGCCTCCTGAGTGCTGGGATTAAAGGTGTGTGCCACCAGTCTGGCTCTGACATACTTTTTTTTTTTTTTTTTTTTTTTAAGAAAAAGAAAAATTGTACATTAGAGTTGGAGAGATGGCTTAGTGATTAAGGTGCTTGCCAGCAAAACCAAAGAACCCAGGTTTGATTCCCCAGCACTCATGTAAAGCCTGATGCACAAGGTAATGCATGCATCTGGAATTCATTTGAAGTGGCTAGAGGCCCCTGGCGTGCCCATTTTCTCTATCTGCCCCTCTCTCTCTCCCATATTTTTGCATAAGTATTTTTAAAAATTATATTTTATCTGTATTATAAAAGGATACATATACTCTTATATCCCCTTAGCCCAACTCCTGTTATACTAGCCCTCCTCAGTAGGGTAATGGTATTCACTGTGGAGTCATGAGTCCTTAGTTCCTATGGGGTAGCAGAGGGATTGTGCCTCACTACCCACTCTGTGGCTCTTAGTCCCTGAACCTTGGCAGGCCTGTTGGCAGTCTGATTTAGTATTCTTTTTTTTTTTTTTTTTTTTTTTTTGGTTTCTTGAGGTAGGGTTTCACTGTAGCCCAGGCTAACCTGGAATTCACTATGTAGTCTCAAGATGGCTTTGAACTCAAGGCAACCCTCCTACCTCTGCCTCCCAAGTGCTGGGATTAAAGGCGTACTCTATCTACCCAGTGAATTAGGCATTAGCAACACTTAAACTGTGGCTAGCATGACTGAGAAAGTGAAGTTTGGATAATTATGGGTGGCTAGTGGCTTTTGTATTAGACAGCACAGATCTGGATTAGGTGACACTTTCCTGTGGAATTGAAATCCTACATGGGGCTGGGGTGGTGGCTTAGCAGTTAAAGGTGTTTGCTTGAAATCCTAGATGATAATAATGAAATCTGGGTTGGTGGTACTTGCTTTTATTCCCAGCAGTCATGAAGCTGAGGTAGGAGGATCACCATGAGTTCGCAATAATACTGTTTTTCATGCTTCCATTTTTTTTTTTTTTTTTGGTTTTCCGAGGTAGAGTCTCACTAGCTCAGGCTGACCTGGAATTCACTATGTAGTCTCAAGGTGGCCTTCAACTCACGATGATCCTCCTACCTCTGCCTCCCGGGTGCTGGGATTAAAGGCATGTGCCACCTTGCCTGGCTTCTTTTTCTTTTTTTGGTTTTTTGAGGTAGGGTTTCACTATAGCCCAGGCTGACCTGGAATTCACTCTGTAATCTCAGGGTGGCCTCGAACTCATGGCAATCCTCCTACCTCTTCCTCCTGAGTGCTGGGATTAAAGGCATGCGCCACCACACCCGGCTTCTTTTTCTTAAAAAATATATTTTTTTATTTATTAGAAAGAGAGATTTGTTTGTAAGCAGAGAGAGAGAATGGGTATGCCATGTCCTGTAGCTGCTGCACATGAACTCCAGATGCATCCACAGCTTTGTCCATGTGGCTTTATGTGGCTACTGGGGAATCAAGCCTGGGTCATTAGGCTTTGCAGACAAGTGCCTTAACTGCTGAGCCATCTCTCCAGCCCCCCCTTTTTTTCTTCGAACTAGGATCTTACGCTAGCCCAGGCTAACTTGGAGCCTTGTAGCTTCAGGCTGGCCTCAAACTCACAGCAGTTCTCCTACCTTTGCCTCCCAAGTGCTGGGATTAAAGGCATGGGCCACCATATCCAGCCCCATTTATTTTTTTTTTTTTTTTCTTTTTGGTTTTGCAAGGTAGGGTCTCACTCTGGTCCAGGCTGACCTGGAATTAACTATGTAGTCTCAGGGTGGCCTTGAACTCTCGGCGATCCTCCTACCTCTGCCTCCCGAGTGCTGGGATTAAAGGCGTGCGCCACCATGCCCGGCCCCCATTTACTTTTTATTTTAGTTCCTTCCCTCCCTCCCTCCCTCCCTCCCTCCCTCCCTCCCTCCCTCCCTCCCTCCCTCCCTCCCTCCCTCTCTTTCTTTCGTTCTTTTGTTCTTTCGTGGTTTTTTTGAGGTAGAGTCTCACTCTAGCCCAGGCTGACCTGGAACTCACTATGTAGTCTCAGGGTGGCCTCAAACTCATGGCTATCCTCCTACCTCTGCCTCTCAAGTGCTGGGATTAAAGGCGTGAGCCACCACACCCAGCTATTTTGGTTTCTTTTGAGGTAGGGTCTCGCTGTAGCCCAAGGTGACTTGGAATTCACTGTGTAGTCTTAGAGTGGCCTCAAACTCACAGTGAGCCTCTTACCTCTGCCTCCCAAGTACTGATTAAGGGCATGCGCCGCCACACCCATCCCCCAGAGGATTTTGATTGATTGGCTTTGGTTTCTTGGAAACAGAGTTTTACTTTAGCCCAAGCTGGCCTTAGATTTGTAAACCTTGTGTTTAGCTTCCTTGAGTGCTGGGATTTCAGGTTTTTGCCACTATGGCCAGCTTCCTCCTTAGTGTTTTTTTTTTTTTTTTTTTTTTCTTCTTCGAAGTAGGGACTTGCTGTAGCCCAGGCTGACCTGGAGTTCATTATGTAGTCTCAGGGTGGCCTCTAACTCATGGTGATTCTCCTACCTCTGCCTCCCGAGTGCTGGGATTAAAGGTGTGCACCACCACGCCTGGTCCTCCTCAGTTTTTTTTGTTATGGTTACACTTTTGGGCAGAGAGAGTTGAAACAGTTTAGGGTAGTACTGACCTCAAATTTATAGCAATCCTTCTCCCTCTGCTTCCTGAGTTTGGGGATATAGGTATATACCACCATACCTGGTCTTTGGTGATACTTGATACCAGAAAATTTCCTGTAAATTTCTTTTCTGTTTCTCAGACAACTTCATCAGCCTTGAAAGGTGCCATTCAGCTAGGCATTACCCACACTGTGGGGAGCCTGAGTACCAAACCCGAGAGGGATGTTCTCATGCAAGACTTCTACGTGGTGGAGAGTATCTTTTTTCCCAGGTACAGTTTAATTAAAGTTTAAGAGAATGTCTTAGAAAATGAGATTGTTAGCTGGGCGTGATGGCACATGTTTAATCCCAGCATTCTGGAGGTAGAGGTAGGAGGATTGCTGTGAGTTGGAGGCCATTCTGGAATCTCTGTAATTCCAGTCTAGCCTTGAACTCAGGGAGATTCTCTTACCTCTGTCTCCTGAGTGCTGGGATTAAAAGGCTTGAGCCACCATGCAGGGCCATTTTGTGCTTTTGTCAGACTACCTAATAGACTAATCCCAAGGTCTCAGGTGATATTTTGGCTTCTCTTTTAGCACCTGTCCAGGGCTGCATCTGGATGATGCAGACTGGGAAATTAAGGTTTCTTCTATTTAACCCCACAGTGAGGGGAGCAACTTGACCCCTGCTCATCATTACAATGACTTTCGTTTCAAGACCTATGCACCTGTTGCCTTCCGCTACTTTCGGGAGTTGTTTGGCATCCGACCTGATGATTACTTGGTAAGCTACTGATATTAAAACCCTGTCACAGCCGGGTGTGGTGGCGCACGCCTTTAATCCCAGCACTCGGGAGGCAGAGGTAGGAGGATCGCCGAGAGTTCGAGGCCACCCTGAGACTACATAGTTAATTCCAGGTCAGCCTGGACCAGAGTGAGACCCTACTATAAGCAAGTCTCCTTTCATTATCTTACTCTAATATTTCTATAGAACAAAAGTGCATCTGGGGTTTGAGAGATGGCTCAGTGGCCATAAAGATACTTGCCTGCAAAGCCTAAGGACCCAGGTTCTATTCCCGAGTATCTGCATAAGGCCACATGCACACAGTGTCACATGCATTTGGAGTTTGTTTGCTGTGTCTGGAGGCCCTGGCACACTCATGCTTTCTCTGTCCTTCATCTCTCCCTTTCTCTCTCTAATAAATAAATAAAAATAAATTTTTAAAAGATGTTATTTTTATTTATTAGAGAGAGTGAGAATGGGCATGCCAGGGCCTGTAGCTACTGCATACAAACTCCACCTTGTGCATATGGCTTACATGGCAATTGGAGAATCAAACCTGGGTCCTTATGCTTAACCGCTAAGCCATCTCTCCAGCCCAATAAAAACATTTTTTTAATTATCTATATTTAATTTCATGTGTTGAGCAGGCACTGATATGTTTGATCTATTTTTCTCTTCAGTACTCCCTTTGTAGTGAGCCACTAATTGAACTCTGTAACTCTGGAGCTAGTGGTTCCCTCTTCTATGTGTCCAGCGACGATGAGTTCATCATTAAGACAGTCCAACATAAAGAAGCAGAATTTCTGCAGAAGTTGCTTCCAGGATACTACATGGTAAGGGGAAGAGGAGCACCGGTATAACTCCTGGACAATGTTGGGGACTCTGTGCTCAGCAATGCAGAACAATGTCAGTGTTTGTCTGAGGAATGTTGTGCTTTTCTCCCCATCTCTTTTACCTATCTGTTCAAAGTTTTACTTTTCTGCCATTTAAGAAAATATTTATCTTTGAGCGTGCGTGCGTGTGTGTGTGTGTGCGCGCGCGCGTGCGCACACATGCCAGGGCCCTTTGACACAGCACATGAATGCTTGTCTGGCTTTTTCTTTTTAATATTTTGTATTTATTTGTGAGATACACAGAGAGAATGAATGAATGGGTATGCCAGGGACTCCAGCCACTGCAGGTGAACTCTAGACACATATGCCACCTTGTGCATATGGCTTACATGGGTACTGAGGAATCAAACCAAGTTCCTTGGTTTCATAGGCAAGCACCTTAACCTCTAAACCAGCCCCTCATCTGGCTTTACATGAGTGGCTGGGGAATTGAACTGACAGCAAGCAAGTGCCTTTAGCTACTGAGCCACCTCTCTGATCCTTTGCCCTTTTGTAAGTTTTTTTTTTTCTTTTGTAAGTTTTATTTACTTATTTTGATTATTTATTTATTTATTTATTTATTTATTTATTTATTTATTTATTTATTTGACATAGGGAGAGAGAATGGGTGCACTAGGGTCTCTAGCCACTGTAAACAAACTGCAAATGCATGTGCCACCTTGTGTATATGGTTTTTATGGGCACTGGGGAATTGAACCTGTGTCCTTAGTCTTCACAGGCAAGTGCCTTAACTGCCAAGTCATCTCTCCAGCCCTTTGTAAATTTTACTTAACTTAGACTATAATTTCAGAAGTGAAAGACAAGCAGAGGTTTTGTTTGTTTTATTTTTTTACTTTTTATTTTTATTTTTATTTTTTTGGTTTATCGAGATAGGGTCTCACTCTGGTCCCAGCTGACCTGGAATTAACTATGTAGTCTCAGGGTAGCCTCGAGCTCATGGCGATCTTCCTACCTCTGCCTCTTGAGTGCTGGGATTAAAGGCGTGTGCCACCACGCCCGGCACTTTTTATTTTTATTTTTTGGTTTTTCGAGGTAGGGTCTCACTCTAGCCCAGGCTGATCTAGAATTTACTAAGTAGTCTCAGGGTGGCCTCAAACTCACAGTGATCCTCCTACCTCTGCCTCCCGAGTGCTGGGATTAAAGGTGTGCGCCACCACACACGGCACGTTTTTTGTTTTTAAGAAGTAGGGTCTTGTTTTAGTCCAGGCTGGCCTCAAACTCACGGCAGTCCTCCTGCCTCTCAAGATATATTTTTTGGGGCTGGAGAGATGACTTAGCGGCTAAGGCATTTGCCTGCAAAGCCAAAGGATCCCGGTTCGACTCTCCAGGACCCACATAAGCCAGATACATAAGAGGGTGCACGCATTTGGAGTTTGTTTGCAGTGGCTAGAGACACTAGCGTGTCCGTTCCCTCCCTCCCTCCCTCCCTCCCTCCCTCCCTCCCTCCTTCCCTCCCTCTCTCTCAAATAAATAAGTAAATAAATAAATAAAATACTTTTTAAAGACTTTTTAAAAGATATTTTTCAAATATTTATTTAAGAGAGAAACAAGATATATATGGGGGGAGGAAGGAAGAGACAGACACAAAATGGTGCATCAGGCATCTAGATACTGCAAATGACCTACAGACACATGTGCCACCTTGTGTATTCGGGTTTACATGGGTACTGGAGAATCAAACGGGTCCTTTGGCTTTGTAGGCAAATGCATTAACTGGTAAGTCATCTCTCCAACCCCCTATTTAGTAGTTTTTTGAAACAGGGTGTCCCTTTGTAGCCCATGCTAGACTCAAACTCACAATAGTCTTCCTTCCTGTCTCTTGACTTCTGACATTAGTGATGTGTGCCACCACTCTGGCTAGGGTCGGTGTGTCCATGGCTGGGAGTTGGCTCAGTGATTAAAAGCACTTGCTTACAAAGCCCAATGGTCTGGGTTCCCCAGTAGTTATGTAAAGCCAGATGCACATGTGGTGCATGTATCTGGTGTTCATTTACAGTGGCAGGAGGTCCTGTCACATGCATACCCACTCTCTCTGTATTCTTCTGTCGCTCATAAATAAAATACTAAAAAAAAAAAATCACACTTGGTGGTGCATTCCTTTAATCCCAGCTCTTTGGAGGCAGAGGTAGTATGATTGCTGTGAGTTCTAGGTCAGCCTGGGATAGAGTGAGACCTACCTCAAGAAAAGGGTTGGTGGGCTGGAGAGACGGCTTAGTGGTTAAGGGGTTTGCCTGCAAAGCCAAAGGACCTCAGTTTGATTCCCCAGGACCCACATAAGCCAGATGCACAAAGGGGCGCATGCATCTGGAGTTTGTTTGCAGTGGCTGGAGGCTCTAGTGCACCCATTCTCTCCCTCCCTCCCCCTCCCTCCCTCTCTCTTTCTCTCTCTCTCTCTCTCAAAAAAAAAAAAGAAAAGAAAAGGGTTGGTGAGATGGCTTACTGGTTAAGGTGCTTGCCTGTAAAGCCAAAGGACCTTGGTTCAGTTACCCAAGACCCACCTAAGCCATATGCACAAGTGGTTCGCGGGTCTGGAGTTCGTTTGTAGGGTGTGCCCTCTTTCTCTCCGCTTCTTTTTCTCAAATAAATAAATAGAAGTAAAGTTTAAACAAAAAGAAACAAAAATAAAGTATTGGAATTTAGGCATATGCTACCACTTCCTATTTATTCTGGTGTTGGACAGTGAACCTAGGACTGTATACTAAGGAAGCACTACCAACTAAGCTGCACCCCTCCCCTGGCTCACTGTTTTGAGATAGTCTTTTTTTATCATTCAAGGTGCTCTTTTTTTTCTTTTAAAATAGTTTTATTTATTTATTTGCAGGCAGAGAAAGATAGAGAATGGGTGCATCAGGGCCTCTAGCCACTGCAAATGAACTCCAGACACATGTCCTACTTTGTGCATCTGGCTTTATGTGGGTACTGAGGAATTGAATCTGGGTCCTTTGGCTTTGCAGGCAAATACTTTTAACACTAAGCCATCTCTCTAGCCCCCAAAGCCTCCTAAATTCCCAGTTGTCCTGCTTTTAGAGTGCTGCCATTAAAGGTGTGCACTACCTAGCCTGGTTTAGAATTCTTTGAGGTAGTAATACATTGACCATGTGTGATATCCTATTTCCTGCATTGGATGTTTTGTGGTCCAGCTTAGTGTTGATCTCTTCATTGAGATAGATGAATTGGACTTTCTGAATAAATACGTAGATAATACTTTGATCCTGAATCCCATATGGGAAACTGAAGGTGGATGGCAACTTGGCCTTTAGGTTTTACTGGAAATCTGCTAACTTCTCTACTGCTTGTTATTTGTGTTCTCTCAGAACCTCAACCAAAATCCTCGAACTCTGTTGCCCAAATTCTATGGACTTTACTGTGTGCAAGCAGGTGGTAAGAACATAAGGATTGTGGTCATGAACAATCTCTTACCACGATCAGTGAAAATGCATATGAAATATGACCTCAAGGGATCCACTTACAAACGACGGGCTTCTCAGAAGGAACGAGAGAAGCTTCTCCCAACATTTAAAGACCTGGACTTCCTACAAGACATCCCGGATGGTCTTTTTTTGGATGCTGACATGTACAATGCTTTGTGTAAGACTTTGCAGCGAGACTGTTTGGTGAGTTACCAAATTTCCTTCCATTGACGCCAAAAATCTCAGTCACTTAAACACTGTTGTCCTTAGGGCACACGTCCATTGGAGCTGAGACTGTTCCCTAGCTGCTTCCCGTATTGTAGGTTGGCATTTAAAATGGCATTTAAACTAGCTCATTGCAGGCCATTTTGTTACAGTTTTACTTTTTCTTCCTTTTCCTTTTAGGTTTTAAGTTTGGTTTGTTGTTGTTTGTTTCTTTATTTTTATCTTTGGAGCAGGTTTTTGCTGTAGCTGAGGCTGGCTTCCAAATCACTGTGATCCTTCTACTTCAGTCTCCTAAGTGCAGAGGTTAGACGTTGGAGCTACCACTACACCAAGGCTACACTTTTACTTTTCCCTATTTACCCTTCTCCATTGTGCCTACTTCCTCGCCTGATTTTCATAAGCAAGCTTTCTACTTACTTTCGCTCTGGCACCATCGTTCTCAGACTTTGCTCTTGCCTGCCAAATCCAAATTTATAATTGGGAAATGGAATTGCAGAGAAATTTGATGATGCTCATTTCCAGTTGAACTTTCAGTATCATTCATCATTCCATTCCCTATTTTCAACAGGGAGTTCAAAATGTTTGGTCCTATGTTCAAGTCATTTTATTTTCTTTGTGATAATTTCATAAATATGTGTGTATATGCATATATGTGTATATGTATATAAAATGCATTTTGATTATATTCTCTCCCATTACCCTCTTTTATGTCTCTTCCACTGACCACTACCCCCTCCCCCTTCATCCCAACTAGTTGTCATCCTCCTACTTTCAGGCAAGTGTCTTAATCACTTGGGCCATATCTCCAGCCTACCCTTTTCCTTTCATATCTGTTCTTTTTTTGTGGTATCACTGGAGCTCACGCTGGCCTCAAACTCAGGCTGATCCTCTTAGCTCAGCCTCTTGAGTGTTAGGATTAAAAACATGAACCAGGGCTGGAGAGATGGCCAAGCTTTGAAGCCAGGATCCTGTCGAGGTTGTTTCCAGGCTAAGCCAGATGCACAAGGGGCGCATGCATCTGGAGGTGGCTGGAGGTGGACCCAAGTTACCTGCCTATTTCTGTATCTCTCTCTCAAATAAATAAATAAATAATAAAACATTAAAAAAAAAAAAAAAAAAAAACAGAACCACTACTCCAAGCTTTCCATATCCTGTGTTGTTTGCTTCCATGGGTGTGAGTGGAAAGTTAAGTACTGAAGCATGGGCAGTTTACCAGCTGCTAAACCAATGAAAATCATAGCTACATGACTTTCCCTCTATCAACCCCTTTTTTTTTTTTTTGGAGAGAGAGGCACAGAGATAGAGACTAGGCCCTCCGGGGCCTTCAGCTTCTGTGAACAAACTCCAGACACATGGGTGGCATCACGTGCTTACCTCACTACATCTATGTGGGACCTGGAGATTACCAGCAAGAGCCTTAAATGTTAAACCATCTCTCCAGCCTTCAAACCACTTTTTGTTGTTTGTTTTTCCAGGTAGGGTCTCACGCTTGTCCAGGCTGACCTGGAATTTACTCTGTGTTCTCAGGGTAGCCTTGAATTCATGGTGATCCTCCTACCTTTGTCTCCTGAGAGCTGGGATTAAAGGTGTGAGCCACCATGCCCAGCTCTCAAACCACCTTTTAAACCTCCCTCCATTCCTCCATCTCTCCCTTCCTACCTCCCTGTTTGTTTTTATTTCAGACACAATTTCACTGTGGTCTAGGCTGGTGTGAATGTCACAACCATTCTGCCTCAGCTTCCAGAGTGCTAGGATTATTGGCCTGTGGCACTATACTTCACTCTCAAATCATTTTCTTGACTCCTTTGAGACAGCATCTTGCTATATAGCTCTGAATGGCTAAATAGACAAGAGTGGTCTCAAACTGGTGTTAGATCCTCCTACATCTGCCTCCCTAGTGCTGGGATTACAAGTGTGAACCAATGCACTGGCTTTCTTAAACCCTTTTCTCCCATTTATTTGTGTGTGTGTGTTTGTACGTACACATGCGTGTGTGCGTACATTTGCCCCAGGATCTCCTGCTGCTACAAATGAACACCAGATGTCTTAAACCATTTTCAAACTCCTATCTCCTTAGCTTTGTTTTTCAACAAACTACTAACTTTCCATCCTTTTCAGCCCATTGTCCTTGTCCTCATTTGCTCATACTGATTCTTTCTCTCTGATAACACGTTTATATATATAAATTCTTTTGTTGTTTTTGTTTTTCGAGGTAGGGTCTCACTCTGGTCCAGGCTGACCTAGAATTAACTATATAGTCTCAGGGTGGCCTTGAACTCATGGTGATCCTCCTACCTCTGCCTCCTGAGTGCTGGGATTAAATGTGTGTACCATGTCCGGCTTATATTTTATTTTTTAAATTTTTATTTATTTATTTAATTGACAGGCAAAGAGGCAGAGAGAGAGAGAATGGGCGCACCAGGGCCTCTACCCACTGCAAACAAACTCCAGATGCGTGTGCCCCCCCTTGTGCTGCATCTGGCTAACGTGGGTCCTAGAGAATTGAACCTGGGTCCTTTGGCTTTGCAGGGAAATGCCTTAACCACTAAGCCATCTCTTCAGCCCTGGTAACACATTTTGTTTTGTCTCCTTCAGTTTCAAGGGCTGGCCACCCACTCAGCTAAATGGACCATGGGTTGTTTTAAATTACACTCAGGAATAAATCCTTCCATCTTTTCATTTTTTTTCCACCCACATATCAAGATAACCTTGGTTGAGCTATACTTGGAAAGTGAACTGAAAGAAGTAGAGATGTTTTCACACTGTTCTAGGTTGCAGAACATGGGGGTGCTGTTCTGGCTGCCCAGTAGTATCCATCATGCCTGTCATTCTCTTGTCCTTTCCAGCTTCTCTAATCCGCCATAAGTGCCCTTTGCATTTCATATTTAGCATTACCATATCATACCTCACTGTGTACAATATGGTACATCATGCATTAGCCCTTGGGAATACTCATTTCTTCGTTTACTTGAACTTTATCTACAATGTGTCACTCATAAACCTATTTCAATGTCATTTTTTTTCCAGGTAGGATCTCTAGCCCAGGCTGGCCTTGAATTCACAGTTATCATCCTACCTATGCCTCATCACTTCTTCATTGTCACTATGCTCTCCTGTTATGTAAACATTTGCATTATTTTATATATTAGATCATACTTTGTTTTTCATTTATATCCCTTCTTAAAAATAAGTTTTTTTTTTTTAAAAAAGATTTTATATTTATTTATTTGAGACAGAGAGAGAGAATGGGCACACCAGGGCCTCCAGCCACTGCAAACAAACTCCAGACTCATGTGCCCTCTTGTGCATCTGGCTTACGTGAGACCTGGAGAATCGACTCGGGATCCTTAGGCTTTTGCAGGCAAACGCCTTAACCTTAAGCTATCTCTCCAACCCTGTTTTTTTGTTTTTTCGAGGTAGGGTCTCACTCTGGTCCAGGCTGATCTGGAATTAACTATGTAGTGTCAACGTGGCCTTGAACTCATGGCAATCCTCCTACCTCTGCCTTCTGAATGCTGGGATTAAAGGTGTGTGCCACCATGCCTGGCTTTTTTTTTTTTGTTGTTGTTTTTTTTTTTTTTTTTGGTTTTGAGGGTCTCACTCTGGTCCAGGCTGACCTGGAATTAAATGTAGTCTGGGTGGCTCGAACTCTCGGCGATCCTCCTACCTCTGCCTCCCGAGTGCTGGGATTTTGTTTGCTCTGTTTTGTTTTGTTTTTGGTTTTTCAAGGTAGTGTCTTGTTCTAGCCCAGGCTGACCTGAAATTCACTTTGTAGTCTCAGGGTGGCCTTGAACTCATGATGATTGATCCTCCTACCTCTGCCTCCCAATTGCTGCAATTAAAGGTATGAGGCAGTATGCCCAGCATTAAATTTTTTTTTTTTTAATGAGAGAGAGAGAATTTATGAGAATTAGTGTGCCTGGGCTTCCACCTACTGCTATTGAACTCCAGGTGTGGGTGCCACCTTTTGCGCTTGTGCACTTGTGTCACCTTGTGCATCTGGCCTGGACCAGAGTGAGACCCTACCTTGCAAAACCAAAATATATATATATGAAAGGCTGGAGAGATGGCTTAGCAGTTAGGGTACCTGCTTGCTAAGCCTAAGGACCCATGTTTTTTTGTTTGTTTTTGGTTTTTTGAGGTAGGGTTTCACTCTAGCTCAGGCAGACCTGGAATTCACTATGTATTCTCAGAGTGGCCCCGAACTCAAGGTGATCCTCCTACACCTCTGCCTCCCTAGTGCTGGGATTAAAGGTATGCACCACCATGCCCAGCTTAGGACCCATGTTTTTTTGTTTGTTTTGGTTTTGGTTTTTCGAGGTAGGGTCTCGCTCTAGCTCAGGCTGACCTGGAATTCACTATGTAGTCTCAGAGTGGCCCCGAACTCAAGGTGATCCTCCTACACCTGCCTCCCAAGTGTTGGGATTAAAGACGTGCACCACCACGCCCGGCCATAATATTTTTTGATAATAGAAAAATTTTCTGTTTCTGTGGTGCTGTGGATTAAATCCAGGGCCTTGTACATGATAAGTAAGTTCTAAACCACAGAGCTACATCCCAACCCAGAAACTCATCTTTATGCCCCTATAAGCAGCTGTATTGCCTAGGTGTGATGAGGATTCTGTGATTGTTGAACAGAATTGTAGCTGATCATATAAGGTTCTGCCACAGATTTGCTCAGACTCAGATCTGTCACAAGTGTTCTTTTTACTTCTTTTATTCTTTTGAAATAGCTGGCTTCCAACTCATGTAGGTAAGAATATTCTGGGCTGGAGAAATGGCTTTGTGGTTAAGGCGCTTGCCTTCAAAGCTAAAGGACCCAGGTTTGATTCCCCAGGACCCATGTAAGCCAGATACACAGGATGGCACATGTGTCTGGAGTTTGTTTGCAATGGATAAAAGTCCTGGCACACCCATTCTCTATCTGCCCTCCCCCCCAAATAAATAAAAATGAAAAAATAAAGTCTTTCAAAGGAAGGCATTATGGTGGTGCACGCCTTTAATCCCAGCACTCAGGAGGCAGAATATCACCATGAATTCAAGGCCATCTTGGGAATACAGAATGAATTCCAGGTCAGCCTGGGCTAGAGCAAGACTTCACCTTGAAACTCCCTCCGCCCCAAAAAAATCCTTCAGCATTTTTATTTTTATTTTTTATTTTTTGGAGAGAGAGACGGAGAGAGACAGAGAGAGAGGGAAAGGGAGACAGAGAATGGGCGCGCCAGCAGTCTCTCAGCTGCTGTGAACAAAATCCAGATGTGTGCGCCCCCTTGTGGTCAAGTGCGGCATTGCGCCCTTGCGTCACTTTGCATCTGGCTAAACGTGGGACCTGGAGATTGGAGCCAGGTTAATAGGCTTAGCAGGCAGGCGCCTTAACTGCTAAGCCATTTCTCCAGGCCTCCTTCAGCTTTTGAACCTATACTTCCCAAAGTGCTGTGATATACTACCATGCATTGTTTATGCAGTGCTAGGGATCAAAAACCCAGGGCTTTGTGCTTGCTACGCAGTCTATCATCTGAACTACATCCAGACCATTCATTGTGGATATTCCTTGTTCCCTTAAAAATAGGGTTCTCAGCCAGGTGTGGTAGTGCACGCCTTTAATCCCAGCACTCAGGAGGCAGAGGTAGGAAGATTGTGCTTGCTGCATAAACATCAGGACCTCTGTTCAGTCTTCAGTTCCCATATAATAACCTGGTCATGGCTGCACATGCCTATAACACCAGCCCTGAGGGAGAGGGAGTGGCAGCTCTGGCCTCAGTGAGAGAAGCCCTCTCAAGGATCTGAACCAGGACAGCAATAGAGGAGGATATGTAGTGTTTTCCTCCAGCCTCTTGTAGACATGTTTCTGCCTGTGTATACACACCAAGAAAACCAACCCCACGGTGCTCTTTTCTTTCTTTTCTTTTCTGTTTTTTTTTTTCTTGGGGGGGGGGTTGGGGTTTGAGGTAGGGTCTCGCTCTAGCCCAGGCTGACCTGGAATTCACTCTGTGGGATTTGAAAAAATTAGCTGCATTGCTGGGGCTTGGTGGCTCAGGCCTGCAATCTCAACTACTTGAGAGGCTGGCAGGAGGATCACAGGTTCAAGGCCAGCCTGGAAAACCTGTCTTGAAGTCTTGATGTGACTATCTCTATTTTTCCTAAATAAATAAAGTTTATCTCTCTCTCTCTTTTGGTTTTTCAAGGTAGGGTTTCACTCTAACCCAGGTTAACCTGGAGTTCACTCTGTAGTCTCAGGGCGGCCTCAAAATCACAGTGATCCTCCTTCCTCTGCCTCCCTAGTGCTGGGATTAAAGGCATGAGCCACCACGCCCAGGTGATTATTTTTTGATACACCTTCACTTTTTAGTAGAAGAGTGTATTTTGCTGTTTTTTTTTTTTTTCCCCTTGGCTGTTTTGGCATGGTTCCTACACCACCATCTTAACCCGAAGTCTAATTCATTTATTTAATTTAAAATAGAGAGACTTGGGCTGGAGAGATGGCTTAGCGGTTAAGGCGCATGCCTGCATAGACTATGGGCCAGGTTTGATTCTCCAGGTCCCACATAAGCCAGATGCACATGGTGGTGCCCAATTCTCACTCATTCTCTCTCCCTCTCTGCCTGTAATAAATAATAAATAAATAAATAAAATAAATCTTTAAAATAGTGAGATTTTGGTGTCTACCCAGCCAGGGTCTGTATCACACATCTCCATGCAAAAGCTCACACTGGGTGATTATACCACAATTGGAAGTTTATAATAACAGACTTTCTTATTGTGGCTATATGACAATTTTTGTTTGTACCCTGAGCTTGGACCACATAATAATTTTTATTAAAACAAAAAGCAAGATGAGGCTGGGGAGATGGCTCAGCAGAAAAGAGCACTTGCCTCTTAAACATGAGGGCCTGAGGCCAGCCTAGTTCGACTCCCCAGTTCCCACATAAAAGTTTGGGCATGGTCATGCATGTATATCTGCCACCACAGTTGTACAGGGGCTGGAGACTGGAGAATCACTGGGGCTCATGAAAACAGCAGCTCTGGGTTCAGAGAGAGACTTCATGTCTTGGAAATACATGGATGAGTGATAGAAGGCACCTAATGGTCCCCTCTGGTGTCTGTGCACATCCCATACCACACACACTCTACAGACACACAGTCACACAACAGGCACATGTCAAAACAAAATGAGAACAAACCAACCAGGCCTGTAATTCCAACATTGAGGAGGGTAAAGCAGGAGGATAGCAAGTTCAAGGCCTGGTTGGTCAACCAAACAAAGCCCCTCTGCTTCCAAAATTAAAAAAAAGGGGGGGTGTGTAGGGGTGTAGCTCAGTAGTAGAGCACTTGCCTAGCATGCACAAGGCCTAGGCTCATTCCCCAGCACTACCCCTCCCCACCACAAAGACATTCAAACACAAAGAGGCAGGAAGTCCCTGGTAAACCTGATGAGGAGACCAGACTAGAGAAAGTGCATAGGAAGGGAGATGGGAACATTGGGAAGGGCTCAAGCACCCGCTACGACTGAGGGAACCGGTCATATAAACATTAATAACACTATCAGAAATGAAGCCCACTAAGGGGCTAGCAAAGTGTAAAAGGAACCTGGGATCCTCTGGGCTTTGAGGATTCGTCCTCCCCTTCAGTCCTGAAGTGTACAGACCTACTAGACCCACTTGGTCACTGGCACCAAGAAAGAGGTGAGGTGGTTGTTTCTGATAGCTAATGCACAGGTTCAAACCTTAGTGGTCACCATCATTCACCAGCCGTGACAAAGGTGAAGTAAGTGTGTCTCCTCTCTCTCTGCTTGCAAATAAATAAAAATGTTTTTAAAAAACGGTCAGAGCTGGGCGTGGTGGCACATGCCTTTAATCCCAGCACTCGGGAGGGAGGCAGAGGTAGGAGGATTGCCATGAGTTCAAGGCCACCCTGAGACTACATAGTTAATTCCAGGTCAGCCTGGACCAAAGTGAGACCCTCCTCAAAAAAAAAAAAAAAAATGGTGAGAACTGCCGGGCGTGGTGGCACATGCCTTTAATCCTAGCACTTGAGAGGCAGAGGTAAAAGGATCACCATGAGTTCAAGGCCGCCCTGAGAATACATAGTGAATTCCAGGTCAGCCTGGGCTAGAATGAGACCCTACTTCGAAAAACCAAAAAAATAAAATAATGGTGAGAACCTGAAAAAACTTGACCTCCCAAGTCTCTGATCATGTGCTCCCCCCCAAATTAGGTGCTTCAGAGCTTCAAGATAATGGACTATAGCCTCTTGATGTCAATTCACAACATGGATCATGCACAACGAGAGCCCTCAAACAGTGAAGCACATTACTCAGTTGATACTCGCAGACCAGCCCCCCAAAAGGCTCTCTACTCCACGGCCATGGAATCCATCCAGGGCGAGGCTCGAAGGGGTGGCACTATGGAGACGGAGGACCAGTAAGTAGACATGTTTGGGGATCGGATCTGGTAGGCAAGCATATTTTCACAGCACTCATTCTTGAAGACACCTAGTTCGGCCAGCAGTGTTATTGCTTGTAGAAGCATAGCTTAAGAATACAGAAGGAAGCCGGGCGTGGTGGCGCACGCCTTTAATCCCAGCACTTGGGAGGCAGAGGTAGGAGGATCGCCGACAGTTCGAGGCCACCCCGAGACTACATAGTTAATTCCAGGTCAGCCTGGACCAGAGTGAGACCCTACCTTGCAAAAACCAAAAAAAAAAAAAAAAAAAAAAAAAGAATATAAAAGGTTTAGTAGTGCACCTTTAGTCCCAGCACTTGGGAGGCAGAAATAGAAGGATTACCTTGAGTTCAAGGCCACCCTGACACTACATAGTGAATTCCAGGTCGGTCTAGATTAGAGCAAGACTCTACCTTGAAAAACAACAACAAAAAAATAGAAAGCTGGAGAGATGGCTTAGTGGTTAAGGTGTTTGCCTGCAATGCCAAAGGACCCAGGTTCAATTCCCCAACACCTACATAAGCCAGGTGTACAGGGTGGCACATTCATCTGGAGTTTGTTCGTTTGCAGCAGCTTAAAGCCCTGGCATGCCCATTCTCTTATCTGCCTCTGTGTTCCTCTCAAATAAATAATAAAAATCTGAAGACAAGCTGTGTGTGGTGGCACACGCCTTTAATCCCAGCGCTCAGGAGGCAGAGGTAGGAGGATCGCTGTGTGTTCAAGGCCATCCTGAGACTTCATAGTGAATTTCAGGTCAGCCTTGGCCAGAGTGAGACCCTACCTCGAAAAATCGAGAACCTAGGGAGTTAGCTCATTGAATAAAATACTTTTCATACAAACCTAAGTACCTGGGTTTGGAAACCCAGCATGTGTGAAAACCTGGATGCTAAACTGGGTGTGGTGGCGCATGCCTTTAACCTCAGCAGAGGTAGGAGGATCACTGAATTCGAGGCCAGCCTGAGAATTCTAGGTCAGCCTGGACTAGATGGAGACCCTACCTTGAAAAACCAACCAAACAAAAAAAAACCAGGGCTACCTAGTGAATTTCAGGTCAGCCTTGGCTGTAGAGTGAGACCTTACCTCGAAAAACCAACAAAACCAAACCAAAAAAAAAAAAAAAAAAAGCATAAAAGAAAAGGAAGATGTTTCTTATTTATTTGATAGAAAAAGATGCAGAGAGTGGGTGTGCCAGGGCCTCCAGCCACTGCAAATGATCACCTTACGTGGGTCCTGGAGAATGGAACCAGGATCCTTTGGCTTTGCAGGCAAATGCCTTAATCGCTAAGCCATCTTTGCAGCCCAGGAAGTTATTTTTAATCTATTTGAGTGCATTTGGGGAAACTATAGTTCCTAAAATGTAAATGTCTTTTAGATGATTTTTTTTCTTTTTGAAGTAGGGTCTTCATCTAGTCCAGGCTGACCTGGAATTCACTATGGAGTCTCAGTGTGGCCTCAAACTCGGGGCGATCTTCCTACCTCTGCCTTCTGAGTGCTGGGACTAAAGGCATGTGCTACCATGCCCGGCTTTTTTATTTGAGAGAGAGAGAGAAAAAAAAAAATGGGCACGTCAGGGCCTTCAGCCACTGCAAATGAACTCTAGATGCATGTGCTACCTTGTGCATCTGGCTAACATGGGTCCTGGGGCACCGAACCTTGGTCCTTCATCTTTGCAGGCAAGTGCCTTAACCGCTAAGCCATCTCTTCAGCCCCGTTTTTGTTTTTAATCTTTGTGTGTGTGTGTGTGTGTGTGTGTGTGCGCACAAGCGAGTGAGAAGGCACACCATGGGCATGTGTGTTGGTCCTCCTCTTTCAGCTTATTTTAAAGTCGGATCTCTTGTTTGCCACTGTATACATCAGGCTATCTGGCCCTTTGAACTTCCACTCAATCTGTCTCCACCTCCCATCTCATTATAGGCATATTGGGATTTCAGATGTGTGCCATTACATCTGGCTTTAAGTGTGTGGGTTCTGAGGATCTGGGTCCTCAAGCTTATGTGTCAAGTGCTTTACCTACCCACTGCATGATCTCCCCAGCCCTTATCTTAGTGGACACAAATTAAGATATGAACATTTACAAGAATTGAGAGAGAATTTTCCCAAATTGCTGAGTATTTGTGATTTTAGAATCTTGGTTGGAGTTGAGATAGGAGAAGTTGCAGGAAATGACAGTACATGAGCTCCCCAGGGGTTTTTAGGGCTCATTGTTAAGTCTCTGGAGGGTTGTTAGGGTTAGCTTGCAGGTCCATGTCCTGATTTGACCATGTTAGGAGAAGCCTGTACTAGCCAACAGATTTCTAACTCTTTGCTGATTGTCTTCCCTAGTATGGGTGGCATCCCTGCTCGGAATAATAAAGGTGAAAGACTTCTACTGTACATTGGCATCATTGATATTCTGCAGTCTTACAGGTGAGGAGTGTATGGATTACAAATTAGGAAACACAGTACATGTCTGAAGCAACTAAATTTCTCTTTCAGATGCATTGTCAAGTTCTTCAAGAACATGGAGTTGTAGTCTGTCTGCTAATCTCTTTGGTTTTTAGGTGGATTGCTCCCTGGCTACCTTGCCTTGCCACTTCTTCAATGTGATATTTGCCTGCCTTCTGTACAAAGCTGAGTCAGTACTCAGAAACACTAGGGTACAGAACACTCCATCTGCCTGTGCTTGTGAGAAACCTGTGAGTCGTGCTCCACATTAGGTTATGTCTACAAGCACATTCTTTTTTAATATTTTTGTTTATTTACTTATTTAAGAGAGAGATACAGAAATAGGCAGGGAGAGAGAGAGAGAATGGCAGGGCCAGGGCTTCCAGCCACTGCAAACAAACTCCAGATGCATGTGCTCCCTTGTGCATCTGGCTTATGTGGGTCCTGGAGAATAGAGCCTTGAACTGGGGTCCTCAGGCTTCATAGGCAAGCGTTTAACCGCTGAGCCATCTCTCCAGCCCTACAAGCACATTCTTACTACCCTGAAAGGATGAGAGCATCGCTATGCTCTGGAAAACATACTAGCCTCTGGAACTAATAGGTAGTGAAGTGCTAAGGCAGAAGCTGGAAATTTTACATCACATTTTTGTTTCTGAAACATTCAGGTACTAAGAAAATTGTTAAGTCTTTGATGTACTGATTATTCTACTCTGTCTACATTGTCTTAGACATGACCATCTGTAGCCCAGACTGGCCTGTAACTCTTGGGCATCCTCCTGTCTTAGCCATAGGTTTGCACTACCACAGTCAACCCAGCTCTCCTCCCTCCCTCCCTCCCTCCCTCCCTCCCTCCCTCCCTCCCTCCTTTCTAATATTTTATTTTTATTTAATTATTTGACAAAGGGAAAGAGGCTGAGAGAGAGAGAGAGAGAGAGAGAATGGGCGCGCCAGGGCTACCAACTATTGCAAATGAAATGCAGATGCATGCACCACCTTATGCATCTGGCTCCTGTGGGTAGTGGGGAATTGAACCGAGATCCTTTGGCTTTGCAGGCAAGCGCCTTAACTGCTAAGCCATCTCTCCAGCCCCTTCTTACGTTTTAAAGTTTTTCTTTAAAAAAATTTTTTTTTCAGCCAGGCGTGGTGGCGCACGCCTTTAATGCCAGCACTCGGGAGGCAGAGGTAGGAGGATCGCCGTGAGTTCAAGGCTACCCTGAGACTACATAGTGAATTCCAGGTCAGCCTGGGCCAGAGTGAAACCCTACCTCGAAAAACCAAAAACAAAAATAAATAAATAAATAAATAAATTTTTTTTTTTTTTTTTTTTCTTCTTTTTCTTTTTTTTTTTTTTTTTTTCTTTTTTTCTTTTTCGAGGTAGGGTTTCACTCTGGTCCAGGCTGACCTGGAATTAACTATGTAGTCTCAGGGTGGCCTCGAACTCACGGCAATCCTCCTACCTCTGCCTCCCAAGTGCTGGGATTAAAGGCGTGCTCCACCACACCCGGCTAAAAAAAATATTTTAATTTAATTGATTTATTTGAGAGAGAAAGAGGCAGAGAGAAAATGGTCGTGCCAGGGCCTGCAGCCATTGCAAATGAACTCCAGATGCATGGGCCCCCTTGTGCATCTAGTTTACATGGGTCCTGAAGAATCTGACCGGGATCCTTTGGCTTGGCAGGCAAACGCCTTGACTCCTAAGCCATCTCTCCAGCCCTTTCTTTTTAGTTTTTTGAGGTACAGTTTCACTTTAGTCCAGGCAGACCTGGCATTCACTGTGTTATCTCAGGGTACCTTGAACTCTCAGCGATCCTTCTACCTCTGCCTCCCAAGTGCTGGGATTAAAAGGCGTGCACCACCACACCTGGCTTTTCTGTTTTTTTTCTTTTTGAAAAAGTTTTATTTATACTTGAGAAAGAGGCAGACAGAGAGAATGGGCACACCAGGGTCTCCAGCCACACTGCAAATGAACTCTAGGTACATGCGCCCCCTTGTGCATCTTGGTCCTGGAGAGTCGAATCGGGATCTTTTGGCTTTGTAGGCAAACTCCTTAATTGCTAAGCCATCTCTCCAGCCCCTGGCTTTACTTCTCTTTTTTAATATTTTATTTATTTGAGAGCGCGAAAATGGCAGATAGAGAATGGGTTCACCCAGGCCTCTAGCCATTCAAATGAACTCCAGGAGCATGTGCCACCTTGTGGGTACTAGAGAATTGTACCTGGGTCTTTAGGCTTCACAGGCAAGTGCCTTAACCAATAAGCCTTCTCTCCTTTACCTTTTTTTTTTTCTTTTTTTTGAGGTGGGGTCTTGCTCTAGCCCAGGCTGACCTGGACCATGTGGTCTTGAACTTACACCGATCCTCCTACATCTGCCTCTCAAGTCTGGAATTAAAGGTGTTTGCCACCATGCCCAGCCTTCATTTACAATTGTTGCTACTAGTTTTATTTTTACTTACTGGCAATTGAACCTAGGGCTTCAGATATGTTAGGTAAATGTTCTGTTATTGAGCTCATCCTAGCTTGCTTATGTTAGAATTTGAAATTGACTAGAACAGCATGAGAAGTCCATGAGAAAAAGAAAGCCAGCACAGACTGGTTGTTTTTTTTTTTTTTTCCGGTGCTGAGGACCGAACCCACAGACTGTTCTTTATTGCAGACAGCATATTTCCCAGGATGAAACTGCCTTCTGCATGTGAATGTGGGGGAGAGCGGGGATATATAGGTCGAGGGATGGGGGGAAGGTTAGGCCTTTTCTTTTGTTTACTAATAACCTGCCCTGGTGGCCTGATAGCCCTTGAGGCTGGATCTCTCAGAGCTTGCTTTGTAACACATGCCCCTTATGCTGTGGTTCAGGGAAGGTTTATTGTCTACCAAGTTCTTAGTCTGAGGCCAGTGGTTCATTAACCCTTCAACTTATAATTGAATTCTTTTCCCTAATTTGTCAAGAGTCATAAAACTTCCCTTTTCCCATACGGAGTAATTGGCTTACCTAGAAGCAGAATTGTTTCCAGATTGAACAAGTATTGCTGTGCCTATTGTGTGGGAAGCTAGCATCCCACAATGGATACACTTTCTCAGTGTGTCTGTCATTGTTTTTTTTGTTTTCTTGAGGTTGGGTCTCATGCCAACCCAGACTGACATGGCACTCAGTCTGTAGTCCCAGGCTGGCCTTGAACTCACAGTGATCTCCTACCTTTGTCTCCCAAAAGCTGGGATTAAAATCATGTGCCACCACACCTGCCTACCCCCAACCCCCTCAGAGTCTCACTCTGGCCCAGGCTAACCTGGAATTCACTGACGTTCTCCTGCCCCAGAGTCCTGTGTGCTGACTCTAAAGGTGTGCACTGCCACGCCTGACAATGGTCACCCATTTAAAAACAATACGTAATGCAGCCGGGCGTGGTGGCGCACGCCTTTAATCCCAGCACTTGGGAGGCAGAGGTAGGAGGATCGCTGTGAGTTCGAGGCCACCCTGAGACTACATAGTGAATTCCAGGTCAGCCTGGACCAGAGTGAGACCCTACCTCGCAAAACCAAAAAAAAAAAAAAAAAAAAACAATACGTAATGCTAAAGAGATGGCTTAGTGATTACCGCACTTGTCTGCAAAACCTAAGGACCCAGGTTTGAGTCCCCAGTACACCGTAAGCCAGATGCACAAGGTGGCCTATACATATGGATTTTTTTTTGCAGTGGCTAAAGGCTCTGGTGTGCCCATTTTTTCTCTCTCTTTCTCTTTTTCAAATAAGTAAGAAAGAGAAAAACTAAAAACAATATGTAGCTGGGTGTGGTCACACACACCTTTTTTTTTTTTTTTTTTAAAATATTTTATTATTTATTTATTTATTTGAGAGAGAGAGATACAGAAATAGGCAGGTAGAGAGAGAGAGAGAGAGAGAGGAGAGAATGGGTGCACCAGGGCCTCCAGCCACTGCAAACGAACTCCAGATGCATGCACCCCCTTGTGCATCTGGCTTACGTGGGTCCTGGAGAATCGAGCCTCGAACCAGGGTCCTTAGGCTTCACAGGCAAGCGTTTAACCGCTAAGCCATCTCTCCAGCCCCCAGTCACACACACCTTTAATCCTAGCATGTGGGAGGTAGAGGTAGGAGGATTGCTGTGAGTTCGAGGCCACCCTGAGACTACAGAGTGAGTTCCACGTCAGCCTGGGCTAGAGTAAGACCCTACCTTGGAAAAAAGAAAACAAAACAATATGTGATATGAATTTTTCTTGGCAGGTTTGTTAAGAAGTTGGAGCACTCTTGGAAAGCACTGGTACATGACGGGGTGAGTGTAGCAATCACCTGCAGTTGCCCATTTCTCCCTTTTCTAGCTTCTGATTGACGACCTTGCTTTCTTTCATGTATTGTTTCTTGTCAGGGTTTTATCTTTCTGCCAGGGTTTCTGTCTAGCGGAACATGGCCCTTTGATAACAGATCCTCTTGCTACACCTTTCTCTGTAACTCTGTAGTCATCTCTTCTCTTCTGCAGGACACAGTATCCGTGCATCGTCCGGGTTTCTATGCTGAACGGTTCCAGCGCTTCATGTGCAACACAGTGTTCAAGAAGATCCCCTGTAAGTGGCTTCTACCAGATGACCCCCCAGTGGCTCCCTTACCCCAAGAGATGGGGGGCAGACACCTCTGTCAGGGAGCTGCAAAGGCCAGAGGCTTCTCCTGCTCTGTCCGCATCCTGTGAGCGCTGCTTCTCGTCCTTATGTCAGTCACTCTGTCTGTCCCAGTCGTTTCCGAGTTGCTGCTTTCCCCCTGGCTCTCCCTACATATATCATTGAGGTGAGGGCAATTTCTGGGTAATTGGTGGGATTGCAAAAAAATAAAAAATACATGCATATATGCATACACACATATATATGTAGTTCTTGGTCTAGAATCCATGCCGCAGGCTCAGATGAACAGAACCAGGCATTTAGGTACAGAAAATAGACAGGAAAGTCACCAATCTTTTTATTTTCCATCCATGTCTGGGTTCAAGGAGCTCTCAGATTAGGTAGTTGAAGCATTATGATTTATGCTAAGCAAACGTTCTTTTTCCTCAACTTAATCTTGGTTTATTTGAGGCAGGCTCTTATTCTAGCCCAAGCTCAGACGATCCTCTTACCTCAGTCTTCCGAGCTCTAGGTTTAAAGGCATGTACCACCATGCCCGGCTCCTTCAACTTTCTTCTTTATTTTAATATTTTATTATTTATTTGCAAATGGGGATGGGAAAGAGAATATGGGAGCTCCAGTACCTCTTTCCCCTGCAGACAAATTCCAGATGCATGCACCACTTTGTGCATCTGGCTGTATGGGTGCTGTGAAACCAAACTTTCCATGCTATTGACCATGGCAGAGTCCTCCTCTTCCCCTCTTATCATTGGCATCAGTAGTTCTTAGTGAAGCACAAAGCACACCAAACAGCTGTGAGAGACATGGAAAGATAACTGTTTGCAATTGACACACAAGTATAATACAGTGTTACGTGTATAAATGCCGAGAAGGGGTGGAGTGAAAATTTCATCTTTGATAGTTTTTATTTGTTAGTACTACTAAGGAGTTAGGGAATTATGGGAAAGAGAATACTTCTTTAGTGGATATAAAGTCATGGGGTTGCATGATGGGGATAGGGGAGGGACTTCATGTGCATGTGTCACTTCTCCTCTGAGGTTTTCTTCTTTCCAAAGTGAAGTGAATCAAGATCGTGTCTCTGAATGATACCTTATAGAGCCCTTCTTTTTTGCCATTAACCAACTTCTTCTTCCTTTGCTTCAGAACAACTTTGGGTGATTATTGGAGTCACTGGCAATTTGTATCTGTGTCTTGGTGATGGTTTCTGTGGTGGGTGCTAAGTAGGCTCTCTCTTTCCCTTTTGAAGTGAAGCCCTCTCCTTCCAAAAAGTTTCGGTCTGGCTCATCTTTCTCTCGGCGATCAGGCCCCAGCAGCAACTCCTGCATTGCTTACCAGCCATCGGTCTCTGGGGAACACAAGGCACAAGTGACTACAAAGGCGGAAGTGGAGCCAGGTCAGCGCCAGGCCGGGGTCCCAGGTTTTTGGACACTTCTTTTTCCCTTCCTCTGAGCCCCCTGTAATCTATGACAGGACCTCTATTCCCCATTTCTTGTCAGGAAAAAACAAGTTGCTAATTTGCTTTTGGGCCTTGGTTTAGTTTGATTTGTAGACATAGTCTCACTATGTAGAATTCTGGAATTCACTGTGTAGCCCAAGATGATCTAAAATTCCAAATCTTCCTGCTTCAGCCTCCTGCTGGCTGGGATTAGAGGCATATTTCACTACCTGACTAAGTTACCACATACACATCTTTTCCAGCATTTCCCTTACCACACTATCTTCTCCTTTTCATGTATTAATTTCTTTCCACTTTTTTCCCAGACTTACACCCTGGCCGACCCGATGTTTTGCCTCAGACTCCACCTTTGGAGGAGATCAGTGAGGGCTCACCTGTTCCTGGCCCCAGTTTCTCAACTGTAGTTGGAGAGCCTTTGCAAATGCTAAATAGGTTGGTTACTGGCCTTTTTCTCTGTATAGTCTTCTGTCTTTTCACATCCTTGGGAAGATCAACAATGCCCTTGTGCCAGGGTTCATTGTTTTATCTCTTCCTCTTCATAGATTTGTGCAGATTCGCCTTCGTAAAGAACTCATTTGTAGCTATTTAGAAAGGTGTGTCCACATGTGTGGTGACACACGCCTTTAATCCCAGCACTGGGGAGCAGAGGTAGGAGGATCACCATGAGTTCGAGGCCACCCTGAGACTACATAGTGAATTCCAGGTCAGCCTGGACTAGAGTGAGACTCTACTTCGAAAAACCAAAAAAAAACACAGAACTGAGATGAAGGGAGAACCCATTGACCCCTTCTACCACATGAGCTCTCTACCCTCTCCATGGCAGGAGCTCTGTGTACTTTCTTTTATTTCCTCTCTCTCTCTTTGCGGTTTTCCCAGGTCTACCAGATGGGTTCTCAGACCACGTGGGTGTATTCATTTCCTTTCCCTTGGTTCTGTACTTCCCTCAATAAATAAAAGAAAAGAAAAGAAAAGAAATGTGTGTCCACATCTTTGCACCTTTGGGAATGGGAGTGAAATCTGTGTACTCTGACTTTCCAGTATTCAGTCAAATACCCTAAGTAACCAGCTTTTTGGCAAGGAAAGTGAAAATTCGTAGGATATAAGGCTGGAAAGGTTTCTTTACTTTTTTAAAAACATTTTAAAAAATATTTTATTTATTTGAGAGAGAGAAAGACAGGGAGAATGGGCACGCCAAGGCCTCCAGCCACTGCAGTCAAACTCCAGATGGATGCGCCCCCTTGTGCATCTGTCTTATGGGGTCCTGGCGAGTCAAACCTGGGTCCTTTGGCTTTGCAGGCAAGCACATAGAGATTGATAGAGACACCTAGTGTCAACTATGACCTCCACATAGCACATGCACACATGTACTGTCATGCGTACATACACACACATACACATATATATATATATATACTGGGGATCCTATCTGGGCTTGGTGTATGATAAGCAAGCATTCTACCAACAGTTAAATCCCAGTCCCTTTTATTTATTTGAGAGAGAGAGAATGGGTGTGCCAGGGTCTCTAGCCGCTGGAAATGAATCCCAGATGCATGTGCTACCTTGTACATCTGAATATACATGGGTACTAGGGAATTGAACCCGTGTCCTTAAGCTTTGCAGGCAAGCATATTAACTGCTGAGCCATCTCCAGCCCTCCAGTCCCTTTTTTTCATCTTCTCATTCTCTGTGCTTCTTCCCTTTTGTTTGTTTTCCCTACTAGTTCAACCTTGGAAAAGCTTGAAGTTGCAGAGGCAGAGTTCACCCAGGTGAGTGTACGGATAGAGAGGAAGTGAATGCTTTGAAAAGTGTAAAGGGCAGGTATAGTGTGGCACACTCAGGGTGCAGAGGTAGGAGGATCGCCATAAGTTCAAGGCCAGCCTGAAACTATATAGAATTCCAGGTCAGCCCAGGCTAGAGCAAGACCCTACATCAAAAAACAAACAAAAAAGCCGGGCATGGTGGCGCTCGCCTTTAATCCCAGCATATGGGAGGCAGAGGTAGGAGGATTTCTGAAAGTTCAAGGCCACCCTGAGACTACATAGTGACTTCCAGGTCAGCCTGAGCTAGAGTGAAACCCTACCTCGAAAAACCAAAAAAAAAAGTACAAGGTGAATTACTGATACTGTGGAGATGGAAGTTATAGGGTCCATTTGCCCCTTGAATCTTATTTTTAAAAGGTTTTATGGCTGGGCATGGTAGTGCACACCTTTAATCCCAGCACTCGGGAGGCAGAGGTAGGAGGACTGCCATGAGTTCGAGGCCACCCTGAGAATACATAGTGAATTCCAGGTCAGCCTGGGCCAGAGTGAGACCCTGCCTTGAAACACCAAAAAAAAAAAAAAAATTAAAAAAAAGGTTTCATGGCTTTGGTACTTTATACTTTGAAGCTGAGCTAAAAATATCTTAGATTTGCAAGTCAGGTTAAAATAAACTTGAATTCCATTCCTGCCCTTATCTCATTCTGCGTGTTTAACTGTACATTGTTTTCCTTTTCAGTGAGCAGCAAACTTCAGAAGACCCGAAACAAGAGTCTACTGTCTCTGTGATCCCAAGATGTCAGCTCTTGCCCCAGGAATGCTGAGTTTTCTTCTTGGTCATCAAAAGGAGTTTACCTTGGAGGCTAGCAGAGCTCTCCATTGCCACCTTCTCCTTCCTCTTCCTCCTCCCTGAACAGGCAGTCGTGCCTCTCACAGTTGAGGACAGCAGCGATTCCACCACATCCCAGTTGCGTGGCATGAATTTTCAACTAGCTGGCCTTGACTTCCATAACTGAATTTTCTCAAACCCCCCATTTTTCATGCTGGAAGTGGGGTTGCTGGACTTGGTAGTTTTCTTCCCTTTCATTTATCTTTCACCAGGAGCTGGACTCTTAAATCTCCTCAGGACAGACTAGCTGGTACAATATGCCCACCTCAGTTCTTTCTCTCTGATCCTTGAAGAAGACCCCTATGACTTGTATAAAGGTTGTTTGGGGAGTGAGGTCACTTAACCTCTTCCCAAACTTCTTTTCTCCTTAAAAGGAAAGAACGAACAGCACACAGCTCCGTTGCAAGCCACTTCCAGATAAAAAATCGCCCAAGTGTTTCTTCATAGAGTTCCACAGAAGAGCCCTGGTGTTTGTGAAGCAGAAATGCTGTGACTGCCTGCTCTGCCAGCATTCTTCCTCTCAGGCTGAGGGGATGGGGCGAGCAGGACTCAGGGTCACTTCACCACTTTCGTTAACACAGTAGGGCAGCCTTAGGGCCAGGACACTACTCACTGCCAGGCCATAATGATTATTACTGTTTTGCAATTTGGAATGTATTCTAGTTGTTTTTCTAAATATAAAGACTTACCAAATGAATTTAGACCATTCTCCAAAGGAGATTTCTTCTTTATTCTGCCGATATTTCCCAACAGTGTTCTGCTCTTTGTTGGAGAGAGACACCTGTCTGTGTAACAGGCGATCCATTGTATGAGGCTAGAGATTTTTTTTTTTTAAGTTCTTTTTTTTTTTTAAGTTCATGGAGGGCAGAAGGCACTCCTCAGTAAGGTTATTGCTGTGCCACCTGGCCTGCCCTTTCTCTTCACTTGAAGCAGGGAAGTTTGAAATGGAAGCCACATGAGCCTTTCTGCCTGTCTCTGAGTCATGGTTGTCCATCTGATCCTTGTATTTAGGGCCGTGTCAGTGGAGGGAGGGTCTCAGGCAGGCTGTTAAAATCACACTATCCTTCTCTGCCCCACTCTATCCAGATAGTAGTTTAGCCCATACCCAGTAACTGTCTATATTAGACACCCCCAGCCAGTGTTTGGCTGCCTGTCTTTGCTGCCATGTTCATTTTTTACAAGAAGGAAAGAAACGATTCTTGCTATTTTTTTCATAACTGACTATTTATGATGTATTTAAGTGTTTTATGCAGGACAGAGTTCTGTAAGGGTGGGAGGGAATATTTGAGGGAGGGCCGGGACTTTGGGAAAGGAAATGGGGACTTGACATTTTTATGAAGTGTTACTATTTGCCTCGACTTTGTATTGTTCAGAAATGACAGATGCAATATGAAAGTAATAAATATCTGGTTTTAATGCATTAAAACTTTACCAGTATTTAGCTTTTTTAATGCCTTTATTATTTATTATTTAAATATTTTATTTATGAGATGCAGTTAAGGCCCTTGCCTACAAAGCCTAATAACCCGGATTTAGTTCCCCAATAGCCACATAAGCTAGTTGCACAAGGTGGCACATGCATCTGGAGTTCCTTTGTGGCAGCTGGAGGTCCTGGCCCATCCATTTTATCTTACCTGTGTCTTTCCTCTCCCTCTCTCTCTCTCTGCTTGCAGATAAATGAATTAAAATATTTTATTTAGGACTGGAGAGTTGGCTTAACAGTTAAGGTGCTTGCCTGCAAAGCCTAAGGACCCAGGTTCAACTCTCCAGGACCCATGTAAGCCAGACACACAAGATGGCACATTTACGGTGGCTGGAGGCCCTGGTGCACCCATTCTCTCTCTCTCAAATAAATAAATAAAAACCTTTTTAAAAAAGAATTTTGGCTGGACATGGTGGTGCATGCCTTTAATCCCAGCACTTGGGAGGTAGAGGTAGGAGGGTCACCATGAGTTCAAGGCCACCCTGAAACTACATAGAGAATTTCAGGTCAGCTTGGGCTAAAGTGAGGCCCCACCTCGGAAAACCAAAAAAAAAAAAAAAAACAAAATTGTACATGTGTGTGCGTGTTCACGGGTGTGAGTGTGTGTATGCCACAGCAATGGTGTGGCGATTTTTTTTTTTTTTTTTTGGTTAGACTGGCTGACCAGCAAGCCCCAGCAATTCTTCATTCTGCTCCCTATGAGACTGGGGTTTTGGGTGTACGCGGACACACCCAGCTGTTTTACATGGGTGCTGGGAAATCAAACCCTCTCAGTAAGATTTTTTTGTTTTGTTGAGCTAGGGTTTCACTCTAGTCCAGGCTGATCTGGAATTCACTATGTCGTCTCAGGGTGGCCTTGAACTCACTGCAATCCTCTTACCTCTGCCTCTGGATTGCTGGGGTTAAAGGTGTATGCCACCACGTCTGGCTGTAAGATTCTTTTTTGTTCTGTATTGTTTTCAAGGTAGGCCTCACTGCAGTCCCAGGCTTGCCTGTCAGTCAAAGCCACCCTCCTACCTCTGCCCCCCAAGTGCTGTGATTAAACACATCTGGTTAGATTATTTTCATGAATATTCATGTGATATCTAGTAAAAAGTACCCGAGATAGGCAGAGGTCAGTAGCATTGACTGGCACTGGGAAGATGGCTCCGTGGGTAAAATTGCTTCCTGTACAAGCATGACTGCCTGAGTTTGGATCCCAGAACACACATTAAAGCCAGATGTGGGGCTGCATTTCTGTAATCCCAGCACTTCTATAGTGTGATGGGAGGCGGAGACAGAATCCTCCTGAAACTCATGAACCAGCTAACTTTTTAAAAATATTATTATTTGAGAGAGAAGGAGGCAGAGTGAGAGAGGCAGAGGCACAGAATGAACTCTAGACGCATACACCACCTTGTGCAGTACGTGTGTACTGGAGAATTGAACCTGGTCTTTAGGCTTCTAAGGCAAGTGCCTTAACCACTAAGCCATTCTCCTCCAGACCTTTTTATTTTGGGAGGAGGGGGTGTTTGTAGGTAGGGTCTCACTCTAGCTCAGGCTGACCTGGAATTCACTATGTAGACCTCGAACTCACAGCGATCTTCCTACCTCTGCCTCCCGAGTGCTGGTATTAAAGGCATGCACCACCACACCTGGCTCCTTTTTTTTTTATATTTATGTAAACTCATTTATTTAAACAGCCTCATTATATGCATTTTATCTTTGAAATTAAAATTTCACGCGTAAGTTGTATTTTTAATATACACTATGCCAAATATAATAAATATGTTAAATCATTTCCTACCCATGGACAGCTAGCTTCTTGTATGCAGCAGCAAGCAAGAGAGCACACCTTGGGCTGGGGCCTGAGTCAATAGTTAAAGGTTGCTTGCAAAGCCTAGTTGCCTGAGTTCAGTTCCCCAGTACCCACAAAACCAGATGTACAAGTAGTGGATGTATTTGGAGTAGTGCATGTGGGGCAGCAAGAGGCCTCGGAGCCAGGCCAGAGCAAGACTCTACCTCGAAAAACAAAACAAACAGACAAAAAAACAAAAACAAAACAAAACAAAAAAACCTGGAGATTAGGGCTGCAGAAATGGCTAAGTGGTTAAGGTGCTTGCCTGCAAAGTCAAAGGACCACAGTTCAATACCCCAGGACCCATGCAAGCCAGATGTGCAAGGTGGTGCATGCATCTGGAGTTCGTTTGTAGTGGCTGGAAGCCCTGGCGTGCCCATTCTTTCTTTCTTTCTGCCTCTCTTTTTCTCTCTCTCTCAAGTAAATACATAATAAAATATTTTTTAAAAATAGACATTAACCAAAAAGAAAAAGGAAGAAAAATGCTGGCCACGGTGGTTCATGCCTTTAATCCCAGCATTTGGGAAGCAGAGTTAGGTTTCCCTATGACTTATTTATATCCTCTTAGATTTTGATTAGCCCTCCCTCCACCTTTCCTTTACTCAATCTCTTCCCCTGACCTAATTTAGGCCTTTTCACCCCCATCAATCTGCTCTTCTATTTATGTATATACAATCCCATCCTATTGAGACCCCGTCCCTCCCTTTCTATTGTTTTTGTAGAACTGCCTCCAGACACCCTATTTTTATCACTTCTCAGTGTACAAGCCTTGACTTGGTGGTAACTTCTTCTGGTCAAAGGGTTCCTCTAGTGGTAAATGCCAGGTAGCGTTTATAGCTGTATATTCAAATGAAACAAGTCAGTGTAAAGTCTAACTAAAAGGGAAAAATAAACCATAGGATAACCCAGCTGGAAATTCTTTTTCTTTTTCTTTTCTTCCTTTTTTTTGAGGTAGTGTCTCATTCTAGCCCAGGCTGACATGGAATTTACTATGTATTCTCAGGGTGGCCTCCAACTCACAGTGATCCTCCTACCTTCTGAGTGCTGGGATTAAAGGCATGTGCCACTATGCCCAGCCCAGCTACCGGCTTTTTTTTTTTTTTTTTGGTTTTTGAGAGGTAGGGTCTCACTCTGGTCCAGGCGGACCTGGAATTAACTATGTAGTCTCAGGGTGGCCTCGAATTTACGGCAATCCTCCTACCTCTGCCTCCCAAGGGCCGGGATTAAAGGCGCCGCCACCACACCACGCCCGGCTTTTTTTTTTTTTTAATTTGAGTCAGGATCTCACTCTAGTGTAAGTTGACTTGGAACTCACTCTGTAGCCTGGGCTGACATCAAACCCATAGTGATTCTTCTGCCTCAGCCTCCTAGGTGAATTCCATGTTAGTCAGGGCTAGTGGGAGACCATAAGTGGAAAGATGGAAAAGAGAAGAGAAGAGGAGAGGAGAGGAGGGGAGGGGAGGGGAGGGGAGGAGAGGGGAAGGAAGGAAAGAAGAAAAAAACAAAATAAAATAAAATAGTAAAATACTGGGATCCGACCAGCGATGAGGGAGCTCCATAGGAGAACTAGAGCAACAGGAAAGAGTGGAAGCAAAGCCTTATTTTTGCGTGCGTCGGTGTCCCCCTCCTTCCCCCTCGCCCCCCTCCCATGCCCCTCTCCCATGCTCCTCTCCGCCCACCGACTCCCAGACGCCGCGCCTACAACTCCCAGAAGGCCCCGCGCGCGTGGCGTCTGGGAGTCCGGCCCAGCGTGCCGGCGCCTCTTCCCTGATTGGCCACGAGCGCCGGACCAATCGGAGGAGCTGTTGTTCAGCCGCCGGACGCTCCCCTGCTGGGAAGGTGGCAAGATGGTGTTGGAGAGCACTATGGTTTGGTGAGCGGCTGCTATCTGGGTCCTCGAGGGTGGGCGGGGCGCGGGGCCGGGGTCGGGGGTGCGTGGAGCGGAGGCCTGCAGGGCCGGGGGCGCGGGCGGCGGCGCGGAGGTCTGGGCACGGGCGGGCGGGCGAGCGAGCCGGGCCGAGTCCTGAGTCATCCGCCGCGGCCGGAGAGCGCCGGGCCCCGGAGCCTGTGCGCCCGCTCCTCGGGGACCCCACGCGGCCCGCGGCTCTCCCTTGCGCTTCGTCGTGCTTACAGCTCGGAACCCCGCTTCGGGGTTGGAGCACGCACAGCGATTTTTAGTGGCTCGCCCACAAGTTACTCTGTGGTGGAGGCCAAGTGTCACCAGTGGGCAGGGCGCCTCCTGGCCGATGCACGGGCTCTCGTGACTTTCATACTGCGCTGAGGATTTACTCCCAGTTGGCTTAGAAACGGAGGACTTAAGATTTTGCAGGGGTTCAAGGTTATGTTTTATCTTGTGTTGTTGTTATTATTACTGATGCTGTGGCTCGAACCCAGGGCCTTGTGAATGCTGGGCAAGTGCTTTGTCACTACATCCCCTATGCATTTTTGTTGCTCTTGCCCTCCTCCTTTTTCTCTTTCCTTTCTTTCTTTCTTTTATTTATTTATTTTTGAGACTTTGTCGCTCACACTGTTTCCCAGGCTCGCCTTGTAATTTTTCATTTTGAAGCACATTTTCACCCAGATGGACAAGCTGCCCTTGAACTTGCAGTCCTTTGCCTCAGCCTCTCAAGTATCTGGGATTATAAACCTGAGCTACTCTAGGCCTGGCCCTTATTTGGGACTGGATAACACTGACAGAAAAATTATAAGTGGTATGCTGCTGCACTTGATTTGATAAATCAGGTTGATAATCCCAGCACTTGGAAGGTGAGGCAGAAGGATTGCCACTAGTTTGAGACAACCCAGGGCTATGAACCTGTGACAAAATAAAACAGTGGGAGCTGGGGACATGGCTTAGGGGGTAAGAGCACTTACTGCAGTAGGAGGGCCTGAGTTCCATCCGCAACACCCACATAAAAAGCCAAACATGAGGGCTGGAGAGTTGGTGCGGCAGTTAAGGCGCTTGCCTACAAAGCTTGAGGACTCTAGTTCTGTTTTCCAGTACCCACATAAAGCCAGATACACAAAGTAGCGAATGTATCTGAAGTTTGTTTGCAGTGGCTACAGGCCCTGGCATGCCGTTTAAAAATAAGAAAAAAGCGCTGGAGGGATGTCTTAGCAATTAAGGTGTTTGCCTGCAAAGCCAAAGGACCCTGATTTGATTCCCCAGGACCTATGTTAGCCAGATGCACAAGGGGGCTCATGCGTCTGGAGTTGGTTCACAGGGGCTGAGAGGTCGCAGGCACGCCTGTTCTCTGTCTCCCTCCCCTCTCTCTCTCTCTCTCTCTTTAAAAAAAAAATAAGAAAAGAGAATAAAAATTTAAAATGTCAAGCATGGTCATGCATTCCTGTAACCCCAGTCCTGGGGAGGGGGGAGGGGGCAGAGACAGGACAATTTCCTGGGCCCACTGGTCAGCCATTCGGAGCAAAACCCCAGCAGCGCCAGGTTCAGCAAGAGACTCCATCTCAAGACAAGCAGAAGAGCGATGGAGGAGGAGTCCTGATGCGGGCTCTGGCCTCCACACAGGGCGTATGCATCTGCGTATACACCACACACACACTTTAAAAAAAAAAGAGGGTAGGAAGCTGGCTAGGTGGGTAAAGACACTTGCTTAGCCTGCTGGCCTGGGCTCAATAAGTCATCCACGTAAACTAGACACAAAAAAATGGCACAAGCATCTGGTGTTCATTTGCAACAGCAAAAGGCCCTGGCATACCTATACACACAAATAAATGAACTAGGATGTCCGGTTAAATTTGAATTTCAGACAAAAAGTGCATCATTTTTTTGTTTGTTTATTTATTTATTTATTTTGAAGCAGGGTCTCACTCTAGCCCAGGCTGACCTGGAATTCACTATATAGTCTCAGGCTGGTCTTGAATTCACAGTGATCCTCCTACCTTCCTCTGCTGGCATTAAAAGAGTGTACCAACGCACCCATCCCCATTGGGTTATACTCTTTTTTTGTTGTTGTTTTTCAAGGTAGGGTCTCATTCTAGCCCAGGCTGACCTGGAATTCACTCTGTAGTCTTAGGGTGGCCTCGAACTCACGGTGATCCTACCTCTGCCTCTCGAGTGCTGGGATTAAAGGCGTGCGCCACCATGCCTGACTGGATTATACTCTTATGTCCCCTCTCTCTTCCCTCCTTCTACTAAGGGCACTTGGTTGCGCATATGTCTGGAGTTTGTTTGCAGTGGTTTAGAGACTGTAGCAACCATTCTCTCTTCTCTCTCTCTCATAATTAATTAGGGTTACTTGCTTGAATGTGGATGGGGGAATTATTATTATTGGTTTTTTTTTTTTCTTTTCAGTTTTTCGAGGTAGGGTCTTGCTGTAGCCCAGGCTGATCTGGAATTCACTATGTAGTCTCAGGATGGCCTTGAACTCACAACGATCCTATCTCTGCCTTCCAAGTGCTAGATTAAAGGCGTGTGCGATCATGCCCAGCTGACATTGGGGGAGTTATTTACAGAACATGGGCAGCTTATAAGTGGTTACACTGAAGAAAATGTGTCCTTCCCAGCAACTAGTAACTGCCAGTAGATTCTTAGATAGAGGTCCTGGATGGCCACTTCTGATTGAAAGCAAGGTAGATTAGAAAGAGGACATATTTAGAAGCTGGGCGTGGTGGCGCATGCCTTTAATCCCAGCACTTGGGAGGCAGAGGTAGGATGGCCATGAGTTTGAGACCACCCTGAGACTACATAGTGAATTCTAGGTTAGCTTGGGCTAGAGTGAAACCCTACCTTGAAAAACCAAAAAAAAAAAAGAGGACATATTTAGAATTAAAAAACCTGGGTTTGAGTTGGAGAGATTGCTTAGTGGTTAAGGTGTTTGCCTGCAAAGCCAAAGGACCCGGGTTCACTTCCCCAGGACCCACGCAGGGACAAATGCACAAAGTAGTGCATGCATCTGGAATTTGTTTGCAGTGGCTGGTGTACCCATTCTGTTTCTGTCTGCCTCTTCCTTTCTTTCTTTGTCTCACTCAACTAACTAAATAAATATGAATAAAAAATTTATTTGCAAGCAGAAAGAGAGATGGTAGTACCAGGGCCTCCAGCCACTGCAAATGAACTTCACAGTATGTGCCACTTTGTGCATCTGGTTGTATGTGGGTCCTGGGGAATCGAACCCTGGGTTGGCACCCTTTGCGAGCAAGTGTCTTTAGCTGCTGAGAATCTCAGCTCCGATTCTGCTGACTTTGCCTTTCTTGGTTATAGGTGGGTTGTAGTTACAGATGCACATGCCACTATTACAAGCAGGGTGTAATCCCAGTACTTGGGAAGTTGATCCTGGATGATTGCCATGAGTTCAAGGCCAGCCTGGTCTATCTAGTAAATTCAGGATAGCCTGGGCCACAAAGTGAGATCCTCTCTCTGAAAAAAAAAGGTATCACTTGATTCTACTTCAAAAAGACAAAGCCTTTGCTCTACCAGAGCGCGCCTCACAGGGTATTGAAGGGATCCAGGGTCTGTAGAGAGTGACTGAGAGACTCCTCCAACAATGTTCTCTCTCCTTCACCCCTCACCTGACAGCGTGGACAACAGTGAGTACATGCGGAATGGAGACTTCCTACCCACCCGGTTACAGGCCCAACAGGATGCCGTCAACATCGTATGTCATTCAAAGACCCGCAGCAACCCTGAGAATAATGTGGGCCTCATCACACTGGCCAAGTATGTGGGACAGAGGAAGTGGGGGTTGGAGGGTGGGTGCTGGTTTGCCTGTGGCAACACTTGTAGGTGTGGCCTTTGTTGATTCTACCAGGCTGCTTTACTGTCACCCCCCCACACACACACTGTCTCCTTCACCATGCACTGAAAATGTGAACAGTAGCTTTTTTTTTTTTTTTTAATATTTATTTATTTGAGAGAGACACAGAAATAGGCAGGTAGAGAGAGAGAGAGAATGGGTGCGCCAGGGCCTCCAGCCGCTGCAAACGAACTCCAGATCGTGCACCTTGTGCACTTACGTGGTCCTGGAGAATTGAACCTCGAACCGGGGTCCTTAGGCTCCATAGCTTTTAAGCCATCTCTCCAGCCCCAGTAGCTTGTTTTTAAGCATGTAGCCCTGGATGGCCTTGAACTGGACAAATTGAATCCCTTGGCCTTGAACTTAGGGTGCTCTTTCTGCTTTTGTCTCCTAAGTACTGGTATTACAGACCTGTGCTACTGTGCATGCCTGGCTTACCTTTTGCTTTTTTTTCTGTGCTAAGGGCCTCATGCGCTCAGCAGCTGCTCCACCATGGACCTGCAGCCTCAGTCCCTTTTGAATTTTTTTTCCCCCAAGATAGGGACTCACTCTAGCTCAGGCTGACCTGGGTCTCACTCTGTAGTCCCAGACTGGCCTGGAACTCATGGTGATCCTCCTATCTCTGCCTCCTAAGTGTTGTGATTAAAGGTGTGCGCCACCATGCCCAGCCACGAGCTTTCACTCTAATAAGTTCATGACTGAACCTCAGCCATTGGATAAATGTCATAGGTTTTCAGTTTTATAAAGATAATGAGGAGCTGAAACTTCTCACCAGGAAATTTCCCTCATGTGAAAGTTATTAAAAAGATATTGAGGTAATTAGTGAGAACACTGGTGAGGAAAATCTGTGTTAGTGAAAATTTGAGGGCTGGAGAGATGGCTTAGGGGTTAAGCAATTGCCTGTGAAGCCTAAGGAGCCCCGGTTCAAGGCTCGATTTCCCCAGAACCCATTTAAGCCAGATGCACAAGGTGACAAATGCATCTGGAGTTTGTTAGTAGTGGCTGGGGGCCCTGGCATGCCCATTCTTTATCTGCCTCTTTCTCTCTCTGTCTCTTGCTTTCAAAATAAAATAGAATAAAATAAAATAATATAAATAATAAAATAAATAAATTTAAAAATTTGAAATTAAATATTTATTTATTTTACTACTTTTATTTTCAAGGTAGGGTCTCACTCTAATCCAGGCTGGCCTGGAACTCACAGTAATCCTCCTCCTCTTATTTTGCTGTACAGCTCAGAATGACTCATGCTCTTGTCTCCACCTCTCAAGTGCTGAGATTACAGGTGTGTGTCACCACACCTGGTTTATGTTGTGCTTGAGATCAAACCAAGGATTTCATGCATGCTAGTCTAGGCTCATGAGTAGGGTTACTCACTGGACACGTACCCCAATTACACTAGACTAGCTCTCCTATGAGCCCCACAGGTCTGAGTGCTGGAGCCATAGGCATGCACCACCACCTTTGGCATTTTACGTGGTTCTTACTCCTGTGAGGCAAGCATCCACAGCTCCTCACCATTGTTTGTATCGAGATAGGGTCTCACTGTCTCATTGTAACCCAGACCTCACAGTGATCCTCCTACCTCTGCTCCCTAGAGCTAGGATTTAAGGTGTGCCCCACTACGCCTGGCTGCTGCTTTCCCTCTCCTTCCCCTCCCTCCCTTCCTTCCTCCCCTCCCTCCCCTTCCTCCCCCTCCCTCCCTCCCCCCTCCTCCCCCCCCTCCTCCCTCCCTTCCTTCCTTCCTTCCTTGAGACAGAGAGAAGGAGAGGAAGACAGATAGAGAATGGGCGCGCCAGCAGTGTCTCAGGTGCTGAGAACGAAATCCAGATGTGTGCGCCCCCTTGTGGTCAAGTGCGGCATTGCGCCCTTGCGTCACTTTGCATCTGGCTAAACGTGGGACCTGGAGATTGGAACCAGTGTTCTTAGGCTTAGGAGGGAGGCGCCTTAACTGCTAAGCCATCTCTCCAGCCCTCTTTCTTTTTTAGATGAGGAAAGCATTTGATTTTTAAATTTTGTTTCCTTATTCCTTTGTGTATGTGTGTGTAGGTGTGCTAGGGTCTCTTGCTTCTGCAAATGAATGACCATTGGTTTTACATGGGTGTCTTGGGAATTGAATCCTGGCTGCAAGATTTGTAACACATGCATCTGGAGTTTGTTAGTAGTGGCTGGGGGCCCTGGCATGCCCATTCTTTATCTGCCTCTTTTCTCTCTCTGTCTCTTGCTCTCAAAATAAAATAGAATAAAATAAAATAATATAAATAATAAAATAAATAAATTTTTTAAATTGAAATTAAATATTTATTTATTTTACTACTTTTATTTTCAAGGTAGGGTCTCACTCTAACCCAGGCTGGCCTGGAACTCACAGTAATCCTCCTCCTCTTATTTTGCTGTACAGCTCAGAATGACTCATGCTCTTGTCTCCACCTCTCAAGTGCTGAGATTACAGGTGTGTGTCACCACACCTGGTTTATGTTGTGCTTGAGATCAAACCAAGGATTTCATGCATGCTAGTCTAGGCTCATGAGTAGGATTACTCACTGGACTAGCTCTCCCGTGAGCCCCACAGGTCCGAGTGCTGGAGTCATAGGCATGCACCACCACCTTTGGCATTTTACGTGGTTCTTACTCCTGTGAGGCAAGCATCCACAGCTCCTCACCATTGTTTGTATCGAGATAGGGTCTCACTGTCTCATTGTAACCCAGACCTCACAGTGATCCTCCTACCTCTGCTCCCTAGAGCTAGGATTTAAGGTGTGCCCCACTACGCCAGGCTGCTGCTTTTCCCTCCCTCCCTCCCTCCCTTCCTTCCCCCTCCTCTTCCTTCCTTCCCCCTCCTCCCCTTCTAACCCCCTCCTCCCCTTCCCCCTTCCCCCTCCCCCCTTCCTCCTCCCCTCCTCCTCCCTCCCTCCTTCCTTCCTTCCTTCCTTGAGACAGAGAGAGAAGGAGAGGAAGACAGATAGAGATGGGTGCGCCAGCAGTGTCTCAGCTGCTGAGAACGAAATCCAGATGTGTGCGCCCCCTTGTGGTCAAGTGCGGCATTGTGCCCTTGCGTCACTTTGCATCTGGCTAAATGTGGGACCTGGAGATTGGAACCAGTGTTAGGCTTAGGAGGCAGGCGCCTTAACTGCTAAGCCATCTCTCCAGCCCGCTTTCTTTTTTAGATGAGGAAAGCATTTGACTTTTAAATTTTGTTTCCTTATGCCTTTGTGTATGTGTGTGTAGGTGTGCTAGGGTCTCTTGCTTCTGCAAATGAATGGCCATTGGTTTTACATGGGTGTCTTGGGAATTGAATCCTGGCTGCAAGATTTGTAAGTAAGCACCTTTAACCACTTGAGCCATCTCCCCAGCCTTCCATACTATATTTTCTACATATTTTTATTTATTTATTTATTTATTAGAGACAGAGGGAGGGAGAGAGAGAGGGAGAGTGAGAATGGGTGCGCCAGGGCCTCTAGCCACTGCAAAGGAACTCCAGACGCATGCAACATGTGCATCTGGCTTATGTGGGACCTGGAGAATTGAACTGGGGTTTTTAGGCTTCGCAGGCATACTCCTAAACCGCTAAGCCATCTCTCCAGCCCCATGCTGTATTTTAAAGTTAATAGAAAATGATTTGGAAGCCGGGTGTGGTAGTGCATGCCTTTAATCCCAGCACTCAAGAGGCAGAGGTAGGAAGATCACCATGAGTTTGTGAGTTCAAGGCCACCCTGAGACTATGTAGTGAATTCCAAGTCAGCCTGGGCTAGAGTGACAGCCTACCTTAAAAAAAAAAAATAAATAAAATAAAATAAAATAGAGAGAGAGAGATTTGGGATGATCAGAGCCCACACCTTGTTGCCCCCAAAAGTGTTTTGTTTTAGGAACTGATAATCCTTATGTGAATAACCTCTCATGCCATATATATGTGTTAGCTGAAAAATGGGTCTAAAAGTAGACAGGATGAGACAATACAAAGTAGTATGTGTAACTTATCTTGGAGGATTCCCAGGGCCCTCTGGAGCAAGATGGGGTGAGAGGATTTTGTGAGAAGCCTTGGGAGGTGGAGGACAGGTTTCTTATCAACTAGTCCCTTATGCTGTACTTGGTATATGCAAATACTCGTAATTTGATTAAGAAGAAAGGGTAGGGCTGGAGAGATGGCCTAGTGGTTAAGGCGCCTGCCTGCTAAGCCTAAGAATGCCAGTTCCAATCTCCAGGTCCCACGTTTAGCCAGATGCAATGAAGCAAGGGCGCACAAGGGGGCGCAGGCATCTGGATTTCGTTTGCAGCAGCTAAGAGGCTGCTGGCATGCCCCATCTCTATCTGTATCCCTCTTCCTCTCTCCCTGTCTCTCCAAGGAAAAAGGAAAGGAAGGAAGGAAGGGAGGGAGGAAAGAAAGAATATAGCCAGGTGTGTATCCCAGCACCTGGATGATGGAGGTAGGAGGATCAGGAATTCAATCAAGGCCAGCCTGAACTATAGAATACCCTGTCTCAAAAAGTTGTTAAGCCAGTCATGGTGGTGTATACCTTTAATCCCTGGGCTAGAGTGAGACCCTACCTTGAAAAACCAAAAAAAGGGGCTGGAGAAATGGCTTAGTGGTTAAGGCGTTTGCCTGTGAAGCCAAAGAGTCCCAGTTCGGTTCTCCAGGACCCACGTAAGCCAGATGCACAAGGAGCACATGCACCTGGAGTTTGTTTGCAGTGGCTAGAAACCCTGGCATGCCTATTCTCTCTCTGTTCTCCTCTCTGCTATCTCTCTCTCTGCTTGCAAATAAATAAATAAATAAATAAAAAATTTTAAAAAAAGGAAGGAAGAAAAAGTTGTTAAGGGTTGGAGAGACCGTGCATGTGTCGACATACCTGGTGGTATACAACTGTAATCTCAATGTTGAACATTCAGGGACCGAAGTGGTAGGATCACCACAAATCCAAAGCCAGCGTGGTGTCAGTAAGCAAGCAAACGGTGCGGGAGACGGTTTAGCTTGCTGCAAGCATGAGAGCCGAGACCACCTGAGCTTAGTCCCCAGGATCCCCACGAGTAGCTGGGCGTAGTTGCTCACATTTGTTGCCCCAGTAGGAGCGGAGACTGCAGAACATGTGGGCCTCACTGACTGAAAACAGCTGCTCCAAGTCAGAAAGATGCTGTCAAGGAAATGCATGGGTGTGATAGAGGAAGGGCACCTGACATTCTTCTCTGGCCTCCCACACGCCTGCAAGTGCATCTGTGCAACATGTACATACACCACAACACACACACTACACAAACAAAAACCAAAATGGAGGTCACTGTTATTTTTAGGATCAGAAAGAAAAGATGATTGAGACATGATAAGAGGTACCTGTGCTGACCTGGACTCACTGAAATGCTTTGCTCACACTCCAGTGACTGTGAAGTGCTGACCACACTCACCCCAGACACCGGTCGCATCCTCTCCAAGCTCCACACTGTCCAACCCAAGGGCAAGATCACCTTCTGCACTGGCATCCGCGTGGCCCATGTGAGTCCACTGGCTCCCTTTGGTTGTCCCTCCCTGCTCAGGATTAATGATCATTCATTTCTCTCTGGAGTCGTGAGCTCGACCTAGAGGAAACTTACCTGCAATAGAGGAGAGGGTGTGATGAGTTTAGGATCATTGAGAACTAACCCTCCCTTTGCGTTTTTGAGGTAGGGTCTCAGGCTGACCTGGAATTTACTATGTAGTCTCAGGGTGGCCTCGAACTCATGGCAATCCTCCTACCTCTGCCTCCCTTTTTTATCCACAGGAGGTATGGCAAGAAGGGAGGTTTTATATATTACGTGGGCATGATGGTAGACTGAGGTATTTGGCAAGTGTAAGGGGATAAAAGGAGTGGAGTGCACAGGGAAGAGCGAGGTGATTCCCGTGTTGACTGAGGAATTCTTCTTCCCAAGCTGGCTCTGAAGCACCGGCAGGGCAAGAATCACAAGATGCGCATCATCGCCTTTGTGGGCAGCCCCGTGGAGGACAACGAGAAGGATGTGAGTGCGCAGTTGTGATGAGTCTTCCTGCGCTTAGAGCCAGCAAAGGCCCTGGGCTCCTGGCTTGGGGGAGAAGTGGATATGCAATTTCACTGTTTGTGTTGGGGGATATCAAGTTGCTGTGTGCTTTTATTAGGATAGTGCATTCCTCTCACAATGTGAAAGAGACTTTGATGTTTCTACCTTTCTTCTCAGCTGGTAAAACTTGCCAAACGCCTGAAGAAAGAAAAAGTGAATGTTGATATTATCAATTTTGGGGAAGAGGTGAGTCAGGAGTGTGGGGCATTGGCTTTGGTTGCCCGCACCAGCGAGTAGCTGCACACAGCTGTAGACTGAGGAGCAAGGAGTGAAGTGTCCTGTCTGCCCAATGATCTCCCCTCCCAGGAGGTGAACACGGAGAAGCTGACAGCTTTCGTGAACACACTGAATGGCAAGGACGGAACTGGCTCTCATCTAGTGACGGTTCCCCCGGGGCCGAGCCTGGCTGACGCTCTCATCAGTTCTCCCATTCTGGCTGGTGAAGGTGGTGCTATGCTGGGTCTTGGTGCCAGTGACTTTGAATTTGGAGTAGATCCCAGTGCTGATCCTGAACTGGCCCTGGTAAGTAAATGTTGACCCTAGGGTCCCATCGTTTTCCATGACCCTTTTTTTACTTCCTCTTCCCTGTAATTCTGCCTGATTTCTAGGGACACCAGTGTAAGAATCCAGTATGTTCATTTTTCCTCACTAAACCCCAGGCTTTTCCCAACTCCTTCCTTTTCCCTGCACCACTTCTCAGCCTTCTAACATCTCCACACCCTCGGCTGACTTCCTCGGCCCACAGCCAGGATGAGGCTGGGGCATGGCTGATCTTGCTTTGCTCTTCGCCAGGCCCTTCGTGTTTCGATGGAGGAGCAGCGGCAGCGGCAGGAGGAGGAGGCGCGGCGCGCTGCTGCAGCTTCCGCGGCTGAAGCTGGAATCCCTGCGGCTGGGGCTGAAGGTGAAAGAGGTGGTATCTGAAGTCCTGAGCCTGAGGGTGCTTGCTGTGGACAGCCGGGGTGGAGTGGGGAGGTCTGGGAAGCTTGCCTGAGGGGATGGCCTGGGGCGAGATCTGTGTGGACTGTGGCACCTTCCACCATGCGCTTTCATTTCTTTTCCCAGACTCAGACGATGCTCTGCTGAAGATGACCATCAGCCAGCAGGAGTATGGCCGCGCTGGGCTCCCTGACCTGAGCAGCATGACTGAGGAAGAGCAGATTGCCTATGCCATGCAGATGTCCCTACAAGGAGCAGGTGAGGGTCGGCATGGGTGAAGCACTGGGCAAGGCTGGGGGAGGAGGAGCAGGTGAGGGTCGGCCTGGGTGAAGCGCTGGGCAAGGCTGGGGGAGGAGGAGCAGGTGAGGGTCGGCCTGGGTGAAGCGCTGGGCAAGGCTGGGGGAGGAGGAGCAGGTGAGGGTCGGCCTGGGTGAAGCGCTGGGCAAGGCTGGGGGAGGAGGAGCAGGTGAGGGTCGGCCTGGGTGAAGCGCTGGGCAAGGCTGGGGGAGGAGGAGCAGGTGAGGGTCTGCGTGGGTGAAGTGCTGGGCAAGGCTGGGGGAGGAGGAGCAGGTGAGGGTCGGCCTGGGTGAAGCGCTGGGTAAGGCTGGGGGTGGAGGAGCAGGTGAGGGTCGGCCTGGGTGAAGCGCTGGGCAAGGCTGGGGGAGGAGGAGCAGGTGAGGGTCGGCCTGGGTGAAGCACTGGGCAAGGCTGGGGGAGGAGGAGCAGGTGAGGGTCGGCCTGGGTGAAGTGCTGGGCAAGGCTGGGGGAGGAGGAGCAGGTGAGGGTCGGCTGGGTGAAGTGCTGGGCAAGGCTGGGGGAGGAGGAGCAGGAACAGAGCCCACTGCTGCTCTCCTTTCCTCAGAGTTTGCTCAAGCAGAATCAGCGGACATTGATGCCAACTCAGCCATGGACACATCTGAGCCAGTCAAGGTGAGAGCCGGCAGTGACCCTGATCCCGCCAGGTTTGAAATCCCATTGTCTTCACCTCCTCAGCCTTCCTTTAAGAGCGAGACCGTTCCTCCCTCGGGACTTCATAGATGTTGAGGAGCAAAGGAAACACATGGATGTGTGTTTCTTGTATGTGAGCCTTGCTAAGGCAACTCTGGTCCATTTGAAAAATGCCCTGTAGTCTGGTTGTCCTTCCTTGCTAATAGGAATGGTCTGTAGCATGCCATCCTCCTAGAACATGAAACCGGTCTGGGAAAAGACGGAGTCCTGGTGTTCCGACCTCAGGAAGGCTGACTGTGGTGGTGTCTCCTTAGTGATAAACGTCCCCATGCATGTCATCTGTGGACATTGTCTTGCTGGCTTGGCCTGTCCACCCTGGCCAAAGTGCTGCAGCCCACATATTCAGCTCCTGCCCTCACAGCAGCTGGCTTGCTGCCACCCGCGCTCCCCCAGCTTGCGCTGCCTCTTCTTTTCAGGAGGAGGAGGATTACGACGTGATGCAGGACCCCGAGTTCCTTCAGAGTGTGCTTGAGAACCTTCCAGGTGTGGACCCCAACAATGAAGCCATTCGAAATGCCATGGGCTCTCTGGCCTCCCAGGCCACTAAGGATGGCAAGAAGGACAAGAAAGAGGAAGAAAAGAAGTGAGACTGTGGAGGGGTAGGGTAGCCGAATCTGCTCAGGGGACTGCACATGATGGAGCTGGACGTAGATGTAGATGTGCTATCTACAACCTTTACACCTAATAAAGCTTGGCAAGTTTTTTTTCTTTGTTCTTTTCCTTTTTTCTTGGAACACGGGCAGTTTTGCCTTTGGAGGAGAGCAAAGCCTTTCTGCTCTGTCTCCATCCCTGACAGTTCCCCTAGTCAGGTGGTTTTCTTTAGTCATTAAGGGAGGTTTTGGGGGCTGGCGAGATGGCTTAGAAGTTAAGGCACTTGGCTGACCTGGAATTCACTGTGTAGTCTCAGGATGGCCTCAGATGAAAAAGGCACCCTCACAATCGATACCAGAGAACTTTTAAAAAATCATAGGGACATACAATAAGAGCATATACTCCACTGAGTTTGAAAATCTGAACGAAATGGATGATTTCCTCAATTTATATGACCTACCTAAATTAAATCAAGATGAGATTAATCATTTAAATAGATCTATCAAAAAAAAATAAAAAATAAAAATAAAAAGCTGGGCGTGGTGGCGCACGCCTTTAATCCCAGCACTCGGGAGGCAGAGGTAGGAGGATCGCCGTGAGTTCAAGGCCACCCTGAGACTACATAGCTAATTCCAGGTCAGCCTGGACCAGAGTGAGACCCTACCTCGAAAAACCAAAATAAATAAATAAATAAATAAAAATAGATCTATAACAACATGGAGATCTAAGCAGTTATAAAAAATCTCCCAACCACCCTGAGACTACATAGTGAATTCCAGGTCAGCCTGAGCCAGAGTGAGACCCTACCTCGAAAAACAAAAAAAAAAAAAAAAAAAAAAAAAAAATCTCCCAACTAAAAAAAGTCCAGGCCCAGATGGATTCACTGGTAAATTTTACAAGACCTTCATGGAAGAACTAACCCCAATGCGTCTTAAACTTTTCCATAAAATAGAAGAGGAAGGAATCCTACCAAACTCCTACAAAGCCAAGCATCACTGTGATCCCAAAACCAGACAAAGACAGAACAAAAAAAGAAGCCGAGCGTGGTGGCGCACGCCTTTAATCCCAGCACTCAGGAGGCAGAGGTAGGAGGATCGCCGAGAGTTCGAGGCCACCCTGAGAATACATAGTTAATTCCAGGTCAGTCTGGACCAGAGTGAGACCCTACCTTGCAAAACCAAAAAAAAAAAAAAAAAAAAAAAAAAAAAAATTACAGACCAATCTCCCTCATGAACATAAATGCAGAAATTCTCAACAAAATAATGGCAAACAGGATACAAAAATAGATCATTCACCTGACCAAGTAGGTTTTATGCCAGAGATGGCTGGGATGGTTCAGCATATGGTGTTTTTGGCAGTACGGTCTTACCATTAACCTTTGGTGGGTCATCAAGTACTCTGACAGAAATCTGTCTTCTTTTGGGAAACCTTGTAGGTCTCTCTGATCAACAGCTCATTGTGGTGTTAACCACATGCTGGTACTGGGAGATTTTTTTTTTCTTCAAGGTAGCCCAGGCTGTCCTTGAACTCTCTCTGTAGTTCCAGGATGGTCTTGACCTCATAGTGATCTGTCTCCCACATGCTGGGATTAAAGACATGTACTATCTCATCCAGCCCCACTGTTGCGGTCCCCCCTAAGGCCAGCCCAGGAGGGACGGCAGGGTGTCTGCCGAGTTGGGGTGAGTAGCGCAGAGTCACGACACAGACTCCGGGAGTTAGGTGGAAGCAGCAGAGGGCGAGCTGCCGCAAACTTGTTTATTGAGGAAGTGCACATGGGTTTTAAGGGGCTTGGCTGGCTAATCATTGTATGGGGTGGTCCCCCTTTTTGTGACCAATGACAGCCTGTCTCTGGACAGGACATCTCGTAGCAGGCTTCTCGTGAGCATGGGACTGTAGCTGTTGTTACACCAGGCCTGCGCAGAACGCCATGTTTACAGAAGCCACTTCCCGTTTTCTTCTGCCATGCGGTCTGGCCAGGACCAGGCCTGTATTGTGCCATACACCCCACCATCTTTTTGTTTGTTTTGTTTTGTTTTTCGAGGTAGGGTCTCGCTCTAGTTCAGGCTGACCTGGAATTCACTATGTAGTCTCAGAGTGGCCTTGAACTCATGGTGATCCTCCTTACGTCTGCCTCCTGAGTGCTGAGATTAAAGGCGTGTGCCACCAGACCTGGCCCCAGCACCTTAAAAAAGTCATATATATATATATTTCTAAAGAGAGAGGGAGATTCTACCTCAAAAAAAAAAACTTACATTAGAGGACATAACTCTGAGGCAGAGGCTTCTAAATTTCCTTACTTCTAAATTTCCACTGAATATCAACTCTCAAAACTTTTTTTTTTGATGTAGGTCTCACTCTAGCCCAGGCTGACCTGGAATTCACTCTGTATTCTCAGGGTGCCCTAGAACTCACGGCGCTCCTCCTCCTACCTCTTCCTCCCAAGTACTGGGATTAAAGGCATGCGCCACCACTCCCAGCTTCAAAACCTTTTTGTTTGTTTTTTCAAGGTAGGGTCTCACTTTAGTCCAGGCTGTCTTGGAATTCACAACGTACTCTCAGGGTGAACTTAAATTCACTGTGATCCTCCTACCTCTGCCTTCTGAATGCTGAGATTAAAAAGGCATGTGCCACGACACCTAGCTCAAATTTTCTTATTTCCAGAAATTTCAATTAATTCCCTATCCAAGTTAACAATTTCTTCTTCCTTTTTTTGTTTTTTTGAGGTAGGGTTTCACTCTAGCCCAGGCTGACTTGGGGCTCACTATGTAGTTTCAGGGTGGCCTTGAACTCATGGTGATCGACCTACCTCTGCCTCCCAAATGCTGGGATTAAAGGCGTGTGCTACCATGACTGGCTCCTTACTTTAAAAAAATATTTTATTATTATTTGTTTTGTTTTGTTTTTTTCGTTTTTTCGAGGTAGGGTCTCACTCTAACTCAGGCTGAGCTGTAATTCACTTGGTAGTCTCTGGGTGGCTTTGAACTCACAGCGATCCTCCTACCTCTGCCTCCCAAATGCTGGGATTAAAGGCATGTGCTACCACGCCTGGCCATTATTTTGTTTTATTTTTATTTTTTTATTTTTTGTTTTTTCAAGGTAGGGTCTCACTCTAGCACAGGCTGACCTGGAATTCCCTATGTAGTCTCAGGGTGGCCTCGAACTCTCGGCGATCCTCCTACCTCTGCCTCCCAAGTGCTGGGATTAAAGGCATGTGCCACCACGCCTGGCTCCTGACTTATTTTTTATTTATTTGTTAGAGGATGGACGTGCCAGGGCTTCCCGCCACTGCAAACAAACTCCAGATGCATGTGCCACCTTGCACAGCTGGCTTAAGTGGGTTCTGGGGAATCAAATCGAGGTCCTTTGGCTTTGCAGGCAAACACCTTAACTGCCACCACACCCAGCTCTTCCTTACTTTTATAGATAGCATTTATTATTTCCTTACCTCCCACCTATGTTATTGTTTTCAAAATTAGACATGATATATATATATATATATTTTTTTTGGTTTTGCAAGGTAGGGTCTCACTCTGGTCCAGGCTGACCTGGAATTCACTATGTCGTCTCAGGGTGGCCTCGAACTCTCAGTGATCCTCCTACCTCTGCCTCCCGAGTGCTGGGATTAAAGGCGTGTGCCACCACACCCGGCTTAGACATGATATTTATGTCACCTGTAAATGTCACATGGCATACAAGAAAATTCATTGTAGATATATAATAACCAGATCATAATGGCTAATGGATTTTTTTTTTTTTTTTTTTTTTTTTTCGAGGTAGGGTCTCATTCTAATCCAGGCTGACCTGGAATCATTATGTAGTCTCAGGGTGGCCTAACTCATGTTGATCTTCCTACCTCTGCCTCCCAAATGCTGGGAATAAAGGCTTGCGCCATCATGCCCAGTTTAAAGAGTTTTGTGTGGGGGGGGGGGTGGCTAATAGATTTAACATGGTGTGGGAGTGTCTTTCATAATGGCTCTGATTAGTATCACTTTCGTGAAGAGCCGCCTCCTGCCTGTTCAGCATCATCTGTAACAGATGCTCAAAGAAAGTCTCTTTTTTTTTTTTTAATAATTTCTTTTTATTTATTTATTTGAGAGAGGGAAAGAGGCAGAGAGAGGGAGAGGGAGAGAATGGGTGCACCAGGGCTTCCAGCCATTGCAAACGAACTCCAGATGCATGCACCCCTTGTGTATCTGGCTTACGTGTGTCCTGGAGAATCGAACCGGGATCCTTTAGCTTTGCAGGCAAGTGCGTGGCAACAGCTAAGCCATCTCTCCAGCCCTCAAAGAAAGTCTCTTAACCACATGGAACAACAGCCTGCCATGTGCCCAAAGTGCAAAGTGAAGTTTGGCTCATGAGGAACCAGAAGCTGAGGCTCCCACACCTGTGTGACTAGAACGTCAACGATGGACTGCAGCAATTGTGGAGAAGTAAAGGTTACCAGTGTCCAGCCAAAATTATTTGGGGCTATATTATATTATTTATATATTATATGTATTATTTGTCGCCTTTAAAACAGCCACCTTGGGCTGGAGAGATGGCTTAGCAGTTAAGGCGCTTGCCTGCCTTAACTTAATGATTCAAATCACATTTGAATCTTGGGGTCCCACATAAGCCAGACGCACAGTGACACAAGCACACAATGCTGCACATGCACCCAAGGGGGCACACACATCTGGAGTTCTTTGGTAGCAGCTGAAGGCTCTAGCATGCCCATTCTCTTTGCCTCTTTCTCTCCCTCTCAAATAAATAAAAATAATAAATAATAAATCAGCCACCTTGTTGGGCGTGGTGGCGCTTCCCTTTAATCCCAGCACTCGGGAGGCAGAGGTAGGAGGATCACCATGAATTCCAGGACAGCCTTGGCTAGAGCGAGACCCTGCCTCAAAACTGCCCTCCCATCCTCACTCCCCAATAAAGAAGAAGCCTAAAACAGCCACCTTATCTTCCTCTGTACATGACTGGGTATCTCTGTGAGCAGCTGAGGCAGCTGTTGTTCTGGGTTATAGTCTTTATAGACATCTCCCTATTAAGTTCGACATATCTGTGAGAAGCAACCAAAAAAGGTGTTGCTTGCACAGCCTGATTGCTCAGGTTTAATTCATACAAGAAAATTCATTGTAGATATATAATAACCAGATCATAATGGCTAATGGATTCTTTTTTTTTTTTTTTTTTTTTTTTTTCGAGGTAGGGTCTCATTTCTAATCCAGGCTGACCTGGAATCATTATGTAGTCTCAGGGTGGCCTAACTCATGTTGATCTTCCTACCTCTGCCTCCCAAATGCTGGGAATAAAGGCTTGCGCCATCATGCCCAGTTTAAAGAGTTTTGTGGGGGGGGGGGGAGGGGGTGGCTAATAGATTTAACATGGTGTGGGAGTGTCTTTCATAATGGCTCTGATTAGTATCACTTTCGTGAAGAGCCGCCTCCTGCCTGTTCAGCATCATCTGTAACAGATGCTCAAAGAAAGTCTCTTTTTTTTTTTTAATAATTTCTTTTTATTTATTTATTTGAGAGAGGGAAAGAGGCAGAGAGAGGGAGAGGGAGAGAATGGGTGCACCAGGGCTTCCAGCCATTGCAAACGAACTCCAGATGCATGCACCCCCTTGTGTATCTGGCTTACGTGTGTCCTGGAGAATCGAACCGGGATCCTTTAGCTTTGCAGGCAAGTGCCGTAACAGCTAAGCCATCTCTCCAGCCCTCAAAGAAAGTCTCTTAACCACATGGAACAACAGCCTGCCATGTGCCCAAAGTGCAAAGTGAAGTTTGGCTCATGAGGAACCAGAAGCTGAGGCTCCCACACCTGTGTGACTAGAACGTCAACGATGGACTGCAGCAATTGTGGAGAAGTAAAGGTTACCAGTGTCCAGCCAAAATTATTTGGGGCTATATTATATTATTTATATATTATATGTATTATTTGTCGCCTTTAAAACAGCCACCTTGGGCTGGAGAGATGGCTTAGCAGTTAAGGCGCTTGCCTGCCTTAACTTAATGATTCAAATCACATTTGAATCTTGGGGTCCCACATAAGCCAGACGACAGTGACACAAGCACACAATGCTGCACATGCACCCAAGGGGGCACACATCTGGAGTTCTTTGGTAGCAGCTGAAGGCTCTAGCATGCCCATTCTCTTTGCCTCTTTCTCTCCTCTCAAATAAATAAAAATAATAAATAATAAATCAGCCACCTTGTTGGGCGTGGTGGCGCTTCCCTTTAATCCCAGCACTCGGGAGGCAGAGGTAGGAGGATCACCATGAATTCCAGGACAGCCTTGGCTAGAGCGAGACCCTGCCTCAAAACTGCCCTCCCATCCTCACTCCCCAATAAAGAAGAAGCCTAAAACAGCCACCTTATCTTCCTCTGTACATGACTGGGTATCTCTGTGAGCAGCTGAGGCAGCTGTTGTTCTGGGTTATAGTCTTTATAGACATCTCCCTATTAAGTTCGACATATCTGTGAGAAGCAACCAAAAAAGGTGTTGCTTGCACAGCCTGATTGCTCAGGTTTAATTCCTCAGTACACACTTAGGAAGTCAGACCCCCAAAATGGTGCACAAATCTGGCATTCATTTGCAGTGGCAAGAGGCCGTGGTGCACGATTACATATACATACATAAATACACACAAAGTACAGATATTTTCTTTTAATAAATTTTATTTATTTATTTATTTGCAAGCAGAGAGAGAAAGAGAAGAGAGACAGAGAGGGAGTGGGTATGCCAGGGCCTCTAGCTACTGCAAATAAACTCGAGTCATGTGCCCCTTGTGCATCTGGTTTATGTGGGTCCTTGAGAATTGAATCTGGGTCCTTTGGCTTTGCAGCCAAATGCCTTAACCACTAAGCCCCAGATAGTTCTTATTAATCTCCCTTAATATTACTTGTAGTACATTTCTTTTGACTGATCAATATTAATGCATTATTATTAATTAAAATCCAGTTTAGGGCTGGAGGGATGGCTTAGCAGTTAAGGCACTTGCCTACAAAACCAAAGGACCCAGGTTTGGTTCCCCACAACCCACGTAAGCCAGACGCACAAGATTGCGCATGCATCTGGAGTTTGCAGTGGCTGGAGGCCATGGCACACCCATTCTCTCTCTTTCTCTCCAGGTTTTTTCGTTTTATTTTTTGGTTTTCTAGGTAGGGTCTCACTCTAGTTCAGACTGACCTGGAATTCACTGTGTAGCTTCAGGGTGGCTTTGAACTCACAGTGATCCTCCTACCTCTGCCTCCCAAGTGCTGGGATTAAAGGCGTGTGCCACCACACCCGGCTTATATCCTCTTGGATTTTGATTAGCACTCCACCATTCCTTTACTCAGTCTCTTCCCTTGACCTTACTTAGGCCTTTTCACCTCCATTAATCTGACCTTCTACTTACATATATACAATCCTATTAAATCCCTATTTTATTTTTTTTAAATTATTTTATTTATTTTTGGAGAGAGACACAGAGAGAGACAGACAGAGAGGGAGAAGGAGACAGAGAATGGGCGTGCCAGCAGTCTCAGCTGCTGACCTATTTCATTTTTAAAATTTTATTTATTTTGGTTTTTCGAGGTAGGGTCTTGCTCTAGCCCAGGCTGACCTGGAATTCACTATGTAGTCTCAGGGTGGCCTTGAATTCACAGTGATCCTCCTACATCTGCCTCCCGAATGCTGGGATTAACGGCAGGCGCCACCATGCCTGGCCTAAATTTTTAAAATTTGAGAGAGAGAAAGAGGTATATATAAAGAGAGAATGGGTGCGCCAAGGCCTTCAGCCACTGTAACGGAACTCCAGATGCGTGCACCACCTTGAGTATCTGGCTTACATAGGTCCTGGAGAACCAAACCTAGTCCATTCGCTTTGCAGGCAAATGTCTTAACTGCTACACCATCTCTCCAGCCCTCAAATTTTTTATTTGCAAGGAGAGAGAGAGAAGAGATAGAAGCCTCGGCAAACAAACCCAGATACATGCTCCACTTTGAGCACCTTTACATGGGTACTGGGGAATCCAACTGGTTTTGCAGCAAGTGCCTTAACCACTGAGCCCATTGCAGAGAGGTGCCTGTATCTGGAGTTAGTTTGCCTTTGCAAGAGGCCCTGCCAGGACCCTTCCATCTCTCGCTCTCTCTGCTTGCAAATAAATAACAATATAAAAAATCCCCTTGATTTTAAATATTTTCACCTCTCTCCCCCAATGTCTGTCAACTGGGTCTCAGTGCCGGTCTACCTGGAATTAGCATGTGGCAGAGGGTGGGCCTCTGGCTTTATGTGGGTACTGGGGAAATGAACCCGAGCTATTGGGCTTTGCAAACACGTGCCTTTAGCCTCTGAGCCATCCTTCCAGCCTCCAGATAGTTTAAAAACAAAACCAAACCCTGTTGCTAGTGGTTGTGTGTACGGTCATCAGTGGAGGGACTGCGGGCGGGGGCCTCCGTCACGAAGCACGCTGAATTTGCAGATGGGTACTGCGGGGTGATTGCAGATTTGAGGGTGTCAAAGCCATTCATTTCCCTAGCAACTCCTCCCCCCCTCGGTCCCGCCTCCGGTGGGCGGAGCAGCAAAGCGCGGGAAAGTTCAACCAGGGTCCACCCCGGCCCGCCCCTCACCCCCACCTCGCTCAGAGGCAGGGGGCGGGGAAATAAAAAGAAAAGTTCTTCCATGGGAAGTAGATAATGGGATTTCCCCCCCTCCCACCCCTCCGCGTTGATCAGTCTACCACCTTTGGAGTTCCTCTGGACGTGGCCCAGGCCACGAAGCACTCCCCACGACCGTCATCTCCCTCACTTCCGGTCGGCAAACGCATCCCGGCTCTAACCCACGTCCCGGTTCCGGTTTCTCCCACCCGCAGGGCCGGCGGCCGGGTCCAGCTCTACCGCAGAGGGAGGAGCTGCGGGGGTGACGCCTGCGCCCAGCAGCTCGGCCCACCCCCCACCCTCCACATCTCGGGGTTATGAAACAGTCGGAAGGATGCGAGGCGGCGACGGCCCACCGGGGGACGCCATGCTTTGGGGTGGGGGTCCGGTGGGGTGACCAGCTGCCCCGTGTGCCCCGCACAGCCTGCGCAGCCAGGACCTCAACGTCCACGTCCCGCTCGCAGTGGACGGCGCTCCTCGGAGCGTCCCAGCACCCGGCTCCAGTTCTGCACATTTGCATATGTGAATCACAGCTTCCAGCCTGCGACGGCCAATAGGGATGGAGACGGGTGTTGGGGGGGTGGATCCGAACCCGGTGCGCAAGCGGAGAATCCCCGGCTGGGCTTCTTTGGAAGTGACAGCCGCGGCGGCCAATGGCTTTGGAGCTAGCAGTGGGTGGGACTCCCGGGGGCTAGACCAATGGGGTGAGGCGTCTTCAGAGAGGTCCAGGCCTTCCCCTTGGTCACCATGGTCCAATGACAAACGAGAGGATCGTGAGGGGCCAGTTCCGAATTGGGAGGGGGGACGGGGGGAGGAGGGAGGCGCAGTCAAGTCAAGACCAACCCAGTGCACGCCAGGGCCGGCCTCCCGGCTGTGATCGACGGCGCCGCTGGCCAATGGCGAGTATGGAAGCGGGCGGCCCAGACCCGGAGAGCAGACGGAGCTGGGGGACAGGGGAGGCCGAACCTGGGAGAAGCAGGAAGTAGCGGCGGCCGCGGCCGGAGCCCGGGGACAGGTCGCGGGGGGTCCCGAACCCGCAATTGAGAACGGAAACAAGTAAGCGTGCCCGGGGGGTGAGGGAGGGAGGGTGTGAATACCCGCCCTTGGCTCCGCCCCCTCCCGGGGGGGCAGGTGGATGCCCCCGCCCCTCCCCCACCCGGCCAACTACCCCGGTCCTCCGCGCCGCCCCCCTTGGGAACCCCAAGACGCCGGCCTTCATCCTGGGTGGTGGTGGTGGTGGTGGTGGTGGGGGCTTGGGGATGGGCGATGGTGGGCAGGAAAACTCCCAGCCTGTTGAAAGCACAGCCCTTAGCCGGGTAAACCGTGGAAGGAGTGTTGGGGATCCCTCTGTGTCGTCCCCCTCCACCTTACAACCATCACCATCTCTCCCGGCCAAGTCCTGGCGCCTCTTCTCCCTCCCCTCCTCCGGTCCCCTCCATTAACACTCAGAGGCAAATCGAAGTGAGGCCAAGGGGACTTGGGAGGCTGCGGGATGTCGCGACCTAAAATGGTGTCCGGGGGTGGGGGCGGGGGAGCTGGCCTGCCTCCCGACCGGGCACCGGGAGGAGGAGGAGGAGGAGGTGGTGATGGTGGAGGTGGAAGGGGGCGCGGCGTCCGGACCCTTCCGCGAGTTCGCGTCCAGCCCCCTACCCTCCCGCCCCCAGGCCCGCCGCGCAACCTTGCAGCAGGCAGTCGCTCGGGGTCTCGAGTGCTGGGGAGTCGGTGCGGGGAGGAAGGAGGTCCGCGTGGGGACGCACCCCGTGCACAGCTAGCTGAGAGTCGCTTGGGGACCGCCCCCCTCTCTCTGGTCCCCCGGTCCCTCTTGCCACGCGCCACTCCCCGCACTCCCCTTGGCGTCCCGGGGAGGTGGGGGGGGGCTCTCCGAGGAAAGGGCCTGGCCTGGTCAAGGCCCGGCCTCCCGTGAACGTGCTAGAAGCTCTGCTCGCCTCAGTTTACCCTTTAGCCTTTTTTAAAAAATATTTTTCTAAAATGCATATCCTGTCCCCATGACCGCAAACCCTCTGACTAGCTCCCCCGGCGCTAGCACTTGGGCAGATGGTAAAGGACTTTTAATAATACCGCTCGCTGCCCAGCTTGGCCGCAACCTAATCACCCCCAGCCGGGCGCTGGCCCCTCGCAAGGCTCTGCGCAGCAGGCCTTGGGCCTGGGCAAGGAGCAGTGGAGCCCTCGTCACCCGATCCGGGTCCGTCAATCTCTTAACCGTGAAGACTCCTTCCTTTTTTTTTTTTTTTTTTTTTTCTTTTTGGGAAGAACAGAGGTGAAAAAGGGGCGCGGGAAAACGGTAGCCGCAGGAACCTGGGTGCAGCAGCCACAGAAAGGCCTGGGCTTCGAAGCCCAGGATCCTCTTTGGCCTTGGGCAGCTTGGGCCCACTGTCTGCTCCAGGTGGTTGGTTATGGGATGACCGCTGAGACACTGGTACGCCAGAGTGCAAGGTGGTTGGGAGAGAGGCAGGTTCATTGGTGTTTTTCTCATCGTCCCTACTGCTGGTCGGTGTGCTTCATTCACCAGCCCACTTTGCTGGCAGCCTGAAGTGGGAAAGGAAGCTGGAAGTGTCTCAATTTGTGGGAACCAGGCTGAGGAAGGACCTGGAGATTAATTTAAACACAGAGTCTGCAGAATGAAGTAGGGAGGGGTGTGGTGGCAAGGTGCAAAGAGGACTCCCCTTTCTTCCTCTAGTTTGGTACCCTTGTTCCCCACCCCCACCCTGGTCCCTGCAATGCCATCCGCCACCTGCCGGGATTATCTCCTGTTACAGTCTGAAGGCTGGAAAGAGGTGAGAGAATTGGTCCTGTGAAATGGCTTGCACCCTGGGCAGGGAACGTGTAGAGGAACTGGTGGGGGGATAGACCTGGGTGGCCCACCATCTCTGTGCAGGCTGCCTCCTCCGTGCTTTTAGTGCCATGTAAGTCTTGTGGAACTTTAAAACGACGACGTCCACAACAACAAACATTGAAAGAGACTTCCTAGCTACTGTTGCCCAAGAAGACTGAGTTTGAGTTAGGAATAGACTGGGGTGAGGAGCTCAGAGCAGAAATGACTCGGGAAGGAGCAGCTTTTCCTCATGGTAGCATTGTGCTGGATAAGTTCGCACCCTGGAGCTTTAGCCCCCAGAGGCAGGGAGGGAGGAGGGAGGGAGGGAGGGCGCACTCTGGGGATGGGAGGCCAGCGAGCAGGAGCAGCAGGTGTTTGTGACAGGAGAGGCTTGGCTAGGGCCCTTGTGACTGTACTCTTGTCACCATTTCCCCCTTGTCTTCTCTTTGTCTCTTTCTGCCCCTGTGCCGTATTCTTTCCAGCCTGATCGCCCAGAGTCCCATTTTCCTTTGCTGGTAGCTAGATCTCCAGGTGCCAGGGGTACAGATGCTCCGCACACGCCCTTACATGACCCCCTAACTCTTACCTTTGACTCCAGCCAGTTCATGTTCCTTCACAGCCAGTGCATATGTTTCGTATTTGGTCCAGCTGTAATAACAAATCATATTCTGGGTCTAATTCTCATGTTTACAATTTTATTTTATTTTTAGTATTTTATTTATTTGAGAGAGAGAGAGAGAATGGGCATGCCAATGCTTGTAGTCACTGCAAACAAACTCCAGATGCATGCACCACCATGTGCATCTGGCTTAAGTAGGTTCTGGCGAATTGAACCTGGGTCCTTAGGCTTTGCAGGCTAAGCCATCTCTCCAACCCTACAATGTCCTATCACTACAATAACCTTGTGCTATGTGGATTTCCTCTTTCAAACAGCACGAGCAAGACAATGAAGCATGGTAAAGCTAACCTAGAATAACTTAAGTCTCAGCCCTGACATGGAGATGGGCGCTCCAGCAGCCTCTCAGCTGCTGCTAACGAAATCCAGATGTGTGTGCCCCCTTGTGGTAAAGTGCAGCATCGCGCCCCTTTTGCATCTGGCTAAACGTGGGACCTGGAGATTGGAACCAGCGTTCTTAGGCTTAGGAGGCAGGCATCTTAACCGCTAAGCCATCTCTCCAGCCCGGAGATGGCCTTTCACATCCCCATGGGCCCCAGGAAGTCCATAAAGAGTACTAACTGATCCCGTGCTGACACTGGTCAGCCCCTAACCCTACAGCGCTGTGTCTCTCGTTCCCCTTGATGTCAGTATTGGTTAATTGGTTAGGTGCCAAGCCCAGGCAGGGTTGAGCTGGTTTCAGCTAAGGTGCTAACCCAGCTGCCTCCACCCCTCGCACTCTGCTGTGTTTCTGAGATCCTCTTCTTTTCTCTCTGGAGTTTGGTTTTTGCACTGGCTGGTTATGCACGTGCTAACTCTCCAGGCTTCACTGTATGTATGATGCGGGGAGCGGGGGGAGGGCACTAAACACAGACCATCCCTGAGGGAGGAGGTCCAAGATCTCTTTCAGGTGCCTCAGTTTCTCCTTACCCTTATTGTTCATCAGGTGTGGACCTGTCGTTATGGGGGATATGAAGACCCCTGACTTTGACGATCTCCTTGCTGCCTTTGACATCCCTGACATTGATGCCAATGAAGCCATTCACTCGGGCCCAGAAGAAAATGAGGGGCCAGGGGGCCAAGGAAAGCCAGAAGCCAGTGTGAGAGGTGACTCTGAAGGGGCAGCAGCATCTGGGGATGATCCTGCAGTTCCGGCCCAGGCCTCGGATCATGGCCTGCCACCACCGCCAGACACTTCCACAGTCAGCGTCATTGTCAAGAACACGGTGTGTCCTGAGGAGTCCGAGACCCTGGCTGGAGATTCAGGAGGGGAAGGAATTAAGTCCGAGGATGTAACTCAGGAAGGGCCAGCAGGGCCTTGTTTGATGCAAAATGGATTTGGGGGTCCCGAGTCATCCCTCCCAGAAACCCCCCATTCTCCAGCTCCTGTAAGTGGGGGTGCTTGGAAGGAAAAATCCATGGAAGGCAAAGCTCCTTTGGACCTCTTTACTCACTTTGGGCCTGAGACAGAACACCCAGATCCCCTGCCTCCTCCCGAGCCCTCTTCCCCTGAGGGTGGAGCCTTGACCCCACCTCCTTTCACCTCACCTTTTGAGCTGGCCCCAGAAAATGGCCCAGCTCTGCTGCCTCCTGGTTCTCTTCCACCAGTAGCAGCCTTGAAGCAGGAGAACTGCAGCCCCCAGCAAGGCTCTTGTTCTAGCACTGAGGCCGTAGGCATCCCTGCCCACACCTCACCTACTGAGATGGCTGGCATGCCCTTCTTCAAGCAATCTCCAGAGCACCAGAGCCCTCCTGCCTCTCCTAAAGTGGCCAGCTGTAAGCCCCTGAAGGAAGAAGATGAGGGAACAGTGGACAAGTCTCCCCCCAGGAGCCCCCAGAGCCCCTCTAGTGGAGCCGAGGCTGCGGATGAGGACAGCAACGACTCTCCTACCTCGCACAGCAACTCTAGGCCCCTCAAGGTGCGGATCAAGACTGTCAAAACGTCCTGCGGGAACATCACAAGGACAGTGACCCGTGTCCCCTCAGACTCTGATGCTCCTGTCGCCTTGGCTGAGGGGACCTTCCTGGCTGATACTAGCCTCCTGAAGCTGTCCCCTGTAACCCCAACCCCTGAAGGTCCAAAGGTGGTGAGTGTCCAACTGGGTGATGGCACAAGGCTGAAAGGCACAGTCTTGCCTGTGGCCACCATCCAGAATGCCAGCACCGCTATGCTAATGGCAGCTAGTGTGGCCCGCAAAGCTGTAGTTCTGCCTGGGGGGACTGCCACCAGCCCCAAGACTATGAGTAAGAATGTGTTAGGTCTGGTGCCTCAAGCCTTGCCCAAGGCTGAGGTGCGGGCAGGGCTGGGGGCTGGGGGGCAGAAGGTAAATGGCGCCTCGGTGGTGATGGTACAACCTTCTAAGCCCGTCATTGGACCAAGCACAGCAGCAGGTGGCACGGTGATCTCACGGACCCAGTCCAGCCTGGTGGAGGCCTTCAACAAAATCCTCAACAGCAAGAACCTGCTGCCTGCTTATAGACCGAACCTGAGTCCACCAGCCGAGGCTGGACTGGCCCTGCCTCCAACCGGCTACCGCTGCCTTGAGTGTGGGGATGCCTTCTCACTGGAAAAGAGTCTGGCTCGGCACTATGACCGCAGGAGCATGCGCATCGAGGTCACCTGCAACCACTGTGTCCGTCGCCTGGTGTTCTTCAACAAGTGCAGTCTACTCCTGCATGCTCGGGAGCACAAGGACAAGGGGCTCGTCATGCAGTGCTCACACTTGGTCATGAGGCCCGGTAGCCCTTGACCAGATGGTGGGGCAGCCGGACATCACACCCCTGCTGCCCGTGGCTGTCCCGTCTGCTTGTGGACCTCTGGCCTTGCCTGTTTTGGGCAAGGCTGAGAGTGAGGGGGCCGTCACCTCCTCTGCCATCACTACTACAGTTGCCACAGAGGCCCCCGTGCTGCCGCTCACCACAGAGCCGCCTGCTGCCCCGGCCACCTCTGTTTACACATGCTTCCGCTGCCTGGAGTGCAAGGAACAGTGCCGGGACAAGGCTGGCATGGCAGCCCACTTCCAGCAGCCGGGACCCCCGGCACCTGGGTCTGCCAGCAATGTGAGTCGCCTTTCGTAGCCCTTCTCTGGGGAGAGGACAGCCAGATGCTGTGGAGATAAGGATCCAGGAAGGTGCTGGGGACTTGGCTGGGTGAAGTCATGGGGGACTGGGCACTCCTCTCCTCACCAGTTGACCTCATTTAACCCTCTTGCCAGGTGTGCCCATCCTGTCCCATGATGCTCCCCAACCGCTGCAGCTTCAGTGCCCACCAGCGCACACATAAGAACCGACCCCCCCACGTCTGTCCTGAGTGTGGGGGCAACTTCCTGCAAGCCAATTTTCAGACCCATCTACGAGAGGCCTGTCTGCATTTTTCTCGCCGTGTAGGATACAGGTGCCTCATACCTTTTCCCCCAAAGAACTTTAAAGCCGGGGTCTGAGCAGCAGCCTTTTAGGTGGTTCCTCACGCAGAGTCCCCATTTCTGTCTCCTCGAGACTGTTGGCAGACTGCCCTGAGATGGTGTTCCCTGCCTCTGGGTTCCGGTGGGGTGGGGAGGGCAGGATCTGGAGGTCTTGGGGACTAGGCCTTAATGGCTTAATGGCTCCTTCTTTTCTCGAACGGAGCAGGAACCGTGCTTCACTGCCGACCCCTTCTTGGAGTCCACCCGGTCCATGAGAATAGGGTGGGGTGAGGAGGTAGGCATGGAGACGCTCCGCCTCACTTTAGTACCCCCACTGCTTTCCCAAGGTGCCCCAGTTGCGCGGTGGTGTTTGGGGGCGTGAACTCCATCAAGTCCCACATCCAGGCATCACACTGCGAAGTTTTCCACAAGTGCCCCATCTGCCCGATGGCCTTCAAGTCTGCGCCCAGCGCCCATGCCCACCTTTACTCCCAACATCCCAGCTTCCTCACACAGCAAGCCAAGTGAGACGCGAGGGGACGAGTGTGAGGAGGCGGTGTGGCTGGAGGGTGGCATGGGGGAGGTCTCCACCAGCTCACCCTGATGTGCGCATTGTTCTTTCTGCCCAGGCTCATCTACAAGTGCGCCATGTGTGACACAGTCTTCACTCATAAGCCCCTCCTCTCCTCACACTTTGACCAGCACTTGGTGCCCCAGCGCGTCAGTGTCTTTAAGTGCCCATCTTGTCCCCTGCTCTTTGCCCAAAAAAGGACCATGCTGGAACATCTCAAGGTATACAGCCAAGGGATGGGTACTTGGTTGACGCAGGCTAGGCCTACTTAACACCCAGCACGGGGAGGAGCAGAGAAAGGCGAGAACTTTGGCAAAGCCAGCCACGCCCCCCCCCCGTTTTTGCCATCCCTTTTGTCTCTTACAGAGCACCCATCAGTCTGGACGCTTAGGGGAGGAGGCTGCTGGGAAAGGGTCTGTAGGTACCCTACTGACCCCCAAGACTGAGCCTGAGGAGGTGGCTGTGTCTCAGGCAGAGGCGGCCCCCGCTACCGAGGAGTCCTCTTCATCTTCAGAAGAGGAGCTGCCCAGCTCCCCTGAGCTCCCCCGCCCAGCCAAAAGGCCCCGCCGGGAGCTGGGGAGCAAAGGCATCAAAGGTGGGGGTGGGGGGCCTGGGGGCTGGACCTGCGGCCTCTGTCACTCCTGGTTCCCGGAACGGGACGAGTATGTGACTCACATGAAGAAGGAGCACGGCAAGGTTAGAGGTGGGGGCAGGGGCGCTGGTTGGGGTGGTGGGTTGCAGGGAGTGTCTTGGGGAGCGGTCTGGGTGACAGTGCCTTGGAGCCTGGCTCTGAAGTTTCCCACCCACACTCTGCTCTCCTAGTCAGTGAAAAAGTTTCCCTGTCGCCTGTGTGAGCGCTCCTTCTGCTCTGCCCCCAGCTTGAGACGCCACGTCAGGGTCAACCATGAGGGGATCAAGAGAGTTTACCCGTGCAGGTAACTCTGGCTCCCCATCCCCGCTCAACCTGGCAGGTGGCCCCCAAGTAGTGCACCTCCCCACCCCGCCTGCTGCATGAGGGGCCTCTGCCTGGGCCCTGGTGCCATCCCACCCCCTGACCCTTGCAGGTACTGCACGGAGGGAAAGCGCACCTTCAGCAGCCGGCTGATCCTGGAGAAACACGTCCAGGTCCGGCACGGCCTGCCCCTGGGTGCCCAGTCCCCTCCTGGCCGAGGGAGTACCCTGACTCGAGGCCCCGGTGCCAGAGCGCAGGTAGGCGGGGCCCAGCCCGTGGGTCCAGGGCGAGGGAGCGTGCGGGCGGAGAGCAGAGGTGATGGAGAGGTCCGGTTCCCTCTCTTCCCCAGGGCGCACGGAAACGCCGCCCGTCTTCGGACTCCTGCAGTGAAGAGCCCGACAGCACCACGCCGCCCGCCAAGTCCCCCAGGGGTGCCCCCGGCTCGGCAGGCCACGGCCCCCTGCGCTACCGGAGCGGCTCGGCGGAGCAAGGCCTCGTGGTGGGGCTGCGGGTGGACGGCGGGACGCAGCAGTGCCTCGACTGCGGCCTGTGCTTCGCGTCCCCCGGCTCCCTGAGCAGGCACCGGTTCATCAGCCACAAGAAGAGGCGCGGTGGGGGTAAAGCCGGCGCCCTGGGGCTGGGGGCTGGGGTGGACGAGGCCCTGCCCTCGCGGTCAGACCCGGAGGGCGGGGACTCGCCCCTGGCCGCTTCTGGAGGTCCGCTGACCTGTAAGGTCTGCGGCAAGAGCTGCGACAGCCCGCTCGGCCTCAAGACGCATTTCCGCACCCACGGCATGGCGTTCATCAGGGCCCGGCAGGGAGGCACTGGGGACAATTAGGCCCTGGCATAGGCTGACCGCCCTGTCCTCCCTAGACACCTGGGTTTCACTGCTGCTGCCACCTAGTGCACGGCCGGGGAGATGGGTTCACGTTCACCTTTTGTTCCTCTCCCCCAACCCTGAGAGCGAAGGCTTTGAGAATTCTCGTGACTTGCACTCTCCCACCCCCCTTTTGGATTTGACCCTCCGTTCCTCCTGTCCGAATCCAACACTAATTATGCTTCTGCTGCAGCTCCCCAGTGTGTTCGCGGGTGGGAGGATGGACCCTTGGTAATGGCTTAGACGGCACGGGCTCCTGGTTGTACCCCTCTACAGACTGGGATCTCCTCTGAGCCAGGCCCCGCTCTAGGACCCCCTTGTTGGCACTCAAAGCCCCCCCATCCCTGCAGTGCCTTCCATTTGTCTTTCCCCAGAAACCCGGGGGTGGGGGGTTGGTGGGGTGAGTCCTGTCAAGGGGGCTTCAGGGAGGGGAGGACAGGCCCTCAGGAATCTGTATGTGGTGATGATGCTAACAGTGGGGGAGCTGGAGGGAGAAGCCAGACCATTAAAGCTGCTTGTGGTTTAATCCCCATTCGGGCTTTTCCTTTTATGTGGACTGGACGTGGAGGCGGGGAGTGGGAACTGGGACCGCCTTTCTCTGGGAGGAGGAGGGACAATGGCCTGGACAGAAAGGCAATCTCTTTAAGCCTCTTCTGCAGATGTGGGGCCTTGTGTGTCTGGCACACCCCCAGCAAAACTCAGATAAGACACAGGTGGCTAACTAAGGACTTTATTTCAAACAAAAATTAAAAATAAAAAATTGAGAGCTATTTCCCTGGGTGTGAGGAAGGGACTGGGTGAGGAGTTCCCTGTGGCTGGGCCGATACCCTCTGCACACTGGAGGGACAGACTGCGGGGGCTCACCTCCGTGCCCGGGTGAGGAGCCTCGGCCAGAGCAGGAGCCCGTGGCAGAGCCCATCTGTCCGGGAAACCCGGGCTAGGGGTCAGTCCCTGCCAGGAGACAGAGTTGGGCAGCAGCATGGCCAGAGGCCAAAGAGGATCAAATCCCAAGTACCAAGAGCCCATTCTCTCCCCCGACAAAAAATAAAGGATGGCCTGTGGAAAGCGCCTCCCAGACCCCAGGTGAGGGGACAAAAGGCCCCAGTGCTGCTCACACGTGTCACCTCTTTTCTGGAGGACTGGAGTTCTGGAGTCTGTCAGGTGGTAATACTGACACAGCAGGGGGTGGGGAGCCCCAGCAAGTCTAGACCCCATGGCTGGTTCTCCTACCCGTGGCAAGCTCTTGTGGTTACCACATGATCCTTTGTATTTCTTGCCTTCCATTTTCCTTGGGTAGATGGCTGGGTAGGTGGGGTTTGGGGGTTGCTCAGGTAAGGGTCCTCCTAGGGAGGTTCCCCTCAGTCCCACCACTCGTAGGTCTGAGAAGGGTGTCACATAATGCCATTGGTGAGGTACTGGAAGCCATCGTAGAGTTTGGTGGTGATGGAGCGCATGCTGCCGTCCACCATCTGCTCCACCAGCAGCTGGAGCTGCTCCTCAGTCATGCTCATGTGGAAGCGCTCTTTGAGGTTGCGAATGGTACTGGAGCCATGGAAGCAAGGGAGCTGGGAACCTGTGGGGGGGGAAGCAGTGGTGGTTGAGGGTCGTGAAGGAGCAAGAGGGAGATCAGCAGCGACAGGCACAAGGCCTAATGTACCCTTCCTGCCCCACCTCAGGGTCCCTGATGGGTGGATGCAATTCTGCTTGCACAGAAAGTAACAGCAGCTGTGTCGAGCCCGTCCTTGCCCCACACACCTCAGCCCTCTGTAGATGAAGGTATGTGGGCAGAGAGGAGGGGAGGGTGAGCCCACATGACCTCCCTCTGAAAGGGCCAGGGAAGCTGGGGAGAGGCTCTGGGAGTGGGCCCTGCACTTATCTGGTTGCAGGCCTCTGCCTACGCTAGGTCTGACACTCACAGATGACCTGGGCCACCGTCACCACGGGGCCAGACAGGGATGCTCTTGAGCAACGGCAACAACCTGTGAGGTGGGGCAGGGATGGGGAGGAGACTGGCGACTTAGATCTGGTAGATAAACCTGGAACCTTGAGGGGAGGGCATGCTGGGGAAAGACTAGATGTTGAGGGAACGGGGAGCAGTGCGCTAGAAAAAGGGGAGGAAGGTTAGAGAGGACACACTCAGCAGAAGAGGTGGGGAGTGGAAAAGTAATGGAGGACTTTCAGGGTGGAGGAGGCCCGAGCAACGAGAGGTCAGGTAGAACTGGGGAAGAGTACGAGTGGGAACATCCGAGTTGGTAGAGAAGCTCGATGGAAGGAGATTAGAAAGAGCCGAGGGCTGTGGTAGGACTCCTGTGGGCATCTAGGAGCTCCCTTCTGCTGAGAGATAATGTCCTGGATCAGAGCCAAAAGCCCTGTGGAGACTCCCACCCCAACCTGTCTGGAGGGGGACCGACTTCCTAGAAGTCCCAAGCTGCAAGCACCCCGGGCCCTGGACTCCTGAGAGCCAGCGCACCTTGCTGCATGATCTCCACGATCTGCACCACCTTATCCATGTGCTTCCGGGCGGCGATCAGCCCTTGAAGCATCAGCATCTTGTAGTAGTTGAACATGTCACCGTTCAGGCCGCCCATCACCTGGGAAGCGAGGAGATTGTGTGTGCAAGGAATTCGGGGGGGAAGGGTGTCTCTGTTCTATGAGCCTTCTAGAACTCTCCCTTCAAGGCAATCACGTAAATTTCCCAACTCATAAGCAAGGAAGCTCCCTCCCACAGAATCCTGCTGCACTCTTAACTGCCATTTCTCTTCTGGACCTCCTTAAGTTAGCAGAACCCATCAGCTCCCCTAGCCACGCGGAGGAAGAACAGAGAGATGCTGCAGGGGTCCTTTGACTCACATCCACAAACTCTGTGGTCAGTTTAAAAGCTGATGTCTCAAAGCCCAGATTTCGGGGTGAGCTGGAAAGGATGAAGCCGAAGTCGATGTGTATGATGTGACCTTCTGCGTCCAGAAGGATGTTCCCATTGTGCCTGAAGAGGGGGAGGAGAGGAGGAGGTAGGGTGTTTGGCACAGACTGGACCCTCAAGTTGCAACACACCAGCCCCAGCACAAGGGCAGGGGAGGTCCCAGCCATAGTGCCTGTTGCCCATTTCCTACGACCTAAAACTAACAGTGAAAATGGAGCCAGGAAAGAAAACTGTTAAAGGCTGTGGTATATGAAGTTGCAATTATTAGCAGCCCAATAAAAATACAAGCCAGGCATGGTGGCGCACGCCTTTAATCCCAGCGCTCAGGAGGCAGAGGTAGGAGGATCACCATGAGTTTGAGGCCACCCTGAGATTCCATAGTGAATTCCAGGTCAGCCTGGCCTAGAGTGAAAACCTACCTCAAAAAAACAAAACAAAAATAAATTTGTTTTGTTTTGTTTTTGGGATAGGGTCTCTCTCTAGCCCAGGCTGACCTGGAACTCACTCTATAGTCCCAGACTGGCCCTGAACTCACAGCAATCTTCCTACCTCTACCTCTACCTGAGTGCTGGGATTAAAGGCCTGAGCCACTATGACTAGTGGTTTCAGATTTTAAATTTACAAACTTTTAGTCATGCATTTATTGCTGTTTCTCCAGATTGAGAAAGTTTTGCCATTTTGTTCAACAAACTGGGCACCTTCACTGTTATAGTAACTTTTCTTCTTTTTCTCCCCCCCCCCCAGGTAGGGTGTCACTCTAGCTCAGGCTGACCTGGAACTCACTATGTAGTTTCATAGTGGCCTTGAATTCACGGTGATCTTCCTACCTCTGCCTCTGGAGTGCTGGGGTTCAAGGCGTGCGCCTCCATGCCTGGCTATAGTAACTTTTCTTTTATTTTTTTTTGGGGGGGGTATCGAGGTAGGGTCTCACTCTGGCCCAGGCTGACCTGGAATTCACTATGGAGTCTCAGGATGGCCTCGAACTCACGGTGATCCTCCTACCTCTGCCTCCTGAGTGCTTGGGATTAAAGGTGTGCGCCACCACGCCCGGTTTATAGTAACTTTTCTAAGTGTCCAAACTGAGTCTGATTTAATAGTGAACTCAAAGCAAGGAAAGACAGCCTGGGAGATTCCATCTAGGTGGGAGGCATCCATTCAGGACAGAGATGAGTGTGAAAATTGTAATTTTTTTTTTCTTTTTTGGTTTTTTGAGTTAGGGTCTCACTGTAGCTCAGGCTGCCTGGAATGACCCATGTAGTCTCAAGGGTGGCCTTGAACTCACGGCAATCCTCCTACCTCTGCCTCCCAAGTGCTGGGATTAAAGGCATGCACCACCATACCGGGCTAAAATAGTAATTAAAAACAAAAGATTTATTTATTTGAGAGAGAGAAAGAGGCGGGGTGGGTGGGTGCACCAGGGCCTCCAGCCACTGCAAAGGAACTCCAGATGCATGTGCCCCCTTGTGCATCTGGCTTACGTGGGTCCTGGAGAATCAAACCAAGGTCCTTTGGCTTTGCAGGCAAATGCCTTAATTGCTAAGCCATCTCTCTAGCCCTAAAATTGTAATTTTTATCAGTCTACTACAGAATCAAGACCCCATCAGAAGGTAGGCACTCTAAGTGGAATTATTATTTTAATATTTATTTATATTTATTTATTAGAGACAGAAAGAAATAGAGAATGGGTGCGCCAGGGCCTTCAGCCACTGCAAACGAACTCCAAATGCATGTGCCACCTTGTCTATCTGGCTTATGTGGGACCTAGAGAATTGAACTAGGATCCTTAGGCTTTGTAGGCAAGCGCCTTAACCGCTAAGCCATCTCTGCAATCCTATTTTTTTTTTTTTTTGAGGTAGGGTCTCACTTTAGCCAGGCTGACCTGGAATTCCCTATGGAGTCTCAGGGTGGCCTTGAACTCACAGCAATCCTTCTGCCTCTGCCTCCCGAGTGCTGGGATTAGTGTGCACTACCACAGTGGACTATTTTTAAAAATGCATTTAAAAAACATTTTATTTATTTATTTGAGAGAGAGGAAGAGGCAGAGAGAGAGAGAATGGGCGTGCTAGGGCCTCCAGGCATTACAAATGAACTCCAGATGCATGCGCCCCCTTGTGCATCTGGCCTATGTGGGTCCAGGGGAATCGAACCGAAGTCCTTTGGCTTCAAAGGCAAATGCCTTAACCGCTAAGCCATTTCCCCAGCCCAAAACTATTTTATTATTTAATTTTTATTTATTAGAGAAAGAGGCAGGGGGTGAGGGGAATGGGCACACCAGGGCCTCGATCCATTTGCAAACAAACTTCAGACACATATACCACCTTGTATATCTGGCTTATGTGGGTCCTGGGGATCGAATGCTGGTCCTTTGGCTTTGCAGGCAAGTGTCTTAACTGCTATTCCATCTCTCCAGCCCATTTAAAAAAAATTTGTTATTTATTTGAGAGTGACAGAGAGAGGAAGAGGCAGAGAGAGAGAGAGAGAATGAATATGGGTGCACTAGGGCCTCTCCAGCCCATTTTTTAAAAATTAATTAATTGATTTTATTTATTTTTGGTTTTTCAAGGTAGGGTCTTGCCTCTAGCCCAGGCTAAACTGGAATTCACTATGTAGTCTCAGGGTGGCCTCAAACTCATGGCAATCCTCCTACCTCTGCCTCCCGAGTGCTGGGATTAAAGGCGTGTGCCAGCACGCCCAGCTAAGAAAATTATTTACTTATTTGAGAGAGAGGAAGAGGCAGAAAAAGATAAAGAGAATGGGCATGCCAGGGCCTCCAGCAGCAGCTGCAAATGAACTCTAGACACATGCGCCACCCTGTGTATATGGCTTACGTGGGTCCTGGTGAAGCAAATCTGGGTCCTTTGGCTTTGCAGGCAAGCATCTTAACTGCTAATTGAGACATCTATTCCTTTTTAAATTTTTTTCTTTATTTTAAAAAAATTTTTAAAATTTTATTTATTTATTTGAAAGCTGAGAGAGAGATAGAAGAGAGGCAGACAGAGAGAGAATGGGCACACCAGGGCCTCCAGTCACTGCAAACGAACTCCAGATGCATGCGCCCCTTGTGCATCTGGCTTACATGGGTCCTGAAGAATCGAACTGGGATCCTTTGGCTTCACAGGCAAGTGCCTTAACCACTAAGCCATTTCTCCAGCCCCTTCTTTATATTTTATTTATTTGTGAGAGAGAAAGAGGAAGAGAGAGAGGGAGAGAATGAGCGTGCCAGGGCCTCCAGCCACTGCAAATGAACTCCAGATGCATGCGCCCCCTTGTGCATCTGGTTTATATGGGTCCTAGAGAATTGAACCAGGATCTTTTGGCTTTGCAGGCAAATGCCTTAACTGCTAAGCCATCTCTCCAGCCCCCACATCTATTCTTATTCTTTTTTTTTTTTTAAGACATCCTTTTTTCTTTTCTTTCTTTTTTAAAAAAATAATTAATTTGATGGGGCTGGAGAGATGGCTTAGCAGTTAAGACATTTGCCTGCAAAGCCAAAGGACCTAGGTTCAATTCCCTAGGACCCACATAAGCCAGATGCACAAGGGGGTGCATGCATCTGGAGTTCATTTGCAGTGCCTGGAGGCCCTGGAGCACACATTCTCTCTCTCTCTGTCTCTCTCTCTCTCTAATAAATAAAATATATATATTTAAAAAATTATTTATTTGAGAACAACAGAGAAAGAAAGAGAATGGGCACACCAGGGCCTCCAGCCACTGTAAACAAACTCCAGATACATGTGCCACCTTGTGTATCTGTCTTACGTGTGTTCTGGGGACTCAAGCCTTGAACCAGGGTCCTTAGGCTTCACAGGTAAGTGTTTAACTGCTAAGCTTCTCTCCAGCCCGTTTTTGTTTCTTTACAGGTAGGTTTCCACTCTAGCCCAGGCTGACCTGGAATTCCTGGCGATCCTCTTACCTCTGTCTCCAGGGTGTTAGGATTAAAGTCATGTGCCACCATGAGGAGAGTTCGAGGGTGGGAGTTCCAGTTTTCCCTCCACATTTCCCTCATAACCATTTGCCTTCTGTTCTCAACCACTGGCATTACCCTTCTGACAGGTACCATCACCACTTGCTTTGGTGCTAATGGCCCAGTTACAGAAAAAAAGGACATTTACACAGATAAGATCAAGTCATTCATCTGCCTACAAAATAAAACTGTTCAGCTTCATCACAAAGGTCCTGTGTGAGCCTCAGTTCACCTCTGTAATGTCACTGCCTGTAACTCTCTTCTGCCACATAGGACAGGCCCAAGCACTAATCCTACTAAAGTGTTCCCTCGTCTGGAACATCTTCTGCCCACAGCTTTTCCTGTCCTCATTCCCCCTCTCCGATAAATCCTTATTTCCTGTACCTCTACCTCCTTGGCTTCATGTCACATAAACATATCTGTCTTAAAAATATGTTGCTTCACCATCTGACAACTGAATGAGGGGACAGAGGGGACCCTGGCAAAAAGATCCGGGTGGGCTGGGGAGATGGTTCAGTGGTTAAAGGTACTTACTTGCAAACCCTTCTGACCCAAGTTTGATTCTCCCCAGCACCCAACACAAAGTGTTGCATGCTAGACTGGGATTCATCTAAAGCAAGCTAGAGACTCTGCCTCAAAGGAAGTTAAAAAGAGCACAGGTAACTGCAGGGTGTCCTCTGATCCACACAAGGGTTAGGACGAAGGGCAGAAGGACTCACCTGTCTTTGACTTGCAGCAGGTAGCAGACCAAGCAGTAGCCAGCACAGCTTTGCACAAAGTTGCGCTGGGCACTGAGGAATGCCTCGGTGGTGTAACTGCCGTGTTCCTGCAGGAAGTAATCGAGCAGGGAGAGCTGTGACTGCTTCTTCACTTGGTGGATGGACACAGCGTTGACTACAGGTTCAATCATGCCGCTGTCAGCCGAAATCACAAGGATCTTGTATGGCTTGATCCAAAGGGGCACCCGTTCCTGCTCCCAAATGGACTGTGAGGAGATACAGAAGTATTTGAAGTGACTCTCATCTGTCTCCAAACTAGAGACCACGACAGTTCCCTTCTTCCCAACCCTCTCCCTTGGTGGCCTTGACTTTTATACCATCATTCACCTACAGAGAACCCGAACATTTCCTGTTTTGTTCAGACAGGGTCTCACGATAGCCCAGGCTGTCCTTGAACTCATGGTGGTGCACTTACCTCAGCCTCCCATGTTCTGGGATTGTAGGTGTGAGCCACCATGCCTGTTCCCCACCCCCAAGTAGGGCCTCACTCTAGCCCAGGCTGACCTGGAATTCATGACGTAGCCTCAGACTGGCCTCAAACTCACAGCAGTCCTCCTACCTCTGCCTCCACATGCTGGGATTAAAGGTGTGTGCCACCACACCTGGCTTGTTTTGAGAAAGGCTCTGGTATAAGATTAGTGACAACAGCTGAGAGCAGAAAGGACCTACAATGAATTCATGCTAGTGTGTACTCTACGAGCCTCTTTCAAGAAAACAATATATATATATGAATGAAGACTTGGAAGTCAGGCATAATGATATACACCTTTAATCCCAGCACTCAGGAGGCAGAGGTAGGAGGATCACTGAGTTCGAGGCCAGCCTGGAACTACAGAATGAGCTCTATGTCAACCTAGGCTACAGACCCTACCTGGGGGATGGGGGGAAGTACAAGACTGAGCTGGGGAGATGGCTCAGCAGTTAAAAGTGCTTACTAGCAAAGCCTGCTGGCGTTGGTTCAATTCTCCAGTAACCTACGTAAAGCTAGATGCACAAAGTGACGTCTGCAGTTTACTGCAGTGGTAAGAGGTCCTGACACACCTATTCTTTCTCCCTCAAAAATATTTTTTAAAAAATATTTATTTTTATTATTTTTTGGAGGGAGAGAGAGAGAGAGGAGAATGGATGGGCCAGGACCTCTAGCCACTGCAAAAGAACTCCAGAAACATGCGCCACCTTGTGCATCTGGCTTACATGGGACCTGGAGAATCGAACTGGGATCCTTTGGCTTTGCAGGCAAGCACCTTAACTGCTAAGCCATCTCTCCAGCCCCTCAAAAATATTTTTAAACCTTCGCAAGACCCTCATAATAGAAGAAAAAGATGATGACATCAAATTAAAAGACAGACGAATAGAGAGAGGGAGGGGATATGATGGAGATTGGAGTTCTAAAGGGGAATGGGGGGGGAGGGAAATATCATGCATTTTTTTGTATGTAAGTATAGAAGTTGTCAATAAAAAAATATTTTAAAAAATTTAAAAGCAAGGGGTGGTGGTATATGCCTTTAATTCAGAGGCCAGCTTCAGCTAGAGTAAGATCCTACCTCGAAAAAGCAAACATGCTAGCCAAGGCTATCCTGAACTACAAATTGAATTTGAGATCAACCTGACGTACATTATGACCTTGTCTCATGAAACTAAAAACAAGGGCTGGAGCCAGGCGTGGTGGCACACATCTTTAATCCCAGCACTTGGGAGGATCGCCGTGAACTTGAGGCCACCCTTGAGATGACATAGTGAATTCCAGGTCAGCCTGAGCTAGAGTGAGACCCTACCTTGACAAACAAAAAACCAAACCAAACCAAAAAATCATGGGCTGGAGAGATGGCTTAGTGGTTAAGATGCTTGCCTGTGAAGCCTGAGGATCCAGGTTCAATTCTCCAAGCCCCACATAAGCCAGATGCACATGGGGGCGCATGCTTCTGGAGTTTGTTTGCAAACAAAATGATGCACCCATTCTCACCCCCACCCCCATCTCTAAGAAATAAATAAAAATAAATCTTAAAAAAAAAAAAGAAACTAAAAACAGGTAGGCACAGTGGTGGTGCACCCCTTTAATCCCAGCACTTGGGAGGCAGAGGTGGGAGGATCACTGTGAATTAGAGACAAGTCTAAGACTAAACAGTGAATTCCAGGTCAGCCTGGGCCAGAGCAAGACCTACCTGGAAACTGGAAACCCCCACCCCTTCAAAAGAAAGAAAGGAAGAAAAACCTAACTAAAAACAAAACAGGGCAGATGCAGTTCACAAAAGAGCCGACAGAGGCCACTGTGACCACGGAGCTGTTCTTAGACCTGGGCTTCTGGGGAAAAGGCAGCCAGTTCAGCTCAATCTGCTTCTGATGAAGAGCCGGGTGGGAAGCTGGTCCCCAGCAGGGCTCCCTGAAGGGTAGCCTGTGTGGTCACTCTGGGAAGGAGTTGGACCGAATTCCCTTTCTTTCACCATTCCTTTGTTTGTTTTCTCTTCCGCAAAGCTGAGGATTGTCATGTTCCCTTCCCTTTCCTTACTTGCAGTTGCTTCAACACTTGGAAGGCCAGCAGCTCTTGACGAAGGTCATCCCCACACTTGACAATGACTGACAGGAGCCGCCAGTTGGGGAGATGGCCATAGGGAGAGCCTTCTCTGATCCTCCTGTGAAGGGGGAAGTAAGGAGGTCATGGATGGCAGAGTGAAGATCCACTTTGCATCAAGTGTGGCGGGTTTCAGAGGCTGAGGGACAATGGAGATGGAGTGGGAGCCCCTGAAAATTACTGCTGCCAAACCATAAGGAAAGCACACATCTGCCCTCCACCCCACTCACCGCACTTTCTCCTGCCACGGCTCCTTGAGAGCAACTGCAGAAGGGTCTTCTGGGTCTCGTTTGAAGGCTGTGGGAGTGTGAGCCAGCTGTTCTGAAAGGCGCCGTCTAGCAGGAAGAAAACACATCACTGTCTGGGGGAATTAGGCCCAAGCCTCATGTCCTGTGTATGTTGGCATTCCCGCCACCGTCCCTGCGTTCTGGACACAGAGAAAGCCAAGAAAGCCAGTGAAGGAAGCATAACCAGGGACACCATCTGAGAAGGTGTGACTGCAGAATCTGCATGGGTCCAACAAGGTCCCCTCCGTCTCCTCCCATTCTAAGACATCCCTTTGAGACTGCTCTGCTTCTTGCTCTGGTCTGTTGTTTCTGGGGTGCTAAGGAGTGAATCCTGAGCCTGGCACCTGCTAGTCAAGTGCTCTGCCACTGAGCCACACCCACAGCCCCCACTTTGAGAAACACTGCTTGGAACCCTTTCCTGGGTGCTTTCATCCTAGTAGACCCTCTTCAATCTTAAGTTTCTTTTTACAGAAGCCCAGGGGGCCTCTCAGCCTGCACCTGGACAGCCTCAAGCAGGGCTTCCTCAGGACACGGACAGAGTAAGGAGACGACAGAGAAAGACACAAGACTGACAGCAGCGATTAGACAGAGCAAGGGGATAAAAGGACAGGTGGTGTCTGGAAAAGGGATAAAAATGGGGGCCATACCGGATGTCCCCTGCTGCAATGAACACAGGCTCCTTGCTCTCTTGGCTGGTGATGCTGTCCACAGAGAACTGGGAGATGTTGTCACAGCTGTTGGTGTGCACCTCAGGGAGCTGGGGAGAGCAGAGAGTTGGTGAGAAGTGCTTAGCACAGACCTGCCCTCCGCCTGCTCACTTGCTGCTGCCATGGCACGAGTGTCACTGCTCCCTCCCTCCCTCCACTCAGCTCCAAGGTCCACCTGGCTCCATCGGCCACGGCCCATTTAGACCTCAACTGCCTAAGCACTTTCATGGATCCAATAGCAGTGGTTCTCAAAGTGTGATTACCTGCATAGAATTAATGGAGGTGCGTGTGAAATGCACATTCCTAGGCCCCATTACTAGGAATGAGGTGTAGCAGTTGAACATTATAAGTTCTCCAAAAGCCTCTCAACATGATCAACTTTGTAAACCACAGAAAACTGAATTTTCAACCTCATACTGAGAGCCCCTCGGGGTTAGGAGCTCAGGCTGACCTGGAATTCACTATGTAGTCTCAGAGTGGCCTTGAACTCATGGTGATCCTCCTACCTCTGCCTCCCAAGTGCTGGGATTAAAGGCGTGTGCCACCATGCCCGGCTTTAAATTTTCTTGTTAAATGTCTGTCAGGCTAGAAAGATGGCTTAGTGGTTAAGGTGCTTGCCTGCAAAGTCAAAGGACCCGGTTCAATTCCCCAGGACCCACGTAAGCCAGATGTCAAGGTGGCTCATGCATTTGGAGTTCATTTGCAGTGGCTGAAGGCCCTGCTGTGCCCATTCTCTATTTGCCCCCCCCTCTCTCTCTCTCTCTCTCCTACCTTCCTTCCTTCCTCCCTCCTTTCTTTTCTTTTTTCTTTTCTTTCTTTCTTTCTTTCTTTCTTTCTTTCTTTCTTTCTTTCTTTCATTCAAATAATTTTTTTTAAATTTATTTATTTGAGAGAGATACAGAAATAGGCAGGTAGAGAGAGAGAGAGAATGGGCACGCCAGGGCCTCCAGCCACTGCAAACAAACTCCAGATGTGTGTGCCCCCTTTGTGCATCTGGTTTACGTGGGTCCTGGAGAATTGAGCCTTGAACCGGGGTCCTTAGGCTTCAAAGGCAAGCGTTTAACCGCTAAGCCATCTCTCCAGCCCCTCTTTCTTTCTTTTTGGTTTTTCAAGGTTGGGTTTCACTCTGGTCCAGGCTGACCTGGAATTTACTATGTAGTGTCAGGGTGACCTCGAACTCACGGCGATCCTCCAACCTCTGCCTCCCAAGTGCTGGGATTAAAGACGTGCGCCACCACGCCCGGCTTCTCTCTTTCTTAAATTAAAAAAAAAAGTCTATGTCAAGTTTCACTGGCCTGTAACAACAATAAAAACCTTACAGAATTCCCTGCCATAAAACCCTGCTCTGCCTTCCTGTAAATACAGAATAAAGTTTTTTAAGTTTCTTTCCCAGGACAGAATCCTTCCTATAAATCTGGCCCACACTAGCCTTCTAGCTTTGTTCTTCAATGCTTCCACCTCAACCCCACATACCCATGGTAGACGTTTTTTCAGTTCGTATTGTGGTACAAGTTCCATCTTATTTTCCGGTCTTTGTATATATCCCTCTTCCTGAATGCTTTCCCTAGCTAATTCCTACCAGGCAGGCCTTAGTTCAGAGATGAATTACTCCAAGAAATCTTTTCCCACCCCAAATCTGCAGTCAGCACTACCTTTACCACTGGGTGTTGCCTTAATACCACAACCTGGATCACACCATACTATAACTGCTAGCCTACTAGTCTGATTCTATTACGTCATAAACTTTTTGCAGATTGGGGTCAAGTATTGTTCACTGGCATATAATATTCAGGTGTGCCACACAGAGAACCGTCCAGAAATACTGTCTTTTTTTCTTTTACTTTTGGAAACAGGGTCTCCTGTAACCCAGACTGGCCCTGAATTGTCCAGGTAGCTGAAGCTGGCTTTGAATCTCTCATCCTCCTGCCTTCACCTCCCAAGTGCAAGGATTTTAGGTGTGAACTACAACAACTAGCTATAAATATTTTATTTATTTTGGGGGGAGGGAGGTTTGAGGTAGGGTCTCACTCTAGCTCAGGCTGACCTGGAATTCATTATGTAGTCTCAGAGTGGCCTCGAACTCATGGCGATCCTCCTACCTCTGCCTCCCAAGTGCTGGGACTAAAGGTGTGCACCACCATGCCTGACTATAATATTGCTTTTTTCTTTTTAAATTTTTTTATTATTATTTATTTATTTATTTGAGAGCAGCAGAGAGAGAGATAGATAGATAGAGAGAAAGAGACAGATAAAGAATGGTGCGCCAGAGCCTCCAGCAACTGCAGACAAACTCCAGATGCATGCGCCCCCTTGTGCATCTGGCTTACGTGGGTCTTGGGGAATCGAGCCTCGAACTGGGGTCCTTAGACTTCACAGGGAAGTGCTTAACTGCTAATCCATCTCTCCAGGCCCTATAAATATTTCTTGAATGAATGAATGCATAACTTGCCAGTTTCTGCTATCCTAAACCAACTATATATAGCAGGTGTTCAATAAATATTTTATTAAATTTACCATTCCCTAGATCTAAATGTTGTTCCTTATATTTACTCTGAATCCCTTCTGTAGAAGAGTGAGTTCCTCCTGCGTTTGTTGTAGGCAGCTGCTCAGAGCCTTTCCCTCTCATTCCCCTCACTACCCTACACCATTCATTTGGGCACTTGCCTCCCTCTGCTAGTGCTACAGGATACTGTCTCAATATACTGAGAACTTCTGGTGAACAAGTGCTGTGTCCCACTATTACCTCCTTGGAGCTCCCTCACCTCCACTTGCAGCTCGCCTATGTCGTCCACTGACCAGGCTTCATCATCATTGTCATAATTGGGCACAGTGCTGAAGCTGCCCGCCCGCTGTTCGTGGGTGATTCCACATTCAGGCAAGTTCTCTACAGACCGTGTGCTCCGAATTCGGTTCTCAGGGATCCGGGCAGGGACACTGGCAGTGTCGAAGTTTTCACATTCAAGAACTTCCACGTAGATCAGGTAGGGAGCCTGGTGGGGAAGTGAACACAGTATTTGCCACTGATCACCACCACTACCTCCCATATCTCAGTTCTGTCAACACAATTCTTCCTAGTCCAACTCTCCACAGTTAGGGCAGGAAGTTGTCATATGATCACCTATATAAAGAATTTGGGCTGGGGCTGGAGGGATGGCTTAGCGGTTAAGGCATTTGCTTGCAAAGCCAAAGGACCTTGGTTTGACTCCCCAGGACCCACATAAGCCTTTCTCTCTCTGTGTGTCTGCCTCTTTCTCTCTCTTGCTCTCTCAAATAAACAAACAAAATTGAAAAAAAGAAAAAAAAGAAAAGCCAGGCATGATGGCACTTAGTTAATTCCAGGTCAGCCTGGACCAGAGTGAGACCCTACCTTAAAAAACCAAAAAAATTTGGGCTGGGCATAGTAGTGCATGCCTTTAATCCCAGCACTTGGTAGGCAGAGGTAGAGAGGGGGGGAAAATAGAGAAAGAGAGAAAGAGAATGAGCACACGAGGGCCTTCAGCTGCTGCAGATGAACTCCAGATATACATGCCACCTTGTGCATCTGGCTTATGTGGGTCTTAGGGAATCAAACCTGGGTCCTTTGGCTTCGCAGGCAAATGCCTTAACTGCTAAGCCATCTCTCCAACCGTTTATTTTTTTAAAATATTTTATTTGACAGAGAGAAAGAGGAAGAGAGGGAGGGAAGGGGGAGGGGAGAATAGACATGCCAGGGCCGCCTGCCAATGCAAATAAACTCCAGATGCATGCATCACCTTGTGCTTCTGGCTTACACGGGTACTAGGGATTGAACCTGGGTCCTTTGGCTTTGCAGGCCAGTGCTTCAACTGTTAAGCCATCTCTCCAGCCCCATACCTGCCATTTTTTTGGGAGGCGGGGGTTCGAGTAGGGTCTCACTCTAGCTCAGGCTAACCTGGAATTCACTATGTAGTCTCAGGGTGGCCTCGAACTCAGGGCAATCCTCCTACCTCTGCCTCCCGAGTGCTGGGATTAAAGGTGTGCGCCACCACGCCTGGCTGATACCTGCCATTTTTATGTGAGTATTGGGAACTGAACTCAAGTCCAAATGTTTGCAAGGTAGGGACTTGACCCACCAAGCTATCATCCTGACCCCTCAAAAAAAGGTCTTAGAAGCACAAGTATTTCTCTACTTTTGTGGTTGTTGTATCTGGAAAACCTGTGAGTTCTAGAAGGGCTGGAAGAGCTGCAAACAGGAGTATCAGGGAAAGTCAGAGCGATTCTCAGATATGGCACTACGTTAGCTGAAACAATCAGACCTCTCTGCTCCAGAAATGCAAAACCCCAGCAGGGGTGGCGGGTTCTCAGTGTCACAGTAGCACTGAGGGAGAATCGTGGATGACACGTGCACCATGAATAATTGGTAGGGACACAGCCTGGGCACCTGTGGGTTTGGCTAGAAACCACCTACCTTGTCCTTGGAATTGAGGACTACAGCCTGTGTGTGCGGCACACGGACCACGTGGTGGTCAAACCCAGCAGTGGGCAGCCAGACTCGGGCAGGAAGCTTGTGGTTGAGCAGGGAGAGCTCTGAGATCAACCTCTGTGTTTTCTGCTCTTTGGTAGGAAGTGTGGCCAGCCGCTTGCCAATTGCCATGAGGGACTTGATGAATTCTCGCTCAGGGGCCAGTCGGACAGGCTACAGGGATTGGGATGAAACAAAAGATATAAAGAAACCACTGGTGCGGGGGGAGAAACCACTGAAAAAAGTGGGCCACCCCTTCCTTATTCACTCCTGGCCACACAGGCCAGGACCCCAGTAGCTACAGAACCCTAGAAAAGGAGGTACCCTTTGGCCAGGTTATGAGAGTCTACCCTACCTCTCAGCCTGACTTGAGAAGAGTCAATGCATTCCTCCTCTTCAGCTATATCTTGGGGACTCAAGGGGACCCCAAGTCCAGGTCACAGGGATATAACCCTCTTCTCTTAGACTTGAGTTCCTCAAGACCTGTCCCAAGCCTTTAGGATAGGCTAGGCTCTGGTGAGGTCAGCCGGGACCCCAAAGAGAACAGCGGCTTACCTCTGGGTGCTTCACTGACCTCAAGGACAAAGTTATCCCCCCTCCCCCTCCTGCACCCAGTCCTTAGGCTGGACTTCTGCTGAGGGGCTCCCCAGGGACCACAAGGCTGGGAAAGGGAGCTCAGATCGATATGTTCACTTTCAAAGGAGATGCTCTTCATCTTAAGACCTTTGTTGCTCTCCATGACACACCCCACCCCACCCCACCCCACATCTTCATCAAGGCGCATGCAGGGGATGAGAAGATGGGAAAATCGCATTAATGAAAACACAATCAATGGGAAAAGAAAAAGCAGGTGGAGAGAGGGAGGGAGGTAGGTATGGGTTGGTGGATGGAAAATGCAATAGCTCCTTCAGTCCTAGGTGTCCTCAATAGCCTGTCTCTTTGAGTCCTCTTCTCCTGCCTCTCAGAGTCGAGGCTCCACAGATGAGTTTCCTGTGGTGAGCCTGGCTCCTCAGGCTTGGCACTTCAGCTACTCCCAGAAAGGTTAATGTCAGTCTGGGTAGTAGAGTAGGGTGAAGGAGGAAGATGCACTCAGCTAGACATGAAGAAGGGCTCTATTCCCTGTCTAAGATATGCCACCACAAGGGACATTTAATCAAGATAGTCACCAAACTGGGGCAGGGCGGTTACACCCATAACCCCAGCACTCTAAGGATAACACAAGTTCAAGGCCAGCCCAGGCTACATGAGACCCTGTCACAAAGGACCAAACAAACAGAAAAGTGCCAGGGCATGGTGACTCGAGTTTGGGAGGCTGAGGCAGTAGGATTGCTGCAAGTCTGAGGCAAGCGTGGATTATATAATGATTACCAGGTCAGCCAGGACTACATAGCAAGATCCTGCTCAAAACAAAATAAAAAGGCAGGAAAGATGGCTTAGTGGTTAAGGTGCTTGCCTCCGAAGCCTATGGACCCAGGTTTGATTCTCCAGGTCCCATGTAAGCCAGAAGCACATGGTGGCACATGCGTCTGGAGTTTGCAGTGGCCAGAGGCCCTGGTGCGCCCATTCTCACACTCTCTTTGTCCCTTTTTCTGTCTCTAATAAATAAATAAGGACCCAGGTTCTATTTCCCAGAATCCACATGTGCCAGACGCATAAGGTGGTGCATGCATCTGGAGTTCATTTGCAGTGGCTAGAGGCCCTGGCAGCTCCATTCTCTCCTTCGCCCCCTCAAAAAATAAATAAAAATAAAATAAAATAAAAAAGACAGAAGCAAAGCAAAAAGACAGTCAGGTTCAACTCCCCATCCCGCCTCTCCTCAGCTCCACAGAGCGCGCTTTCCTTTTCTCACAGGAACAGCCTTTGCACTTAACCAGGGTTTTCCTCTCTGGGAATGCCTTGCTTATTTTCCTGACTGAAAAATTCTACCTTCACTCCCTCACACTGCTAAGAAAGAGCTTCATTTGAGAACGGGACAGTACCATGTCCTCCTGTATATGTGGGAGAGTCTGGGTGCAGAAGAACAGTGTACTTCTCAGTCTCTACCCCATTACGGGAGGAGGATGGCTGGCTTAGAGGACCAGCCAGTAGTGAAAGGGTTATCAGAATCAGTCAGGAATGCTTTCGGTGACAGAACTGAAAGAGAAAGAAAAGACAAGAGAACTGGATTTCTAGGATCCCTGGGGCTTAACACAGAAAGAAAAGAATGAGGCCCTGGGTTCCACCTGTAGCAAAGAAAGAGGGTGAAGAGGGAGGGAGGGAATGAATCTGAAGACTCACTCCATCTTGGGATCCATTTACTCTGGTGACAAATATTCACCATCCAAAGGACCCTGTACCCCAACCAATTTGTAGTTAATTCCTTAGAAAAAGCATAATTCTTTCTCATCCTCAAATCAGCATGTCAGGTGGGGAGTGCTGTGCAGTGTGAACACACTGTTATGTGACCCTAGGCCTCCAGAGAGTGGCTCTGCCACACGAGAGGGAGAAGACAAGAATCATGATCTAGAAGGGGACAGCATAGAAAATAGAAAACAGATTGGGCAGACAAATAAACTAAAACGTGAAAAAAAAATCATCCAGACTCCCAGAGGGTCCTGCATTTCCTCTCACGTCTTTGCCCAGGAATAAGGTCCAAGCCCCCTAGGGACTAAAGGGTCAACGGTTAGTCCAGAAGGAGTAAGAAGAGAGAACAGGGAGTAGGAACAGCCTGGGCAGGAAACTGGGAACAGGGAAGAATTCAGACCTGGAAGAAATTGTGGTCGAAGTTAAAAAGGAAAACCAGTTGTGGGGATGTAAAAATTTTCCGCAGGCCAAGTCCTGTCGTTTTTGGAGTTGGCTTGGCCAGCACAGGGCCTTGCATTGAGAAGACTGAGTAAATATTTGATGGGCTCATGGCAGAAGCCACAGGGAAAGGGTTCTGGGTGGGAGAAATGGGATCCTGGGAGCTTCTGCCAAGCAGTCCTTGGCTTGAATCCAGGAAAAGTCTACCTCTCTTCCAGCTGCTTGCTCCAGAGACCCAGGAGCGAGGGCTGCACAGCACAGCATGGCACAGCAACCTCTCTGTCTGCAAGACCAAATGAGCACTCAGGGCACTGGGGGCAAAGCTTAGGGGGATGCCTCCACATCTAAAAGGGAGATGCTCATCTAAGTGGAATTACAGGGGCCTTTGCTGGAGTTGTGGAAGACTTGGGACGGAGAGGAAATGCGGCCGTGCGGGGAGCCTGCCACCCAGTCCCAGCCTGGCCCCACTTACGGAACGGAATGAATTATCAATACTCTCGTTGCTGGAGGAGAGCTCCTGGGAAAGGGCCGGCCGGCAAGGGGAAGATGGGAGGGAAGGAGGGAGGAAGGGGGGGAAGGAAAGAGACAAAGGCAAAGAATTTAGCTCCAACTTGGATAATAACTGCTCCTGTTGTACAGCACCATGCTGCTTTAGTGAAAAAGAAAGTCCACCCAAATACTACCTGCCCAGACCCTAGACATCTGGAAGGTGCTGGAAAGCCACTACAGACCCTGAGGTCACACTAACTGAAGACTCTGTTTTGCACTTAATCCACTTCATTCTTGCCTAATTAAGTCGTGGTTTTAGGACAAAACCCTGAAGCTGGGTCCCTACACTTGTAAGTACGCAACCAAACTCTGTGTGTGTGTGTTGCCCAGCACACATGGAGGCCAGAGGGCATAGGGTGCCCTCCTCTATTGATTTCCTTGAGATGAAGTCTCGCTATTTCTGTCACACTTGCTGATCAGTGAAGTCGTGAGCCCCCGTGATTCGCTTGTCTGCCCACCTCAGCATTAGAGTCGCAAGCCTGTGTGGCCACGTCTGGCATTTTACGCGGGTGCCAGGGCCCGTGCGAGCACAGCATGAGCTCTTACCTGCTGAGCCTTCTCTCGAGCACTTCAATGGCTCTTTATCACCTGTCACATAGTTTCAACCAAGCCCTTCTCCATGGGGGCCACCAGAGAGTCTCAATTTAACACACTGCATGACCCTCATACTAGAAATTTCGTGTTCTTTTAGCTCATTTGAATTCTCAGGAAGAGTTAACCTTTTGATGCCAAGTGCACATACCTCCTCTTTAGTCAGCCTTATCACCCTAGGAAGCTGAATCCTAATCTTGAACCTGAGTGACAAAAGGGTATCCCAAACCCATCAGCTTGACACCTCTGGGCTGGATGCTCGAAAGATAAACGACTCCCATATCTATCAAACCTCTTCGGGCTTCCTGTCAGGCTATTTCACATGATACTGAATACATTACAATATTTTCTGACTTAACTTGGACAGTTAGATCCTTGCTAAATCCATGTGTAAAAGCCAGTTAGTTGGGCAGCAGCCATCCTAGGACCAGTCCAAGGGAGTGATTTAAACATCACCCGCTGATGTGGTTAGCATCTGCCTGTAATCTCAGTACTTGGAAGGATGAAGCTAAAGGATCAAGAGTTCAAGGCCAGCAAGACCCTTTCTCTTTGTCTTTTATTTTTAGTTTTTCGAGGTAAGGTCTTACTCTAGCCCAGGCTGACCTGAAATTCACTATGTCATCTCAGGGTGGCCTTGAACTCATGGCGATCCTCCTATCTCTGCCTCCTGAGTGCTGGGATTAAAGGCATGCGCCACCACGCCCAGCTCAAGACCCTTTCTCAAAAAAAATTGTTTTAATTAATAAAGAAATGTTGGGTCGGGCGTGGTGGCGCACGCCTTTAATCCCAGCACTTGGGAGGCAGAGGTAGGAGGATCGCTGAGAGTTCGAGGCCACCCTGAGACTACATAGTTAATTCCAGGTCAGCCTGGATCACAGTGAGACCCTACCTCGAAAAACAAAAAAAAAAAAAAAAAAAAAAAAAAGAAATGTTGGGGCAGAAGAGATGGCTCAGTGGTTACGGTGCTTGCCTGCAAAGCCTAAGGACTGAGATTTGATTCCCCAGTACTCACATGAAGCCAGATGCAGAGAGACCCATGCATCTGGAGCTAGATTATAGTGGCAAGAGGTCCTGGTGCGCCCATTCTCATGTTCTGCTGCTTTCTGTTTCTCTCTCTGTGTTAAATAAATAAATAACACCCCACCCGTGTCTTTCTGCTGTTGGTGAACAAAGCAAGGGAAAGCGCTGGAGGTTGAACTCCCATTCAGTAACCGTGCAGTGGCACTCATGCACACGGCCACCCAAGCCCTGCCTAACACTGTCTACCGGGCAGGCAGCAGGGCAGAGCATGTGTACAAAGGCAGGAGGGGAGAGGCCTGGACTTAAAAGGCAAAGTCCAGGACAAGAAGGCAGGGGCCACTATGCTTTTACTCTATAATCAGCATTTCAAGCATCAACTAAATTCAACTTTATGTTGAGTTTTAAGTTCTGGTTTAGCTGGCAGGCCTACATTTGGGCTTTGCCTTGAAGAATCTGGGCAAAGGAGCACATGGAGGGAGAAGTCACACTTGGAAACACTCCCCAAAGGCCACAGAACTTCTGGTCTGGCTAGATGTGGAGGGAGAACTGAGGCAGTGTGGAGCGGCATGTGTTCCGAGCCAGGGGTTCCATTTCTCCCCTTGTACCGGTTAGGGAACACAGCAGGAAGGACACTGGCTCCGTGAGCAAGGCTCCAGCTGACCCTCTCCCAGACAGGTCTGGGTGGACTCATTATCAGTCACGGTGGGAGGGAGGGTATCACGACCTGTTCCTCTCCTCCTACTCCCTGGGCCTGAGTCACTTGTCCTGAGTCAGCTCCAGAAAGTGAAGCTGAGGCCAAGAACTGACATCATACCACATCAGGCTGGAAGTCCTACTGGGCTTCCAATGTGCCATGCAGATTTCTCTGTACAAAGGTTGCAGTCCTATTTGGAATGTCATTATGTGAGACTGAGTAGGGAGTAGGGGTAGAACCTACATCATTCTTTGCACCCCCATGCCAAAACATTTATCATTTGGCTGTAAAGGGAAAGGAAAACTGCATTCCCTGAGGAGCTGCTAACTGCTCTGAAGGGCTGGGCTGCTACAGGCCTCTGTGGGGAGTGTAAAGGACCCCTCATAACAAGGAAATAGAACCTTCTGTGAGATCTGGTCAGAGATGTTGTAGGGACTCTAGGCAGGAAGCAGCCCTGGGCCTCTTCCTTGAGGACCCTTCCCACATTGTGGGAGGAGCAGGGGTTAAACTCAGAGCCCAAAGGAAAGCAGAGACTGGGGTGGGGGGAAGGTTTCAAGCCCACCTAGGACTCCTTCAAGGAATGTCTGTGGTTCATACTTCTGGCTTATGGAAACAACTTTTCAAGAAAATCACAAATTAACCAGCACCTTAGTGCTGTGAAGCTTTTACATTAAACCTTATCAGTTTCTAGAGGAAGAACAGGACTTCTTCATCCTTTGCTGCTTTGCACATTGTACAAGATCAGCAACAAGTTGTTTAGGGAATGAATGCAGAGCAAGGGGCAAAAGCCTTGACAGACATCCTCAAATGTCAAAAAGGTTGCGACAGACCCCTGGGCTGAGGTCTTCAATGTCTACAAGCTTAGTGATAATCACATTTACATGGTTTCCTCTTTCTTTCTTTCCTTTTTTTTTTCAAAGTAGGGTCTCACTCTAGCCCAGGCTGATCTGGAATTCACTATGTAGTTTCAGGGTGGCCTTGAACTCATGGTGATCCTTCTACCTCTGCCTCCCGAGTGCTGGGTAAGGCCTGCACCACCATGCCTGGCTTGTTTCCTCTTTCTTGCTCTCACATTTCCTGAAGAGCCAGTGGATTCAAATGTCTCTGTCAACATCAGATAAAACAGAAGGGCCTGGGGTGTGCCACTTTCCTGGATCTAGTAGCCCAGGATAAGGGGCCAGGTTGGGAAGTATGACAGCTGGAAATACTACCCTTGAGATCTAAGCCCTCACAGAGTATCTGCCTCTCAGAGCCATCCATAGTCCTGGAGCGTAAGAGGGGCCCCAGACCAACTAGGATAAGAAAAACCCTAAGAATTCTGCTTTTCTGGTCCTAAGAGGGGACTAAAAACAAACTTAGGGAAAAGTCAAGCTGGACAAGAAGCACCAAAAATTCCCACCCAGCAGCTCACACTCATTCTGATTGAGGCTTGATCGGAGGTGAGGTTACGTAGCTCTTACGTACCCTTCAAAATCTGAAGGTTTTTGGCTTTGCAACCTTCCTTCACAGACCCTGAACTTCGCTTCCAAGCTCAAACAGAACTGAGAATGGCCTATTTTGGTTCCTAGAACAGCTTGGGCTTTGTCTGGGCATGGACGTGGAAGTGTAGATGGCCACGTTCTGGGCTGTTCATTCCCAATGGCCTTTGACAGCTGGGATTTGGGGAAGCAGATACTAAAGCAGAACTCAGGCAACTCAGCTGAATGACTATAACAGGCTGCAGATGGGGGTCCTGGTCTGACAGTCACCAACTGGGGACTTTGGTAAAAACATTTAAACTAAACCTGTTTCCTCACTGGCAATCTGCTAGGGCTATTGTAAGGATTAAATGTATAGTTTTGGCAGGATGCCCAGAACATAGTAAGTGTTCAATAAATGCTAGCACGTTTAGCTTTACCATTATTAAATTATCATAATAAAATATATTTCTAGGACAAAAGGCTCTGAATTCTCCCTTCCCTTCTCCAGTTACACTTTCTCCACTTGAGAAAACTCCATTGTATCAAAAACGTGGATGGGTTATACCCCACAGAGGCAGATGCCATATGCATTTTCCAATAGTGCCAATCTTCACTTTTTTCTCCCTTCTTTTCTAGGCTGGGCTGGCAGCCAGAATGGGAACGTGGCCAACAGTGAGTCAGAGACGAGGACTGGGGCACCATTGTCTGGCTGGGACACCAGGTCACTGAACTTGGTTGCCCATTGGGCAAATTTCCCTATCTGCCCAGATGTACAGTGGGAGCAGCTTGCCTCCCCTCTGCCCCGTGCCATACATCAGACACCCAGCGGCCGCAGCGCTTCCTCTCTGGTCACAGGGCTTTGAGTAGGCATTAGATTTACTCTGCCAAGCCCGCTTTCCTCTTCCCTCTGTGATCACCCCAAATGAAGCAAGCAGAACATTCTGCAGAGGCCTTACTGACAGGAAATGAACCAACAGGATCTTCAGGGGATGAGGGAAGGGATCATGAGGAATGGCCAGGAGAATCAAGGTGATGTTCTATTTAGCATCCTTCCCTCTCCTAGCACAAAGAACACAGCCCCTGTCCCTTCCCGGTGGTGGCTGTCCTGAGCTGGCTCTCCCAGACCTCAAGCCAGGGTGGAGTGGGTCTGGGCCACAGCGCTCAGTGGAATTTAGTGAAAACAACACTGAACCGAGTCAGGTGTCACTTTATCTTTCCAGGTCTCTGAATTCTTCCTCTGTAAAATGAGGTGGTTGGAATACATGAATTCTAAGGCCTTTTTCCATTCTAACATTCCATGCTTTTATCAATGAAATGGAACAGGGAAGGACGGAAGGGACAGAGTAACCTCATGAAAGACATCCTATCTCTAGGCAGCCCTCTGCCATCTTCCCGCCTGTCCCTCCCCAAAGTTTTACCTCATCTTCATTCTCCACTTTAGGGTTGCTGGCTGTTCGTTTCAGGTTGCTGCTGAGACTTATGCTGGCAGTGGCATCTGACTTAGAGCGCTGGTGAGTCCTTTTGGAGGGAGACAGTCCTGTGTCGGGGGCTGGGCTTAAGGAGGGCAGCTCCTTCTTCCGGTGTGCTGGCTTCAGCTCATCTGAGAGGATCAGCTTCCGTAACTTGGTCCCACGGGAGTGTCGCTGAGTAGAAATGTGCATGTCTGAAGAATAGGCTCCAAGCAACAGGGCACACTGGAGGGAAAAGTTGATGCTCTGGCGGCAGCGGTGGACGATGTAAGGTTTAATGGCGTCCCCCACGTCTTCATCCATGTGGATGTACATGTTAAGCAACTGGGGCAGATAAAAATCCACGTCCTCATTGCGAAAACAGAAGAGCCGGTTGCCGATGTAGGCTTGCACTCCAGGCTCCTTGGAGTTATACAAGTATGAAATGGCCATAGAGATGTCAAATAGTTTTGATTCAAACAGCCTCAGCAGCCAAGACTGTTTGGCCGAGTTCTGCCGTCGCCTTCTTGTTCCTTTGGCTGCACCGGAGGCCACAGTAGCTCCCATCTCATCTTCCTCCTCCCTGATCTGGGCAGGTGGATCATCTAGACAACGAATCTCACTGTCCACACCATCCCCATTGACCAACTCCAGTGGGGTTCCTTTGCTAGAAATGGCCACACCTCCATGCAAAAGCTTGACTTTCTCCAGCACCTCCTGGCAGGCTTTCTGGGCTACCTCAGGGTCAATCACTGACAGTTCCCCGATCCCTTCCGTGATGACACTTAGCAAGGAGCCCCCGCTGTTCCCTGGTGGGCTAGAAGTAGGCTCAGAAGTTGGATTCAGAGGGGCAGGCTCCACCACCATGTCTCCCATGGCTACAGCCAGACTTTGAACTTCCAAGCTACAGGAGGAAGGAGGGAGAAAGGGACAGAAAGGGAGACATATACACACACTGGTTAGTGATGTCATCCTCAGGTCGCCCTTCACCATGAAACCTGCCCAGGTGTCTCCTGTCTGTCTTCCTGGATTCCTTCCAAATCAGATGCAAAGCCACCTCCTACCAGGACACTTGCTCTCACTGCCTCCACTTCACTCTTCATCCTTCTGTACTTACTTAGCTTAGCCTTGGTTCTCAGCTTGTACTTGCAAAATGCTGCTCTCTCTGTGTTGTGTCTATATAGCCTTACAAACGTCTCAGGCCAGCTGGGAAGCCAGCCAGGGCTTACCCCTTGACTCTTTAAGACTCACCTATAACCGTGTTCTTCCTGGGTCTCCTCGAGTCTACTTTAACCTGCCTCTGGTCCTCTTTCAACTATATTTCCTTCTTCATGTAACATTTCACACACATCCCATGCTTATCCTTTTACTTAGTATTAAAGTCTTTTCTTTTCTGAGGCAGGGTCTCACTCTAGCCCAGACTGACCTTGAACCCAAAGTGATCTTTCCACCTCAGCCTTCTGAGTATGCTGAGTCAGAACTTTTTTTTTTTTGGTCATTTTATTTGTTTGTTTTAAGACAGTCTCAATTCATTCCAGGCTGATCTCAAACTCAGGACAATACAACAATCCTCCTGCCCTAGTCTTTCAGGTGCTGGAATTAAAGGCATGAGCTACTATACCAGGTTTTAGTGACAAGACACTACTTTTTTACTCCCCCTTTAGGCTCAAAGCTCTCAGGGAATAAGGGTCAGAAAGCACTATGCCAGGCTTCCCTTAGAAGAAAACAACCGCCATCAAGCTGCGTGTCTTTGCTTCTGCGGTGTCACAGTGTCATACCCTTTTCTCCAGAGCTATGGAGCTCAAGCACAGCGGGAGAAATCCTGGACTTGGAGGCAAAGAGGCTGGGCTCAAAATCCTTGCTCTGCTTTTACGAGGTGTAAACTTCTACAAGCCATCGTATCTTCTGTGTTTCTTTCCTCAACTGCAAATTGAGAAAAACATACTTCTCACCGTTGCTGTAGAAGAAATAAATTCATGTGGATGAAAGGATTTAGTTTAGTCCCTGGCACATGGTCATATGCAATAAACAGTGCATGTGCACATGAGATGTTATTTTATAAAGGAAGTGAAGCCAGGCGTGGTGGCGCGCGCCTTTAATCCCAGCACTGGGAGGCAGAGGTAGGAGGCTACCCTGAGACTACATAGTGAATTCCAGGTCAGCCTGAACTACCCTACCTCGAAAAACCAAAAAAAAAAAAAAAAAAGGAAGTGAATTATATTTAGTCATTTGTGACTCATGACTCTCCTTTTTTGGTTTTTTTGAGGTAGGGTCTCACTCTAGCCCAGGCTGACCTGGAATTCACTATGTAGTCGAACTGTTTTAAAACATTTATGTCAGGGCCGATCATGGTGGCTCACACCTTTAATGCCAGCACTCGGGAGGCAGACGTAGGAGGATCACCGTGAGTTCAAGGCCACCCTGCGATTACATAGTTAATTCCAGGTCAGCCTGGGCTAGAGTGAGATCCTACCTTGAAAAACAAAAACAAAAAAAAAGTATGTCAGCCCTTTCCTACGCCATGACTACTTTCCCCACTATCATGCAGGCACTCCAAGAACTGGAAGTGGTAAGGAGGCAAAAAGAAATCAAGACTCAAACACAAAGAGGCACTGGAATTTCAACTAAGAACTCTTTTGGAGGGACTTGGAGGAAATCCAGTTAGAAAACACTGCTGACAACCCTCCATGCCGCCAAGAGCCTCACCCAGTCCAGATCAGGAGAATCCGTGAGGAACAGAAGGGATCGGAGTGGCACAGATCGGGAGCATCAGTCCAAATAGGAGGAAACGTGTCCCATCAAGCAGGCTCCAGAATCTGACCACAGCCATTCACGAACTCAGACGCCTCTTCTGAGGTACATGAGGAGCACAAGAAGAGCAAGGCAGGGGCCTTTGAAGAGCTAGAATGCAGGCAATTTCCAAGTATTAGTGACAACACCACCTTTGGTTCTGGTGGCTTCGGGTGCCTACACTTTCACTTGCTTTCTGTAGTTTTTGAGGTTTTTTTTTTTTTTTTTTTTTTCCGAGGTAGGGTCTCACTCTAGCCCAGGCTGACCTGGAATTCACTATGTAGTCTCAGGGTGGCCTTGAACTCACGGAGATCCTTCTACCTTTGCTTCCCAGTGCTGGGATTAAAGGTGTGCGCCACCATGCCAGGCTTGTTTGTTTTATTGAGGCAGGGTCAAGCTGCTGGCTTTGCACTCACTATGCTGCTGAGGTTAGCCTTGAATTGCTGGTGCTGGTGGGTGTGCACCCCATGGCTTGTTCATGTGGTCTCAAACCCAGGGCTTTATGCATGTTAGGCAAGCACCCTACCAACCAAACTACATCCCCAGCCCCGGAAGGCCTGTTCGCCACCACCGCCCTTCAGTGTTTCTCCTACCTCTGCAATGGTAAGTGGCAACGTTACTTTCATCTGCCCCAAATCAGATAGTCTAGCTCCCTACCCCGCACTAATGTCTTCCAGAAAGATGATGGCAAACTCTTCTGTTGTCAGAGATCAATAAAAAGGCAGCTTTAGCTCATCTTTCTACCAATTTTATCAAGCAAGAAGCTCCTTCCTACATTTTCCTCACGCGGTGTGAACCTGCTATGGGTAAGAACTGCAACTTTTACTGTACTTTCCCCAAACTAGGCAGGGCCTTCTGAGTAGTAGAACCAGCACGGCTGCCTGAGTGGATCTGTCTCTACTCGCAACTGTGGATTGCACAGGAGTAAGAGGGAAGCTTTAATCATTCCGACCACACCTCTGTAGGGCACTCTCATCGGTGGGTCACTTCAGTCCCCTGGGATCTCTACCTTTTAGGTCTGCTTAGAAACTCACACGGTGGCTTCCATCAAACCTACACAACAAACCCTTCTCAGTATTCTATGGGTAGTATGTCCTTTCCTTTTCCTCCATCCAGAGATCTCTAATTTACAAAGCTCCCCAAAGTCCACTTTTCAAAACTTAAAAGGGGCTGGGCATCACATTATCCCAGCACTTGGGAGGGAGTGGTAGGAGGATCAGGAGTTCAAGGTTAGCTTTGACTACATAGATTGTTCAAAGCCAGCATGGGCTACATGAGACTCTATTGCTCAAAAAATTTTTTTAATTATTTTATTTTATTTATTTGAGAAAAGAGAGAGAGAGAGGCAGATAGAGAATGAGCATGCCAGGGCCCTCAGCCACTGCAAACAAACCCTAGATGCATGTGTCACCTTGTGCATCTGGCTTAAGTGGGTCCTAGGGAATTGAAACCTGGGTCCTTTGGCATAGCAGGCAAGCGCCTTAACTGCTAAGCCATCTCTCCAGCCCCCCAAAGTTTTTTAAGGGTTCCTGGGGTATAAACATAGAGGCAGAGTACTTGCCTAGCATGTGCAAGGCCCCAGGTTTGATCACCAGCACCATAAGAACAAAGACAACTGTCCCCCAAACGTTCAAGGGAAATAACATTCAGCCATTCTCCCACACAGTGTCTGCCCAGCTGACAACACTGTGTTGATGGCTGGCACCAGCGAGACAAGTGAAGATGCTATTATCCTCTGAGATCACAAGCAAAAGAAGAGCATTTCCCAGGGCTCACTAAGGAACCCAACATCACAGTACTCAGAAGACTCCCCAAGGGAACAGATTATCCTGCCTGCCCAGGAGACCAGACATCAAGAGATGGAGAAAAAGCCAGACATGGTGGTATGCACCAGTACTTCCAGCACTTGAGAGATGGAAGAAGGATCAGGAATTCAAGGTCAGCCTCAGCTATAAAGTGAGTTTGAGGCCAGCTACATGAGACACTATCAAAAAATAAAACTGGGGCTGGAGAGATGGCTTAGCGGTTAAGGCACATGCCTGCAAAGCCTGAGGGCCCAGGTTTGATTCTCCAGGTCCCATGTAAGCTAGATGCACATGGTGGTACATGGGTCTGGAGTTTGCTTGCAGTGGCTAGAGGCCCTGGTGCGCTCATTCCCACTCTCTATCTCTCTCCCTCTCCTGCAAATAAATAAATAAATAAATAAATAAATAAATAAATAAATAAATAATAAAATTGGGTTAGAGAGATGGCTTAGCAGTTAAGACTTTTGCCTGTGAAGCCCAAGGACCCAGGTTTGATTCCCCAGAACCCACATAGTGCCAGATGCACATAGTGGCGCATGCACCTGGAGTTCATTTACAATAGCTAGAGGCTCTGGTGTGCCCATTTATTTTTTTTCTCTCTCTAATAATAAAATAAAATAAAAATAAAATTACAACAAAACCAAAAACCAAAAAATCTGGCATGGTGGTGAACACTTTTAACCCCAGCACTCAGAAGGCAGAGGTAGGAGGATCACTGAGTTTGAGGCCAGTCTGAGACTACATAGTGAATTCCAGGTCAGCCTGGGCTAGAGCAGGACCCTACCTCAAAAAAAAAAAAAAAAAAAAAAAAAAAAAAAAAAGTGGGGAGGCTGGAGAGATGGCTAGTGGTTAACATGTGTGCCTGCGAAGCCTAAGGGTCCAGGTTCGATTCCCCAGGACCCATGTAAGCCAGATGCACAAGGTGACACACATATCTGGAGTTTGTCTGCAGTGGCTAGAGGCCCTGGTGAGGCTATTCTTTCTACCTCTCTCTCCCTCAAATAGATAAAATATATTTTAAAAAAAGATGGACACAGCCAGGTATGGTGGTGCATGCCTTTAATCCCAGTACTTGGGAGGCAGAGGTAGGAGGACTGCCACGAGTTCAAGGCTACCCTGAGACTACATAGTGAATTCCAGGTCAGCCTGGGCTAGAGTGAGACCCTACCTCAAAATACAAAAACAGAAAAAAGATGGAAGCAGAAAAACCAGACCTCTTAGTTCTACCAATAGAAACCATCTAGCTCTCAGGAGCTCAGGGACTGCAAGCTGTAGAAAAAAGGAACCCTGGAGGGCTAGATTATATTGGTAACTAAGACAACAGAACAGGGATTCTCTGAGACCCACATCCAAATACAGCTCTGAACATCAACTCAATCATTATCACACACAAAGAAAATATACCGTTGAGGGCTGGAGAGATGGCTTAGTGGTTAAGGTGTTTGCCTACGAAGTCAAAGGACCCAGGTTCAATTCCCCAAGTCCCACATAAGCCAGATGCATAAGGGACACATGCAACCTGGAGTTGCAGTGGCTTGCCCATTCTCTCTCTCTCTCTCTCTTTGCACTTGCAAATAAATAAGTATGTTTAAAAAAAGAAAGAAAATATACGGTTGATAGCTAACTCTTCCGAAGAGTCTAAGGACTGGAATGCCAGAACAGGGGTAAGGAATGAAGTCCTGCATTTACTACTCTTTCCCTTGTAAGTAGGAGGGATAAGAAAAAAATGAGAACAGGCAGTTCAAACCCTGCACTGGGGATGTAGCTCAATTGGTAGAGTGCTTGACTAGCATGCATGGAGCCCTGGGCTTGATGCCAAGCCCCTCATAAACCAGATATGGTGGCACACGCTGGTCATTCCAGCAGTTTGCAGGTAGGAACAGGAGGGTCATGAGTTCAAGGTCATCCTCAGCTACACAATGAGTTCAAGACTAGCCTGGGATACATGAGACTCTCTCTCCAAAAAAGAAAGTTCAAACCTTTAATATCAAGTGAATCCCTATGGCCTAACGGGAATTTAAACAATTGAGGCTTCACACTTTACACTGGGAACCTAAACTTTTCCAGAAGAACTGGAAGTGAAGAGAAGAGGCCATCAGGCAGGCACGGTGGTACACTAGGGAGGTAGAGGTGGGAGGATCACTGGGGGCTAGAGTGAGACTCTACCTTGGAAAAAATAAAAATAAAATAAATAGGGGCTGGAGAGTTGGCTCAGTGTTTAATGTGCTTGCCTACAAAATAAATAAATAAATAATTTAAAAAGATTGTTCTTGGGCTGGAGAGATGGCTCAGCAGTTAAGCACTTGCCTGCGAAGCCTAAGGACCACGGTTGGAGGCTCAATTCCCCAGGACCCATGTAAGCCACATGCACAAGGTGGCGCATGCATCTGGAGTTCGTCTGCAGTGGCTGGAGGCCCTGATGCGCCCTCTCTCCCCCCCCCCTTTCTCTCTCTCTCAAATAAATAAATAAATAAAAATAAACAACAACCAAAAAAAGGTTGTTTTTCAAAAGGTACTATGTATCATCCTAGGCTGCTTGTTTTCCTGCTGAAAAGTTTTTTGTGTGTCTTACGGTCTAATACCAATCTTTCTTGAAGGAAGGCTCAATTCATCTTCCCCACTAAACTTAATGGCAAAGGGGGAGAATGAATTCTCCATTGTCCCCAGCAGAGATTCTGGGTTGAGCAGTCAAGCAGGCTCAAACTGCACAAGGAACCAGGTAAATGTGTGCCTAAGGCCCCAAAGGGTGATGGCATCAGGGGAAAGGGCATTCCCAAGCTGGGGGTGGTTAGGAAGGACAGTGGTCTCAAAGCAGTTAAGTCAATACTGAATCAGTCTGAGAACTCTGTACAAGGCCACGCAGCCCATGTGAGCAGATTCCAGCCAGACAGCCCAAGCCAGCTTTGGGAGCCTCTGACGAACTGACAGAGGGCAGAGAAGGCAATTTGCAAGGCTCACCTTTCTCTGAACTCTTCCTCCCTGCTGCAAGTCCCAAGTGGGCTTAGAATGGGCCCTCTCATTCCATGGCAATTATTGAAAGGATCCTCCCAAACTTCTTCCCCAAGTCAAAGAATCTCAGTTTTTTATTTGATGTTCTGCAAGCATATTTTCATGCAGAACAGACCCAGATGGGGAGGAGACTAGGATTTCTGGCGTTTCCAAGGAGCGAAGTTTCTCTTGTAAAGGAGGTTGAGCGGACTGCACTCTGACTGCCAGCAAGACAGAGGAAGAAGGGAGAGAAGACAGCATGACCACTTCCAAACAGGCTCAGACTGGAAGGTGAATGAACCAGATGTGCCTTGCTCTATTACCCTAAGTCAAGAAAGATGTGGCATACAAGGCAGCACTCATCTCCCAATTCCTGCTTGCTCCCAGTTCTTTTCTCCAGCCAGCTTCCTCCAAAGGCTTTCCCACAAACAGATTTTCCAACCATAGAATCTGGACTTTATGAAGCAAGCGTGGGAAGAGCTGCACAGGTGGCCAGCAACTTAACACGCTGGGGGGGAGGGGGAGCAGGAGAGATAAAGGCAGGCCAGGAGCTTGTGCTTCAAACTGACTTGCTCTCTGGTTGCAGATGAAAAAGATCAAAATGACAGAAAATTCTCAGGATGACAAAGTCACTAGCAATAAATACCTTCTGCTTGAGAACTCAGAATGTTTTGTAAGCAAACAAACCAAGTTTAATTCTTCCCTAACCCACATCCTGCTATTAGCCTATTATTGAACTGGTGCTTATAAAATAGGCTATTTTCCCAAAAAGACCATTCTAGAGGACAAATGGGGAAGTGACATGCTGAGCCCAGGTCTTGATTCGGAATAAACAAGCTTTCCCATTGTCTCATGTTCCTTTTCCCAGTTACCCACCAACCACCACAGGCCTGAACACTTAAGAAATTAGCCAAAACTGGGCTGGAGAGATTCAATTCTTCAGCAGTTACAAGGGAATTTGCCTGCTAAGCCAAAGTTAGAGGTCCGATTCAATTCTCCAGGATCCATTCTCTCTCAAATAAATAAATAAATAAAAGGGAATGCATTTGTCTGGAGTTTTGTTTGCAGTAGAGAAGGGTCCTGGAGAGACACATTCTCTCTCTCTCTGGGTCTCTCAGGGCCTCTTTCTCTCTCAAATAAATAAATAAATAAATAAATATTTTTAAATTATTTATTTGATTGTGACATCTGGAATGGGTGGGTCCTGGGGCCTCCAGCCACTGCAAATGAACTCCAGACTCACTTTGGCTTTGCAGGCAAGGTCCTTTGGCTTTAACTGCTAAGCCATCTCTCCAGCCCATAAAATATATTTTAAAAAAATAAATTTGCCAAAACTATTCTATTTTACTAAGCCTGGGTCAATAAAATGATTCCTCTTTGATCTGGAAAGGAGTGGAAAGACACCCTATTCTGTGACCCAACACAAATCCCAAAAGGAATAATCCCAAACAAAATTCCTTACACCCTCATCCAGTTTCCATGGAGGCCTGTTCACCTGTCCTAGTGGCTGCTCCTAGGAGTCAACAAAACGTAATCTGATAGGGATAAAACATGCACCATCCTTCAAAAACACCCATCTGTCCTTTAGAAATGCCCGAGACAGCTGAGACTCCCCCTCCTCACAACACATCTTCTTCTTATTTCAAGGTCTAGCTGATCCTGAAATAAGTGGCAAGTGAAGATAATGGGGCGACAGAGAACACTTAAAAGACCACAGGGAGCCAGGCGTGGCGGCGCACGCCTTTAATATCCCAGCACGCGGGAGGCAGAGGTAGGAGGATCGCTGTGAGTTCGAGGCCACCCTGAGACTACATAATGAATTCAAGGTCAGTCTGGGCTAGAGCGAGACGCTACCTTGAAAAACAAACAAGCAAACAAACAAACAAACAAAAAAAGACCACAGGGAAAACAGAACGAAGTTCTGGAAGCCAGAGGAAGGTGTCAACAGTTGGAAATCTTGAATGGGAAGGGGGGTACTGTCAGACCTTTCTCCTGGAACAAAACCTCAGGAGGACTGGGTGACTAAGAAGGGGAAAAGAGAAACTAAAGATCAGCGAGACAGTGAGGTCTAAGGTCAAAGTAGATGGTAGCTTGGCAATGGCAAGGGCCTGAGATCCTTCCAGAAAGGAATAAGTAATTCTTGCAAGCCAAGAGCTGGGTGGGTGGGTTACAGCGAGGTCATGGAACTGGAAGGAGTAGCGGGAGAGAGAGATACAATTTGTAAGCACAGGGAACTGGTTAACTCTGTGCTGAGGTTGCACAGACTTCGGAGGAGTGGGGCAGAACAGGGATGATGGTGGAGTCGGTGGGAAAGGTCGGGGCAGAAGCGCGCGCGCACACACACACACACACGGGATGGAAGGACAAACAAAGATGGTCATTAGAGAAGTCTAAGATGGAAAGGATACAAAACTTAAAAAGAGAGAGGCAGCGGGGGTCACAGCGTGGTGTGTGTGTGTGTGTGTGTGCAAGGGGTGGGGGGAAAGTCCACGGGGCAGAGGGAGGAGCTTAGCAGAAGAGGAAGCCAAAGCCAGAGGAAGACCCCAGGCCCGAGGCAAAGGGTAAAGGAGTTCTAGCTGTAGCTGCCAGCCCGAGAGCAGTTTTGTAGTTCGAGGCCAGGTGGGGGAGGCTGAGCAGGGCACGGGCTGGGAGAGAAATCCACGGGCGGGCGAAGGCGACTCATAGGGAGGCAGGAGGAGTCGCTTACCTCCGGGGTGGGGGGAGATCTCCTCCGCCGCGGACGGGGCGAAGGTGGTCGGCGTGGGACTGCCGACCCCGCCGCCGCCTCAGCAGCAGCGGCAGGGGAAGCGGCAGCAGCGGCGGCGGCGGCTGCAGCTGGCTTCCATGGGCCGCCTGCGCTTCCCTGACAGCGGCGGCGGCGGCCGCGGCGGCTGCACCAGGCCCCGGCTGCGGGGCTGCCCGCGGCGCTGCCTGACGGGCCTTCTCGCTGTGGCCTCACGTTGAACCCGGCACCGGCACCAGAGGAAGCCTCCTCGGCCCGGGGTCTCGATGACTGCAAGCCCTTCTCCCCAGGATCTGTCCTCTGGCCTTTCCGAAGCTCACGACCTTACCGATCCCATGATGATCCGGGGAGTCCGGTGAGCTGCCCGAGACATGCCTGCTCAGAAATAGAAAAAGGGGGCGGGGAAGCTAGGGGAGGACAGAGGGGAGGGGCTACGGGTCGGGGGTGGGGCCAATATTTGAGGGCGGGTCCTGCGAGGCTACGGAAGCCGAGAGGGAAGAATGGGCTGGATAAGTCTCAGGACGTTGGGTGTTGGGTTAGAGAAATACTAATATAGTACCTACTTTTATTATTTTATTTTATTTTTTATTTATTTAGTTTTTAGGTCTTTTTTTGAGGTAGCGTCTCACTCTTGCCCAGGCTGACGTAGAATTCACTATATTCTCAGGGTGGCCTCGAATTCATGGTGATCCTCTTTCCTCTGCCTCCCAAGTGCTGAACGTTTTATTTATTTGAGAGAGAGAGAGAAAGGCAGATAGAAAGAGAATGGACGCGCCAGGGCTTCCAGCCACTTCAAACGAACTCCAAATGCATGCTCCACCTTGCGCATCTAACTTACGTGGGTCCTGGGGAATCGAACCTCGTTCCCTTGACTTTGCAGGCAAATGACTTAACCGCTAAGCCATTACTCTAGCCCTACTGTGTGTACTTCTGCAAGTACATTAACATGCGAGATGTATGAAGACGATTAATTGTAATCAGTGGTTTATTCCTCCATCTCCTGTCCTACACGATTCTTAGTAAATCAGCCTGTGGGACGGATACCATGGATACCGGAAAGGCAGTAAAGAAGAGACCAGAGAGGAAGTCAGTCTCCCTCATTACCTTTTTTCCTATTTACTCATCTTTAGGGATGATGGCAGGATTCTGTAACCTAACCTGGCCAACTGCGTCAGTCTTTCACAGTTAGCAGCATCACTCAAGACCTCGGTTCTACTTCAGGTCAACCCGGACCTGGGGCAGCCTTTGGCCTCCAGCATCCAGTGGCCTAGCCCTCGAGCCTGGGCTGGACAGTCAGGTTGGAGAGGTGAGTGAAATGACAAGGGCCTCGTGGTCGAACTCCTTTCTTCCAAACAAAACAAAATGTTAATCTAAAATAAAAAGCAGGTCCTGCAGGCTGGCCTCTGGTGTTGGTTTTGTATATTTGTTGGTCAGCATTGTTGGCACGCTACTTCCTCGGATCCTCTACCTTAATGTTTTCCTAAGGTATTTCTTAACATGGACGCCCCCGACAGTCTTAAATATGACAAATGAAGAGCCGGAAGTGGTGGCGCAGGCCTTTAATCCTAGCACTTGGGAGGTAGAGGTAGGAGGATCGCATGAGTTCAAAGCCACCCTGAGACTACAGAGTGAATTCCAGGTCAGCCTGGACCAGAGTGAGACCCTACCTCGCAAAACCAAAAAAAAGAAAAGAAAAAAAGAAAGAAAGAAAAGAAAGCTAATTACCTGAGCCCAAATTTGGCATATGATCTTCCTTCTTGCCCTTTACAAGCTGGTTTGGGATAAATGATGTAACCTCTTTAAACCTCAGTTTCTTTTCTTCCTCTCCCCCCCCCCCACCTACTGCTCCTCCTCCCTTCTCTTCCTCTTCCTTTCATTTTTACAGACAGGATCTATGCTCAGGCTAGGCTGGTACTTTTGGGCTCAAGCCATTTTCCGGCCTCAGCCTCCTGACCAGCTAGGAGTAAGTCCATGTAGTTACCTTCCCATTGCTGGGACAGTTCCCAACCAAAAGCAGCTGATGGGAGGAAAGGATTTATTTTAGCTTACAGGCTCAGGGAAAGCTTGAAGGCAGGGGAAACCATGGCACAAACCAAGGCTGGCATCACCACTGCCACAGCAGGTGGAAAACAGCAGCAAGAGAGTGAGCCAAGCTCTGGCAAGGGGGAGGTGGCTATAACACCCCAAAGCCTGCCTCCAACAACCCACCTCCTCCAGCAAGCCTCCACCTCCCAATTTTCCATCAACTGGGGACCAAGCATTCGGAACACAGGAGTTTATGGGGGACATCTGATTCAAACCACCACACCACTCAAGCTAGGCTAAAACTGCAGTTTCTATGTGCAAAGTTGATGTAGTCATATCACCACCTCACTGGTGTTGTGAGGCTTGAGTGTTCAACTTAGTACTATAGTAGTATTGTTCCGTTATTTGGACAGTAATGCAAATAATAATAATATATTGTCTGAACTTTTTTTTTTTTTTTAATTTGAGAGACAGAAACAGAGAATGTGTACCATTTTGGTAGCTTGCTGTGTGTAATATGCCAAACATGCCAGTTAACTTTTTTTTTTTTTTTTTTTTTTTTTTTTTTTGTTTTTTGAGGTAGGGTCTCACTCTGGTCCAGGCTGACCTGGAATTAACTATTTAGTCTCAGGGTGGCTTCGAACTCATGAGATCCTCCTACCTCTGCCTCCTGAGAGCTGGGATTAAAGGCATGAGCCACCACGCCTGGCTGATGTCAGTTATCTTTTTGTGCTAGTACAAAATACTTCCTTTTTAAAAAAAATTATTTATTTGAGAGGGAGAGAGAGAAAGAGACAGAGAGGAAGAGAGAATGGGCATGCCAGCGTCTCTAGCCACTGCAAACAAACTCCAGACACATTTGCCCTTGTGCATCTGACTTATGTGGGTCCTGGGGAATTGAACTAGGATCCTCAGGCCTTAACCACTAAGCCATTTCCCCAGCCCTCTTTTTTGTTTTTTCGAGGTAGGGTCTCACTCTAGTTCAGGCTGACCTGGAATTAACTATGTAGTCTCAGGGTGGCCTTGAACTCATGGCGATCCTCCTACTTCTGCCTCCCAAGTGTTGGGATTAGAGGCGCGTGCCACCATGCTGACTCAGAAAGATTGTGACATATAACCAGTGACCGTATGGAAACTCATGCTGTTCTGTGTGCATGTGAAGCCTCTTGTCTGATGGGAAAGTATGGATGTGCATAGGAAAATACCAACAGAGTGAGATGATGCCGTTATCTCATTTAAATTTTATCAAATAAGGAAAAGGCCAGGGGTAGTGGCAGATATCTTTAATCCCAGCACTTGGGAGGCAGAAGTAGGAGGATCGCTGTGAGTTCAAAGGCCAGCCTACAACTACAGAGTGAGTTCCATGTCAGCCTAGGCTAGAGTGAGACCCTACCTTGAAAAAAAAAAAAGGGGGGGAAGAAATTGTTTTTTTTTTTTTTTTAGCTTTAATTTTTTTTATTTATTTGCAAGCAGAGAGGGAGATAGAGATAGAAGACAGGCAGAGAGAGAATGGGCACACCAGGGCCTCTAGCCATTGCAAATGAACTCCAGATGCATGTGCCCCTTGTGCATCTGGCTTACATGGGTCCTTTGGCTTTGCAGGCAAATGCCTTAACCTCTAAGCCATCTCCCAGTCCTGTTTTTTTTTTTTTTTTTTTTTTTTTTTTTGAGGTAAGCCCAACAGACTGGCATTTTTTTAAATTATTTTTTTACTTATTTGAGAGAGGAGAGAAAGAGGAAGAGGCAAATAGAGAGAATGGGTGTGCCAGGACCTCCAGCCACTGCTCACATGGGTACTGGGGGATTGACCCTGGGTCCTTTGGATTCACAGTCAAGCACCTTAACCGCTAAGCCATCTTGCCAGCCTGTTTTCTTTTCTCGAGGCAGGGTCTTGCTCTAGCCCAGGCTGTCCTGGAATTCACTATTTAATCTCAGGGTGGCCTCGAACTCATGGTGATCCTCCTACCTCTGCCTCCCACATGCTAGGATTAAAGGCGTGAGCTACCACGCCCGGCTTGTGTTTGTTTTTTGAGACAGTCTCATGTAAACCTTGGCTGGCCTTGAATTTACCAAGCACTTAATATTGAACTTGAAGGATGGCTTTGAGCTCATCCTGCCTCTACCCCCTGTGTGCTGGGATCACAGCACCACCACACCCATCTATTGTGGTACTCCCCCTCAGGAAAGACAGCTAGGTAGCAGTTATATGGCCCCATGAAAGATTTTATGGAATGTGAGCTTCAAAATTGTTTTACTTCAATCTATAGTAAGAAATGCACTTATAAAATGAGAACTAAAGAACACATGAACATGTCAGAAATGAAACAATTTCATGAACTACTAATACATACTGTATGGGAAATGCACTCTGATACTCTTGGTACTATTCTATTTCACTTAAAAAAATTTTTTTAAATATTTTATTTTGGAGAGAGACACAGAGATACAGAGATAGGAAGACAGATAGAGATGGGCATGCCAGCAGTCTCTCAGCTGTTGTGAAGAAAATCCAGATGTGTGCGCCCCCTTGTGGGCAAGTGCGGCATTGCGCCCTTGCGTCACTTTGCATCTGGCTAAATGTGGGAACTGGAGATTGGAACCGGGTTTTTAGGCTTAGGAGGCAGGCGCCTTAACCGCTAAGCCATCTCTCCAGCCCTTATTTCACTTTTGCAAGAGTATGCATGTGTGATGTGCATGCTCGTGTGTTCATGTATGTGTGGGTGCTTGTGTGTCTGTGTATGTAAAGGCCAAAGGTTGTTGTCAGGTATCTTCCTCAATCACTCTTTACCTTGGACTTCAGGTCTTCATCCTTTTATTTATTCATACCTTTTATTTGTTCATCAATTTTTCTCAATCAAAAGAAAGCTATACTGGGTAGCATTCTTTTTCTGGTTCGCTATTATTCATACACCTCTTCTGGCTTTACTAGGTGCTCTCCTTGTTTTCCCCTCTCTCTCTTTCGCTCTCTCTCTCTACATATATTTTGTTAATTTTTTTGTTTTTCAAGGTAGGGTCTCACTCTAGCTCAGGCTGACTTGGAATTCACCATATAGTTTCAGGGTGGCCTTGAACTCACGGTGATCCTTCTACCTCTGTCTCCCGAGTGCTGGGATTAAAGGCATGCGCCACCACGCCTGCCTTAAATAAATATTTTTTAAAATATGGAGGAAAGCCAGGTGTGGTGGCACACACCTTTAATCCCAGCACTCGGGAGGCAGAGGTAGGAGGATTGCTGAGAGTTTGAGGCCACCCTGAGAATAGAGTGAATTCCAGGTCAGCCTGAGTTACAGCGAGACCCTAACTCAACCCCCCCCCCAAAAAAAAATTATATATTATTTATTTAAAAGAGAGAAAGATGCAGAGAGAATGAGCACTCCAGGGCCTCTAGCCACTGCAAACGAACTCCAGCTGCATGTGCTTTGTACCACCCTGTGCATCTGGCTTTACATGAGTACAGGGGAATTGAACTCAGGTGGGTTGGCTTTGCTGCCAAGTGCCTTAACCGCTAAGCCACCTCTCCAGCCCTGTTTTCCTCCTTGTTTTGACTTGTCTGCCCTTTCCATGGTTCCTTCCAAGATTACTCAGTCCAAACTGATGTAACATTTCTAGTTCTTATGTAGCAGAGCATCATGATTTTGCCTTGCTTTCTCTTTGTCTCTTCTCATGTGTGTGTGTGTGTTCATTCATCCTTGCTTTATAAGGCAGACTTGCCCTGCTACCTCCTTAAGCTCTCTGGGAAGTCATCTCTGACCTCCGTTGGACCTATGTGCTTCTTATTCCCCTGGGCTTCCACAGCTCTCTGCGCTATTCACATAACTGACATTGTGCTGTGAGCACTATTTACTTGTCTGTCTTCCCAGCAAGAATGTTTGACAAGAGAGTCAAGTAAACCAGTTTTACAAGTGCTTAGCACTTAAAAACACAAAAGGGAAAATATCAAAACCACATTAATGGACTTCTGGCAGCATGAATAAGAGAAGACTCACTAAAATACAGCTAGATTCTGGATAAGTTTCAACAACTACATAATTGTTAAACACATTGTCGAGTTCATTAGAAAGTAAAGGAAAACAATAAATGTGAAAAAAATAAACCATTAAGCTGAAACCTATATAAAAGATGAGCAACATGCAGTAGGAGACCCATATCTGTGCCTGGAATAAATGCCCAGATCAGCACTGCGAAAGAACACCCCCTCCCCACCCCCACCCCGCCGAGGTAAAGCCTCACTCTAGCCCAGGCTGACCTGGAATTCACTCTGTAGTCTCAGGGTGGCCTTGAACTCACAGTGATCCTCCTACCTCTGCCTCCCGAGTGCTGGGATTAATGGCATGGGCCACCATGCCCAGCTAAGAAAACTTTTTATTTTATTTTATTTTATTTTATTTTATTTTATTTTAATTTTTTTTTGGTTTTTCGAGGTAGGGTCTCACTCCGGCCCAGGCTGACCTGGAATTCACTCTGTAGTCTCAGGGTGGCCTCGAACTCACGGCGATCCTCCTACCTCTGCCTCCCGAGTGCTGGGATTAAAGGCGTGCGCCACCACGCCCGGCCCAAGAAAACCCCTTTTTAAAAGGGGTTTGTTGCCGGGCGTGGTGGCGCACGCCTTTAATCCCAGCACTCGGGAGGCAGAGGTAGGAGGATCTCATGAGTTCGAGGCCACCCTGAGACTACAGAGTGAACTCCAGGTCAGCCTGAACTAGAGAGAGACCCTACCTCGAAAAAAAAAAAAAGGGGGGGGGTTGTTAAGAACCTGGGATATTAACTGCAGACATGGCTTAGTAGTTAAGGTGCTTTGTAGCCAAATGACCTAGGTTCAATTCCCTAGTACTCACATAAGCCAGATGCACAAGGTGGCAGATGCCTCTGGAGTTCTTCTGCAGAGGCTGAAGGCTCTGGCATGCCCTTTCTCTCTCTCTCTTTCTATAATAAATAAATAAAATTTTTTATTTTTTATTTATTTATTTGAGAGTGACAGAGAGAGAGAGAGAGAGAGAGGCAGATAGATAGAGAATGGGTACACCAAGGCCTGCAGCCCCTGCAAACAAATTCCAGAGGCATGTGCTACCTTGTGCTTACGTGGGTCTTGGGGAATCAAGCCTTGAACCTGGATCCTTAGGCTTCACAGGCAAGAGCTAAACAGCTAAGCCATCTCTCCAGGCCCTAAAATTATTTTTTGATTCAGAAAAATTTAAAAATTAAATTATTTGTGGCTGGGCATGATGGTGTACACCTTTAATCCCAGCACTGGGGAGGCAGAGGTGGGAGGATCTGTGTGAGTTTGAGGCCATCCTGAGACTACATAGTGAATTCTGGGTCAGCCTGGGCAAGAACAAGACCCTACCTTGAAAAAAAAAAAAACCAAAAATCTGGGACTCACGAATTAAACCTGAGTTTCCCCCACCTGGAACCCTGGGCCTCACATGTGCTGGGCTACAGGGAGACTCTGCTTCAAAACAGAAGGCCTGGGGATATAGCCTAGTGGGAGAAGGCTTGCATGGCATGCACAGCATGCACAAGGCCCTAGGCTCAATCCCTAGGACCACAAAACAAAAACAAAGTCTATTTGACGATACACAGATAACATTTTTAGGGGTTGGGAAGATGGCTCAGCAGTGGTCAAAGGTGCTTGCAAAGTCTGACTGCCCAGGTTCAATTCCTAAGCCACTAACACAAATTGGACACACAAAAAAATATTAAAGATGGCTTAGAGGTTAAGGCGTTTACCTGCAAAGCCAAAGGATCCTGGTTCGATTCTCCAGGACCCACATAAGCCAGATGCACAAGGGGGCACGTGCATCTGGAGTTTGTTTGCCTTTGTATGGAAGCCCTGGTGCACCCAATCTCTCTCTCTTTGCCTCTTTCTCTCTCTCAAATAAATAGTAAAATATATTAAAAAATAGTACAAGCCAGGCGTGGTGGCACACGCCTTTAATCCCAGCACTGGGAGGCAGAGGTAGGAGGATCATCAAGAGTTTGAGACTACCCTTAGATTACGTAGTAAATTGCAGGTCAGCCTGAGCTACAGTGAGATCCTATCTCAGAAAAACAAAAAACAAACAAAAAACAAACAAACAAAAAAGTACAGGCGCCAGGTGTTCATTTGTACCAGCAAGAGTCCCTGGTGCACCTCTCCCCCCAGCAAAAATGTGCAAATAATAATTGCTTTCTTTTTGTTTTTTCAAGGTAGGATCTCTCGCTGTAGCTCAGGCTGACCTGGAATTAACTGTGTAGTCTCGGGCTGGTCTCAAACTTACAGCGATCTTCCTACCTCTGCCTCCCAAGTGCTGGGATTAAAGACATGCACCACCACACCCAGCCACAAATAATTAATTTTTAAATTTTTCTGATACAACTGAGCAAGGGAAAAAGGAAGGCACAATAGCAGAAATGAAAAGGAAGATATGACTACTCAGCAGAAGCAAAAGGAAAAGTAGAATTTCATGTTTTGAAAAAAAAAGACTTCAAAACACATAAAGCTATAGGAAACACTTTACCTAACTTGAAGAAAAAGGCCAATATTTATTAAATATCAAATAGTTCTTAACTGATTTGACAATAGTTAATTATTCTCATGAAGACACACAAGGCTCGGATGATTTATAGTGACATTTTTACCAAACATTCAAGGAACGGGTTGTTTCAGTCTTGTGTAAACTCTTCGATAGAGTAAGAGGCAACAGTTCCCCACTCAGGACATACAAACCCAAAGGACCATCTCAGAAACCTCTTTTGAATCTTACTAAAAACCAAGGCACTCATATACAAAATGTTTATAGCAGCATTTTGTGTAGTAACAAAACTCTGAAAACAGCCCAAATGTTATCCATTAATAGGTGAATGGTTAAATAAGTTGTGGTTGATGCATGTAATGGAATATGATGCAGATGAAAATGAATGAATCACAGCTCTGACATCATGGATGGATCTTAGAAACGATGGTTAAGTGCAAAACAGCAAACTTCAAGGAACAAGTAGAGCATAAAACTTTTGTAAAGCTAGAATACAAGCAAAACTAAATACATTCTTAAAGAATATATACAGACATGGTCAAAATATAGAAAGCAGGTGATCAATAAACACAAAATTAAGGACAGTAGTTACTGTCCTGTAAGAGGCAGGAGAGGGAGGAACACAAAGTCAATGGTATTTCTAGTGTGTGAATTGAGTGATGGGTCATAGGTATTTATTTCATTATTATAGGTCATAATTTATGTTACCTATTTTTTATAGCTATAAAATATTACTTTTTTTTTTTTTTTGCAGTGCTGAGGCTCAAACCCAGACCTTGCACATGCCAGGCAAGCACTCTACCACTGAGCTGCAGCCCAACACGTATATTGTTTTTAAAAATTGCTTGTGGTGGAAATGGACAATGAGTGGCATCTCCCTGAAAGAAAATCTGCATTTCTTGGGAAGAACCAAGATTCCCTGACAAGAAACTAGCTTGTGTAGTAGAGGACAAAATAGGTCCTGAATAAATAGGAGCTAGTTTCCTGCTGTTCCCAAGGGTGCACCTGGAGTCTCTGGATCCCCTGCCCACTGCTGCTCGCTGGCATGCAGAGCCACCTCCTTCCATGCTTTGTAGTGCTGGCTGGTCCTGACCCCTGGAGAACGTAGCTGTGACAGCTGGTGGCTACAGAATGGATTTAATGAAATGACTAGGAAGTAATCTTTCACTCTCCTGGGTTAAAGTGGCACTAGATTGGGGGGACAGAGACACAGGATTGGGGAGAAAGTGAAAATTCAAAAACCAGAAAGTGAAGGAGCTCTAAGATGTAGGTGGTAACAAGTTGCCATGTGAGAATGAAGAGAGACTCCCTAGAGGAGGAGGACTTCTCTTTCTGTCCTTCCCGGGCTGGAAGATGAGGAAAGAAGCTACGCTCGCACAAAGGGAAGTCAGCTGGAGGGAAGGCGGCAGCAGTCTAGCTTACTGCAGCCCAGCAAGTTAAAACACATACTTGACAGCAGCTCCAGGCTCCATCTGTGGAGCCTATGACGGCGAGGAGGGTGATTCCACCCTTCCCGCTAACATGTGCTCCATGATGCAGAAGGACAGGTGCATACCATCCCGCAGGCCACGCTGGTTGGTCAGGGGTGGATATGTGATCTAGGCTAGCCTAATCACAGTAAATCTTTGGGCCTTTGCTACGAGTCCTGTCACAACGCTACCCTCTTTCTGATCAGAAATAAATGGGCAAACTTAATCCTAGGAGTGCTGGTGGCTATGAGGAGGTCTAGCTAAGGATGACTTTACATTAAGTGAAATAGTGAGAAACATACCAAGTGACCAGATTGTGCCTCACCTGGAGCCAGTACCACCACTGGGCTTTCCAGTTACATGAGGCAATAATAAACCCTATTGATTGAAAGTGAGTATTTAGGTTTTCTAGGACTGCAAACCAGAAGATCCCTAACCTACATACATACTTACCTTATCCCTACTTCCTACGGGAGAGCCCAGGGATGCAGGTGGGAATGTTACTACAGAATTACTGGTTACGCTAAAGCCAAGGTATCGAGCTGAAGAACTCAGAAGCAGCCACCAGGCACTATGCAAGCCAGGCAACTCAGCCATCTATAGAGAGCAGATTCCCTCAGGGAACTAGCTGGGTGAGAAGCGAATGCAGAGAAGGGCCTGTACCAGGCAGTCAAGTAGGGTTCATGTGAACGCAGCCACTCTTCCCACAGTCCTCTCTGTCAGGGGGGTGTTGCTTTGGGGTCTTTATGCTCATGGGCAGAGGAACTTGGAATCACACGCTCCTTTAAGTCTTTGTTACTCTGGGGGGCAGTGCCTCCCTCTCCTTTTTCCAACTGAAAAAGCTGCTTCTGGCTTCTACTGCCCTTGATAACACTCACTTTTGAGGTGATAAGAGGAATTTTATCTTCTGCTTCTTTGGCTTGCCGGGTGCTCTGGCCCCTTCCTCCTTTGGAAATCGCACGGTCTTCCTGACCTTGGGCCAGCACTGGCCTCTGCTCAGCCTCACCCACTGGCCGTGGCCTCTGTGACCCTGCGGCTGAGTTCTTTTCCCCTCCCGAGCCCCAGGACTCCCATGGTAACCTTGAGGACTGGGCAGAGTCCACAGCAGCTGCTGACTTCTCAGGGGTGGAATTTCTTTCCCCATTTCCACCTGACTTTTTTCGAGGACGCCCCCGTTTTCTTTTGGCATCACTGACTGTATCCTCTGTATCCTGCTTTGCTTCTTTAACTGGTGGGTCCTGCCCCCCGACTTCACTCACAGGCACTTCTGCTGTCCTTTTGACACCCTTGTCATGGGATCGCTGATCACCACCTAGGCCTACTTCCCTGCTGTCTGTGCCCCGGGTCTGGATGAGTCCCCCAGGTGGAGCTCGTCCCAGGCCAGGCAAAGTAGGAACAGGCGGTAAAATCATGTTAATGATGGGCACAGCTGCCTGGGGAGCAGCCTTAGGGGGCAGAGGCAGTGTAGCCACTTTCAGGGTGCCAGGAGAAAGACTGGGGGCCAGGATGGGTGAAGATACTCTGATTGGTGGAATAAGTGAGCGAGGTGCTCGGGGAAGGAGCAGAGGCAGCCGGGCCACAAGGGCATTAACCTGTGGGTTACTGGCTGCCGGGGCCGAACTCTCAATTACGCTCTTCTTCCGTTCTCCACGTACTGGAGGGCTAGCTCCAGCCCGGGTTTCTAGCTCTTTAGGAGCCTAAAAAACAGACAGAGGACCATAGTGAGTATGAAGGCTGAATACAGGAAGACCGGAAGTGAAAAAGTAGGTGTCTTGCCAGGGGAGGTATACTAAGGAAAATCAGGGGCATTAACTCTCTTACCTGGGCCGGTCGCTCTGGTTTCTTAGGGGTGTCACCCTTGAGGTTGTCTACACCATTCTTAGGTTTACATGACCGCTCCCGAGGGACATGCTCATTCTCTTCTGGAGGGTGCCGGAAAAGGTGATAAAGCAAGGGTGAGGGGGACAGTGAGGAATGGAGGAGTGAAGTGACTCTGCCTAGCTTCCGTGGAGAGAGAGAGGAAAGCAGATGTCTGAAGTGTCTTAAGAGGGGCTCCAGAAATAAAAGGCAATACAAAGTGTGTCTGCCCTAGCCAGAAGCAAGACGCTTAAAGCTGAAAGTGAAACCTGAGTGAAGTGGTGTCACCTGTTGTCCCACCTATTTGGGAGGCTGAGGTGAGAGGATCATTTGAGCCCAGGATTTCAAGTCCAGTCTGGGCAACATAGTAGGATCCTGTCTCAAAAACAAAACAAAACAAAACAAAACAAGGGCTGGAGAGATGGCTTAGCAGCTATAAGGCGCCTGCCTGCTAAGCCTAAGGATGCTGGTTCCAATGTCCAGCGGTTCCAATCTCCAGGTCCCACGTTTAGCCAGACGCAAAGTGACGCAAGGGCGCAATGCCACACTTGCCCACAAGGGGGTGCACGCATCTGGATTTCGTTAACAGCAGCTGAGACTGCTGGCGTGCCCATCTCTGTCTCTCTCTCCCTCTCTCTCTCTCTCCAAAAATAAATAAAATAATAAAAAAAAAAAAAAAAAAAAACCAGCCAGGCATGGTGGCGCACACCTTTAATCCCAGCACTCAGGAGGCAGAGGTAGGAGGATTGCCATGAGTTCGAGGTCACCCTGAGACTACATAGTTAATTCCAGGTCAGCCTAGGCCAGAGTGAGACCCTACCTCAAAAAACCAAAAACCAAAAACCAAAACAAACAAACAAAAAAAACACCAAAAACAACAACAACAACAACAACAACAACAAAAACCCTGCTAGAAATGGTTGAGGATTTCTCAGACAAAAGAGGGTTCACCCACCAGCAAGCCCCACAGCCTTGAGCACGTGGGCATGTGCAGATCTGGCAGAGATGAGATGTTGTTGTAGCAGGTAGCGGGCAACCTCAACGATGGAACTGAAGGATCGTTTCAGGATCTGCTCTGCCCAGTCACAGGTCAGGGCACAGGCAGCCTCTACCAGTTCATCCCGAGGTGCTGGGGTGACTTCTGGGCCCATTTCTGGCTACAGTGGGGAAAGACATGCCCAATCACATTACCAACTAAAGAACCCTTCCTCTGACCCTACTTCTTACTAAAGCTGAGACCAGAGTGGGAACAGGCAGTATTTCTAGCCATCCCAACCTAGAAACTCAACTCTTTTTCCTTTGCCTCAGTCATAGAGAAGACAATGTACAGAATGACTTAGGCTGTGCCAGCCTTCAAAACATATCCTAAAAGCTGGGTGTGGTGGCACGCGCCTTTAATCCCAGCACTTGGGAGGATCGCCGTGAGTTCAAGGCCACCCTGAGACTCCATAATGAATTCAGGTTAGCCTGGGCTAGAGTGAAACCCTACCCAAAAAGCCAAAAACAAAACAAAAAAAAACATGTCCTAAAGACCTTTGCTTTTTAGCTGGGGTACAAGAGTAGAGTTGCAGATCATTACTTACACTCTCGGAACCTTTTAGGTCAAGGCCAGGCAAGGATGGCATAGATACCAAGGTCTTCCTTCGTATACCACTGTAGCAATATCTGATACAAGTTAAGGAGCTGCTAAAATTTGGGGCTTTCCAAGACCTTTAGGCAAGTTAGGTGATTTTCCACTTCATAGCTTTTCCTCCCCAGGTCCTCCAGCCCCAACTTCTCAGTCAAGGATACTTGGATTGGCCCCGACCACCAAGCCTTCGGGCCTTGATATCAGGAAAGATCTCTCTGATGATTTTGCCAAAGTTGGCTGTGCTGAGTGGGCGACAACAGGCGAGACTCTCACAGTACTTCCTGAGTGAGTAGGAGGGTGGGCAGATATTCAGAGAAGACTATGGATGGGTTCAGAGGGTCCCCAGGGATTAAATGTGGGGAACCCAGTTGGATGTGGTGATAAACTCCTTTAATCCCAGCACCATGAGTATGAGGTCACCCTGAGACTACATAGTGAATTCCGGGTCAGCTGGGCTAGGGCGAGACCCTACCTCAAAAAAACAAAATAAATAAATAAATAAATGTGGGGAACCCTTTTAAGAAGATAAGACTCAGGTTGGAGGGATGGCTGAGCAGTTAAGGCACTTGCCTGCAAAGCTGAAAAACCCAGGTTTGATTCCCCAGTACTTATATAAAGCCAGATGCACAAGATGGCACATGTGTCTAGAGTTTGTTTACAGTGGCTAGAGGCCCTGGTGTGCCCATTCTCTCTCTGTCTGCCTCGCTTTCTCTCTCAAATAAATAAATTAATTAATTTTAAATATTTCGGGAGGCAAAAAATAAAAGACCATAGTTAATTCCAGGTCAGTCTGGACCAGAGTGAGACCCTACCTCGCAAAACCAAAACATAAAATAAAATAAAATAAAAAAATAAAAGACCTGGGCGTGGTGGGGCACACCTTCAATCTCAGCACTTGGGAGGCAGAGGTAAAAGGATCACAGCACATTTGAGACCACCCTGAGACTACATAGTGAATTCCAGGTCAGCCTAAGCTAGAGACCCTACCTCAAAAAAAAAAAAAAAGAATGTATGCAGTCTTATAAGGGAAACAAGTGTTTAAGGTCACCCAGAGACTACATAGTGAATTCCAGGTCAGCTTCAGCTAGAGTGAGACCTTACCTCGAAAACAACAACAAAAAAGCTGGGCATGGAGGCACATGCCTTTAATCCCAGCACTTGGGAGGCAGAAGTGGAGGATCACCATGAGTTTGAGGCTACCCTGATCCCCTACACCCCCCACACACAACACAGTTAGACTCTAGCAAGGCAAAGGGCTCTCTAGGAATGAGGGTCTAGTCCCTGTGCACGCCAGCCCCCTCCACGCACCGATAGGCGTCGTAAACACTCTGCTTTGGCAGACAGGTGTCCGTGTGCTCCTCCAGGTGGTTCCGGATCCACCTGTAGGCATACATGTACTCCTCGTTGCTGAGTGTACTTGGCTCTGAGCTGTAAAACAACAGAAACATTACCAAGAACCCAACATTGTCCTGGTTCTTCCCAGACTTCAACAGTGCAGAACCAAAAGAATTAATCCAAAATCCACCTTTTCCAGCTATACCAAGCCAGGGCAGGGGTCTTTCTACTTGATCTAGGTCAGCAGCTATGCATCTCCTACTCACCTTGCTCCATCCTCATTCCATTGACATCTAAAGCTCTACCATCAAACATACTTTTGGGCTGGAGAGATGGCTTAGTGGTTAAGGCGCTTGCCTATGAAGCCTAAGGACCCAGGGTCGATTCCCCAGAACCTTCATAAGCCTGGTGCATGCATTTGGAGTTTGTTTGCAGTGGCTAGAGGCCCTGGTACACCCATTCTCTCCCTCTCTCTCATAAGTAAATAAACATAAATATATAAAAATTTTTTTAACAAAAACACCAAACATACTTTTTATCTCCAGCGCTGGGCCCTGAAGGGAGCTGAAGGTAGAGATACAGCTTGTCATTGTCTGAAAATTTCTGAACTTCTTGCTGAGGTTGAAAGGAACAGAAGCAAGAGAAATAAGGCCAAGAAGGGTTCAGTGTACAACCTGATCCCTAACACAAAGTCCAGCTGACTTAGAGGTTGCCAGGTTGAAAAGGGACCTCAAAAGTGACTTGAGGGGGCTGGAGAGATGGCTTAGCGGTTAAGGCCTTTGCCTGCAAAGCCAAAGGATCCAGGTTCAGTTCTCCAGGACCCACATAAGCCAGATGCACAAGGGGGCGCATGCATTTGGAGTTCGTTTGCAGTGGTTGGAGGCCCTGGTACACCCATATTCTCTCTCTCTGCCTCTTTATCTCTCTCAAATAATAAATTAAATTTTTTAAAAAAGTGACTTGAGGCTGGGTGCTTGAGGAGGGGAGCAGAGGGGATTGGCTCTGATTTGATAGCTACAGGGTCACAGAGGGATGAAGTAAGATGAAGCCAACTTGGCTGCCATCTGCAAGGCCAGTTAATATCTGACAAGGTGGACCTCCCTACACCACTAACCGCATCCTTAGGCCCCACCAATGCTATCATTCCATTCTCCACATGCTTACCAGAATTCCCTCCACTTTGTTCTGCACGGCCTTTCTGTGGGGAAGAAGAGAAAGCTGGAGGTTACAAGGCTGTCCCATCCCCTTTGATTGCTAGGGATCTCCACCTGCTCCAGGCACGTGCCTGGGCAGAGGAGTGAAGGCTACAGCTGGGCCTGGAACAGGATTTGGAGATGATGAAGAATACTTACGAAATGGTACCTCGGAGTCTTTGAAGAAGGGTGGTAGGTTCCCCAGCCTCAGCGCCACCTTGCGGGGCAGCCCTTGCTCCAGTCTTGGGGCTCTTAGCATCAGGCTCATCTTCTGCCATGCTGGCATGAGCTCTAGAGCGGATAGGGACAAGGCACAACAAAATTCAACTCACATCCATCTTCCTCCTACAGACCCCCAGGGCAGTCCTCATCTCTCTACCCAGTCAAGGCAGGAACAAGAGGCGAGGCCTCCGATCTTCCCACCCACCCCCAGTGGTCTTTCATCGCTAGCCTTCTCCAAAATGAAAATCATCACACCATGACTTCGCCAGACCCATTTAACACCCCAAGAGATCTCTGCCAGGTCTCCCCATTCTATGTGCCCCACACCTTCCCGAAGTCTTCCCAATCTGGGGGTGGGTGGGGATAGAGATGAGATTAGGGGAGTGAGGAAATCCACGCAAGAAACATTCCTCTCTCCCCTGACCTGGTGCTACTCTCCCACCACCACCACCCCATTTCACAAACAAACAAACAAACAAACAAAAAACCCCCACAAAACAAAGTTCAATTCTCTCATACACTCCCCACCATTGATTTTTTTTTTTTTTTTTTTTTGCCCGATAGGCTCAGAAAGGATCCGAACATAATTCCCGTTTGGAAAATAAACAGATAAGAAAGAAATAATCAAAGTGGGCCTAAGTTGTCATTGCGGAATCTGATCACGGCTTCCCTGGCCAGGGCGCCGGGTCCCTACGTCATCTCCATAACATCGCGCCCCGCCTGATGCGCCCCCGCCCCCCGCCGCCCCGTCCCGCGTCCCCCTCCTCCCAATGCCAAGTGCAGGGCCGGGGGCAGCGGAACTCCCGGGGCGGGCTGGGCGGTCGGAAACCCGGACTGGGGGGTGGGGGGACACTGAGATTCCGGGCACGTGCACCCGGGTGAAGGAAGAGCCGTGGACACCACTTCTGCTGCCTTCCCGACGCCTGTCGTCCCCTCCCCTACCTCTCTCCACAGTCGCCTTTCCGACCCAAGCCACGATAAAGGTGAGGGGAGGAAAGAGAAACTACCTCGGAGCTACCTTCCACTCCAGCCCAACCCCAAGCTCCTGGCCCGGCGGGCTCGTGCGTTGCTTTATTTTCCTTTTTTCTGAATGGCTCGAACAGCCGCGAATCTGCCTGGATACAAGGATGGCCTTCTCCGTGATTGGTCACTACGGCGCCGGGCTCGCCCCGAACAGCAGCGCAAGTCTGCCTGGTAACAGAATCTGATTGGTCAACGTGAGAGGGAAAATCCAAAGTTAGTCTTATTTGAGTGGAGAGGGGGAAGTCCGGGTTAGGTTTCGGTTAAAACTGGGGTCGGCTAAGACTGCCGGTCCCCAGAGGTTCTTCTCTTAAAGGGACCGCAGGATTATTCCCTTTGGAACGTCTGAGTCTTTTTACACTCTTACTCCTATGTCTATTTTATTTTATTTTATTTTATTTTATTTTATTTTATTTTATTTTATTTTATTTTATTTTTTGCCTTAGGGCGGCCCAGCTGCCGGAAGAAAAAAAATCAACTGATGATAAAAAATTACTAGGATATTATAGTCACTTCTCTCGCTCGTAGGGTCTCTCTCTAGCTGAGGCTGACCTGGAATTCACTATGTAGTGTCAGGGTGGCCTTGAACTCATAACGGTCCTCCTACCTCCGCATTCCAAGTACTGGGATTAAAGGAGTGCGCCACCATGGGCTCCTTAAACCCCTTAGTTTCCTGGCTGTACTTGATCCAAGGAGTTGCACCCCGCCCCCATCTCTTCACAGCTGTGGACACTGCTGGAATTCTGACTGATTCCCACAGGGGGTGCTGGATGTCCATGTGAATTTGTCACCCTCAGGGTATGTTATACTGTGTGGATTGTTAAGACATCTGAGGTCAAAAATGAGATGAAAACAACTAGATGCATCTGCTACCATGAAAATCTATCTATTTACACACGCACACACACAGTAACTTTTTTTTTTTTTTTTTTTTTTTTTTTGGTTTTGTGAGGTAGGGTCTCACTCTGGTCCAGGCTGACCTGGAATTAACTATGTAGTCTCAGGGTGGCCTCGAACTCTCGGCGATCCTCCTACCTCTGCCTCCCGAGTGCTGGGATTAAAGGCGTGCGCCACCACGCCCGGCTTCACAGTAACTTTTATTTTTATTTATTTTTATTTTTTGGTTTTTCTGAGGTAGGGTCTCATTCTGGCCCAGGCTGACCTGGAATTCACTATGTAGTCTCAGGGTGGCCTGGAACTCACGGTGATCGTACTACCTCTGCCTCCCAAGTGCTGGGATTAAAGGCGTGCGCCACCACATCCGGCTACATACAGTAACTTTTACACTTAATTTCAGAGGCTGTGGTCTCTAGTTGACAGCCTCTTAAAAATTAATACGTTTCTTGAGGTTGGAGATTTAGCTCAGTGGAAGAACACTTTCCTAGTGTTAGAAATGAGTTCGAGGGAGCTGGAGAGAAGGTGTAATGGTTAAGGCACTTGCTGGCAAAGCCTAAGGACCCAGGTTTGAGTTCCCAGGACCCACGTAAGCTAGATGCACAAGGTGGTGCATGCGTCTGGAGTTTGCAGTGGTTGGAGGCCCTGGCACACCCATTCTCTTGCTCTATCTGCCTCTTTCTCTTTCTGTCTGTCGCTCTCAAATAAATAAATAAATAAATAAATAAATAAATAAATAAACAAACAAACAAATTTTAAAAAAAGAAAGAAAGAAAGAAAGAAAGGAGTCCAGGGTTGGAGAATGAACACACAGTCAGAAGTACATTGGCAAGGCAATGCTTACTTCTGCAGACGGTACATGTTGAGTTTTACAAAAAGTGCCAAAGGATGGGCTTGGTGGCACACGCCTTTAATCCCAGCATTTAGGAGGCAGGGGTAGGAGGATCAATGTGAGTTCAAGGCCAGCCTGGGTTAGAACAAGTCCCTACCTTGGAAAAAACAAGTGCCAAACTATTTTTTACTTTTATTTTTAAATATTTTATTTGTTTGTTTGAGAGATAGATGAGAGACATAGTGAAAATGGGTGCATCAGGGCCTCTAACCACTGCAAACAAACTCCAGATGCATGCACCACTACGTGCATGGGACTTATGTGGGCACTGGGCAATTGAACCTGGGTCCTTTGGCTTTGCAGGCAAGCACCTTAAGTGCTAAGCCATCTCTCCAGCCCCAAACTATTTTTTAGAGTGTTTGTTTCTTTTTACATTTCACCAGCAGTGAGTGATCCATTTCTCTGTATATTTGCCATTTCCAATCATGGTCACCATCATTGTCATCGTTATTTTAGTGCTTGGAAGGGACTTCCACATGTCAAGCATCCACTGTACCACCGAGCTCTACCTTCAGTGTCATTATTTGTCATTTCTGCTGTTCTGATAGGTATGCAGTGCTATCACATTGTGCACTTGTAATTTGCTTAGTTAGTTTTTTGCTATTTAGTCCAGGCTAGCCTGAAACTCACTACATAGCCCAAGCTGGGATCAACCTTGTCATCCTCCTGCCTCAGCCTCCCAAGTTCTTGGATAACAGGTGTGTGCTACCAGCCATGGTTTAGAGTGCTCAATTTTCTGCTCTCCACTTATGAGAGCTTTCCATGCATTCTAGATATCTCTTTCCAAATATGTCACATGTTTTTGAGACATGATCCCAGTTGTCTTCCGCAGTCCCTTTACTTTCTGTGTGACAAGTGCTTAAAGGTTATCTCTTCCAATAGCATGTTAAGATTTTAGGAAATGAGGTGGTTAATTTTGGTTGTCAACTTGACTGGATTAAGAAACCTCTGGGGGGTGGTGGGGGCAGGGAACATGGCTCAGTGTTAAAGGCACTTGCAAAGCCTGCTAGCCTGAGTTCAACTCCAGGCACCCATGCAAAGTCAGGCAGGCATTTATTTGCAGTGGCAAGAGACCCTGGTGTTTCTTTCTGTCTCTCTCTTTCTGGCTATCTTTCTCTCTCTCTCTCTCCTTCTCTCTCACACACACGCACACACACAGAAGTTTTTTTTTTTTTAAAGGGCTGGAGGGGTGGAGAGATGATTTAGTGGTTAAATGCTTGCCTGTGAAGCCTAAGGACCCCAGTTCAAGGCTCCATTCCCCAGTACCCACATAAGCCAGATGCACAAGGTGGTGCATGCACCTGGAGTTTTTTGCAGTGGCTGGAGGCCCTGGTGTGCCCGTTCTCTCTCTCTTTCTCTCTCTCTCTGTATGTCTGTATGGAGAGATTGCTCATTGGTTAAGACATTTGCCTGCAAGTGATTACCCTGTACTCACGTAAAGCCAGATGCACAAAGTGGCACATGCATCTGGAGTTCATTTGCAGTGGCTAGAGGCCCTGGTGTGCCCATTTTCTCCCCCCCCTCTTTACTTGAAAATACATAAATAAAAAATATTAAGGGTCAGAGTGATGGCTTAGCACTTAAGGTGCTTGCCTGCAAGCCCAAGGACCCAGGTTCGATTCCCAGTGCCCATGTAGGCCATATGCTCAGGATGGCACATGCATTTGGAGTTTGCAGTGGCTGGAGGCTCTGGCGTGCCCATTCTCTCTCTGTCTGCCTCCTCCTCTCTCTTTCTGTCTCTCTCTCATTCTCTCTCAAATGAATAAATAAATAAAATATTTTAAAAATTTAAAAATGCCAGGCTGGAGAGATGGTTTAGCAGTTAAGGCGTTTGCCTGCAAACCCAAAGGATCCAGGTTTTATTCCCCAGGACCCACGTTAGCCAGATGCACAAGGAGGCATATGCATCTATAGTTCATTTGCAGTGGCTGGAGGCCCTGGCATGCCTATTCTCTCTCTCTTTCTCTCTTGCTCTTTTGGATAAATAAATAAATAAATAAAGACTGTTCTCTTGAGATTTCAGAGGGAGAACCAGACACTATGAGAATGGGCTAAAGACCATTCATGGTATATTCTGACAATGATTCTGGCTGTGTTTTCATGACCTAAAAACTTGAGTGGGGTGGGCTGGAGGGATGGCTTAACAGTTAAGGCAGTTGCCCACAAAGCCAAAGGACCCAGGACCCACATAAGTCAGATACACAAAGTGGTGCATGCATATGGAGTTTGTTTGCAGTGGCTGGAGGCCCTGGGACATCTATCCTATCTGTATGTCTCTCTCTGAATCTCTCTCTAATAAATAAATAAAAATAATAATTTTTCACTATTTTATTTATTTATTTGGGAGAGAGAGAGAGAGAGAGAGAGAGAGAGGAAGAGGCAGATACAGAGGAAGAGAGATTGGGCACATCAGGGTCTCTAGCCACTGCAAACAAACTGCAGATGCATGTGCCCCTTGTGCATCTATCTGGCTTACATGGGTCCTGGGGAATTGAACCGGGGTCCTTAGGTTTCACAGGCAAATGCCTTAACCACTAAGCCATTTCCCCAGCCCCAATAAAATAAATTTTTTTTGGTTTTTTCGAGGTAGGGTCTCACCCTAGCTCAGGCTGACCTGGAATTCACTATGTAGTCTCAGGGTGGCCTCGAACTCATGGCGATCCTCCTACCTCTGCTTCCCGAATGCTGGGATTAAAGGCGTGCGCCACCATGCCCAGCTAAAATAATTTTTTTAAAGGCCCCATGCTGCCTCCTAAGCCTAAGAATGCTGGTTCCAATCTCCAGCGGTTCCAATCTTCAAGTCCCACGTTTAGCCAGATGCAGTGATGCAAGGGCGCAATGCCACACTTGATCACAAGGGGGCGCACGCATCTGGATTTCGTTTGCAGCAGCTGAGAGGCTGCTGGTGCATCCATCTCTATCTCTCTTCCTCTCCCTCTCTCTTAGTGTGTCTCTCTCCAAAAATAAATAAATAAATAAATAAATAAATAAATAATAAATAAATAAATAAATAAATAAAAGGCCCCATGATTCTTCAAAAATAAATAAATAAATAAATAAATAAACTTGAGTGGAATGGAATTGAAAAGTCATAGCTTAATTTTTTTGATAAAGGAAATTTCAAAAAACACATAGTATTCAGGCTGTGGCATGATCATCACTCACTGCTATTAGTCATATTTACAGAGTGAAAGACTTTAATGAAGGCTGGAGAGATGGCTTAGCAGTTAAGGCACCTGCCTGTGAAGCCCAAGAACACTTGTTCAAATCTCCAGGTCCCACGTTTAGCCAGACGCAAAAGTGATGTAAGTGTGCAATGTCACACATGCACACAAGGGGGTGCACGTGTCTGGAGATCATTTCGCAGCGGCTGAGAGGCCCTGGAAAGCCTATTCTCTCTGTCTCTCTCAAATTAAAAAAGAAAACAAGAGTGAATGAGAGGAAAGTACAGCAGTGTTCAGCTTGGTGAGAGGAAAGGAGCGTGGGCCACTTGAAAGCTGCAGGCCGGCAGGATGTGGACAGAGCAGGTGATTGTTAGAGATTAGTGCACTTTAGAGAGAAACCTTCCACTCTGCACTGGGGACAGTAGGAATGTGCTATGAGGGCAAGATCCCACCCATGGAAGGCAGAGTGTGCCAGGAGAGTTCTGTACTAGGTCTTACCACAGAGTGTGCCAGAGGCCAGACTGCATCTTGAGCTGGCGGCAGAACTTTTGTCGTCATTCATCCCTGGGGACCGTGTTATTGGGCATGGAAAATGCAAGAGTTAAAGTGTCATAGAGGCTTTCACCAAAGTTCTAGAAAGTTCTAGAAAGCTGAGAGGCCCGCGTGAATGGCCCTGCAATGTTAAGGTGGCCTAACTGAAAACAAAACAGAGTTTGAGTTCCCATGGCTGGCAGCACAAGGGATGCACAGGTGGGCGAATTTGTTTGAGTTTGCAGTGGTTGAGGCCCTGGCACACCCATTCTCTTCTCTCTATCTGCCTCTTCTCTGTCTGTCATCTCAAATAAATAAATAATCAACAAACAAACAAAAGAAAAAAAAAGAAAAGAAAGAAATGATGAAAGAAAGAAAGAATGAACAGTGTCAGAAGTACCAAGACAAGGCAATGCTTACTTCTGCAGTCATCATTTGAGTTTTACAAAAGTGCCAGGTCAGCCTGGGCACAGACTTAATCTACATTTAGAGGCAGGGGTAGAAAGGATCACTGTAAGCACAATAACAAGACATTGAACAAGTCCCTAAAAACAACAAGAAAAAACTATTTTCATATTTTTATTTTTAAACATTTTATTTGTTTGTTTGAGAGATCAGATAGCATAGTGAAATTGTTGCATCAGGGGCCTCTAACCACTGCAAACAGAACTCCAGATGCATGCAGGGGTTTGCTTTGTTACTTATTCAACTGGCAATGAACAAGGTCCTTTGCTTTGCAGGCAAGCACCTTGCAGTGCTGGGGCCACTCTCCAGCCCCAAACATTTTTTAGAGTGTTTGACAAAAAATTAAAAAAAAGCAGTGAGGTGATCCATGCATTGTATATTTGCCATTTCCAAGAGGTCACCATCATTGTCAGTCTATTTTAGTCTCTGGCAAGGACTTAAACATAAAACATCCACTGTAAAAATGATACTCTACCTTCAGTTGTCATTATTTGTCATTTCTGCTATTCTGATAGGTATAAAAATTTTTACATTTATTTGTAATTTGCTTTTTTTTTTTTTTAATTTTTTTAGTCCAGGGCTAGTGAACTCACTACATGCCTGTGTTTGACTTGTCATCCTCCTACCTCAGCCTCCCAAGTTCTTGGGCCTCAGGCTGTGCCACCAGCCTTAACTGGTAAGCCAGAGTGTCATTTTTTCTGATGTCTCTAAAAAAACTCTTTTAAAATTTCCTGATCTATCTGAGAGATTTTGATTTGTCACAGGTTTTGAGACATGATCCCAGCAGTCTTCCAGATAAGAATTTAAAAACAGATGTGTGGGATGCTAAAGGTTATCTCTTCCAGGTAGCATGTTAAGATTTTAGGCTGAGGTGGTGCATTTTGTTGTCAACCTGACTGGATTTGAAACACAGGGGGGTGGTGGGGCAGGGGAACAAGTGCAGTGTTAAAGGCACTTGCAAAAGCCTGCTAGCCTGAGTTTAAACTCCAGGCACTGATGTGTCAGGCAGGCATTTATTTGCAGTGGCAAGAGACCCTGGTGTTTCTTTCTGTCTCATCTTTCTGGCTATCTCTCTCTCTCTGAAAATCTCTCTCTGACACACAACACACTTTTTTTTTTTTTTTAAGGGGCTGGAGGTGGAGAGATGATTTAGTGGTTAAATGCTTGCACCAGAAGCCTTGACCCCAGTTCAAGGCTCCATTCCCAGTACCCACATAGAGCCAGAAAAACACAAGGTGGTGCATGCACCTGGGTTTTGAAGTGGCTGGAGGCCCTGGTGTGCCGTTCTGGGGTTTTGTCCTCTCTCTCTGTATGTCTGTATGGAGAGATTGCTCATTGGTTAAGACATTTGCCTGCAAGTGATTACCCTGTCTCCTAAAGCCAGATGCACAAAGTGAGACATGAATCTGGAGTTCATTTTGCAGTTGCTAGAGGCCCTGGTGTGCCCATTTTCCCCCTCTTTACTCTGCAAATACATAAATAAAAAATATTCTGGGTCATTGTGTTATGGCTTTGCACTTAAGGTGCTTGCAATTGCCAATGGACCCAGGTTCGATTCTCAGCGCCCTTCAAAACCATATGCTCAGGATTTTTCATACACTTGAGTTTGCTATTTTGTTCTCAACCCATTCTCTCTGTCTGTCTCCTCCTCTCTTTCTGTCTCTCTTCATTCTCTCAAATGAATAAATAAATAAAATATTTTAAAAATTTAAAAATGCCAGGCTGAGAGATGGCTTAGCAGTTAAGGCGGTTGCCTCAAAACCCAAAGGATCCAGGTTTTATTAAAGATCCACGTTAGTAGAAGGCAAACAATTTGGTTGAATGCATCTATAGTTCATTTTCACAGTTGTCTTCAAGGCCCTGGGCATGCCTATTTTTCTCTCTCCTCTCTTTGCTCAGATTTTAAATAAATTGTGTATAAAGACTGTTCTCTCTTGAGATTTCAGAGGGAGAACTAGAATCATGAGGAATGGGCTAAAGACCATTCATCCATATTCTCAATGATTCTGGCTTTGTTTTCATGACCTAAAAATTTGAGTCAGGGTGGGCTGGAGGGATGGCTTAACAGTCTCAGGGTGGCCAAAAAGCCAAAGGACCCAGGACCCATAAGCCAGATACAAAGTGGTGCATGCCAATGGAGTTTGTTTGCAGTGGATAGGCCCTGGGACATCTATCCTATCTGTATGTCTCTCTCTGAATCTCTTCAATAAATAAATAAAAATAATTTTTTTTTCACTATTTTATTTATTTATTTGGGAGAGAGAGAGAGAGAGAGAGAGAGTGGGAAGAGGCAGATACAGAGGAAGAGAGATTGGGCACATCAGGATTCTCTAGCCACTAAACAAACCTCAGATGCATGTGCCCCTTGGTGCATCTATCTGGCACATGGGTCCTGGGGAATTGAAAAGGGTCATTAAGGTTTCTCAGGCAAATGCCTTAACCACTAAGCCATTTCCCCAGCTGGATACAATAAAATTTTTTTTTGGTTTTTGGGGTAGGGTCTCACCTAGCTCAGGCTGACCTGAATTCACTATGTAGTCTCAGGTGGCCTCAAACTCACAGGCGATAAGGAAACCTGCTGCTTCCCGAATGCTGGGATTAAAGGCGTGCGCCACCATGCCCAGCTAAAATAATTTTTTAAAGGCCCCATGCTGCCTCTAAGCCTAAGAATGCTGGTTCCAATCTCCAGCGGTTCCAATAAATTCAAGTCCCACATTTAGCCAGATAGATGCAGTGATGCAAGGGCGCAATGCCACACTTGATCACAAGGGGCGCACACATCTGGATTTCGTTTGCAGCAGCTGAGGCTGCTGGTGCATCCATCTCTATCTGTCTTCCTCTTCCTCTCCCTCTCTCTCTTGTGTGTCTCTCTCCAAAAATAAATAAGTAACTAAATAAATAAATAAATAATAAATAAATAAAATGTCTGTTGAACCATGATTCTTCAAAAATAAATAAATAAATAAATAAACAAGGGTGGAATGGAATTGAAAAGTCATAGCTTAATTTTTTGATAAAGGAAATTTCAAAAACACATAGTATTCATTGTGCAATGATCATCATAATAAATTAGTATTCTATATTTAAGAGTGAAAGAGGAGAAAATGAAGGCTGGAGAGATGGCTTAGCAGTTAAGGCACCTGGCTGAAGCAGAAAGAACACTTGTCAAATCTCCAGGGTCCCATGTTTAGCCAGACATTAAAAGTGATGTAAGTGTCAAACACACATGCACACCCTGGATGTGTGCGTGTCTGGAGATCATTTGGAGCGGCTGAGTTTTCTGGAAAGCTATGATCTCTGTCTCTCTCAAATTAAAAAGAAAACAAGAGTGAATGAGAGGAAAGTAGAGCAGTGGAAAGCTTGGAGAAGAGGGAAAGGAGCGTGGGCCACTTGAAAGCTGCAGGCAGGCAGGATGTGGACAGAGCAGGTGATTGCTAGAGATTAGTGCACTTAGAGAGAAACCTTCCACTCTGCAGGGGGGACAGTAGGAATGTGCTATGAGGGCAAGATCCCACCCATGGAAGGCTTTGGAGAGTACCTTCACAGAGTGTGCCAGAGTTGAAGTTCTGTGACCAAAGCAACTACTCCTAGGCTCCACCCAGGTTTGGAAATCAGCCATAGTGAAGCATGGATCATCTTGAGCCTTTGTTTAAGAACTTTGTAAGTCATTCATCCCTGGGGACGTGTTAGGGCATGGAAAATGCAAGAGTTAGGCGTCATAGAGCTGCTTTCTAGATACCAAAGTTCTAAGTTCTAGAAAGTTACTGTAAGGCCAGACTTTAAAATGTGGCAGTGACCATTTAGGATTTTTCTTTTTTGTTTTTTTTTTTTTTTTGTTTTTTTTTTTTTTTTGGTTTTTCAAGGTAGGTCACCATGGCCCAGGCTGACCTGAATTCACTATGTAGTCTCAGGGTGTCCTTGAACTCACAGCAATCCTCCCAGTGCTGGAATTGCCTCCCAAGTGCCGGCCCAGTAAATGGCATGCGCCCACCACGCCCAGCTTTTTTTTTCTTTTTTTTTCTTTTTTTTTTTTTAAGATTTTATTTTATTTTATTTATTTATTAGAGACAGAGATGGAAAGAGAGAGAGTTGTTTCAGAATGGGCACACCAAGGCCTCTAGCCACTGCAAATGAACTCCAGATACAGCCCCCTTGTGCATCTGGCTTTATGGGACCTGGAGAATTCTATGGCAATTAGGCCTTGCAGGCAAAGTTCTTTAACCATTAAGCCATCTCTCCATTAGACTTTTTCTTTCTTTTTTTTTTTAACACACACACACACACACCCATCCATCACTCCCTAATATCTGTCTCCTTCATCGCCACTCCATGCAACTGGTCTCTCTGAAGTCACCAGTAATCCCAGAATGAGTGGCTATTCCAGTCTTCCTGGTGCTTGTTTACTATCCCTTGAAAATATTTCTTTTCTTTTTTTGGCATTTGAGGTAGGGTTTCAGGAGCCCCAAAGAGAGATTTTTGCAGGGGTGGTGAGGTAGGGTCTCACTCTGGCTCAGGCTGACCTGGAATTCACTATGTAGTCTCAGGGTGGCCTGAACCTCAGCGATCCAAAAATAAAAAATAATAAATGCTGGGATTAAATAAATGCGCCACCACAAAAAGCCCAAAGAGAGATTTTAATATTATTAGCATCATGTTTAAATCTTGGGCATAAGCAACCCACCCGAGTCCTCTATAGGCCCTTCTTAATGCAAGACGGAAAGGGTCAGTGGCAGAGAGTCACATGCCCCCAATGACAAAGTGATCTGAGAATGGGTTCAGAAGTTTATTTCTTGGTGTGTCCAAGGGTGTGTGAAACAGCACACAGTGAGCAACAGGCAATGTGGTGAGATGCTACTCAATCACTGTTCCACCTTAAGGGTCAGAGTAGGCCAAGGTTCTGTGGCAAAACCTGGATCCCTCAGAGAGGGATCAGAATGTGGAGGAGGAGTCCTGAGGGGCTCCCCTCAGATCCAGATGTCCTCGTGCATACACCTGGGGTATGGAGCTCATGGGCCAGAGGCTGGAGATGGGGCCCTTCCCAAAGTCCAGGTCAGGAAGTTGGGACACTTCAGCCCTCCCTTTTCTGTGTCACATCAATTTGCAGCACGGAGCCTTCCTGGAAAAAGTAGAAGGGTTAGGTGAGGGAGAGGTCAGACCACGCCCATCCACACCAAGATTGTGTGTGTAGAAGGTGGGGTCACCTCATCTAACGGTGACAGGTGGGCTCCCTGAGGAATTTCAGAAGGCCAAAAGAAGCCAGGCATGATGGTGCATGCCTTTAATCCCAGCACTTCAGAGGCTGAGGCTGGGAGGATCACTGTGAGTTCAAGGCTACCCTGGATCTACATAGTGAATTCCAGGTCAGCCGGGCTAGAGCCAGACCCACATGTCAAAACCAGAAGGCCAGATGACCTTTTTTTTTTTTTTGCAAGGTAGGGTCTCACTCTGGTCCAGGCTGACCTGGAATTAACTATGTGTGTCTCAGGGTGGCTCTCAACTCTTGCAGCATCCTCCTGACCTCTGCCGGCAGTGCTGGGATTAAGCGTCGCGCCACCACGGCCTGACCCGTATTTTTAACTTTGTGTGTGTGTGTGGGTTGGGGAGAGGGATGCAAAGGAACAGCCGACATGTGTACCACTTTTGGGGTATGGCTTTATGGGGTGCTGGGGAACTGAACTGAGGCCAGCAAGCTTTGGAAACAAGGGCCTTTAGTCACTTAAAAGACTTTAGTCATTTCCCCAGCCCCAAAATGACTCTCATGGGAGAGGAAAGTTAGGGAGGCAAACCCCAGGTACTGCTTCTCACCTGGTGAGATCAGGTAAAATTGCTTTGTCCCAGGCACTGTACAGTGACGTGGTGAAATACAGGCGCTTCCCATCTAAGCTGAGCTGGATCATCTGAGGACCTCCAGCCACCCGTTTTCCTGGAAAAACCAGAGGTTACACTCCAAGGTAACACGCAGACTACCTCAATGGCCTGGCAGTGGGGTTGAATTCCAAGAACCTTGCACTTACCCCAAACTCCTTGAGCATGGATTGAAGGGGCATGCGAGGTTGAGGAGACCATGGTTCTTACCTCTGACCACCAGGGGCTCTGGCTGGCACTTCGCTCCTGGTCCTCTAGCACTTGGGCACTGGGCCTCCTTAACAATGCTGCCCCCGAGGAAGATCTGGGTGTGCAGATCCAGGGGACAGGGGGGAGACAATGGTGAGAGGCCCTGTGACATGTAATGTTCATTGTCAAGTTGGCTGGATTTTAGAATCTGCTCAGAGACACACCAGCCCCACTGTCTGAGGACTTTTCTAGAAAGGTTTAACCCGGAGAGAAGCCTCTGTAAATGTGGGCAGCACCATCCCAGGGTGCACAGGTTCTCACAGAATAAAGAGAGAAGAAAGGCGGGCTGGAGACATGACTCAGTAGTTAAAAGGTGCTTGCCTACAAAGTTTAAGAACCAGGTCTGATTCCCAAGAACCCATAAAGCCAGATGCACAAGGTGGCACATGTATCTGGAGTTTTGTTTGCAGTGGCTAGAGGCCTAGTGTGCCCCATTCTCTCTCTCTCCCCCTCTTAAATAAATAAAAATTTTTATTTATTAGAGGGAGAAAAAAAGAGGCAGAGAGAGAGAATGTGTGGCTGCCAGGGCCTTCAGCTAGTTTTGTCTTTTGTTAGGTATCCTTCCTTCCTTCCTTTCTTTTCTTTCTTTCTTTCTTTCTTTCTTTCTTTCTTTCTTTCCCTCCTCCTCCTCCTTCTTCTTTTCTTTCCTTCCTTCCTTCTTCTTTCCTTTCTTTCCTTCCTCCCTTCCTTCCTCTCTTTCTTTTTCTTTTCTTTTCTTTCTTTTTCTTTTTCTTTTCTTTCTTTCTTTCTTTTCTTTCTTATTTATATGAGTGAGAGAGAAAGGAAAGAAAAAGGCAGAGAGAGTATGAGCACATCAGAAACCCTCTATCCACTGCACATGAACTCCAGACACATGCGCCCTTGTTGCATCTGGCTTGTGTGGAGTCCTGGGGAGTTGAACCTGGGTCCTTTGGCATTTTTGCAGACAACTGCCTTAACCACTAAGCTATCTCTCCAGTCCATTTGTTAGGTATTGTGTCACAGCAGTGAGAAGAGTAACTAACTAAGCCAGGTATCGTCTTACAGAAGAACAAGCAGCCTTTGGCTTCCTCACTTCTTTCACACACATTCCTGTATCCAGCCATGGTTTGTGGAGGCCTAAGGCTTTCATCACCCTCAGCTCATCCTGCTTCATTATCTCTCCCAGCCACTACACAGCCTCAGTTCTATCTTCTTTCCTTGATTTTCTAGGAGCCAGTCGCGCGTGGCGCACGCTTTAATCCCAGCACTGGGAGGCAGAGGTAGGAGGATCGCCAGAAGAGTTCAAGGCCACCCCAGACTGCATAGTTAATTCCAGGTCAGCCTGGACCAGAGTAAGACCCTACCTTGCAAAACCAAAAAAAAAAAAAAAAAAAAAAAGATTTTCAGAGCCCTCACCTGTCCTGTGAGGCGGCTTGTAAGTTAGAGATGTCATACTGTCGCAGGTCCCCCGTGCAGCCAGTTGCTGAAGTAGAGAAGCGGCCAACCAGGGAGCCAGCAGGATGTCAGTGATCAAGCTCTGGAAATGGTTTCAGAGGTTTTTAAGAATTTTGTTTCCCAGGCTGGAGGATGGCTTAACAATTAAGGCACTAGCCTGCAAAGCTAAAGGACCCAGCTGGGCATGGTGGTGCATCCCTTTAATCCCAGCGCTTGGGAAGGGAAGGCAGAGGGAGGATTGCCGTGAGTTCAAGGTCACCCTGAGAATACAGAGTGAATTCCAGGTCAGCTTAGCTAGAGTGAGACCCAACTTGAAAAACTAAAAACAAACAAACAAACAAAAACTAAATGTTGGGCATTGCTAAACACGGGCTGGGACTGTGAGGAAGCTGGCCTGGGTGTTGGACATGGCTGCAGACCTGGGCTGTGGGGGTTGCAGCTGGCCTTATTGTCGGGGAACCCACTCTGGCCGACAGAGACGGCCCTCCCTGTCTCGGGCAAGGTTGTAGTGTGCCCTCTCTTTGCCCAGAGTGGGCAGAGCTGGCAGAGCCCTCCCTCTGTCACAAAAGCATCTGGCCATTCCATAGTCAGGCTTTGCCCGCCCCCCACAGTTCCTGACCTTGTGGCTACCTATCTGTATGTCTCTCTCTGAATCTCTCTCTAATAAATAAATAAAAATAATAATTTTCACTATTTTATTTATTTATTTGGGAGAGAGAGAGAGAGAGAGAGAGAGAGGAAGAGGCAGATACAGAGGAAGAGAGATTGGGCACATCAGGGTCTCTAGCCACTGCAAACAAACTGCAGATGCATGCCCCTTGTGCATCTATCTGGCTTACATGGGTCCTGGGGAATTGAACCGGGGTCCTTAGGTTTCGCAGGCAAATGCCTTAACCACTAAGCCATTTCCCCAGCCCCAATAAAATAAATTTTTTTGGTTTTTTCGAGGTAGGGTCTCACCCTAGCTCAGGCTGACCTGGAATTCACTATGTAGTCTCAGGGTGGCCTCGAACTCATGGCGATCCTCCTACCTCTGCTTCCCGAATGCTGGGATTAAAGGCGTGCGCCACCATGCCCAGCTAAAATAATTTTTTTAAAGGCCCCATGCTGCCTCCTAAGCCTAAGAATGCTGGTTCCAATCTCCAGCGGTTCCAATCTTCAAGTCCCACGTTTAGCCAGATGCAGTGATGCAAGGGCGCAATGCCACACTTGATCACAAGGGGGCGCACGCATCTGGATTTCGTTTGCAGCAGCTGAGAGGCTGCTGGTGCATCCATCTCTATCTCTCTTCCTCTCCCTCTCTCTTAGTGTGTCTCTCTCCAAAAATAAATAAATAAATAAATAAATAAATAATAAATAAAAGGCCCCATGATTCTTCAAAAATAAATAAATAAATAAATAAATAAATAAATAAATAAATAAAAGGCCCCATGATTCTTCAAAAATAAATAAATAAATAAATAAATAAATAAATAAAAGGCCCCATGATTCTTCAAAAATAAATAAATAAATAAATAAATAAACTTGAGTGGAATGGAATTGAAAAGTCATAGCTTAATTTTTTTGATAAAGGAAATTTCAAAAAACACATAGTATTCAGGCTGTGGCATGATCATCACTCACTGCTATTAGTCATATTTACAGAGTGAAAGACTTTAATGAAGGCTGGAGAGATGGCTTAGCAGTTAAGGCACCTGCCTGTGAAGCCCAAGAACACTTGTTCAAATCTCCAGGTCCCACGTTTAGCCAGACGCAAAAGTGATGTAAGTGTGCAATGTCACACATGCACACAAGGGTGTGCACGTGTCTGGAGATCATTTCGCAGCGGCTGAGAGGCCCTGGAAAGCCTATTCTCTCTGTCTCTCTCAAATTAAAAAAGAAAACAAGAGTGAATGAGAGGAAAGTACAGCAGTGTTCAGCTTGGTGAGAGGAAAGGAGCGTGGGCCACTTGAAAGCTGCAGGCCGGCAGGATGTGGACAGAGCAGGTGATTGTTAGAGATTAGTGCACTTAGAGAGAAACCTTCCACTCTGCACTGGGGACAGTAGGAATGTGCTATGAGGGCAAGATCCCACCCATGGAAGGCTTCCAGGAGAGTACCTTCACAGAGTGTGCCAGAGTAGACGTCTTGAGCTGGCGGCAGAACTTTTGTCGTCATTCATCCCTGGGGGACCGTGTTATTGGGCATGGAAAATGCAAGAGTTAAAGTGTCATAGAGGCTTTCACCAAAGTTCTAGAAAGTTCTAGAAAGCTACTATAAGGCCAGGCACTGTGTGGCAGTGACAGGATAGGATTTTCTTTTTTTTCTTTTTTGGTTTTTCAAGGTAGGGTCTCGCTCTAGCCCAGGCTGACTTAGAATTCACTATGTAGTCTCAGGGTGTCCTTGAACTCACAGCAATCCTCCTACCTCTGCCTCCCAAGTGCTGGTAAAGGCATGCACCACCACGCCCAGCTTCTTTTCTTTTCTTTTTTCTTTCTTTTTTTTTTTAAGATTTTATTTATTTATTTATTTATTTATTAGAGACAGAGAGATGGAAAGAGAGAGAGGGAGAGTGAGAATGGGCACACCAAGGCCTCTAGCCACTGCAAATGAACTCCAGACGCATGCGCCCCCTTGTGCATCTGGCTTACATGGGACCTGGAGAATTGAACCGGGATCCTTAGGCTGCGCAGGCAAACGCCTTAACCGCTAAGCCATCTCTCCAGCCCCTTTTTTTTCTTTCTTTCTTTTTTTTTTTACACACACACACACACCCATCCATCACTCCCTAATATCTGTCTACTTCATCGCCACTCCATGCAACTGGTCTCTCTGAAGTCACCAGTAATCCCAGAATGAGTGTACTTTCTATCCCAGTCTTCCTGGTACTCTTTATTATCCCTTACCATTCACTTTTCTTTTCTTTTTTTTTCCTGAGGTAGGGTTTCGCTCTATCCCCCAAAGAGAGATTTTTTTGGGGGGGTGGTTTGAGGTAGGGTCTCACTCTGGCTCAGGCTGACCTGGAATTCACTATGTAGTCTCAGGGTGGCCTGGAACTCTCAGCGATCCTCCTACCTCTGCCTCCCGAGTGCTGGGATTAAAGGCGTGCGCCACCACGCCCAGCTTCAAAGAGAGATTTTAATATTATTAGCATCATGTTTAAATCTTGGGCATAAGCAACCCACCCCCCGAGTCCTCTATAGGCCCTTCTTTATGCAAGACGGAAAGGGTCAGTGGCAGAGGAGTCACATGCCCCCAATGACAAAGTGATCTGAGAATGGGTTCAGCAGTTTATTTCTTGGTGTGTCCAAGGGCTCATGTGAAAACAGCACACAGTGAGCAACAAGCAATGTGGTGAGATGCTACTCAATATGTGTCAGCAAGGGTCGAGTGGGCCAAGGGACTGTGGCATTAAGCCAGATCCCTCAGGGAGAGGGATCAGAATGTGGAGGAGGAGTCCTGAGGGGCGGGCTTCAGATCCAGATGTCAGAAGTGCAGTCACCCCCTGGGTAGCGGAGTTCATGGGCCAGGGCTGGGCCAAGGGGCTCCTTCCCAAAGTCCACCAGGAAGTTGGGATTCAACTTCAGCCCTCCCTTTTCTGTGTCTACATCAATTTGCAGCATCACGGAGCCTTCCCTGGAGAAAAAGTAGAAGGGTTAGGTGAGGGAGAGGTCAGACCACGCCCATCCACACCAAGATTGTGTGTGTAGAAGGTGGGGTCACCTGTATAACGGGGCACAGGTGGGCTCCCTGAGGAATTTTCAGAAGGCCAAAAGAAGCCAGGCATGATGGTGCATGCCTTTAATCCCAGCACTTCAGAGGCTGAGGTAGGAGGATCACTGTGAGTTCAAGGCTACCCTGAATCTACATAGTGAATTCCAGGTCAGCCGGGCTAGAGCGAGACCCTATGTCAAAAAACCAGAAGGCCAGATGACCTTTTTTTTTTTTTGATTTTGCAAGGTAGGGTCTCACTCTGGTCCAGGCTGACCTGGAATTAACTATGTAGTCTCAGGGTGGCCTCGAACTCTTGGCAATCCTCCTACCTCTGCCTCGCGAGTGCTGGGATTAAAGGCGTGCGCCACCACGCCCGGCCTGACCCGTATTTTTAACTTTGTGTGTGTGTGGGTTGGGGGGGAGAGGGATGCAAAGGAACAGCCGACATGTGTACCACTTTTTTGGGGTATGGCTTTATGGGGGTGCTGGGGAACTGAACTGAGGCCAGCAAGCTTTGGAAACAAGGGCCTTTAGTCACTTTAAAGTAGACTTTAGTCATTTCCCCAGCCCCAAAATGACTCTCATGGGAGAGGAAAGTTAGGGAGGCAAACCCAGGTACTGCTTCTCACCTGGTGAGATCAGGGTAAAATTGCTTGTCCCAGGCACTGTACAGTGACGTGGTGATGTACAGACGCTTCCCATCTAAGCTGAGCTGGATCATCTGAGGACCTCCAGCCACCCGTTTTCCCTGGAAAAACCAGAGGTTACACTCCAAGGTAACACGCAGACTGTCCAATGGCCTGGCACACTACTTGAATTCCAAGAACCTTGCACTTACCCCCAAACTCCTTGAGCATGGATTGGAGGGGGCATGCGAGGTTGGGGAGAAGTTCTTACCTTGACCACCAGGGGCTCTGGCTGGCACTTCAGCTCCTGGTCCTCTAGCACTTGCACTGGGCCTCCCTTAACAATGCTGCCCCCGAGGAAGATCTGGGTGTGCAGATGCAGGGGACAAAGGGAGACAATGGTGAGAGGCCCTGTGACAGGTAATGTTCATTGTCAAGTTGGCTGGATTTTAGAATCACCCAGGAGACACACCTATGAATGTGTCTATGAGGACCTTTCTAGAAAGGTTTAACCCGGAGAGAAGCCTTGTGCTAAATGTGGGCAGCACCATCCCAGGTGCTCAGGTCCCAGACAGAATAAAGAGAAGAAAGGCGGGCTGGAGACATGACTTAGTAATAAAAGGCACTTGCCTGGGAAGCCTAAGGACCCAGGTCTGATTCCCAATACCCATGTAAGCCAGATGCATAAGGTGGCACATGTATCTGGAGTTTGTTTGCAGTGGCTAGAGGCCCTAGTGTGCCCATTCTCTCTCTCTCCCCCCTCTTAAATAAATAAAAATTTTTATTTATTAGAGGGAGAGAGAAAGAGGCAGAGAGAGAGAATGTGTATGCCAGGGCCTTCAGCTAGTTTTGCCTTTGTTAGGTATCCTTCCTTCCTTCCTTCCTTTCTTTCTTTCTTTCTTTCTTTCTTTCTTTCTTTCTTTCTTTCCTTCCTCCCTCCCTCCCTTCCTTCCTTCCCTCCTTCCTTCCTTCCTTCCTTCCTTCCTTCCTTCCTTCCTTCCTTCCTTCCCTCTCTTTCTTTCTTTCTTTCTTTCTTTCTTTCTTTCTTTCTTTCTTTCTTTCTTTCTTTCTTTCTTATTTATATGAGTGAGAGAGAAGGAGAGAGAAAGAGGCAGAGAGAGTATGAGCACATCAGAGCCTCTATCCACTGCACATGAACTCCAGACACATGCGCTGCCTTGTGCATCTGGCTTGTGTGGGTCCTGGGGAGTTGAACCTGGGTCCTTTGGCTTTGCAGACAACTGCCTTAACCACTAAGCTATCTCTCCAGTCCATTTGTTAGGTATTGTGTCACAGCAGTGAGAAGAGTAACTAACTAAGCCAGGTATCGTCCTTACAGAAGAACAAGCAGCCTTTGGCTTCCTCACTTCTTTCACACACATTCCTGTATCCAGCCATGGCTTGCGTGGAGGCCTAAGGCTTTCATCACCCCTCAGCTCATCCTTGCTTCATTATCTCCCAGCCACTACACAGCCTCAGTTCCCATCTTCTTTCCTTTGATTTTCTAGAGCCAGTCGGGCGTGGTGGCGCACGCCTTTAATCCCAGCACTCGGGAGGCAGAGGTAGGAGGATCGCCAAGAGTTCAAGGCCACCCTGAGACTACATAGTTAATTCCAGGTCAGCCTGGACCAGAGTAAGACCCTACCTTGCAAAACCAAAAAAAAAAAAAAAAAAAAAAAAAAAAAAAGATTTTCTAGAGCCCTCACCTGTCCTGTGAGGCGGGGCTTCTGTGGGTTAGAGATGTCATACTGTCGCAGGTCCCCGTGCAGCCAGTTGCTGAAGTAGAGGAAGCGGTCATCCAGGGACAGCAGGATGTCAGTGATCAAGCCTGGGAAATGGTTTCAGAGGCTTTAAGAATTCTTGTTTCCCCAGGCTGGAGGGATGGCTTAACAATTAAGGCACTAGCCTGCAAAGCTAAAGGACCCAGCTGGGCATGGTGGTGCATCCCTTTAATCCCAGCGCTTGGGAAGGGAAGGCAGAGTTAGGAGGATTGCCGTGAGTTCAAGGCCACCCTGAGAATACAGAGTGAATTCCAGGTCAGCTTGTGCTAGAGTGAGACCCAACTTGAAAAACTAAAAAACAAACAAACAAACAAAAACTAAATGTTGGGCATTGCTAAACACGGGCTGGGACTGTGAGGAAGCTGGCCTGGGTGTTGGACATGGCTGTAGACCTTGGGCTGTGGGGGTTGCAGCTGGCCTTATTGTCGGGAACCCACTCTGGCGACAGAGATCGGCCCTCCCTGTCCTCGGGCAAGGTTGTAGTGTGCCCTCTCTTTGCCCAGAGTGGGCAGAACTGGCAGGCCCTCCCCTCTATCACAAAAGCATCTGACCATTCCATAGTCAGGCTTTGCCCGCCCCCCACAGTTCCTGACCTTGTGGCTAGCTGCCCAAGAGACCCTTATAAACAGTCCCCCCTTCAGCTTTAGCCATCCAATATGTGGCTGAAGTCACGTAGCTCTTCCCGCCATTTCTGTTATCTCCCTTGCAGCTTCTCCCTCGCAACTTTTGCCTTCCAACCAATTAGATAGCAACCCATAAACCTATACCATATAGTCTGTATGTGCCTTCTCAACCTTTCTCAAGTGTTTATAAGGGTCTCACTCTAGTGCAGGCTGACCTGGAATTCACTATGTAGTCTCAGGGTGGCCTCAAACTCATGGAAATCCTCCTACCTCTGCCTCCCAAGTGCTGGGATTAAAGGCGAGCGCCACCACGCCCGGTTGCCCCACTCCCCTTTTGAATAAATGAGAGCACGTTATCCAGACTGCCTCCTGGGTGGTTCATTGCCCATCACACTCATCCGCTCCAGGACCCTGCTTCCCCCCAACTCCTCCTGCACCTGGGACGTCAGTGGCCAATGACCCCCGGGAACGTCCAGGACCCACAGCTAAGGGACCCAGGTTCAATTCCCCAGGACCCACGTAAGCCAGATGCAGAAGATGGCACATGCTTCTAGAGTTCGTTTGCAGCAGTTGAAGGCCCTGAAGTGCCCATTCCCATTCTCTCTGTCTCTATCTGCCTCTTTCTCTCTCAAATAAAAATAAAATATAGGGCTGGAGAAATGGCTTAGTGGTTAAGGCATTTGCCTGCAAAGCCAAAGGATCCTGGTTTGATTCTCCAGGACCCACATAAGCCAGATGTGTGAGGGGCACATGCATCTGGAGTTCGTTTGCAGTGGCTAGAGGCCCTGGCATGCCCATTCTCTCTCTCTCTCTGTCTGCCTCTCTTCTCTCTCTCTCTGCTTGCAAATAAATAAATAAAAAGTTAAAAAATATTAAAAAAAATAAAATAAAATATAAAAAAAATTCTTAAAAATATATTTAAAAAAAGAAGAACTCTGGTTTCCCAAGCCTGGAATGGACTTCCAATTCCCACCCTTCCACAGGCACAAGCACTCACCTGGCATTTCAGGCAGCATCCAGCCCTTCACTTTCTTGGGTGGCACCTGGATCACCTTCTCCACGGACCAAGTACCTCCCTGCGTGGGAAGTAGAGGGTGAGGCTAGCAGGCAGAGTGTGCTCACCAGAACTGGGGCCTGGGAGGGGGACAGAGATACTGGGCCTTCTTGCTGTGTGGATCTCCTTCCCTGGAAGCCCCTGAGGCAGGGGTTGTGCCTGCTTCACCACGGCACTGCCAGCATTTCTCTTGTTTTGTTTTGTTTGAGACAATGTATCATGTAGCCCTGTTTGGCCTTGAACCCTCTCTGTAGCTGAGGCCTCTATAGCTAGCAGTGGCCAGAGGTCCTGGCGCACCCATTCTTTCTCTCTCTCAAAATAAAAAAGTCAAGTTTTTTTTTTTTTTTTTTTTGAGGTAGGGTCTCACTCTAGCTCAGGCTGACCCGGAATTCACTATGTAGTCTCAGGGTGGCCTTGAACTCACGGCAGTCCTCCTACCTCTGCCTCCCGAGTGCTGGGATTAAAGGTGTATGCCACCACACCTGGCTAAAAATCAAGTATTTAAAAAAAATATTTTATTTATTTGAGAGAGAGAGAATAGGCACAACAGGACCTCCAGCCACTGCAAACAAACTCCAGATGCATGTGCCTCCTTGTGCATTTGGCTCACATGGGTCCTGGAGCATTGAACTGGGATCCTTTGGCTTTGCAGGCAAGTGCCTTAACAGCTAAGCCATCTCTCCAGCCCAAATCAAGTTTATTTATTTTTATTTTTATTTTTATTTTTATTTGAGAGAGAGAGAGACAGATAGAGAATGTGTGCACCAGGACCTCTCAGCTGCTGTGAACGAACTCCAGACACATACGCCTCCTTGTGTGCATGCGACATTGCGTGCTTGTGTCACTTTTGCGTCTGGCTACACGTGTGACCTGGAGATTTGAACAGGCGTTCTTAGGCTTCTCAGGCAGGTATCTTAACCGCTAAGCTATCTCTCCAGCCCCAAATCAAGTATTTTTAAAAAATAAATAAAAGCTGGGCATGGTGAGGCAGAGATAGGAGGATCACTGTGAGTTCGAGGCCACCCTGAGACTACACAGTGAATTCCAGGTCAGCCTGAGCTAGAGTGAGACCCTACCTCAGAAAAACCAAAATAAAATAAAATAATAAAATAAAATAAAAATAAATAGAGGTAGGAGGTGTGAGTTGGCATATGCCTTTAATCCCAAAAAAAAAAATAAATAAAAAGCACTTGCCGGGTGTGGTGGCAGAGCAGGAGAGGGAGGAGGATCGCCATGAGTTTGAGGCCACCCTGAGAATACAGAGTGAAATTCCATGTTAGCCTGAGCTAGATTGAGACCCTACCTCAAAACACCAAAAAAAATAAATAAATAATAATAATAATAGTAATTAAATAAATAAATAAAAGCCGGGTATGGTGGCGCACGTCTTTAATCCCAGCATTCAGGAGGCAGAGGTAGGAGGATCACCATGAGTTTGAGGCCACCCTGAGACTATATAGTGAATTCCAGGTCAGCCTGGGCTAGAGGGAGGCCCTACTTCAAAAAAATAAAACCAACAACAACAAAAAAAAAAAAATAGCAAAGAAGTAAGTGGTCCCTAGAAGGCTCTGATTTAGACTAGTGAAGGTTCTAGTCTTCAGTGTTGTAAATTTAACTTCTGTTGCTGTTTGTGCATTAATCAGTCCAAAAGAATTAATTCAACTTCTAAGAAGTAGGCCAACTAATTTATAGGCAATGGTTTACATGCCTGGAAAAAAAAAATGAACCAATAAGTAATGCTGTATTGATTTCCAAGAAACCTAGCAATGCTTTTCTCACTGGTGCACGCCTTTAATCCCAGCACTTGGGAGGCATAATATAAATAAAAAATAAGTTCGAGAGCCACCCTGAGACTACATAGTTAATCCCAGCACTCAGGAGGCAGAGGTGAAACCCTAGTCGAAAAACCAAAAAAAAAAAAAGAAACCTAGCAAGACTACATAGTTAATTCCAGGTCAGCCTGGACCAGAGTGAGACCGTACCTTGCAAAACCAAAATAAATAAATAAATAAATAATAAAAATAAATTATATAAAAAAAAGAAAATGAAGTTAGGAAACAAAATGTGAGTAGGGGTTAAGTCAGCCTGAAAGTACTTTTTTTTTTTTTTTCTGAACATGGTGAACATGAGGAAACATTCTTCTTATTTATTGATTGATTGCAAGCAAAGGGAAATAGAGAAAAGAGAGACAGGCAGAGAGAGAATAGGTGTGTCAGGGCCTCCAGCCACTGCAAACAAACTGAGGATGCATGCGCCACTTTGGGCATCTGGCTTTATGTGGGTCCTGGGGAATTGAACCCCGGTCATTAGGCTTTGCAGGCAAGCACCTTAACCAGTGAGCCATCTCTCCAGCCCTGGAACTATTCCTCTTTGAGGAAGGAGTATAGAATAACACCCGAAGGGCACAGTGGGAGTAAGCAGGTGGCAGGAAAAACAGGATGGTTCTTTCTTGTCTGGTTGTCTCTCTTCTTCTTTCTCTCGCTTGCTTCAAAAAATAAATAAGGAAAAAGGAAAAAAGAAAAAAGAAAGAAAGCAAGCAAGAAAGCAAGCCAGGTGGGATGGCACATGCCTTTAATCCCAGCACTTGGGAGGCAGAGGTAGGAGGATCACTATGAATTCGAGGGCATCCTGAGACTACATAGAGCAAGACCCTACCTCGAAAAAACAAAATAAATAAATAAAAATAATAAAATAAAGAAAGAGAACTCCCTGGCCTCCAATGACCTAGCCTAAGACCTGTGAGTGTATCTATTCCTTATAGATATTCTGCCTGTGATATACTAAGTGCCAGCAATAGAAAACAGACAAAGGTAGAAATTAGCCAAGAGGCATGGCATATAGCCACCTTTTGTTTCTGGTGAAGCCAGTGCTGGTAGAACCAGGAAGCGCAGACCATGAAGCCTGGGGGAGGGTGGAACCGGTGCTGGTAAAACTCCTGGGAGGGTTGAGGGGGTGGACAGCACCCCAGTTAAATACCTCATTCTTGTAGAAGCGCTGGATGGAGGAGCTGAGGGCACAGCCCACAAAGCCCTGGGTCGCAGCTGGGTCGTGCAGGAAGCGGACCTCCAAGGGAATGAGGCCGTCTTTCATTTGCAAGGTCTGGATGATCTCCCGACGCTGCCAGTCCCACACATGGACGCTGTTTCCATACAGCCCTGGGGAGGGGGTGAAGGATGGGCTCGGATCTGGGTGGGAGGGCACGGGCAGCTGTGGAGGGCTGGAGATGGGCTCAGAGCCCTTGGCACTTCTTATCCCGTTACCCTAAGTCTGGGTCAGCACAAGAGAGGTTAAAGGATGCAGAGCTGGAGCGGAGTCTGGGGATCCGAAAGCGGGGTATGTGTAGAAGCGCTGGGACGATTCTCACCAGCCTCCACGTGAGCCGGGTTGAAGCCATCTTTGAAGACATTGGGAGGTGCCCATTCAGTACTGATCATGACATTGTGTCGAGGCTGGTACCAGAAGTCATAGCCCATCGGCGCGGCGCCACCAGGCTGTTCCCATGTGCCCTTCACCTCGAAGGTCTCCCCATCCAGCAGCACAAATCCCCCTGCGCAGGGAAATAAGGAGAGGCTGAGATGGAAACAACAGATTTCCCCGACTTAGCTCTCACTTCAGACTTGTCCAGAGCCTCACAGCTCCTTGCCTGCCCTTCCCACTGGGTTTGCCGGCCCCAAAATGCAGGTGGGCAAGAGGTCCTTTGCAGAGATGGCCAGATGGAAGGACGGAGCCTCTTGATCTGGTACCTCTAGCTCCCATCAACTGTATCCCTTTTCTCTTCCTTTCTTTCCTCCCTCCCTCCCTCTCTTGTTTCTTTCTTTCTTTTTGGTTTTTCGAGGTAGGGTCTCACTCTAGCCCAGGCTGATCCTCCTACCTCTGCCTCCCAAGATCTGTATCCTTTTTCCTAGAACTCACGGGGGAGAGTTTATCCCTTTGAGCTAAAGAGCTCTTCCAGGACTCAGTTCCGTGAGCTTCTGTTGGCCACACTCTACTCACTTCATCTAGATTCATTTGCTCATCAACATAAATGCTCCGTGTGGAGCGTGTTATGATACCTTTGAGACATCTTTGCGACTGTCAATATCTACTGTAAGTGTTAGGAAGTCTGGACGAATCAGATTCCTCCTGTCTCTGGGATGAAGCAGTCAAACGGAGTCCAGGGTAGTAGCCTTGGCTGTACAATTTTTTTTTTTTTTTGGCTGTATACTTTTAGTTTTAAGGCTTTTAAAATTCAATTAAATTAAATTTATTTATTTATTTATTTATTTATTTATTTATTTATTTATTTATTTATTTGAGACAGAGAGAGGAAGAGAGAGAGAGAAAGAGTGAGTGAGAATGCGCATGCCAGGGCCTTTAGCCACTGCAAACGAACTCTAGACGCATGTGCCACTATGTGCATCTGGCTTACATGGGACCTGGAAAATCGAACCAGAGTCCTTAGGCTTCATAGGCATGCACCTTAACCACTCAGCCATCTATCCTGGCTGTATAATTTTTAAAAAATATTTTTATTTATTTATTTGAGAGAGAGAGAGAGGCCGAGAGAGAATGGACACACCAGGGCTCCAGCCGTTGCAAATGAACTCCAGATGCATGTGCCCTTTGTGCATCTGGCTTACATGGGTACTGAGGAATTGAACCTGGGTTCGTTGGCTTTGCAAGTAAGCGCCTTAACCACTAAGCCATCTCTCCAGCCCCTGGCTGTATAATTTTAATTGATGGCACCATGCTTGAAGCCTCTGGATGGAGAGTTCTCATGGAACTGAGAAGGCTCAGGGAGGTAGCCAGGGCAGAGTACAATTACGACCTAGATTCTGGATCCAGAGGGTGGGTGTGATGGCGCATGCCTGCAGTCCCGGCACTCAATAGGCTGAGGCAGGAGGCTCTTGAGTTTGAGGCCAGTTTGGGCTCCCCAAAATAAATACATAAATCCAGGCGTGGTGGCGCATGCCTTTAATCCCAGCATTTAGGAGGCAGAGGTAGGAGGAGCACTGTGAATTCAACGCCAGCCTGAGACTACAAAGTGAATTCCAGGTCAGACTGGGCTAGAGTAAGACTCTACCTCAAAAAAAAAAGGGGTGTGTGTGCTCAAGAAATGGCTTAGTGGTTAAGATACTCGCCAGCAAAGCCAAAGTATTCAAGTTCAATTCCCCAGGACCCTCATAAGCCAGTGCATAAGGTGATGCATGTGTCTAGAGTTTGTTTGCAGTGGCTGAAGGCCCTGGAGTGCCTATTCTTTCTCTCTCTCTATTTGCCTCTTTCTCTCCCTCAACTAAATAAATAAAAATAAAATATTTAATAAAACCCCCAAAATAAAAACATAACTCCAAAACTAAAATAGGAGCTGGAGAAATGGCTCAGTGATTAAGGCATTTGCCTACAAAGCCTAATGATCCGGCTTTGATTCCCCAGTATCCACATAAAGCCAAATACACAAAATGGCACATGCATCTGGAGTTCATTTGTAGCAGCTGAAAGCCCTGGCATGCCCATTCTCTCTCTTCTTGGAAATAAATAAATAATATATTTTAGCACTCAGGAAGCAGAGGTAGTAGGATCTCTGTGAGTTCGAGGCTAACCTGAGACAACATAGTGAATTCCAAATCAGCCTGGGCTAGAGTGAGACCATACCTCAACCCTCCCCACCCAAAAATATATAGATATATATGATATAAAGATTCTGGAACCAGATTCAGATTTCTGGATTTGACAACTCTGTCTTTTTTTTTTTTTTTTTTTTTTTTTTTTGCAGAGAGACACAGAGAGAAGGAGAGGAAGACAGATAGAGAATGGGCACGCCAGCAGCCTCTCAGCCACTGCAAACGAAATCCAGATGTGTGCGCCCCCTTGTAGGCAAGTGTGGCATTGCGCCCTTGCATCACTTTGCATCTGGCTAAACGTGGGACCTGGATATTGGAACCGCTGGAGATTGGAACTCATGTTCTTAGGCTTAGTGGGCAGGCGCCTTAACCACTAAGTCATCTCTCCAGCCAACTCTGTGATTTAAAAAAAATGTTTTATTTTCTTTTTTATTTTATTTATTTATTTACTTGAGAGAGAAAGAGGGAGAGAGAGAGAAATAATGGGCACAACAGGGCCTCCAGCCACTGTAAACGAACTCCAGACACATGTGCCACCTTGTGTGTCTGGTTTATGTGGGTCTGGGATAATTGAACTGAGGTCCTTTGGCTTTGCAGGCAAATGCTTTAGCCACTAGGCCATCTCTCCAGCCCTCTGTGACTTTGTTTGTTTGTTTGTTTGTTTTGAGGTAGGGTCTTGCTTTAGCCCAGGCTGACCTGGAATTCACGCTGTAGTCTCAGCGTGGCCTCTAATTCACAGTGATCCTCCTACCTCTGCATCCCAAGTGTTGGGATTAAAGGCATGCGCCACCATGCCCAGCTTTTCTTTCTTTTTTAAACTGGAATTTTATTTTTATTTATGTATTTATATATTGGGGGTGGGGAGAGGGAAAGAATTGGCACACCAGAGCCTCTATCCACTATGAAAGAACTCCAGATGTATGTGTTACCATGTGCATCTAACTTAAGTGGGTTCTGGGAAATCAAACCTGGGTCCTTAGGTTTTGCAGGCAAGTGCCTTAACTGCTAAGCCATCTCTCTAGCCCTTCTTTCCCTCCTTCCTTCCTTCCCTCCTTCCCTCCTTCCTCCCTCCCTTTCTCTTTCTCTTTCTTCCTTCCCCTCCCTCCCTCCTTTCCTCCCTCCCTCCCTCCCTTCTTTCTTTGTCTCTCTCTCTTTCTTTCTTTCTTTCTTTCTTTCTTTCTTTCTTTCTTTCTTTCTTTCTTTCTTTCTTTCCTCTCTCTCTCTCTCTTTCTTTCTTTCTTTCTTTCTTTCTTTCTTTCTTTCTTTCTTTCTTTCTTTCTTTCTTTCTTAAATACCAAAGGGCTGTGAGATTTGACCTAGAATTCACTCTGTAGTCTCAGGGTGGCATTAAACTCATGACAATCCTCTCACCTTGGCCTCCTAAGTGCTGAGATTAAAGGTGTGCACCATCACATCCAGCCTGTATTGACATTCTTTATGGCACACAGTTCTGACTATACCTTTTTTGTTTGTTTGTTTTTTGAGGTAGGGTCTCACTCTAGCCCAGGCTGACCTGGAATTCACTCTGTATTCTCTGGGTGGCCTTGAACTCACGGCAATCCTCCTACCTCTGTCTTCCTAGTGCTGGGATTAAAGGCATGTGCTACTATTCTCGCCCAGTTTATATCTTTTTAAAAATTTATTTATTTGAGAGAGAGAGAGAGAAGCAGATTTAGAGAGAATAGGCACACCAGGGCCTCTAGCTACTGCAAACGAACTCCAGAGTCATGTGTCACCTTGTACATCTGGCCATTACACAGGCACCAGGGAATAGAACTCGGGTGCTTAGGCTTGGCAGGCAAGCACCTTAACTGCTAAGCCATCTCTCCAGCCCCTGGCTATACCTTTAAAAAAATTCATCAGGGCTGGGCGTGGTGGCGCATGCCTTTAATCCCAGCACTTGGGAGGCAGAGATAAGAGGATCGCCGTGAGTTCAAGGCCACCCTGAGACTACAGAGTGAATTCCAGGTCAGCCTGAGCTAGAGTGAGACCCTATCTCAAAAAACAAAAACAAAACAAAACAAAAAAATCAGGCCTTGAAAAAAACAAAAATATTCATCATTTATGGCTCATAAGAAAAAAATAAACAGAGCTGGGTGTGGTGGCCTACACCTTTAATCCCAGCACTCGGGAGGCAGAGGTAGGAGGATCACCATGAGTTCGAGGCCACCCTGAGACTACATAGTGAATTCCAGGTCAGCCTGAACTAGAGGGAAACCTTACCTTGGAAAAAAACAACAACAAACAAACAAACAAACAAACAAACAAACCCCTAGGGATTGACCCAGATCATCCCACATATACTAGGCAAGTGCTCTACCACTGAACCATCTCCCCAACCTTTTTCAGTTTTTTTTTTTTAATTTTTTTTTATTTTTCTAGGTAGGGTTTCACTTTAGCCTGGGCCAATTTATGTGACATAGAGAATTCACTATGTAATCCCAGGGTGGCCTCGAACTCACAGTGATCCTCCTACCTCTGCCTCCCAAGTGCTGGGATTAAAGGCGTGTGCTACCATGCCCAGCTCTATTTTTTTTTTTTAACTTAAAAAAAATATTTTATTTGTTTATTTATTGGGGGGGGCAGATAGAGAATGGGCATGCCAGGGCCTCCAGCCACTGCAAAGGAACTCCAGGTGCATGCGCCACCTTGTGGTTCTGGCTTACATGGGGCCTGGGGAATTGAACCTAGGTCCTTTGGCTTTTTGCAAAAAAAAAAAAAAAAAAAAAAAAAAAAAAAGCCATTGCTCCAGCCCCTATTTCAGTTTTTATTTTGAGACAAGGGTCTCACTGAGTTGCTCAGTCAAGCTTTGAACTAGCTATTCTTCAGCCTCAGCCTCCAGAGTAGCTGGATTAAAACCCTGTACCAACAGGCCCAGCGAAACCTCATCACTGTAGGAATAATTGAAACAACAGATATTTTAAACAATGGAAAAGTCAGGCATGGTGGTACACACCTTTAATTCCAGCACTTGGGAGACTGAAATAGGAGGATGGCCATGAATTTGAAGCCAGCCTGGGCTACAGAGTGGCTTCTAGGTCAGCCTGGGCTAGAGTGAGACCCAACTTGAAAAAAATCAAAATAGGGCTAGAGAGATAGCTTAGCGGTTAAGGCGCCTGCCTGCGAAGCCTAAGGACCCCGGTTTGATTCCCCAGAACCCACGTAAGCCAGATGCACATGGTAGCATCTGGAATTCATTTGCAGTGGCTGGAGGCCCTGGTGTGCCCATTCTCTCTCTCTCTCTCTCTCTCTCTCTCTTGCTTGCTCGCTAATAATAAATAAAATAAATCCATTAAAAATCAAAATAAAGAAATAAGTTTTGGATAGAGCTCAGACCACCAGCTCTCTGGTTCTCCATTCCATTGCTCCCCCAACTCCAGGCACGGTCATAGCTACGGGAACTTTCAGCAGTTCAAGGTGCCAGCAGTACCTTTGCCATTGCCCTGGGGGTCTCCCAGGGAGCTGATCATCACCTCCCCGCTGGCCAGGCAGTGGCTAGTGTGGAGGTTGCCCAGGTTACACTTGGTATGGATTTCGTTAGGCTCAATCACCTGGAAAGTGTAAGGAATGGGGTCAGAACTTTCGAGGGCCAGGCGCTCCCACTCCCCACCCCCAAGTCTCCTGCTTCCTCTGCTTCCCGCAACTTCTTTGACTTCACACCAGGGTCACAACTCTCCCTATGGCAGTAGGGCACAGGTTCAGTGTGGTTAACTCAGAGACAGCAGCAAGAGAAAATTAGTGAGACTGTCAACAAGTTCCCCGGGCAGAAAACATCCATCCCACCTGGGCGTGGTGGTGCATGGCTTTAATGCCAGCACTCGGGAGGCAGAGGTAGGAGGATCGCCGTGAGTTCAAGACCACCCTGAGACTACATAGTGAATTCCAGGTCAGTCTGGACCAGAGTGAAAGAAAGAAAGAAAATATCCACCGCTCCTAAAAGTGCCCCAAGCTTTGTGCTGCCTTCAGCTCCTCTCAGCAGCCTCATGCCAGTGTTGTGTCCTGTAATCCCGGCAGCCAGCACCTTAGTGTCTGGTATAGAGAGGGAGCCCAACGAAGTATTGAGGGGAAGGCTCAGAGCTTCTGCCCGAGGGAAGCCTCGAGCTCTCTCCCTGTGCAGAGGACAAGAAGCCTCCTCCCTCTTCTGGCGCCCACGCTGGACGCGCTGCCCACACGGTGCAGCTCAGCATGCAAGAGGCACTAGGTCATTAACTGAAATCTCCGCTCCCTGCTTTAGGGACTGTGGGCCTGCAGGTCTCCAGCCACGAGGACAGAGAGCAGAGGGTACCTTGTGCAGCTTTGGGGCGCGGGGCTCAGAGCCCACATCCACCACGTAGATGCGGGACGAGATGAGACAGGGCAGCATCAGCTTGGTGCGCGACTTAGTGCTATCCCCGAAGCAGCTGCTGCAGGTGTTCCAACCTGAGTGATGTAGCTCGTCCTTTAGGTAGGGCATGGGGAGTCTGTGGATGACCTAGGATGGAGGGGGTGGGAGGCGCTGCTCACAGGGGCCATGCCTTTGCCTACCCGTTTTTGGCTTGGCTACCCAGAGTGCTCCCCTCATCCCACATGCTGTGCACTGAAACTGAACCGCTTGTATTACCATACCACGGACAGCGAAGAAGGGAAACACTAGAACCAGGGTCAGGGTGGGAGTCTCGGGGGTACCAGTGCCCAAGCTCCACCTCACCTGGCAATACTGGGGAGACTTGGGGTCCACGTCCACAGTGGCCAAATAATCTGGGGCCTCAGTGCCTGTGTTTCGGTAAATACAGGGTAGGTAGATAATCTCCTCCCGGGGTCCTAGAGAGTAGAAAGCGGACAGTGAGGATGCGGAGGTGGCCGGTACAATGGCAGAAGCCGCCCAGGGTGGAACCAGAGCGCTGAGGTCCGAAGTCCCCCAGTCCCACCATGAGGTTAGCAGGGTTGCTGGCTCTAGACGTTAGGCAATTACCTTTCATGGCTTCCAGAGGGGTAGAGTAGCCTGGACCACACTTCACGCATTTTGTAGCTGTGGAAACAGTGGGGCACGTTGGTTTGAGCCTCCTCTGAAGGGTGAATTCTCCCTCCCTACTGCCCTCCCCCTCTCCAGTTTCCTACTCCAGCCCCATCATTCTAGCCCAGCCTCTTTCCATCCAGCCCCAGTGAAAGTGAAGGGATGACAGAAGAGCTGCAGGAACATCACCGGAAGACAGACAGACACCCTGGCAGGGCCTCGGGGAGGCGGGACAAGGCAAGGGCAAAAGGGGCCGTGTGGGTCATTGGTTAGGCCAACCTCAGCCTACCTCACTGTCTGGCCCTTGAAAATTGGGCAAATTATCTAACTGCTAACCTCCATCTCCATTTCATCTGTGAAAAAGGGATAATAAAAATGTCGTGATGGTAGCCGGGCATGGTGGCGCACGCCTTTAATCCCAGCACTCGGGAGGCAGAGGTAGGAGGATAACCAAGAGTTTAAGGCCACCCTGAGACTACATAGTGAATTCCAGGTCAGCCTGAGCTACAGTGAGACCCTACCTCCAAAAACAATTAAAAAAAAAAAGTCATGATGGGAGCCGGGCGTGGTGGCGCACGCCTTTAATCTCTGCACTTGGGAGGCAGAGGTAGGAGGATTGCTGTGAATTCAAGGCCACCCTGAGAATACATAGTGAATTCCAGGTCAGCCTGGGCCAGAGTGAGACCCTATCTTGAAAAACCAAAAAATAAAATAAAATAAAATAATAATAATAATAATAATAATTAATAAAAAAAAAAGGGGGCTGGAGGGATGGCTTAGCAGTTAAGGTGCTTGTCTGCAAAGCCAAAGGACACAAGTTCAATGCCCCAGGACCCACATAAGCCAGATACATAAAGTGGCACATGCATCTGGAGTTTGTTTGCAGTGGTTGGAGGTCCTGGTGTGCCCATTCTCTCTATCTGCTTCTTTCTCTCTCTGGGGGGGGGGAGGGGGGCGGGGTGGCACACCGGGGCCTCTAGCCACTGAACTCAAACCGTGTGCCATCTTGTACACATGTGCAACCTTGTGCACTCGTGTCACCTTGTGTGCTTGGTTTACGTGGGACCTAGAGACTTGAACCTGGGTCCTTAGGGTTTGCAGGCAAGCACATTAACTGCTAAGCCATCTCTTTACCCCTAAATTAATTAATTTTTAAGAAAAACTAACCAAGAGGTAGGGATGTAGCTCAATGATAGAATACTTGCCTAGCATGCAAGGTCCTGTTTTCTATCCTTAGCACTAGAAAACAAAAAGCAATAAATAGGGCTGGAGAGATGGCTTAGAGGTTAAGGCATTTGCTTACAAAGGCTAAGGACTCAGGTTCAATTCCCTAGGACCCACAAAAGCCAGATGCACAGAGGCACCTGCATCTAGAGTTTTTTTGCAGTGGCTACAGGCCCTGAAGTGCCCATTTTCTCTCTGTCTCTCTCTCTCTCTCTGTGCTTGCAAATAAATAAATATGTATATATATATTTTTTTGGTTTTTCAAGGTGGGCTCTCACTCTGGCCCAGGCTGACCTGGAATTAACTATGTAATCTCAAGGTGGCCTCAAACTCAGGGCCATCCTCCTAACTCTGCCTCCCAGTGCTGGGTTTAAAGGCATGCGCCACCATGCCCGGCCAATAAATAATTTTTTTTTTTTTTTTTTTTTGTTTTTCGAGGTAGGGTCTCACTCTAGTCCAGGCTGACCTGGAATTCACTATGTAGTCTCAGGGTGGCCTCGAACTCTCGGCGATCCTTCTACCTCTGCCTCCCGAGTGCTGGGATTAAAGGCGTGCGCGACCACGCCCGGCTAAATAATTTTTTTTAAAAAAGCAATAAATAATAAAATCCACAATGGGGTTTTTGAGACCTATTACATAATGGGGGGAGTCGTGAGGCAGCTTCTTGCTGGCTGGCTGGAGCCCTGCGAACCCTGGCTGTTCTTGAGGATCAGTAGGGAGTGGGTAGGTGGCTCAGAACCTTCCTTCCACCAACCACATCTCCTAGGACATTTCCTGTGTTTGTCCCGGGTCCTGAGCCAGGCTGCTGGCCGCATCTTGGATTGCACAACCAATGCTGGTGAGGAGAAAGAGGGACACCAGCTGGACGTCCTTAGGCCGCTTTGTCCCCCCCACCCACCACAGCTGTAGGAGGGGCCCTCCCTGCCCTGGAATCTTGCTAACCCACAAGACCAACCAGCCTCAGTGAAGGACAACCTTCAGGACCCCGAATTTCAGAGTTTGGCGGCTGCCAGGAGGAAAGTTGAAGAGCAACTCCTAGGCTGCTGTAGGCCGACAGAAATTGGGGAGAGGAGGTCTCAGGACTGGGTGCTGCTCTGCCTCAGGGTGGTAAGTGAGAAGCCAGCAAGGCCAGGGGAGCCCTACTTAGGAAGGGAGGCGCAACAGTATTTTAGAGTCCAGAAATCTGGCTTCAAGTCCCAGGTTAGACACCTACTCTACATTCTTCTCCTTTTTTTCATGTCTTATTATTATTATTAATTATTATTATTATTTTGGTTTTGCAAGGTAGGGTCTCACTCTGGTCCAGGCTGACCTGGAATTAACTATGTAGTCTCAGGGTGTCCTTGAACTCTTGGCGATCCTCCTACCTCTGCCTCCCGAGTGCTGGGATTAAAGGCGTGCGCCACCACGACCAGCTCATGTCTTATTTTTAAAAATATTTTTATTTATTTATTTGATATAGAGAGAGGAACAGAGAGACAGAATATGGGTATGCCAGGGCCTCCAGCCACTGCAAACAAACTCCAGATGTGTGTGCCCCCTTGTGCATCTGGCTAACGTGGGTTCTGGGGAATCTAACCTGGGTCCTTGGGCTTTTCAGGCAAATGCCTTAACTGCTAAGCCATCCCTCCAGCTCCATATCTTATTTTTTTAAATTTATTTTTAGAGAGAGTGAAAGAGAGAGAGAATTAGTGCACCAGGGCCTCAGCCACTGCAATCAAATTCCAGATGCTTGCTAGTGGGCTTGTGAGACCTTGTGCTTGCTTCACCTTTGTGTGTCTGGCTAAGGTGGGGTCTGGAGAGTAGAACATGGGTCCTTAGGCTTCACAGGCAAGCGCCTTAACCACTAGGCCATCTCTCCAGCCCATATATATATATTTTTTATTATTTTATTTTTATATATTATATTTTTATATATTATATATAATTATATTATATATATTATATATTATATATTTTTATATATTATATTATATATATTTTTTTATTATTTTATTTTTATTATTATTTTTTTTATTTTTAGAGAGAGACACAGAGAGAGATAGAGAGGGAGAGGGAGACAGAGATGGGCGTGCCAGCAGTCTCAGCTGCTGTGAGCGAAATCCAGATGTGTGAGCCTCCTTGTGGGCAAGTGCAGCATTGCGCCCTTGTGTCACTTTGCATCTGGCTAAATGTGGGACCTGGAGATTGGAACCGCTGGAGATTGGAACCAGCGTTCTTAGGCTTAGCAGGCAGGCGCCTTAACCGCTAAGCCATCTCTCTAGCCCTTTTTTTTTTTTTTTTTTTTTTTTTTTTGAGACATGGATTCACTCTAGTCCTGACTGACCTGGAATTCACTCTGTAGTCTCAGGGTGGCCTCGAACTCATGGTGATCCTCCTACCTCTGCCTCCCAAGTGCTGGGATTAAAGGCATATGCCAACATGCCTGGCTCCTCATATGTTTTTAAAAAATATTTTATTTTATTTTTTATTTGAGAGGGAGAGAGAAAAAGGTAGAGAGAGAGTGAGAGAGAGAGAAAGAGAGAATGAGTGTGCATGTGCCTCCTTGTGCATCTGGCTTGCATGGGTCCTGGGGAATCAAACTGGGGTTCTTTGTCTTTGCAGGCAAACACCTTAACTGCTAAGCAATCTTCTCCAGCCCTCAAATATTATAAATTTTTTTTTTTATTTGCCGGGCATGGTGGCACACAGCTTTAATCCCAGTACTTGGGAGGCAGAGGTAGGAAGATCGACAAGAATTCAAGGCCACCCTGAGGCTACATCGTGAATTCCAGGTCAGCCTAAGCTAGAGTGAGAACTTACCTCGAAAAACAAAACAAAACAACAAAAAAATTTTAAAGATTTATTTTATTTATTTATTAGAAACAGAGAGAAGGAGAGAAAGAGAATGGGCACGCCAGGGCCTCCAGCACTGCAAAAGAACTCCAGACACATGTGCCACCATGTGCATCTGGCTTCATGGGACCTAGAGAATGGAACCTGGGTCCCTAGGCTTCACAGGCAAGTGCCTTAACCACTAAGCCATCTCTCCAGACCATTTTTAAAAATTTTATATAATTTGAGAGAGAGAGAAGGAAGAAGAGAGAGAGAGAGAATAGTTGCTCTAGAGCCTTCAGCTACTTTAAACGAACTCCAGATGTATGTGCCACCTTGTGAATCTGGCTTACATGGGTCCTTGGGAATCGAATCTGGGTCCTTTGTCTTCACAGGCAAATACCTTAACCACTAAGCCATCTCACCAGCCCTCATTTCTTTAAAAAAATTATTTTATGTATATATTTAAAGAAATTTTTTTAGATTTATTTTTATTTATTTATTAGAGACAGAGAGAGAGAAAATGGGCATGCCAGGGCTTCCAGCCACTGAAAACTAACTCCAGATGCATGTGCCACCACGTGCATTTGGCTTACGTGGGACCTGGAGAATTGATCCTGGATCCTTAGGTTTCACAGGCATATGCCTTAACCACTAAGCCATCTCTCCAGCCTTTAAAAAAATTTTTTATTTAAGAGTCAGGTGTGGAGATACACGCCTTTAATCCCAGCACTCGGGAGGCAGAAGTAGGAGGATTGCTGTGAGTCTGAGGCCACCCTGACACTACATAGTGAATTCCAGGTCAGCCTGGGCTAGAGCTAGACTCTACCTTGAAAAACAAAAAAAGAAAAAGTAAATAAAATTAAAAAGTAGGTTAAGATACCCTTAAGGGTCTGGAGAGATGGCTTAGCAGCTAAGGTGCATGCCTGTGAAGCCTATGGACCCAGGTTTGATTCCCCAGTATCCATGTAAGCCAGATACACAAAGTAGTGCATGCTTCTGGAGTTTGTTTGCAGTGGCTGGAGGCCCTGGTATGCCCATTCTCTCTCTGCCTCTTTTAATCTCTCTCAAATAAATAAATAAAATATTAATAAAAAAAGAAAAATATATGCCCTCAAAAAAGATTGAAGGGGCCGGGGAGATGGCTCAGTGGTTAAAGGCACTTGTTTACAAAGCCTTTCAGCCTAGGTTCAATTCTCCAGTGCCCATGTAAATTCAGGCTGGCCTCGAATTCCTGATCCTCATACCTCTGCCTCTTCAGCAATATCCTACTGTGTACACCACCACAACTGGCCCCACATAAAGTCAGATGTACCAAGTGGTGCGTGCATGTGGAATTCTTCTGTAGTAGCAAGAGGCCTCCTGTGCTCATTTCTCATTCTCTCTCACCCTGCTCTTCTTTTTCTCTTTGCTTGAAAATAAATAAAAAAGATTTAAAGGGGCTGGAGAGATGGCTTAGTGGTTAAGGCATTTGCCTGCAAAGCCAAAAGATCCCGGTTCGATTCTCCAGGACCCACGTAAGCCAGATGCACAAGGGGGCACATGCATCTGGAGTTCGTTTGCAGTGGCTGGAGGCTCTGGAATGCCCATTCTCTCTCTCTCTCCTTCTTTCTCGCTCTCAAATAAATAAATAAGTAAAATATATTTTAAAAATTAATATTATAAAAAAATAAAAAGATTTAAGAACAGGGCTGGAGCGATCACTTAGTGGTTAAGATATTTGCCTGCGAAACCTAAGGACCCAGGTTCAATTCCCTAGAACCCACATAGGCCAGATACACAGGGTGGCACATGCATCTGGAGTTCATTTGCAGTGGCTGAAGGCCCTGATGCAACCATTCTCCTCTCTCTTTAATAAATAAATATATCAAATATTTAAAAAGAACAGAAGCATGTAGAAATGTGAATAAGACAATGTATACAAAAATCTTTCATAAAGCTGAAATAAAGGTTGTATAAATAGGTAGGGCTGTCAGGGCTTTTGGAGTGGGAATCTAAAGAATTAAGATGGCTGGTTTTGCTGCACAAACAGGCTGGGCCAGGCTTGGCTGGGCTGCCAGGGGATGGGAAAGAAGGTTTCTGGACTCAGGAAAGGGAGATTCACAAACTCTGAGACACCAAGACAGAGATGTAAAAACTACCAAGCCAAATAGAGAGTAAGAGAAGTGACGAGGCCAGGAAGGTGTGGCCCTTTCCATAGTATCTGCCCAGCTCCACTCTGCCCCCTCCAACCGTTTATTTATTTATTTATTTATTTATTTATTTATTTATTTATTTATTTTTGGTTTTGCGAGGTAGGGTATCACTCTGGCCCAGGCTGACCTGGAATTCACTATGTAGTCTCAGGGTGGCCTCGAACTCACGGCGATCCTCCTACCTCTGCTTCCCGAGTGCTGGGATTAAAGGCTTGAGCCACCACACCTGGCTTGTTTTTGTTTTTGACAGGGTCTTGCTCTAGCTCAGGCTGACCTGGAATTCACTCTGTATTCTCAGGGTAGCCTTGAACTCATGGCAATCCTCCTACCTCTGCCTCCCGAGTGCTGGGATTAAAGGCGTGCGCCACCACGCCTGGCTAACCCTCGGGTTTTCTACACTAGGCTGGTCACTGGACATTCCGCTGGCCCCAGGGAAGAGCCAGCTCCAAAGGGACAAAGACCACAATACTCTCACCCAGACCAAATTCTTTCTCAGCCTGGCACTTAGGAGCCCACAGAGAAGTAGGAGGACTGTGGGATGACGAAGGGCACTGGACCCCAGCGAGAGGAGTTGGGGTCCCTGACTGCCCTCCAAAAGTCTCTGGTGTAGAGTAGCTTCAGAGCTCTGGGCACTGGAGGCTGGGGTTGTCTATCCTCCAAGCAAGGAGTTGGCCCAGAGGAAAAACCAGGATGCGCATGTCCTGAGAGCCAGAAGCTTCTCCTAACAACCCCCCAACCCCTTCCCCATCTGATTTTCTTTTTTTTTTTTTCTTTTTCTTTTCTTTCAAGGTAGAGTCTCACTCTAGCTTAGGCTGATCTGGAATTCACTCTGAGGTCTCAGGGTGGCCTCGAACTCATGGCGATGCTATTACCTCTGCCTCCCGAGTGCAGGGATTAAAGGTGTGCGCCACCACGCCTATCTTTTTTATTATTTATTTATTAGAGAGAGAGGGGGAGAGAGAGTGAGAATGGGCGCGCCAGGGCCTCCAGCCACTGCAAAGGAACTCCAGACATGCACCACCATGTGCATCTGTCTTATGTGGGACCTGGAGAATCAAACCAAGGTCCTTAAGCTTTGCAGGCAAACGCCTTCACTGCTAAGCCATCTCCAGCCCCCATCTGATTTTCTCAGCTGTCAAAAGATACCCTGCCCCTGCACCCTGCAGGGAGAAGGGAAGGTGGAAGCCCCTTCACCCTTTCAGGCTTCCCTCTGGGCCCCTTCTCCCAGGAAATGTGAGGTGTTTGGCAGTGAGGAGTACACCTGTGCCTGCAAAAGAGGGAAGAGCAGAGTCCAGCTCTCCCTCTCTTCACAGCCATTCCCCCCACCCCCCCACACACACCGCCTGCCCCAGTTTTGAATCCTTTCCTGGAGGGAAGACCCTTCCAACCAGGAATGGACTATGCGCAGTTGTTGGAAACCCCACCCCCTCTTCCTCACCCATGCTGCTGGCTGACCCTCCGGTCCCGATGGTTTGCCAGGAGTGAACAGTGGCAAGGCCGAGAGCTGTGCTGGAGTCCGAAGTGGGGAGGAGGGTTGTACCAGGGAAGAGGCAAAGGGAGGGAATTTATGCAGCCAATTGGAGGAGGGGTGTGGCAAGGGGAGGGACCAGGCTGTAGCCCAGAGTAAACATTGGGCAGTTGGCCAGGGGGCAGTTGGCCAGGACACCATTAAGTGGCCTGACAACTGCTATTTGAATTCCCGTGTGTGTGTGTGTGTGTGTGTGTGTGTGTGTGTGTGTGTGTGTGTACATGCAGATATGTCTGTGTTGCTAGCTTGTCTGTGTGTGTGTAGCATGTTCCTGTGTATCTGCGTGTTCCCATGCATGTGCCTTTTTTTGTATGCAGCTGCACGAGCAGGACTCTGTCTCTGTGTACACTTGTGTTTGGGAGTGTAAGGGTATGTTTGTGTGAGCGTGCTTGGGTCTGGATTTCTGCATGTCTGTGTGTCTGTGTATCTTCCCAGGTTACTAAACTGCTGCTGTATGGTCAAGGAGGGCTGAGCAAAAGACCATTGCTTGGGCTGGAGGGATGGCTTAGTTAAGGTGTTTGCCTGCAAAGCCAAAGGTCCCAGGTTCAATTCCCCAGGACCCACATTAGCCAGATGCACAAGGTGGCACACGCGTCTGGAGTTCATTTGCAGTGGCTATTCTTTCTCCCCCTTTCTCTCTGTCAAATAAATTAATTAAATTAATTAATTAAAATAAAAAAATTGATAAAAAGAAAAGACCGCCAGGCGTGGTGGCGCACACTTTTAATCCCAGCACCTGGGAGGCAGAAGTAGGAGGACTGTCGAGAGTTCGAGGCCACCCTGAGACTACATAGTTAATTCCAGGTCAGCCTGGGCCAGAGTGAGATCCAACCTCGAAAAACAAAACAAAACAAAACAAAAAAAAAGACCATTGCTTGCTGTTGGACGTAGCAAGGTTACTTTACTCAAAGGGAGTTCAGGTCTTACCCCATTAACCCCTGGTGGGCTCCCCTCCACCTTGAGAAGCCAGCGTTTGAAGGGCTGCAGCAGACAGAAGTCAAGAGAACCCTGCCACAGTGGTCTCCACAGTGGAGCCGGGGGCTCCTCCTCAGAGTGGGCCACGTGCCCAGTGAACCCTCTGCCCCCCTCTTCAGGGAACCGTGTCTATAGAAACCACTTTCATCTCCTTGGATGAAAGACTTGGGGTGAGGATTTTATTGGAAAGGGAGAAGGGTAAAGTTTGAGCTGGAGATTGCGGGTAAAAAGAACTACAGGGACAGCTATGAGGGAAGAGCTACGGGTCCCAAGCTCGGGGACAGGTGGCAGGAAGAGATGCTGGTGAAGTGGTCTGAGCTCCAGTTAGGCAGGATGCGTGAGTTCTCTGGAGATCAGACTGGCAGCAACAGTGACTACAGTCAGCTCTCTATTAAGTGCTTGAGATTTTGTTTGTTTTTGGTTTTTCGAGGTATGGTTTCACTCCAGCTCAGGCTGACCTGGAATTCACTATGTAGTCTCAGGCTGGCCTTGAACTCACAGTGATCCTCCTACCTCTGACTCCCAAGTGCTGGAACTAAAGGCGTGCGCCACCACGCCTGGCTGAGATTTTCTTTAAAAAGATTAAAAGATTTTATTTTTATTTATTTGTTGGGGGGGGGATAAAGAATGGGTGCACCAGGGCCTCTAGCCACTGCAAATGAACTCCAGACTCATGTGACACCTTGTGCATCTGGCTTACACGGGACCTGGAGAATCGAACCTGGGTCCTTTGACTTGAGCCCTGACCTCCACACGCATACACACATGCATGGACACCTCCATACACACCTGTATTCATACACCTATACACACCACATACATACACATGGGAGGGAAGGAAGGAAGGAAGGAAAGGAGAGAAGGAGGGAAGAAGGGGAGGGAGGGAAGGAAGGAAGGAAGGAAGGAAGGAAGGAAGGAAGGAAGGAAGGAAGGAAGAAAGGAAGGAAGGAAAAGCCAACCTTTTGGCCAAATGTGGTGGTACACATTTGTAATCCCAGCACTGAAGAGGCAGAGGTTAGGAAGGCTGATGCAAATTTGAGGGCAGCCTGGTTCTAGGATGGAGTTATATGACAAGACCTTGTCAAAAAAGTAACATAGTACAGAGGAGAGAGAGAAGGAAGGAAGGAAGGAAGGAAGGAAGGAAGGAAGGAAGGAAGGAAGGAAGGAAGAAGGAAGGAAGAAAAGAAAAAAAGGACCATCTAGCCACGCCTTTAATCCCAGCACTCGGGAGGCAGGGGTAGGAGGATCACCGTGAGTTTGAGGCCAGCCTGAGACTACATAGTGAATTCCAGGTCAGCCTGGGCTAGAGTGAGACTTTTTTTTTTTTTTTTTTTTTTTTTTTAAATGTAAGACCCAATCTTGAAAGGACCTTCAGGCGCATGCCTGTAATCCCAGGCATTTTGTTGTCCTTGAGTCTGCTGTTGACTAACCCTCTCAATGGCCCTTCCTCCTGACCTGGCTGGTCTTGGCGACGTCTCCATAGCAACCTCTAACCTCTGCTTGCTGCATTCTCATTGACCTCTTGCTCAAAACCAGGAGAGCTGGTGAGGGGAAGCTGTTCCAATCCAGGCAAGGGAGAGGAGTCAGCTGCTGAGGGAACCGCTCCAGTTCTGACGCACATAGCGTGGGCTCACTGGTGGGTGGTGGGTGGTGGGTGGTGGGCTGCCCCTGAGCTGAACTCCTCTCTCCTCTGGCCCTTCCTTCTCTTGCTGGAGACCAACCAGACTGACTGGGAATTTGGTGTTCACAGAAAGAGACTATGGTTTCGAGTCCCCAAGTCCTCAAAGCACTGCAGGAGGCCAGCCTGGTTATGTCATGACGCACGGGTGTGCAGCTGACAGCTGGACAGCGGTGGTTGTGTAACTGTTGCTCACAAACTTTAGCCCTGGCCTTGGTGAACAGGAAATGGAAGCCCCGAGAGAACCCATTCCACAGGAGATCAGGCTGCCTCTGGTGCACTTCTTTTCACCCATACTTAGCTTGATTCTTTGGAACCTTTTTAAAAAATATATTTTTTTAGCCGGGCGTGGTGGCACACACCTTTAATCCCAGCACTCGGGAGGCAGAGGTAGGAAGATCACTGTGAGTTCGAGGCCAGCCTGAGACTACATAGTGAATTCCAGGCCAGCCTGAGCTAGAGTGAGACCCTACCTCGAAAAACCAAAACCAAAACCAAACAAAACAACCAAAATATATATTAGGGCTGGAGAGATGGCTTAGCAGTTAAGGCCCCTGGCTGCAAAGCCTCAAAATACTTGTTCAAATCTCCAGGACCCATGTTTATATTTATTTATAATTTTATTTTATTTTTATGAGAGAGAAAAATATTTCATTTAATTATTTGAGAGAGAGAAAGAGAGAATGGATGCACTAGGGCCTCTAGCCACTGCAAATAAACTCCAGATGCCTGTGACATCTTGTACATGTAGCTTGGGTACTGGGGAATCAAACCTGGGTCCTTAGGCTTCACAGGCAAGAGCCTTAACTGTTAAGCCATCTGTCCAGCCCCTTTCTGGACCCTTTTAAGCCCTAAGCTCATTGATGGGCAAGATGCGAAAGTGAGGAAAAGCAGATTAAACCCAGTGAAGAGAAGGAAGGATGATGATGGTGATGGAGCTAGTCCTAAGAATAATTTAATATGAAAAGAAATAGCCCTAGGCTTGGTGGTGCTGGCCTGTAACTCCAGCTTCTTGGGAGGTTTAAGACCTGCCTGGGCTACTGAGTGAGTTCAAGGCCAGCCTAGTAAGAGCCTATTTCAAAATAAAGAGTAAAAAGAGGTCTGGGGGGTGGATAGAATGGAAGAGCCAAAGGAAGGATATGACCTCTTACTATGCAGCTGCCCAGACAGAAATTGGCCTCGATATCCATGATCTTGCAGTGCCTAGCAATACCTTTGCAAGACCCTCAAAATAGAAGAGAAAGATGATGTCATCAAATTAGGAGAGAGACTAATGGAGAAAGGAGGGGATATGATGGAGACTGGAGTTCTAAAGTGGAATGGGGAGGGGAGGGAAATATCAGGTGGGTTTTTTTTTTGGTATGTAAGATTAAAAATCAATAAAAATTAAAAAAAAAAAAAGAGGTCTGGGAATTGGGCAGAAGAGATGACTTAGCAGTTAAGGCATTTGCCTGTGAAGCCTAAGGACCCAGGTTTGATTCCCCAGTACCCACATAAGCCAGAAGCACAAGGTAGTGAATGTGTCTGGAGCTCATTCACAGTGGCTAGAGGCCCTAGCGCACCCATTCTCTCTCTTTCTCTCTCTCTCTCTCTCTCTCTCTCTCTCTCTTCTTCCTCTCTCTCTCAAATAAATAAAATATATTTTTTAAAAAGGAGGTCTGGCTGGGCATGGTGGCGCACACTTTTAATCCCAGCACTTGGGAGGCAGAGGTAGGAGGATTACCGTGAATTCAAGGCCACCCTGAGACAACATAGTGAATTCCAGGTCAGCCTGAGCTAGAGTGAGACCCTACCTCAAAAAACTAAAAAAGGTTTGAACTGGACGTAGTGGTGCACCCCTTTAATCCCAGCACTCAGGAGGCAGAGGTAGGAAGATTGCTGTGAGTTCAAGGCAACCCTGAGAGTACATAGTGCATTCCAGGTCAGCCCTGGGTTTAGAGCAACACACCCTACCTGGAGAAAAAAAAAAAAAAAAAAGAAGTCTGGGAATGGATTTAGCTCCGTCATAATCACTGACTTAGCATTTTTCGAGGCCCTGGGTTTAATTCCCAGCACCACAAAGGAAACAAGTGAAATCAATCAATCCATTAAAAAAAAAATAAGGAAAAGGAATTTGTTATTTTTCATTTCTAGCAAAACTGGAATGGAAGGGAAGCATGCGAGTCCAGTAAGAGGAGATGATAGGAGAGAAGAGTCAACGCTTAGCCTGCACCGCCCATCAAATCTTCATAGCTTGAAGGCAACTCCATCTCCAGCTAACCTCCGAGGAGCATAGGCGTCAGACTACATAGGTATGCGGCCACTGGCAGATGGCAGAGCAGGATTCCCACCCAGACCTCGGGCTCCAGAGCTCACAGTTCTCTCAGCCCCTCCATGCTGTTTCGAGTTGCCTGTGTGTGATCCCTTCCTCCCCCACACGCTGTTGAGAACCCAACCCAGGGCCTTGTGCTTACTACACAAGCAATCTTCTAATGAGCTAAATCCCTAATCATCTCTGTTCTCTTGTCACTATCTTTTTTTTTTTTTATTGACAGCTTCCTTAATTGTAGACAATATTCCATGGTATTTCACTCCCTCCCCCCACTTTCCCCTTTGAAACTCCACTCTCCATCATATCCCCTCCCCGTCTCAATCAGTCTCTCTTTTAGTTATGATGGTCTTGTGTAGGTAGTGTCAGGCCCTGTGAGGTCATGGATATCCAGGTCATTTTGTGTCTGGAGGAGCACGTTGTAAGGAGTCCTACCCTTCCTTTGGCTCTTACATTCTTTCCACCACCTCTTCTGCAATGGACCCTGAGCCTTGGAAGGTGTATTAGAGATGTTTCAGTGCTGAGCACACCTCTGTCCCTTCTTCTCAGCACCATGGTGCCTTCTGAGTCATCCCAAGGTCACTGCCATCTGAAAAGAGAAGTTTCCCTAACCAAAAGTGAGAGTAGCATTAATATATGGGTGTGGACATTAAGAGAAGTGCTTACTGGGCAGTTTGGTGAGCATAGTATATACATTTAGCTAGATACCAGCAGATGTTACACCCCAGGGCTGTTTTTATTTTATTTTATGTATTTATTTGAGAGAGCAGAGAGAGAGAAAGAAAGAATACTGATGTGCTACTACAGTCAGCTCTCTATTAAGTGCTTGAGATTTTGTTTGTTTTTGGTTTTTCGAGGTATGGTTTCACTCCAGCTCAGGCTGACCTGGAATTCACTATGTAGTCTCAGGCTGGCCTTGAACTCACAGTGATCCTCCTACCTCTGACTCCCAAGTGCTGGAACTAAAGCGTGCGCCACCACGCCTGGCTGAGATTTTCTTTAAAAGATTAAAAGATTTTATTTTTATTTATTTGTTGGGGGGGGGATAAAGAATGGGTGCACCAGGGCCTCTAGCCACTGCAAATGAACTCCAGACTCATGTGACACCTTGTGCATCTGGCTTACACGGGACCTGGAGAATCGAACCTGGGTCCTTTGACTTGAGCCCTGACCTCCACACGCATACACACATGCATGGACACCTCCATACACACCTGTATTCATACACCTATACACACCACATACATACACATGGGAGGGAAGGAAGGAAGGAAGGAAAGGAGAGAAGGAGGGAAGAAGGGGAGGGGAGGGAGGGAAGGAAGGAAGGAAGGAAGGAAGGAAGGAAGGAAGGAAGGAAGAAAGGAAGGAAGGAAAAGCCAACCTTTTGGCCACATGTGGTGGTACACATTTGTAATCCCAGCACTGAAGAGGCAGAGGTTAGGAAGGCTGATGCAAATTTGAGGGCAGCCTGGTTCTAGGATGGAGTTATATGACAAGACCTTGTCAAAAAAAGTAACATAGTACAGAGAGAGAGAGAAGAAGGAAGGAAGGAAGGAAGGAAGGAAGGAAGGAAGGAAGGAAGGAAGGAAGGAAGAAGGAAGGAAGAAAAGAAAAAAAGGACCATCTAGCCACGCCTTTAATCCCAGCACTCGGGAGGCAGGGGTAGGAGGATCACCGTGAGTTTGAGGCCAGCCTGAGACTACATAGTGAATTCCAGGTCAGCCTGGGCTAGAGTGACCTTTTTTTTTTTTTTTTTTTTTTTTTTTTTTTAAATGTAAGACCCAATCTTGAAAGGACCTTCAGGCGCATGCCTGTAATCCCAGGCATTTTGTTGTCCTTGAGTCTGCTGTTGACTAACCCTCTCAATGGCCCTTCCTCCTGACCTGGCTGGTCTTGGCGACGTCTCCATAGCAACCTCTAACCTCTGCTTGCTGCATTCTCATTGACCTCTTGCTCAAAACCAGGAGAGCTGGTGAGGGGAAGCTGTTCCAATCCAGGCAAGGGAGAGGAGTCAGCTGCTGAGGGAACCGGCTCCAGTTCTGACGCACATAGCGTGGGCTCACTGGTGGGTGGTGGGTGGTGGGTGGTGGGCTGCCCTGAGCTGAACTCCCTCTCCTCTGGCCCTTCCTTCTCTTGCTGGAGACCAACCAGACTGACTGGGAATTTGGTGTTCACAGAAAGAGACTATGGTTTCGAGTCCCCAAGTCCTCAAAGCACTGCAGGAGGCCAGCCTGGTTATGTCATGACGCACGGGTGTGCAGCTGACAGCTGGACAGCGGTGGTTGTGTAACTGTTGCTCACAAACTTTAGCCCTGGCCTTGGTGAACAGGAAATGGAAGCCCTGAGAGAACCCATTCCACAGGAGATCAGGCTGCCTCTGGTGCACTTCTTTTTCACCCATACTTAGCTTGATTCTTTGGAACCTTTTTAAAAAAATATATTTTTAGCCGGGCGTGGTGGCACACACCTTTAATCCCAGCACTCGGGAGGCAGAGGTAGGAAGATCACTGTGAGTTCGAGGCCAGCCTGAGACTACATAGTGAATTCCAGGCCAGCCTGAGCTAGAGTGAGACCCTACCTCGAAAAACCAAACCAAAACCAAACAAAAAAACAACCAAAATATATATTAGGGCTGGAGAGATGGCTTAGCAGTTAAGGCCCCTGGCTGCAAAGCCTCAAAATACTTGTTCAAATCTCCAGGACCCATGTTTATATTTATTTATAATTTTATTTTATTTTTATGAGAGAGAAAAATATTTCATTTAATTATTTGAGAGAGAGAAAGAGAGAATGGATGCACTAGGGCCTCTAGCCACTGCAAATAAACTCCAGATGCCTGTGACATCTTGTACATGTAGCTTGGGTACTGGGGAATCAAACCTGGGTCCTTAGGCTTCACAGGCAAGAGCCTTAACTGTTAAGCCATCTGTCCAGCCCCTTTCTGGACCCTTTTAAGCCCTAAGCTCATTGATGGGCAAGATGCGAAAGTGAGGAAAAGCAGATTAAACCCAGTGAAGAGAAGGAAGGATGATGATGGTGATGGAGCTAGTCCTAAGAATAATTTAATATGAAAAGAAATAGCCCTAGGCTTGGTGGTGCTGGCCTGTAACTCCAGCTTCTTGGGAGGTTTAAGACCTGCCTGGGCTACTGAGTGAGTTCAAGGCCAGCCTAGTAAGAGCCTATTTCAAAATAAAGAGTAAAAAGAGGTCTGGGGGGTGGATAGAATGGAAGAGCCAAAGGAAGGATATGACCTCTTACTATGCAGCTGCCCAGACAGAAATTGGCCTCGATATCCATGATCTTGCAGTGCCTAGCAATACCTTTGCAAGACCCTCAAAATAGAAGAGAAAGATGATGTCATCAAATTAGGAGAGAGACTAATGGAGAAAGGGAGGGGATATGATGGAGACTGGAGTTCTAAAGTGGAATGGGGGAGGGGAGGGAAATATCAGGTGGGGTTTTTTTTGGTATGTAAGATTAAAAATCAATAAAAATTAAAAAAAAAAAAAGAGGTCTGGGAATTGGGCAGAAGAGATGACTTAGCAGTTAAGGCATTTGCCTGTGAAGCCTAAGGACCCAGGTTTGATTCCCCAGTACCCACATAAGCCAGAAGCACAAGGTAGTGAATGTGTCTGGAGCTCATTCACAGTGGCTAGAGGCCCTAGCGCACCCATTCTCTCTCTTTCTCTCTCTCTCTCTCTCTCTCTCTCTCTTCTTCCTCTCTCTCTCAAATAAATAAAATATATTTTTTAAAAAGGAGGTCTGGCTGGGCATGGTGGCGTACACTTTTAATCCCAGCACTTGGGAGGCAGAGGTAGGAGGATTACCGTGAATTCAAGGCCACCCTGAGACAACATAGTGAATTCCAGGTCAGCCTGAGCTAGAGTGAGACCCTACCTCAAAAAACTAAAAAAGGTTTGAACTGGACGAGTGGTGCACCCCTTTAATCCCAGCACTCAGGAGGCAGAGGTAGGAAGATTGCTGTGAGTTCAAGGCAACCCTGAGAGTACATAGTGCATTCCAGGTCAGCCCTGGGTTTAGAGCAACACCCTAACTGGAGGAAAAAAAAAAAAAAAGAAGTCTGGGAATGGATTTAGCTCCGTCATAATCACTGACTTAGCATTTTTCGAGGCCCTGGGTTTAATTCCCAGCACCACAAAGGAAACAAGTGAAATCAATCAATCCATTAAAAAAAAAATAAGGAAAAGGAATTTGTTATTTTTCATTTCTAGCAAAACTGGAATGGAAGGGAAGCATGCGAGTCCAGTAAGAGGAGATGATAGGAGAGAAGAGTCAACGCTTAGCCTGCACCGCCCATCAAATCTTCATAGCTTGAAGGCAACTCCATCTCCAGCTAACCTCCGAGGAGCATAGGCGTCAGACTACATAGGTATGCGGCCACTGGCAGATGGCAGAGCAGGATTCCCACCCAGACCTCGGGCTCCAGAGCTCACAGTTCTCTCAGCCCCTCCATGCTGTTTCGAGTTGCCTGTGTGTGATCCCTTCCTCCCCCACACGCTGTTGAGAACCCAACCCAGGGCCTTGTGCTTGCTACACAAGCAATCTTCTAATGAGCTAAATCCCTAATCATCTCTGTTCTCTTGTCACTATCTTTTTTTTTTTTTATTGACAGCTTCCTTAATTGTAGACAATATTCCATGGTATTTCACTCCCTCCCCCCACTTTCCCCTTTGAAACTCCACTCTCCATCATATCCCCTCCTCAATCAGTCTCTCTTTTAGTTATGATGGTCTTGTGTAGGTAGTGTCAGGCCCTGTGAGGTCATGGATATCCAGGTCATTTTGTGTCTGGAGGAGCACGTTGTAAGGAGTCCTACCCTTCCTTTGGCTCTTACATTCTTTCCACCACCTCTTCTGCAATGGACCCTGAGCCTTGGAAGGTGTATTAGAGATGTTTCAGTGCTGAGCACACCTCTGTCCCTTCTTCTCAGCACCATGGTGCCTTCTGAGTCATCCCAAGGTCACTGCCATCTGAAAAGAGAAGTTTCCCTAACCAAAAGTGAGAGTAGCATTAATATATGGGTGTGGACATTAAGAGAAGTGCTTACTGGGCAGTTTGGTGAGCATAGTATATACATTTAGCTAGATACCAGCAGATGTTACACCCCAGGGCTGTTTTTATTTTATTTTATGTATTTATTTGAGAGAGCAGAGAGAGAGAAAGAAAGAATACTGATGTGCTAGGGCCTCCAGCCACTGCAAACAAACTCCAGACATATGTGCCATCTTGTGCATCTGGGTCCTGGGGAATCGAACTGAGGTCCTTTGGCTTTGCAGGCAAGCTCCTTAACCACTAAGCCATCTCTCCAGCCCACCTTTTGTGTTTTAAAAAATAAGCATATTGCCGGGTGTGGTGGTGCACGCCTTTAATCCCAGCACTCGGGAGGCAGAGGTAGGAGGATCGCTGGGAGTTCGAGGCCACCCTGAGACTACATAGTTAATTCCAGGTCAGCCTGGACCAGAGTGAGACCCTACCTCGAAAAAAAAAAAAAAAAAAAAAAAAAAGCATATTGTAGCCGGGCATGGTGGCACACGCCTTTAATCCCAGTACTTGGGAGGCAGAGATAGGAGGATCACCGTGAGTTCAAGTTCGCCCTGAGACTAGATAGTGAATTCCAGGTCAGCCTGGGCTAGAGTGAGACCCTACCTCAAAATAAATAAATAAATAAATAAATAAATAAATAAATAAATAAATAAATAAATGAAAAACAAAAAAGAATAAGCATGTCAGGGTCTGGGGTTAAAGGTGCTTGTTTATGGGCTAGAGAGATGGCGTAGCGGTTAAAGTATTTGTCTGCAAAGCCAAAGGATCCCAGTTTGGTTCTCCAGGACCCACATAAGCCAGATGCACAAGGGGGTGCATGCATCTGGAAATTGTTTATAGTTGCTGGAGGCTCTGGTGCACCCATTCTTTCCCTCTCTCTGCTTCTTTCCCTCTCTCTCAAATAAATTTATATATATATAATTTTTTTTGGTAGGGTCTCCCTCTAGTTCAGGCTGACCTGGAATTCACTATGTAGCTTCAGGGTGGCCTCAAACTCACAATGATCCTCCTACCTCTGCCTCCTGAGTGCTGGGATTAAAGGCGTGAGGCACCATGCCCGGCCAATTAAATTAAAAAAATATATATATATGTATATATATTTTTAAGTGCGTGTTTACCCAGTACCCATGTAAAGCCAGATGCACAAAATGGTGCATGTGTCTGGAGTTCGTTCTGGTGTGTCTGTATCTCTCTCCTTGCAAATAAATAAATGTAAAAAATAAGCATGCATGTGGTTATTATTATTATTTTTTTTTGGAGAGAGACAGAGAGAGGGAGGGGAAGACAGATAGAGATGGGTGTGCCAGCAGCCTCTCAGCTGCTGCAAACGAAATCCAGATGCGTGCGCCCCCTTGTGGTCAAGTGTGGCATTGCGCCCTTGCGTCACTTTGCATCTGGCTAAATGTGGGACCTGGAGATTGGAACCGCTGGAGATTGGAACCAGCGTTCTTAGGCTTAGGAGGCAGGAGCCTTGACCGCTAAGCCATCTCTCCAGCCCAATTTTTAAAATTAATTAATTTATTTATTTATGAGAGAGGGAGAGCATGGGCATATCAGGGCTTCCAGCCGCTGCAAATTAATTCCAGATGCCTGTGCCACCATGTGTATCTGGCTTATATGGGTTCTGGGGAACCAAACCTGGGTCTTTAGGCTTTCAAGGCAAGTGCCTGAACTGCTAAGCCATCTTTCCAGCCTACATGTGGTATTTTTATAGCAAAAGGCCCAAATAATAGTATTAAGGGAAGAAAATATAAGCAGAAAGAGAGGGAAGAGGGAAGAGCAAAGGGGATGCCAGAAAAATGTCACCAGCAGAGTGGAGGGCTGGCCTTTGGTTGCTTCACTGTTGCCCGTCTCCCACCCACCATCTTCCTTCTGGAAGACATGCACGTGCCTGGTCATTTACACATTGATTCATTCCCTCGTGAACAGTCATTCTTGCATGCCACAAACCTTTTTGGAGCACCAGTTTGGAGCCAGGGATGGTAGGCAGAGTGGTAAAGGAAGCAACATTGATGCCTCTATAAAGATGACATTCAATGCCGGGGCGTGGTGGCGCACACCTTTAATCCCAGCACTCGGGAGGCAGAGAGGTAGGAGGATCGCCACGAGTTCGAGGCCACCCTGAGACTACATAGGGAATTCCAGGTCAGCCTGGGCCAGAGTGAGACCCTACCTCGAAAAACCAACCAACCAACCAAACAAACAAACAAACAAACAAAAAAAGGTGACATTCAAGGGAAGAAAGTCATGAATCCCAAAGACTCGAGTGTGCCTTTAGGTCAGTGCTCTGAAGGAAGTGGGAAGTCCAGTCTTCTGCAGGGTTGACTGTTGTGAACAGGTTGGGGTTTGTCCGCAAACAGTAGCACCAAACAAACTGAAACGAACACCCGCAGAAACTGGGAAAATACAAATGCATGCAAAAAATACATTATGAACCCAGAAAAGATGAGGCTGGAGGCAGAGACTAGCTGGACAAGTTGAAGCTTTTCTCAGCTAAGCAGAGTTTCTGAGCCCTGTTAATGTTCATTTCTCCTCACATTAACAGACACGCCCTCCGAAGAAGGGAGCGGCTAAGAACCTGTTATCAGGCCTGACTGGCGCCAAGCCCAGGCCTGCTGTCAGCGGGTAGCTCGGGCACAACCCTCAGTAAACTCAACAGGAGGTTGACGCTTTTCTTCCCCTTACATCAAAACCGTTTTTACCAGTCTGCATCTGCTCATGCTTAACGTGTTTCTGAATGACAATAAGTTCACACGCTGGTGTGCAGGGTGACAGTAAGGCACGGGGAAGAGGAGTAAGTGAAAAGTGAGGGTGTCTGCCAAGGTCATCCGTGGGCTGTATACAGAGGTATCTGGAGGGTTTCCTCCTCCCCTCCAACCACTCCAAAAGAGCGTCCCCTCAGGCTGCCTTGGAGGCTGAAAACCTCACTATCTCAGCTTTTTTCTTTTTCTTTTTTTTCCAGCTCAGGCTGACCCGGAATTCGCTATGGAGTCTCAGGGTGGCCTCGAACTCATGGCAATTCTCCTACCTCTGCCTCCCCAGTGTTGGGATTAAAGGCGTGCGCCACCACGCCTGGTAGATCTATAGCTTTCTACCGGGTCATTTGCTAAATGTCTCTTTAATTCATCAGTGGGGTGAGGGTGAGTGTCTAAAGCTTGATTATTCTGTTTAAATGAAGAGGGGTTTGTCCAGACCAGCAGCTGGGTGTCTTGGTCTGCACATCTAATGTCTGAGAGGAGTGGGGGGTGTGGTGGTACAGTCTGGAAGAGGAAGCGGCAGTCTGGATTCCAGGGGCACCAGGAAAACGTTTGCCACTCACCTAACCCTCCCTCCAGCCTCCTCCCGTTCCAGCTCTGGCTCCAGAAGAGATGGTGAGAGCTGTAAAATGTCTTATGCAACAGTCTCCACCTTTGGTCAGCACCCTCTCGCTGGAGAGCCCTGGGAAGAAAAAAATCAGCCTCTGGTAATGGCCAAATTAAGCCATCAAACTCCCCAATAAAGCTTCCATTTTGAACATGTTTCAAACCTTAAACGTCTAAAAGGGAATAAAAGCTCTTTTACTTGGGGCTGGGAATGACCTTTAGTCCCTGGAGTCACATCCTGAGTCACTGGTTCTGTAAGGCTCGGGACGGGCAGAAACACATCCCAAGGCACCTTTCTCACCTCAGCACCTAAATGCTGCCTGGGAAGAAGGAAGGCGCTCCTCTCCCAGAGCCTCAGAAAGACAGGGCTCTAAAGACTTGGATTTGCCTTCAGTTCCATGTGAAATCACAAGGAAGCCTGGGACAGAGCCTTGTCACCTGCCCTGCATTTGTTCCATCTTCACCACACCATGGCCAAGCTGCTGGCTTCCACTGCACATAGAAATGCTGAAAGTGAGCCGGGCGTGGGGCGCACGCCTTTAATCCCAGCACTCGGGAGGCAGAGGTTGGAGGATTGCTGTGAGTTTGAGGCCACCCTGAGACTACATAGTTAATTCCAGGTCAGTCTGGGCCAGAGAGAGACCCTACCTCGAAAAACAAAACAAAACAACAACAACGACAAAAAAAAATGCTGAAAGTATGCTCTGGATATGAATGGTGTGTGATAAGAGAACCCCAGATTTCTTGTCCTAACACAAAAGCTGGTCAGAAACCAAAATTTAAAAGGGCTTGAAATGAACAGGTGTGGTGGCACACACCTTTCATCCCAGCACTCAGGAGACAGAGGTAGGAGGATTGCTGTGAGGTTGAGGCAAGCCTGAGAATACACAGTGAATTCCAAAAACAAAACCAAAACAAAACAACAACAACAAAAAAAGATCTGGAGAAATGGTTCAGCTATTAAGGACCCAGGTTTGATTCCCCAGGACCCACATAACCCAGATGCACAAGGTGGTGCACGTGTCTGGAGTTCATCTGCAGCATCTGGAGGCCTTGTGCACCCATTCTCTCTCTCTCTCAAATCAATTTAAAAAAATAAATATTTGGACATGCAGGCAAAAAAAAATTAGGCAGTAATAATAGCAGCTGCTATTGCTAAATGCTTAATATGTCCTTGGAACTGTTCTAAGCTCGTGGGGCTAAAGAAAGAGAACTAAACCACACCTGAAAGCTGACTACTCAACTCTAAGCTCTTTATGCATTGTGTAACCTACAACAATTCTATGAAGTGGGCGCTTTTCTCACTGGGTCCAAGTTACAAATAAGGAACTTGTAACTCAGAAAGAGAAAGTGACTGGAAATCAGCCACGAGGGAATTACAGACTTTGGGGTTCTGATCTGAGTAGTTGACTTCAGACTGTCTATCACCTGTACATAACTGGGCATCAAGTTGTGCAACCTTCCCAGCAGCCTTTGGCGGGGAGATATATATATATATATATATATATATCTGTGAGAGAAAGAGGCAGAGAGAGAGGAGAGAGAGAATGAGTGTGCCAGAGCTTCCAGCCACTGCAGACGAACTCCAGACATATGCACTGCCTTGTGCATCTAGCTTATGTGGGACCTGGGGAATAGAACTTAGGTCCCTAGGCTTCACAGGCAAGTGCCTTAACCGCTAAGCCATCTCTCCAGCCCCTGGGGTCGTTTCTTTTTGTTGTTAGCGTTTATTGTTTGGGAAGCAGAGCAGTGTGTTTATAGTATTTGGTGGAAGGCAAAGGGCCAGATTCTCTCCTCAAGCTTCCTTGGAGCTTGGAGCGAGCGTGCGGGAAGCTCTGGGACACAGAAAGGTAGGTGGGGGCGAGGGGGTGTCTTTGGAGGGGTGTGTGGATGGGGGGTGGGGCGCGGGGCAATGCTGCAGAAGCTCCCAGGGTCCAGTGCTGCTGGTCTTGCCAGGTGTTGTTTGGACTTGGAGGGGGTGGGGACAGAGGCAGTGTCCTGAGACCCAGCTGCAGTGAACTTGCTCTGCTTCCTGCACCTTGTGACTCAGCATATTCAATGGGGCTTAGCAAATCACGGTGATGCATAGGTCATGGCAAGCAAGTGACAAAAGGAGGGGCCTGAAGTGAATCAAAGCCCACTCCAAGAAATATAGTTCTTCTCTTAAGAAATAGCCACTCAATGGAGAGATGGCTTAGTGGTTAAGCGCTTGCCTGTGAAGCGTAAGGACCCTGGTTCGAGGCTTGATTCCCCAGGACCCACGTAAGCCAGATGCACAATGGGGTGCATGCGTCTGGAGTTCGTTTGCAGTGGGTGGAGGCCCTGGTGTGCCCATTCTCTCTCTCTCTCTCTCTCTGCCTATTTCTCTCTCTGTCTGTCGCTCTCAAATAAAAAAAATAAATAGCTACTCAAGCCAGGCGTGGTGACACACGCCTTTAATCCCAGCACTTGGGAGGCAGAGGTAGGAAGATCTCCATGAGTTCGAGGCCACCCTGAGACTACATAGGTCAGCCTGAGCTGGAGTGAGACTACAGAGTGAATTCCAGGTCAGCCTGAGCCTCAGTGAAACCCTACCTTGAAAAAAACCAAAAACAAAAGAAAAAATCCAAAATAGGTAAATAAATAAAATATTTTACTTATTTATTGGAGAGAGAAGGAGAGAGGGGGATAGAAAAAGAGGGAGGCAGTTAGAGAGAATGGGTGTACCAGGGCCTTCAACCACTGCAAACGAACTCCAGATGCATGCACCACCTTGTAATCTGGCTTATGTGGTCCTTACGGTTTGCAGGCAAGTGCCTTAACTGCTAAGTTATCTCTTCCAGAAGCTATCTATTCTCCTATTTTATTTTATTTTATTTTATTTTATTTTATTTTATTTTATTTTATTTTATTTTATTTTATTTTTTTTTTTTTTTTTTTTCTTTTCTTTCTTTCTTTCTTTCTTTCTTTCTTTCTTTCTTTCTTTCTTTCTTTCTTTTTTTTTTTTTTTTGAGGTAGGCTCTCACTCTAGCCCAGGCTGACCTGGAATTCACTATGTCATCTCAGGGTGGCCTCAAACTCATGGCGATCCTCCTACCTCTGTCTCCCGAGTGCTGGGATTAAAGACGTGCGCCACTACGACCGGTTATTTTTTGTTTTTCGAGGTAGGGTCTCACTCTAGCCCAGGCTGACCTCCTGAGTGCTGAGATTAAAGGCGTGTGCCACCATGCCCGGCCTGGTTTATGTTTTTAACCACCCCCATGAAACCTATGGAGTGTTCTCCTCAGAAGCATCTGGCCTTGTAGAAGATCCATTATGGTAAACTTTCTGAGGTGGGAGCGCTTGCCATAGGACACACTTTCTTCTCTTGTAGAAGGTCTGTTTGAGGGTGACAGGGCCTTAGCTCAGCTCTTAGCTGGACTTAACTCAGGAACTAGGGTGCCAGATCCTCAACAGTCACCAAAGCTCTACTGGGTCAGTGGCTCTGGGTTGGTTATCTCAAGAATCTTGAAGAATGAATCCCCCTGAAAATGAAGGATGAGTTTAAAAGGAGAAACATTATTACAGAGAAAAAAGTTTCTTACAGAAAGGATGCAAACTTTATTATATAGAAAAATGAAAGTAGTCCACAAAAGAGCTGGATGTAGTGTCGCACGCCTTTAGTCCCAGCATTCAGGAGCCAGAGACAGGAGGATCGCTGTGAGTTCAAGACCATCCTGGGAATACATAGTGAATTCCAGGTCAGCCTGGACTAGAGTGAGACCCTAGTTTGAAAAACAAAACAAACAAAAACGAAAACAATACAGGCTATTGATTTTGCTCTTGATTGCACACCAGAACTAGATGATACAAAAACAAAAACAAAGACAGAAAGAAAGAAGAAAGAAAGAAAGAAAGAAAGAAAGAAAGAAAGAAAGAAGGAAGGAAGGAAGGAAGGAAGGAAGGAAGGAAGGAAGGAAGGGAAAAGCCGGGTGTGGTGCACACCAAGGCCTATAGCCACTTCACACCAAGTCCAGATGCATGCCCCACTTTGTTCACCTGGCTTTATGTGGATACTGGGGAAGTGAACTTGGGTCCTTAGGTTTTGCAGGCAAGCACCTTAACCACTGAACCATCTCTCCATCTTTATTATACATTTTTCAAGATAACAGTTTTGACAAAATACTTGTAATGAGGGCTGAAGAGATGGCTTAGTGGTTAAGGTGTTTGCCTGCAAAGTGAAAGGACTCAGGTTCAATCCCCCAGGACCCATGTTAGTCAGATGCACAAGTTGGTGCATGTTTCTGGAGTTTGTTTCCAGTGGTTGGAGGCCCTGGTGGTCCCATTCTCTCTCTATATAAAATCTCCCTCTTTTCTCTCTCTCTCTCATAAATAAATAAAATAAAATAAAACAAGCCGGGCGTGGTGGCGCACGCCTTTAATCCCAGCACTCGGGAGGCAGAGGTAGGAGGATCGCCGTGAGTTCGAGGCCACCCTGAGACTACATAGTGAATTCCAGGTCAGCCTGGGCCAGAGTGAGACCCTACCTCGAAAAAAAAAAAAAAAAAAGAAAAAGAAAAAAAAAAATAAAACAGTTACTGGAAGACCCGAGCAGCAAAAAATAAGATTCAAAGCTTAGCCCTTCCAGGCACAAGGAAAGACTCCTGACATTGAAGTCCTGGCTCTGGGAGGAAGAGGTAAGCCACGTTACCTGGGTTCAAATCTGATGGCTGGCTGTGTACCTCTTTTATCATTAGTTCCCACATCTGTTAAATGGAGAGATAATAATTCATTCCTGAAATGATAATTGTGAAAATTAAATGATGCTTGTAAAACTCTCAGAACAGGGTCTGACATGTAACAGACACTCTATAAATGTTAGCTATTAATAAGGGAAAGGAATGAGAAACAAAGAGGAAAGCTTTAACTACCAGCTTAGCTCCAGGACCGGTTGTAAAAATGAGAGTAATGAACACAAAAACCTGTACAGAAGTGTTCGTACCAGTTTTATGTGTTATAGCCAAGGAACTGGAAAGCAAACAGCCCAAATGCCCTGAACATGTGGATGATTAAAGACACTGCAGTGTATGTACCTCACAGGGTATTTATACTCAGCAATAAACAGGAACAAGCTATTGATTTATGCAACTGAGGTGAGCTTGCCGAGAACCATACTCAGTGACAAAAGCCAAGAGCAAGTTGGCATGGGTGCCCAAGCCTGTAATCCCAGCACGCAAGAGGAGCCTGACGTGGAGGATGAATTCAAGGCTGTGTGTGTGTGTGTGTGTGTGTGTGTGTGTGTGTGTGTGTGCGATCTCTGCACGCTCATTCACACTACCAGTCCATTTGCACACACACATACACGCATGCACACACCACACATAATACACCATATTGCACATACTCTACACACAAACATGTACATACACCACACATAGCACATCACACCACACGTACTCTACACACACACATGCACACACACACGCACACACACACGCACAAAGAGCCAAATGGAAAAGATTGCACATTGCATGTTCACACCCATGGAACCTTCTCAAAATGGCAAAATCAAAGTAATAGAGAGCTGACCACTTGTCAAAAGTTAAGAGGATGCAGGGAAAGGAAGAACGTGAGTCTAGCAGTGCACAGGATCCTGTTGTGTCTTGTGCCACATATGGTGCAAGTGACTGTTACCCCGGCATGTGGGAAGCTGAGGCAGGAGGATGGTGAGTTCAAAGCCAATGTGGACTAAAAGAGAAAAAAGAGCTGGGTGTGGTGGCCATGCTTGCCTTTAATCCCAGCACTCTGGAGGCAGAGGTAGGAGGATCGCCATGAGTTCAAGGCCACCCTGAGACTACATAGTGAATTCCAGGTCAGCCTGGGCCAGAGCAAGACCCTACCTTGAAAAACCAAAAAATTAAAAATAAATAAATAAGTAAAAGAAATCATCTTGTGCCAAGCAGGAAAATGGTGAATTCAAAGTTGTCAGTAAGGGGGAAAAAGAGAATTTTTTAAAAAACCACAATATTTAATTTTTAATTAATTAATTTGAGAAAGAGAGAGAGGGGAAGGGAAAGAATGGACATGACAGGGCTTCTAGCCACTGTAATTGAACTCCAGACACATGTGCCACTTTGTGCATCTGGCTTTACGTGGGTACTGGGAAATCCAACCTGGGTCCTTTGGTTTTGCAGGCAAATGCCTTAACCACTAAGCCATCTCTCCAGCCCCAGAAATCTCCTTTATCATGACTATATGAGTGGTGGAAATCCTGTTGTGATGCTGGGATTGTGCAAGGTGTGACCTCTGGGGAGATGGGGTAAAGGGAACACTGGCACAACGACATGGGAACCTATAATTACCACAAAAAGAAGTTTAATTAAAAAGTAGGGGCCACTCTTCATTGATGGATAATTTTGCTCCCAGAAGCCATAGGTTGTTAAAGGAAGATCCCAGCGCCAGGCCAGACTATTTCCTAGTGAGTTTCTGGTCAGGGAGGCCTCTGAAGCACCCAAAATATAGGCTATTGGCGGTGCTCTTGATTGCCCACCTGAACAACATGATAAGACTTGCTGAAAACACCACATGCTTCGGTTGCAGGACACTGAAAAATCGAGCTGGAACTGAGCCTGAAGCCTCCTCCCCACTGGCTAGCTGTTACAGTGCTGGGAAGCGCTATGGAGGCTGCTGGGGAGAAAAGTCATCAACAGGACTGGAGAGATAGCTTATTAGTTAAAGGCACTTGCTTGGGCCAGATAGATGGCTCAGTAGTTAAGGCACTTGCCTACAAAGCCAAAGGACCTAGGTTCAATTCCCCAGGACCCACATAAACCAGATGTACAAGGCAGCACATGCGTCTGGAATTTGCTTGCAGCAGTTGGAGGCCCTGATGTGCTCATTCTCTCTCTACCTGCCTCTCTCTCTTTCTCTCTGCTTTTTTCTCTTTCTCTCCCTCCAAACAAATAAAAATAAAATAAAATAAAATAAAATAAAATAAAATAAAATAAAATAAAATAAAATAAAAAAAAGCGCTTGCTTACAAAGCCTGATGGCCTGGGTTTGATTCCCCAGATCCCACATAAAGCCAGATGCACAAAGTGGCAGAAGGCTCTGGGAGGACTCTCGCAAATAAATAAAGTATTGAAAAAAGCCTCTCCCCCCACCCCACCAAAAAAAACAAGGCTGGGTGTAGTGATGGACGCCTTTAATCCCAGTGCTCAGGAGGCAGAGGTAGGAGGACTGCTGTGAGTTCAAGGGCAGTCAGAGACTACACAGTGAGTTGCAGTCAGAGACTGAAAACAAACAAACAAACAAACAAACAAACAAACAAACAAACAAACAAACACAGTGAGTTGCAGGTCAGCCTGGGTTAGACTGAGACCCTACCTTGAAAACAAACAAACAAACAACAAACAAACAAACAAACAAACAAACAAAGTAATGAACAGTTTTGCCCTGTAAGGGACCCTGTGAGCTACACAACCAACCAGCAAGGCAAGATAATGCCGGCTGGTACAGTAATGACACACCTTTAAGGGGTAACCTATTGCTCTCCTGTTGATTGGAGGCCTGCTCCATGGGTGGAAATTCAGGCCAGTATTGAAAACTTCCTCAAAAATTTATGGATTCCCGTCTATTAATGTTACTACTTTTGGATAGAGAAGCTTCTCTTTTTAGATGGTGGTGATCACTGGGGTGACTCAAACATCACCATAGTGCTGAGAAGAAGTGACAGAGGAGTGCTCAGCACTGAGACATGACATCCCTATCACATCCTCCAACGCTCAGGACCTATTTCGGAAGAGGTGTGTGATGGTTAAGTTTGTGTCAACTTGATTTGTTTAGGAATCCACAGACATTCCTCATAAGTGTGTCTCTGAGGCTGCCTCTAGGAAGGATTAACTAAAGGAAGAATCCTTCCCCAGGGGTGAGCCCTTCCCCCAGAGTGGGTGGCCCCTCTTGGAGGAGGGGGCAGGTTGATAAAGAGAAGCTCTGGGAAGAAAGGCTCTCTTTCTCTCCTCCCACCTGGCTGCTGGTGCTGCTCGCTGCTTGCTTGCCGCTTGGTGCTTGCCGCTTGGTGCTTGCTGCTTGGTGTTTTCCGCTTGGTACTTGCTGCTTGGTGTTGCTGCTTTCCAGTGTGGACTGAAGACCAGGGAGGACTAAAGAGCAGCGTCTCTCTAGGACGCCTCCAGGTCTTCAGTGCTGGATCGGAACTGCTGAGGCCTCCAGCCTCATGGACCGAGCAGCTAGTGGGTTCCTTGACTCTTGGGCCTGCAACCTGCTATTGCTGGACTGTCATAAGCTAATCCAATAAATTCCCTTTTAATACAATTCATTCTATCTGTTCTGTTCCTCTAGAGAACCCTGACTAATACAAGGTGGCAGAAAGAATGTAAGAGCCAAAAGGAAGGGGTAGGACTGCTCACAATGCACTCTTCCAGACACAAAATGGCCTGGATATCCATGACCTTGCTGTGCCTGGCAGTACCTACACAGGACCCTCATAATAGGAGGAAAAGATGAGGACATCAAAATAGAAGAGAGACTAAATAGAAAGAAGAAGGGATTCAATGAAGGATGGACTTAGGAGGGGGAGCGTGGAGGTATGGGTGGGAATTATCATGGTTTATTGTATACACTTATGGAAGCTGTCAATAAACAGTTTAGAAACAAAGCTTATGGGCTGGAGAGATGGCTTAGCCATTAAGGCGCTTGCCTGTGAAGCCTAAGGACCCATGTTCCACTCTTCCGATCCCATGTAAGCCAGACTCACAAGGTGATGCAAGCGTGCAAGGTTGCACATGCACACAAGGTGGCGCACATGTCTGGAGTTCAATTACAGTGGCTGGAGGTCCTGGTGGGCCAGTTCTCCTCTCTCTGTGTCTTGCTCTGGCTCTCTTGCATAAAAAAAAAAAAAAAAGACCACGGCTGGAGAGATGGCTTAGTGGTTAAGGCACTTGCCTGCAAAGCCAAAGGACCCTGGTTCAATTCCCCAGGACCCATGTAAGCCAGATGCACAAGGGGGCACATGCATCTGGAGTTGGTTAACAGCTGCTGAAGATCTGGAGTGCCCATTCTCTCTCTCTCAAATAAAATAAAATAAAATAAAATAAAATAAAATAAAATAAAATAAAATAAAATAAGAATTATTTAAAAACAAAACAAATTTTAAAAACCACCTATGGCTGGGAAGATTACTCTAGGGAAGCTATTACTGTTGTTTGGAAAATGAATATGTTGTGCCAATCAAATTGCCCTCTATATGTCTATGTTTATGCCCAAGGATTAGGGCTGCTCTCACCTTTGGTCAGAGAGGCATCTTCTTACAGTTGGTGGTAACTATTGAGGAGACTCAAAACTTGTCAAAGTGCAGAGAAGTGACTGCGAGAGAACATTGAGAAAGAGGAAGCAGAAAGAGTGTAAGAGCCAGAGGACGAGGAGGAGTGTTTTAAAATGTTATATCTACTGGACATGAAGCGGCCTTTGCAGGCATGACTTCACAGTTCCTGTCATTACCTCCCAAGACCTACACAATATTGGGCCATCGACATTCTATCACGAGGGTGGAGGAGGGGGAAGATACATGAAAGTAGCAGAGGTGGGCTGCAGTGACAGCTCAGCAGCCAAAGGTGCTTGTTTACAAAGCCCAATGGGCCACATTTGATTCCCCAGTACCCACATAAAAAAGCCAGACGCACAAAGTGGAGCATGCAACTCTTTGTCTGCCTCTTTCTCTCACTAAATAAATTAATCAAAAGACATTTTTTAGGCTTAAAAGAGAGATGGCTTAGCGGTTAAGCACTTGCCTTAAGCACTTGCCTGGGAAGCCTGAGGACTCCAATTTTATTTTATTTTATTTTATTTTATTTTATTTTATTTTATTTTATTTTATTTTATTTTATTTTATTTTATTTTATTATTTTATTTTACTTTATTTTATTTATTTTTATTTATTTTTGGAGAGAGAGACAAGAGAGAGATAGACAGAGAGGGAGAGGGAAACAGAAATGGGCACACCAGCAGTCTCTCAGCTGCTGTGAACGAAATCCAGATGTGTGCCCCCTTGTGGGCAAGTGCAGCATTGTGCTGTTGCGTCACTTTGCATCTGGCTAAACGTGGGACCTGGAGATTGGAACCGCTGGACATTCGAACCAGCATTCTTAGGCTTAGCAGGCAGGCGCCTTAGCCGCTAAGCCATCTCTCCAGCCCAGGACTCCAATTTTAGATTCAATTCCCCAGCACCTGTGTAAGCCAGATACCCAAGGTGGCGCATGCATCTGGAGTTCATTTGCAGAGCCTAGAGGCCCTGGCATGCCCATTCTCTCCCTCTCTCTCTCTGCATTTTCTCTCTCTCTGTCTCTCTCTCAAATAACTATATATATATATATATATATAGAGAGAGAGAGAGAGAGAGAGAGAGAGAGAATGCAGAGAGAGAGAGAGTTTTTTTTTTTTTTTGGTTTTCTGAGGTAGGGTCTTGCTCTAAGTCAGGCCTACCTGGAATTCACTATGCAGTCTCAGGGTGGCCTCAAACTCACAGTGATCCTCCTACCTCTGCCTCCCAAGTGCTGGGATTAAAGGAGTGAGCCACCATACCTGGCCTTTTTTGGTTTTGTTTTGTTTTTTTTTGAGAGAGAGACAGAGAGAGAGAGAGAGAGAGAGAGAGAGGAGAGGGGAAGACAGATAGAGATGGGCGCGCCAGCAGCCTCTCAGCCGCTGTGAACGAAATTCAGATGTGTGCGCCCCCTTGTGGTCAAGTGCGGCATTGTGCCCTTGCATCACTTTGCATCTGGCTAAACTTGGGACCTGGAGATCGGAACTGCTGGAGATTGGAACCAGTGTTCTTAGGCTTAGGAGGCAGGCGCCTTAACTGCTAAGCCATCTCTCCAGTCCTTTTTTTTTTTTTTTTTTTTTACTTTATTTATTTGTGGAGAGAGAGACAGAGAGAGACAGACAGAGAGAGAGGGAGAGGGAGACAGAGATGGGCGCGCCAGCAGTCTCTCAGCTGCTGTGAACGAAATCCAGATGCATGCGCCCCCTTGTGGTCAAGTGCGGCATTGAGCCCTTGCCTCACTTTGCATCTGGCTAAACGTGGACCTGGAGATTGGAACGGGGTTCTTTGGCTTAGCAGGCAGGCGCCTTAACCACTAAGCCAGCCTGGTGGTTTTTTTTTTTTTTTTTTTTTTTTTTTTTTGAAGTAGGGTTTCACTCTAGCCCAGGCTGACCTGGAATTCACTATGGAGTCTCAGGGTGGCCTTGAATTCATGGCGATCCTCCTATCTCTGCCTCCCGAATGTTGTGATTAAAAGTGTGCACCACCATGCCCAGCCAAATTTTTTTAATATATTTAAATTTTTTTATTTGAGAGAGAGAGAGAGAGAGAGAGAGAGACTGTGCACACCAAAGCTTCTTGCATTTGCAAACAAATTCCAGATGCATGCACCACATTGTGCATCTGGTTTTATATGGGTACTAGGGAACTGAACCTGGGCCATCAGGCTTTGCAAACAAGCACCTTTAACCATTGAGAAATCTCCCCAGGCCCTAAAATATTTTTTTAAAATTACATTTTTAGCCGGGTGTGGTGGTGTATACCTTTAATCCCAGCACTTGGAAGGCAGAGGTAGGAGGACTGCTGTGAGTTCGAGACCACCGTGAAACTACATAGTGAATTCCAGGTCAGCCTGGGCCAGAGTGAGACCCTATCTTGAAAAGCCAAAAAACCAAAAAAAAAAAAATAATAATAATAATAATAAAAATAAAAATACATTTTTAGCTGGGAGTGGTGGTGCACACCTTTAATTCCAGCACTCAGGAGGCTGAGGTGGGAGAATCACAGTGAGTTCGAGACCACTCTGAGACTACATAGTGAATAAGGGTCAGTCTGGGCAAGAGCGAGAGCCTACTTTGAAAAACCAAATCAAAACATTTTTTAAATATTTTATTTATTTATTTATTTGAGAGAGAGAGAAAGAGACAGAGAGAGAGAGAGAGAGAGAGAATGGGTATGCCGGGGCCTCCATCCACTGCAAACGAACTCCAGACACATATGCCCCCTTGTGCATCTGGCTTACATGGTCCTGGAGAATCCAGCTGAGATCCTTTGGCTTTGCAGGCAAACGCCTTAACCGCTAAGCCATCTCTCCAGCCCCAACATTTTTTTTTAAAGTTTTTTTTTGAGGGGTCTCCAAAGTTTAAAAGTTTTTTTTTTTTTTGAGTGGTTAAGACACTATGAACCCTAAGGACCTGGATTTGATTCCCCAGAACCCACACAAGGAAGATGCATAAGGTGGCACATGCATCTGGAGTTTGACTGCAGTGGCTGGAGGCCACTGGCACACACATACTCTCTCTCTCATAAATAATTTTATTTTTCGAGGTAGGGTCTCATTCTAGCTCAGGCTGACCTGGAATTCACTCTGTAGTCTCAGGGTGGCCTTGAACTCATGGCAATCCTCCTACCTCTGCCTCCCGAGTGCTGGGATTAAAGGCGTGCTGGGATTTTTTTTTTTTTTTTTTTTTTTTTTAGGGTCTCACTCTGGCCCAGGCTGACCCACCATGTCATCTCAGGGTGGCCTTGAACTTTTTAAAGTGGCCACCACGCCCGGCTCCCGGCTTAATTTTTAAAGGTTTTTTTTTTTTTGGGCTAGAGAGATGGCTTAGCAGTTAAGGCGCTTGCCTGTGAAGCCCAAGGACCCAAGCTCAATTCCCCATTACCCTTGTAAGCCAGATGCACAAGGTGCCTCTCTCTCTCTCAAACAAACAAACATAAAATATTTGGGGCTGGAGAGATGGGTGAGTGGTTAGGACACTTACATGCAAAGCCTAAGGACCAAAGTTCAATTCTCCAGTACCCACATAAGCCAGATGCACAAGGTGGCATATGCATCTGGAGTTCATTTGCATTGATCAGCAGCCCTGGCACACCCATTCTGCCTTTCTCTCTCTCTCTCTCTCAAATAAAATAAATAAATAATAAAAAAATATTTTAAAATAACTTTTAAAATTATTTATGAGAGTTTTTTTTTTTTAAGAAGAGAGACTAGTTGGAAATAAAATGGGGCTTAGGGGAGGTAAGACAAGGTAGCAAATATTTTTAAATATTAAAATATTTTTAAAATATTTATTTATTTGAAAGAAAGAGAAGGAAGAGGAAAAGAGAGAGAAAGAGGGTGTGAGAGAGACAAATAGAGAATGGGTGTACCAGGCTGCAAATGAACTCCAGACACATGTGCCACTTTGTGCATCTGGCTTACATGGGTCCTGGGGAATTGAACCTGGGTCCTTAGGCTTCATAGGCAAGTGCCTTAAATGCTAAGCCCTCTCTCTCTTTTGAGGCAAAGTCTCACTCTATACCACAGGCTTGCCTGGAACTCACTATGTTATCCAGGCTGGTCTTGAGTCATAGAAATCCTCCTGTCTCAGCCTCCCAAGTGCTAAGATTGCAGACATGAGCCAGCAACCAGGCTTTTTTTTTTTTTCTATTTTTTCTATTTTTTAATTTTTCGAGGTAGGGTTTTGCTCTAGCCCAGGCTGACCTGGAATTCACTATGTAGTCTCAGGGTGGCCTCGAACTCACAGTGATCCTGAGTGCTGGGATTAAAGACGTGCGCCACCATGCCTGGTCTTGTGAGCATTTAGACTTGTCAGTATTTTCTACCACAAACAATACTCTGCAGAATGCGCGTCCTTTCCTCTACTTCCTTCTGTGTGTGTGTGTGTGTGTGTGTGTGCGTGCTTCTAGGGGATAGGGTTACCCTTCCGTTTTATTAGATGCTAAGTTGTTTTCAACTTGGCTGCCTCTACTTTCACTCTTAACAGCATCTATAAAAGTATATTTCAGCCGGGCGTGATGGTGCACGCTTTAATCCCGGCACTCAGGAGACCAAGGTAAGAGGATCGCTGTGAATTGGAGGCCAGCCTAGAACTACAGAGTGAATTCCAGGTCAGCCTGGGCTAGAGCGAGACATTACCTTGAAAAAAATGAAAAAAACACCAAAAAAAAAAAAAAAAACCACAAAGAAGGGCTGGAGAGATGGCTTAGTGGTTAAGTGTTTGCCTATGAAGCCTAAGGACCTTGGTTTGAGGCTCGTTTCCCCAGAACCCACGTTAGCCAGATGCACAAGGTGGCACATGCAATCTGGAGTTTGTTTGCAGTGGCTGGAGGCCCTGGTGTGCCAATTCTATCTCTCTATCTGTCTCTTTCTCTCTTTGTCTGCCACTCTCAAATAAATAAATAAAAACAAACAAACAAACAAAAAAAAAAACACAAAGAAGCGGGATGGTGGCGCATGCCTTTAATCCCAGCACTCAGCACTCGGGAGGCAGAGGTAGGAGGATCACCATGAGTTCAAGGCCACCCTGAGACTACAGAGTGAATTCCAGGTCAGCCTGGGCCAGAGTGAGACCTTACCTCAAAAAAAAAAAAAAAAAAAAAATATATATATATATATATATATATATATGTAGGGCCTGGAGAGATGGCTTAGCAGTTAAGCGCTTGCCTGTGAAGCCTAAGGACCCCTGTTCCAGGCTCTATTCCCCTGGACCCACTTAAGCCAGATGCACAAGGGGGTGCATGCATCTGGAGTTCCGTTGCAATGGCTGGAGGCCCTCGTGCATCCATTCTCTATCTATCTGCCTCTTTCTCTCTTTGTCTGTTGCTTTCAAATAAATAAACAAAAAGGGGAAAAAAAAGAAAGAAAATGGTATGGGGCTGGACTCCCCATAACCCACATAAACCAGATGTAAAAAATGGTGCATTTACACAAGCTGTGCATGTGTCTGGAGTTCATTACAGTCGCTAGAGGCCCTGGTATGCCAATTCTTTCTCCGTCTCACAATTCCTTTTTTTTTTTTTTAAAGTGGTCTGGCCGGGTGTGGTGACAGAGGCAAGAGGATCACCATGAGTTTGAGGCTAACCTGAGACTACCTAGTGAATTCCAGGTCAGCCTGGGCTACAGCAAGACCTTACCTCAAAAAAAAAACAAAAACAAAAACAAAAAAAAACAAAAACAAGTCGGGCATGGTGGTGCACGCCTTTAATCCCAGCACTCGGGAGGCAGAGGTAGGAGGATCACCGTGAGTTCAAGGCCACCCTGAGACTACATAGTTAATTTCCAGGTCAGCCTGGGCCAGAGTGAGACCCTACCTCGAAAAACCAAAAAAATAATTATAAAATAAAAATAAAATACAAAACAAAGCCAGGCATGGTGGCACACGCCTTTAATCCCAGCACTCGGGAGGCAGAGGTAGGAGGATCGCCAAGAGTTCGAGGCCACCCTGAGACTACATAGTTAATTCCAGGTCAGCCTGGACCAGAGTGAGACCCTACCTTGCAAAAATAAAAAATAAAAATAAAAAATTTAAAAAAAAGAGATTGAAGAAATGGCTTAGCAGTTATGGCACTTGCCTGTGAAGCTTAAGGATCCAAGTTCAGTGACCCAGTACTCATGTAAGCCAGATGTGCAAGCTGGTACATATATCTAGAGTTCATTTGCAGGGCTGGAGAGATGGCTTTGCAGTTAAGGCACATGCCTATGTAGCCTAAGGACCCCAGTTCAATTCTCCAGGTCCCATATAAGCCAGATGCACATGGTGGCACATGCGTCTGGAGTGCGTTTGCAGTGGCTAGAGGCCCTGGTACACCCATTTTTTTCTCTCTCCCTCTTCCTCTTTCTGTCTCTAATAAATAAATAAAAAATAAATAAAATCTTAGAGTTCGTTTGCAGTGGCTGGAGGCCCTGGAGCACCCATTCTCCGTCTCTGTCTGCCCCTTCTCTCAAATAAATAAATATTTTAAAAAATAAGCTGGAATACTTTGACCATGAAGGGGTGTTGGATTTTGTCAAATGCCTTCTCTGCATCTATTGAGATGACCATGTGATTTTTGTCCTTCAGACCATTTATATGGTGTATTACATTTATGGATTTGCATATATTGAACCATCCCTGCATCCTCAGGATAAAGCCTACTTGGTCGGGGTGAATAATCTTTCTGATATATTCTTGTATTCTGTTTTCCAGTATTTTGTTGAGAATTTTTGCATCTATGTTCATGAGGGGGATTGGTCTATAATTTTATTTTTTTGATCTGTCTTTGTCCAGTTTGGGTATCAGAGTGATGCTGGCTTCATAGAACGATTTTGGTAGAATTCCTTCCTTTTTCTATTTTATGGAAAAGTTTGAGAAGCATTGGTGTTAGATCTTCCAGGAATGTCTGGTAAAATTCAGCAGTGAGCCGGGCGTGGTGGCGCACGCCTTTAATCCCAGCACTCGGGAGGCAGAGGTAGGAGGATCGCCGTGAGTTCGAGGCCACCCTGAGACTACAGAGTGAATTCCAGGTCAGCCTGGGCCAGAGTGAGACTCTACCTTGAAAAACCAAAAAAAAAAAAAAAAAAAAAAAAAAAAAAATTCAGCAGTGAATCCATCTGGGCCTGGGCTTTTTTTTAGTTTGGAGACTTTTTATAACTGCTTGGATCTCTGTGGTTGTTATAGGTCTATTTAAATGGTTTATCTCATCTTGATTTAATTTTGGTAGATCATATGAATCAAGGAAATCATCCATTTCTTTCAGGTTTCCAAACTTAGAGGCATATATGTTCTTAAAGTATGTCCATATGATTTTCTGAATTTCTTTGGTATCTGTTGTGATGTTGCCTTTTTCATCTCTAATTTTATCAATTTTTGTCTCTTCTCTCTTTCTTTTGGTCAGATTTGCTAAGGGTTTGTCAATCTTGTTTATCCTTTCAAAGAACCAACTCTTTGTTTCATTGATTTTTTTGATTTTTTTTGTTTCCATTTCATTAATTTCTGCCCTAACCTTTATTATTTCTTCCCATCTACTGATTTTTGGTTTGCCTTGTTCTTCTCTTTCCAAGGCCTTAAGGTGAAGCATTAAATTGTTTACTTGTGAACTCTCTAATTTCTTAATATAGGCACTGAGAGCTATAAATTTCCCTCGTAGGACTGCCTTCATTGTGTCCCAAAGGTTTTGGTATGTTGTATTCTCATCATCATTTGATTCTATTAATTTCTTGATTTCCTTTTTAATTTCTTCAATGACCCATACATTGTTCAATAATGTACTGTTTAGTCTCCATGAATTTCTGTATGCTCTGTAGTTTTTCTTGTTGCTGATTTGCAGTTTAATCCCATTGTGGTCAGATAGCATACAAGGGATTATTTCAATTTTCCTGTATTTGTTAAGATTTGATTTGTGTCCTAGTATATGGTCTATTTTAGAGAATGTCCCATGTGCTACTGAGAAAAATGTATATTCTGCAGCATTTGGATGTAATATTCTGTATATATCTGTTAGGTCCATTTGTTCCATGATATCATTTAATGCAGATGTCTCTCTGTTTATTTTTGCTGGGTAGACCTGTCAAGTGATGAGAGTGGGGTATTGAAGTCACCCACTACTATTGTGTTAGGAGTTATCTCTGACCTTAATTCTAATAGCTTTTGTTTGATGAAATTGGGAGCCCCCATGTTAGGGGCATATATATTTAGGATTGTAATGTCCTCCTGTTGGAGTGTTCCTTTAATCAGTATAAAGTGACCTTCTTTATCTTTCCTCACAAATGTTGGATTGAAGTCTATCTTGTCAGAAATTAGGATAGCAACCCCTGCTTGTTTTCTAGGCCCATTTGCTTGAAATACCTTGTTCCAACCTTTCACCTTAAGAAGGTTTCTATTTTTTATTGAGAGATGAGTTTCCTGGAGGCAACAGATGGTAGGATCCTGCTTTTTAATCCAGTCTGCAAGTCTGTGTCTTTTGATTGGGGCATTGAGGCCATTGATATTAAGAGTTATTATTGAAATATATGTATTTATTCTCACCATTCTTCCTATTTTTTAGTTCTTCCTGTTTTCCCTTTACTCACTTGTTTTAACTGTTATTTGAGTAGACCAGCCAACTGAAAGCTGGACAAAGCTGCACTGCATGCAGCATATGGGAGACAGAAGTCATCAGCAGTGAAAACAGTGGACGCTGAATATTCAAATTTGGCCAGACAGGCCCAAGGGCTGAACGGGTGCAATAGTGGCATGTCTACTCTTGGGGTAACCAACTGCTCCATAATTGGACTGAAGGTCCTCTCTACGGGAGGGGATACATACCTGGTACTGAAAAACCTAAGCAAAACTCTATGGTAGGTGAGGTCATGAGACTTAGGGGTATAAAGCCTACTCTTGTCTGACTAAATGTATATACTATTCCCACCAAGCTGCCCTGAAAATACTACACTTAATGCTCATATTCACATATTAACGCTACTCTCACTTCTGGTTAGAGAAGCTTCTCTTTTCAGATGGCGATGACAACTGGGATGACCCAAAAGGCAACATAGTGCTGAGAAGAAGGGATGGAGGAGTGCCTAGCACTGAAACACCTCTGTCACACCCTCCAAGGCTCAGGGACCATTGCGGAAGAGGGGGTGGATAGAATGGAAGAGCCAAAGGAAGGGTACGACTCCTTACAATGCAACTGCCCAGACAGAAATTGGCCTCGATATCCATGACCTTGCTGTGCCTAGCATTATCTTCGCAAGACCCTCATAATAGAAGTAAAAGATGATGACATCAAATTAAAAGAGAGACTAGTGGGGCTGGAGGGATGGCTTAGCGGTTAAGGCATTTGCCTGCAAAGCCAAAGAATCCTGGTTCAATTCTCCAGGACCCACGTAAGCCAGATGCACAAGGGGACACGTGCATCTGGAGTTCGTTTGCAGTAGCTAGAGGCCCTGGCATTCCCATTCTCTCTCTCTGCCTCTTTCTCTCTCTTAAATAAATACATAAATAAAATACATTTTAAAAGAGAGACTAGTGGAGAGAGGGAGGGGGTATGATGGAGATTGGAGTTCTAAAGGGGAGTGGGGGGAGGGAAATACCATGTACTTGTTGTATGTAAGTATAGAAGTTGTCAATTAAAAAAAATAATTATTAAAAAAATAAGCTGGGCTTTGTGGCACACACCTTTAATCCCAGCATTTAGGAGGCAGAGGTAGGAGGATCACCATGAGTTCGAGGCCACCCTGAGACTACATAATGAGTTATAGGTCAGTCTGGGCTAAAATGAGACCCTGCCTTGAAAAACCAAATAAATAAAATAAAATAAAATAAAATAAAATAAACATGTGCTGAATCCAAGATGTTTCTGGCAGGGCCTTCCTGTATTGCATCACATGACCACACTGCATATAACACATGCACTTTGCCCTGCACATGCCATCGCACCATTCCATTGCCAAATGACCCCTGCATGAAGCACCTTGGCTGAGATTAAAGACCATTGTATATTATGATTCACAATGATTTTATTGTATGTACAAAGTTTTCTGCTCTCTCAGGAACATGATAGTTGAATTACAGTAGTTTAATTACAGATGGTGTCATTGTAAAAACAAAGACAATATTTCCCTACTTGTATTAGTTACTTGTCTCATAGCTGTGGCTATACACTTGAAAAGAATCAGTTTAAAGGTGGGCATGGTGGCGCATGCCTCTAATCCTAGCACTCCGGAGGCAGAGGCAGGAGGATTGTTGTGAGTTTGAGGCCACCCTGAGACTACAGAGTGAATTACAGGTCAGCCTGTGCTAGAGTTGAGAACCTACCTCGAAAAACCAAAAAGAAAAAAAAAATCAGTTTAAGGGAAGAAAGGTTTATTTTGTTTTACAGTTTGATAGGATACAGTCCATTCTGGGTAAGGGGTTAGGTATTGCAGCAGGAGGCAGCTGGTTACATCCAGTCCACAGTCAGGAGAGAGTGATAAAGCTTACTTCACTTAAAAAAATTTTGGGGGGGGGGCTGGAGAGATGGCTTAGCAGTTAAGGTGCTTGCCTGCAAAGCCAAAGGACCCATATTCAGCTCTCCTGATCCCAAATAAGCCAGACACACAAAGGTGAGGCAAACACAAGGTTGCATATGCCCACTAGGTGGCTCAAGTGTTTGGAGTTCAATCACAGGCAAGCACCTTTACTGCTAAGCCATCTCTTCAACCCCCACTTCTATCATTTGATATGACATATTTATGTGAGGTGCCATTCTCAGCATTGACAATTATAAAATAAAAGTATTGATTATCTTTGGAAACACTGAACAGGCTCTATATCATTCAGTATCAAATACCAAAGGACCCAGGTTCGATTCCCCAGGATCCACATTAGCCAGAATCATCCCAAGATCACTGCCATCTGAAAAGAGAAGCTTCTCTAACCAAAAGTGAGAGTAGCATTAATATATGGATATGAACATTAAGAGAAGTGCTTACTGGGCAGTTTGGTGAGCATAGTATATACATTTAGCCAGACACCAGCAGATGTTACACCCCTAGGGCTCATGACTACCCGTGCTGTGGTTTTCAGTATCAGGGATATATTCCCTCCCAGGGAGTGGGCCTCCAGTCCAATTAGAGAGCTGTTGGTTTTTATAACAGACATGCCACTATTGCACCCATTGGCTCATTTGGCCTGGTTGGCCAAATTTAAAGTTTGCAGTGTCCACTGTTGAGTATCTTCACTGGTGATTTCTCTCTCTCCCATTGAACTGCATTAGATTGTAGTTTTTTCCAGTTTTCTGTCAGCTGGTCCACGTGGAGGAGGCTTTCAGCTCAGCTCCAGCAGGATTTCTCAGTGAACTTGCCACCCAAGTATGTGGAGTCTTCAGCAATAGGGTCTTACCATCTATTCCTGGTGGGAAACCAAGGGCCTCGGCAATGGACCTATCATGTATTGGGGGTATCTGTGACCCCCCTGGCCAACAACTCACTGGAAGGTGTCCCATCCCTGGCACTGAAAATTTTCTAGAAACAATCTATGGCTTTTTTTTGCATGTGCCACCATGCCTGGCCTCGTGACTTGTCACTTTTTTCTACCACAAACAATACTCTGCAGAATGCGCGTCCTTTCCTCTACTTCCTTCTGTGTGTGCGTGTGTGTGTGCGTGCTTCTAGGGGATAGGGTTACCCTTCCGTTTTATTAGATGCTAAGTTGTTTTCAACTTGGCTGCCTCTACTTTCACTCTTAACAGCATCTATAAAAGTATATTTCAGCCGGGCGTGATGGTGCACGCTTTAATCCCGGCACTCAGGAGACCAAGGTAAGAGGATCGCTGTGAATTGGAGGCCAGCCTAGAACTACAGAGTGAATTCCAGGTCAGCCTGGGCTAGAGCGAGACATTACCTTGAAAAGTATGAAAACAGCAAAAAAATTCACAATGTATATCTCCCCATATTGTCTTCACAGGTGATATTGCACGCTGTTTTCATTTCTGATGGCCTTAATCAGTTAAAAGAAAGTGGTCTCTCAATCCCAGCACTTTTTGTTAATTCTTTTTCGAGGCCACCCTTTTTTTTTCCAGGTCAGCCTGGACCAGAGTGAGACCCTACCTCGCAAAACCAAAAAAAAAAAAAAAGTGGTCTCTCAAAAGCTTTTTTGTTAATTCTTTTTTTTTTTTTCGAGGTAGGGACCTAGAGATTGACCTCACTCTGTAGTCTCAGGGTGGTCTCGAACTCAAGTTGATCCTCCTACCTCTGCCTCCCGAGTGCTGGGATTATAGGCATGAGCCACCACACCCAGCTCAAAAGCTTTTTGAATTAATTAATTTAGGCCGGGCGTGGTAGCACACGCCTTTAATCCCAGCACTCAGGAGGCAGAGGTAGGAGGATCAACTTGAGTTCGAGGCCACCCTGAGACTACAGAGTGAATTCCAGGTCAGCCTGAGCTAGAGTGAGACTCTACCTCGAAAAACCAAAAAAAAATAATAATAATAATAATTTTTAAAGTTTATTTTTAATTTATTTGAGAGAAAGAGAAAGAGGAAGAGAGAGAGAGAGAATGGGAACACCAGCCACTGCAAACAAACTCTAGACACATGTGCCCCCTTGTGCTCATGTGCAGCATTGTACGCTTGTGTCACTGTGTATCTGGCTTATGTGGGACCTGGAGATTCAAACATGAATTCTTAGGCTTTGCAGGCAAGCAAGCACCTTAACTGCTAAGCCATCTCTCCAGCCTTCAAAGCTTTAAAAAATATTTATTTATTTGAGAGAAAGGGGCAGATAGAGAGACAGGGTGGGAGGGAGGAAGAGAGAATGGGCAAACCAGGGCCTCTAGCTACTGCAAATGAACTCCATGTGCATCTGGCTTACGTGGGTAATGGGAAATCGAGCCTGGGTCCTTAGACTTCGTAGGCAAGTTCCTTAATTGCTAAGCCATCTCTTCAGTCCTATAACATGGGTGTGCTTGTTTATTTTTATGTAAATAATTAAACCTTGGCTGAATATTTGATTTTTTTGTTCTTTTTAATATTTATTTATTTATTTTGTTTTTTGAGGTAGGGTCTTACTCCAGCTCAGGCTGACCTGGAATTCACTGTGTAGTCTCAGGGTAGCCTCAAACTCACAGTGATCCTCCTACCTCTGCCTAACAAGTGCTGGGATTAAAGGTGTGCACACCATACCTGGCCTATGACAAACTTTTACAAAAGCAAAACAGGGCTGGAGAGATGGCTTAGCAGTTAAGGCGTTTGCCTGCAAAGCCAAAGGATCCCAGTTCAGTTCTCTAGGATCCATGTAAGCCAGACGCATAAGGGGGAGCATGCATCAAGAGTTCATTTGCGGGGCTGGAGAGATGGCTTAGCAGTTAAGCACTTGCCTGTGAAGCCTAAGGACCCCAGTTCAAGGCTCTATTCCCCAGGACCCATGTAAGCCAGACGCACAAGGTGGCACATGCATCTGGAGTTTGTTTGCAGTGGCTGGAGGCCCTGGTGTGCCCATTTTCTCCCTGCCCCTCTCTCTGTACCTCTTTCTCTCTCTTAAATAAATAAATAAAATATATTTAAGAAAGCAAAACAATGGATGGGAGAGATGGCTAAGTGGTTAAGGCCCTTGCTTCCAAGGCATGCTGGCCTGGGTTCAATTCCCCAGTACCCCTATAAAGCCACATGCACAACATGGCACGTGCATCTGGAATTTGCTGGCAGTGGTAAGAGATCTTGGTGCATCCAAACTCTCTCTGCTTGCAGATAAATAAATATGAAAAAAAATAAAAATAATTTTATTCCTCAAAATTTTATGCTTTTTAAAAAAATTCTGTATTCATTAGTGTGAATGGCATGTCCATAGACTCTGGCATTTTTCTGGTTGGCAAACATATTACCTGTTCATATTTTTAGAGGGGTGTTGAGGATGGAACCATGGGCTTTGCATATGTTAAACATATGTTCTATTACTGAGCTACATGTAAACAACTTTTGTTTTGTTTTATTTTATTTTATTTTATTTTATTTTTATTTATTTATTTATTTATTTATTTTGATTTTTTTGAGGTAGGGTCTCACTCTGGCCCAGGCTGACCTGGAATTAACTATGTAGTCTCAGGGTGGCCTCGAACTCAAGTTGATCCTCCTACCTCTGCGTCCCGAGTGCTGGGATTAAAGGCATGTGCCACCATGCCCGGCTGTTTTGTTTTATTTTTGAGGCAGGGTCTCACTCTAGCCCAGGATGACCTGGAACTCACCCTGTAGTCCCAGGCTGGCCTCGAACTCACAATGATCCTCCTACCTCTGCCTCCAATACTGGGATTTTTAAATTTAATATGTTATTATTTATTTTTATTTTTATTTTTATTTTTTGGTTTTTCGAGGTAGGGTCTCACTCTGGTCCACGCTGACCTGGAATTAACTATGTATGTTATTATTTATTGATTGATTTTAGAGAGAGGCAGATAGAGAATGGGTGCACTGGGGCCTTCAGCTGTTCCAAAAGAACTCCAGCCGGGCGTGGTGGCGCACGCCTTTAATCCCAGCACTTGGGAGGCAGAGGTAGGAGGATCGCCGAGAGTTCGAGGCCACCCTGAGACTACATAGTTAATTCCAGGTCAGCCTGACCAGAGTGAGACCCTACACAACCTCACAAAAAAAAAAAAAAAAAAAAAAAAAAAAAAAAAAAACCAAAAGAACTCCAGGTACATGTGCCACCTTGTGCAGCTGACTTACATGGGTCCTGGGGAATCGAACCTGGGTCCTTTGGCTTTGTAGGCAAGCGCCTTAACCACTAAGCCATCTCTCCAGCCCAGTACTGGGATTAAAGGCGTGTGCCACCACACCCATCCTTTAACAATTTTTAAAACTGATCCTTATATCTCACTTCTTTTTATGTTTTCTCTCTCTTTTGCTCTACCTTCCTCCTATGTGTCTTTTCTTCCTTCCTTTTCTCTCTCTCTCTCTCTCTCTCTCTTTTTTTTTTTTTTTTTGCGATCCACCTACCTCTGCCTCCCCAGTGCCACAGCCGGTGAGCCTTTTCTCTTTTTTGTCTTATTTATGAAGCTAGAATTGCCAGTCCCACCCACTGGAATGGTGGAGCACACCTTTAATCCCAGTACTTCGGAGGCAGAGGTAAGAGGTCGCTGTGAGTTCAAGGCCAACCTGAGACTACATAGTGAATTCCAGCTCAGCCTGGGCTAGAGGGAGACCCTGCCTCCAAAAAAAAGGAAAAAAAATGGTATTTATATTCTGTTCATAAATGGCTGTTCAATGCTATTGAATTCTTTTTCTGCCTCCCCTGAAATAACTATACCTCCTATACCTCAGTAATTCTTCCAGGGCATTGCCAGGGAACATTCGAGTTCCCTAACCAATCGTGGTTCCCAGGAGGGCTGTGGAGGTTGAGAGTGGGGTTTCCTCTACCCTTGCCTGAGTTGAGTTCTAAAGTTCAGGCACACTTGAAGGTAGGACACTGGCAGAACAGAGTGAACAGCAGTGGGTGTGTAAACAGTTTGTTTCTTCTGGGCACTCCTAGCTATGATGTCCCGGCAGGAGAGGCGCTTGGAAGGGATGGGTGGGGCCAGGGCTCAGGGCTAGAACTCTGAAGTGGCTCTGTGAATGTGAGCAACAAGGCTGCAGTAAGCAAGATGTTTAATCACATCTATTTCAAAAAAAATTTTTTTTGTTTATTTCAATTTATTTGAGAGCAACAGACAGAGAAAGAGGCAGAGAGGCAGAGAGAGAGGAGAGAATGGGTGAGAATGGGCACAGTGCAAATGAACTCCAGATGCGTGTGCCACTTTGTGCATCTGGTTTACATGGGTCCTGGGGAATTGAGCCTCAAACTGGGGTCCTTAGGCTTCACAGGCAAGCGCTTAACCTGCTAAGCCATCTCTCCAGCCCCTAATCACATCTATTTCAAACAGGCCATTGTTACTATTAAAACAAGGTTGGGGGCTGGAGAGATGGCTTAGTGGTTAAGGCGTTTGCCTGAGAAGCCAAAGGATCCCGGTTCGATTCTCCAGGACCCACGTAAGCCAGATGTACGAGGGGCACATGCATCTGGACTTCGTTTGCAGTGGCTAGAGGCCCTGGCACGCCCATTCTCTCTCTGTCTGCCTCTCTTCTATCTCTCTAGCTCTCTGCTTGCAAATAAATAAAAAATAAATAAAATAAAATAAAAACAAAAAAAACCAAGGTTGGGTTGCCGTGGTAGAGCTTGTCTAGTACACATGAGGTCCTGGGTTCAGTCTCCAGCACTGAAAAAATAAAAATAAAATAAACTCTTTGTGTGTGTGTGTGTGTGTGTGTGTGTGTGTGTGTGTGTGTCTTTTTCCCCCCTGGGGAAGAAATCTAGGACCTTGTGCATGGTAGACATCCTTTCACTGAGCTACACCCCAGCTTTTTTTTTTCTTCTTATTTTAAAAATTTATTGCTAGAAAAACAAAAAAAAATTTTATTGCTGGGCATGGCGGCACACGCCTTTAATCCCAGCACTCGAAAGGCAGAGGTAGGAGGATCGCTGAGAGTTCGAGGCCACCCTGAGACTACACAGTGAATTCCAGGTCAGCCTGGGCTAGAGTGAGACCCTACCTCGAAAAAAACAACAAAAGTAATAATACAAAGAGATAATGATCTTAGTTCTAACCTCTCTTAATATAGTTTTAAAAGTTATGGCCACAATTAGAGGTTGTGTAATTCCGTGTGTCTGGAACTGATCCAAAGACTAATAGAAATAGCCGTGACACAAATGCCGATGTCCGACAGCGGTAACTTGATACTATTAGAGGTCTCAGAGGCTAAAACTCAAAGAATTGTAGACAAAATGGGGGACTTTAAGAAATATGAGAGAGATGTGCTGTCTTTTCTGTTAAAGGGTTCAAAAGATAGAGAAATAAATAGATAAATAAACAAAATAAATGTTTTTACAAAGGTGCTGGAGAGATGGCTTAGCAGTTAAGCGCTTGCCTGTGAAGCCTAAGGACCCCGGTTTGAGGCTCATTTTCCCCAGGACCCACGTAAGCCAGATGCACAAGGTGGCGCATGCACCTGGAGTTCATTTGCAGTGGCTGGAGGCCCTGGTGCGCCCATTCTCCCTCTCTCTCCCTCCCTCTCTCTCTCTCTGCCTCTTTCTCTCTCTGATGCTCTCAGATAAATTAATTAATTAACAAAAAATTTTTTCAAGATAGAGAAATTCAATTCTGGAAGTACATCATTTTCTGGGAAACCCGCCTTCTTGAGTTGGCGTTCCTTAGGACCACAAGACTTGATAATCCTTGAAACCAAGGCAGGGCGACTGCTCAGCAGTTAAAGGCATTCTTTGCAAAGCCGACCAGCCTACTAGGTTAGATTCCCCAAAGACACAGGTAAATCTGGATGGGCAGTCATTCCTTTGCAGCAAGTGATACACACACACACACACACACACACACGCATATGTGCATGTGTGCAAATAAATACAAATAGAAAAAAGAAAGCCGGGTGTGGTGTCGCACGCCTTTAGTCTCAGCACTCGGGAGGCAGAGGTAGGAGGATCGCAGAGTTCAAAGCCACCCTGAGATTACATAGTGAATTCCAAGTCAGCCTGAGCTAGAGTGAGACCCTACCTCGAAAAACCGAAAAAAAAAAAAAGAAGAAGAAGGAGGAGGAGGAGGAGGAGGAGGAAGAAGGAGGGGAAAGGGACGAGGGAGAAGGAGAAGTTGGAGAGATGGCTTAGCGGTTAAGCACTTGCTTGTGAAGCCTAAGAACCCCAGTTTGAGGCTTGATTCCCCAGCGCCCACATAAGCCAGACGCACAAGGTGGCACATGCATCTGGAGTTCATTTGCAGTGGCTGGAGGCCCTGGTGCACCCATTCTCTCTCTCTCTCTGCCTCTTTCTCTCTCAGTCTGTCGCTTTCAAAGAAAGAAAGAAAAGGAAAGAAAAGGAAAGGAAAGGAAAGGAAAAGAAAAGAAAAGAAAAGAAAAGAAAAGAAAAGAAAAGAAAAGTACAGGGCAGGAGGAAACACAGCTTCCAAAGGTCTGATCTGCTTTTACTACTAAAGCGGGAAGCTTGAGACTTCAAACACCACAAATAGCCCAAATAGCCACTGAGAGAAGGTCTTTTCCAAAAGGCATCTTGTCAAGGACAATAAATCATGGTCATTAGGCTAGACAATGCGTTCACTCCTCGATCAAGGGTTCTGTGGACCATGCTTGGGCTATTCTTATTTGGGGCTGAAATAATCTATGCCCTTGAATCTTTAGCACCTCCCTGTCATTCCTAGGCATGAACAGTACCCTTCATAAATCCTCATTGTCCCTTTGTTTACTGGGGACACAGTCTTCAGCTTGTCACAAATTACATTTGTTGGCCAGTGTGGTGGCTCATGCACGTTATCCCAGCACTTGGGAGGCTGAGGTAGGGGATTGCTGAAAAATTCAAGGCCAGTCTGGACTACAGAGTCAGTCTGGCCTAGAGTGAGACTCAATCTCAAAAGAAAGAAAGAATCCAAATTAAATTTTTGGACAAAAGGGGGATAGCAACCTTTAAAGATATAACTTGAGAGCCATCAGACTATCTATCTATCTATCTATCTATCTATCTATCTATCTATCTATCTATCTATCTATTATCTATCTATCTATCTATGAAACCTGTCAGAACACAGACACTGCCACTTTAAAAAAGTATTTTAAAATATTTTTATTTTTATTTATTTATTTGACAGAGAGAAAGAGGGAGGGAGGGAGAGAGAGAGAGAGAGAGAATGGGTGCACCAGGGCCTCCAGCCACTGCAAATGATCCCCAAACGCATGCTCCACCTTGTGCAGTTGGCTAACATGGGTCCTGGGGAATTGAACCTGGGTCCTTTGGCTTTGCAGGCAAACGCCTTAACTGCTAAGCCATCCCTCCAACCTGACACTGCCACTTTTTAAGATGCTTTGCTGCCTGGGACCAGACAGGAAAAGAAGACGGGTCCCCTGCCTGGGAAACCAGGGGCCACTTGAGTTAGGTCTTGAGTTCTATCTAGTACCTTCCTGTGAGCAAGGAGCAGGGCAGAGCAGCCCCTTGCTGTTAGAGACCTGGAAGGACCAGGGCTTCATTATCTCCTACTCTCATTACTCAGTGAGTCCTAACACACAGGATGAGTCACGTGGCATAAAACGTCCCCCTCCCATGTAATAGAAAAGTAAGATCAGGGGCTGGAGAGATGGCTCAGTGGTTAAAGGAGCTTGTTTGTGTGGTTTGACAGCCTGGGTTTGGTTCCCCAGTGCCCCCATAAAGCCAGATACACAAAGTGGTGCATGTGCCCCCTATGCTGGGAATGTTGGTTCATATCTGAACCGGTTTCAATTCTAGAAGACCTGTGTCTCACGTGAAATTGAGGAAAACTTTTAAAGCAAATCACAGTTCTTGGCCAGGGTGACTCTCTGGCGCCATCTAGCGGCTTTTAAAAATATTTTATTTTTATTTATTTATTCATTTGATAGAGAATAGGCGTGCCAGGGCCTCCAGCCACTGCAAACAAACTCCAGACGCATCCCCCCCTTGTGCATCTGGCTAACGTGGGTCCTGGGGAATCAAACCTGAGTCCTTTAGCTTTTCAGGCAAACGCATCCCTCCAGCCCCTAGCTCCTTTTTATCTAGAATCCTTTGTCCCGCTGGGTGTCAGACAATGAATAAGGCTGGCTAAATAAAAATATATGTTTAAAGATGTACACATAAACTTATGGGAATAAGAGATGAAAGGTTATAGCTTAAAAATGTTATGTTTAGCCGGGTGTGGTGGCTCACGCCTTTAATCCCAGCACTCGGGAGGCAGAGGTAGGAGGATCACCTTGAGTTCAAGGCCACCCTGAGACTACATAGTGAATTCCAGGTCAGCCTGAGCTAGAGTGAGACCCTACCTCAAAACCAAAAAAAAAAAAAAAAAAAAAGTGTTATGTTTGAGCCGGACATGGTGGGACACGACTTTAATCCCAGCACTCGGGCGGCAGAGGCAGGAGGATTGCTGTGAATTCAAGGCCACCCTGAGATTACAGAGTGAATTCCAGGTCAGCCTGGGTGTGGTGGTTTGATTCAGGTGTCCCCCATAAACTTAAGTGTTCTGAATGCTAGGTTCCCAGCTGATGGAGAGTTGGGAACTAATGCCTCCTGGTGGCAGTGTATTGTTAGGGGTGGGCTTATGGGTATTATAGCCAGTTTCCCTTTGCCAGTGTTTGGCACACTCTCCTGTTGCTATTGTCCACCTTATGTTGACCGGGGGGTGATGTCTACCATGGAGCTTCCCCTCAAATCTGTAAACCAAAATAAACCCTTTTTCCCCAAAAGCTGCTCTTGGTCGGGTGATTTCTGCCAGCAATTTGAACCTGACTGCAACACTGGGCTAGAGTGAGACCCTACTTCAAAACACCAAAAAAAAAAAAAAAAAGGCCGGGCATGGTGTTGCACACTTTTAATCCCAGCACTCGGGAGGCAGAGGTAGGAGGATCGCTGAGAGTTCGAGGCCACCCTGAGACTACATAGTTAATTCCAGGTCAGCCTGGACCAGAGTGAGACCCTACCTTGCAAAACCAAAAAAAAAAAAAAAAAAAAGAATGTTTTGGGGGGCTGGAAAGATGACTCCGTGGTTAAAGGTGCTTGCTTGTAAAGCCTGATGGCCCAGGTCTGATTGCCCAGTGCCCACATAAAGCTAGATGCACAGGCGTGCATGCATTTGAAGGTTGTTTGAAGTGGGGGCTGGAGAGGTGGCCTAGAGGTTAAGGTGCTTGCCTGCGAAGCCTGAAGACTCACGTTCCACTCGCCAGGTCCCATGTAAGCCAGATAAGCCAGGCATGGTGGCTCACACCTTTAATCCCAGCACTTGGGAGGCAGAGGTAGGATTGCCATAAGTTCAAGGCCACCCTGAGAGTACATAGTGAGTTCCAGGTCAGCCCGGGCTAGAGTGAGACCCTACCTTGAACTGCCCCCCCCCAAAAAATCATGTAAGCCAGATGCACAGTGACGCAAGTGTACAAGGTTGCACGTGTGCACAAGGTGGCACCCGCATCTGGAGTTTGATTGTAGTGACTTTTATGCCCTCTTTCTCTAGACAAAAAAGGCCATGAGAGTTGAGAACTTAAAATAAATCATAGTTACAACTAACAAAATAAATTATAATTGAAGATTGTTGGAATTTTTGAGGTCAAAGTTCAAAAGTTAATGCTCAATTTTCTGTTTAAATGTTGAGCTGCTTAATGACGTTTGCAGAACTTAAAGAACAAGAATTTTTTAAATTTTATTTTTTATTCATTTGAGAGAGAGAAAGAGATAGAAAGGTGGGGGAAGAGAATGGGCACACCAAGTAATCCAGCCACTGCAAATGAACTCCAGATGCATGTGCCCCCTTGTGCATCGGGCTTACATGGGTCCTGGGGAATCAAACCTGGGTACTTTGGCTTTGCAGGCAAGCAGCTTACCTACTAAGCCATCACTCTAGTCCTAGAACAAGAATTTTATCTTTTGACCTCTTACTATTTAAAATTTAATGTTTTCTTATCATGAGAAGCCTCATTCACTTTATAGCCACTGCCTTAGCAGTAAGAAAAATTCAATTTAAATGAATTAGTCCTATCAGGGGCATTCCTGCTAAATTACATAGTAATTATTAAACTTATTTTTTCTAAATTACATCATAATCATAACTTATTTGATTGGAAAATATTTAAAACTTATAATACTCTTACAAAATTCTTATTATGCCTATTGTCTTTAATCCTCAAGAGTGACAATTAAATAAACAGTTGGTGCTAATATATTTTTTAAATTAATGAAAGCTTTTGGCTTTCTTAAGCAGACATTCTCATTGGTTTTTTTTCTCTCTCATTTTTTTGGTTTTCCGAGGTAGAGTCTTACTCTAGCTCAGGCTGTCCTGGAATTCACTATGTAGTCTCAGGGTGGCCTCAAACTCTCAGTGATCCTGGTTCTTTTTCTTTTAGCACACACAATTTCTTTTTCTTTTTTTATTTTTTATTGACTTTTATACTTACATACAAAAAAAAACCACTTGATATTTCCCTTCCCTCCCCCATTCCACTTTAGAACTCAAGGCTCCGTCATATCCCCTCCCTCTCTCCATTAGTCTCTCTTTTAATTTGATGTCATCATCTTTTTCTTCTATTTTGAGGGTTTTGCGAAGGTATTGCTAGGCACTGCAAGGTCATGGATATCGAGGCCAGTTTCTGTTTGGGCAGTTGCATTGTAAGAGGTCATACCCTTCCTTTGGCTCTTCCATTCTATCCGCCCCCTAGCACACACAATTTTCTTTCTCTCTCTCTCTCTCTTTCTTTCTTTCTTTCTTTCTTTCTTTCTTTCTTTCTCTCTCTCTCTCTCTCTCTCTCTCTCTCTTTCTTTCTTTCTTTCTTTCTTTCTTTTTGAGATAGGGTCTCACTCTGGCCTAGGCTGACATAGAATTCACTCGGTAGTCTCAGGGTGGCCTTGAACTCACGGTGATCCTCCTACCTCTGCCTCCCGAGTGCTGGGATTAAAGGCATGTGCCATCACGCCCAGCTTTGTTGTTAATCTTAATTTCACAGAAGCAACAGATGAGGGTAACATTATGTTCCTACATTAATCATGTTTCTTATTATAATTGCTCACTTCTTTGTTGCCTGGGACCAGTGCCAGGCAGAAAAACAAGATCAGCTCCCTGTTGCCAGGGCAACCCAAGGCCACCCGAGTTTGTGGCCTTGGATCCTATCTATTGCCTTCCTCTGAGCACGGAGACAGTACAGAACAGTCCCCCCTCCACCCCTGTACTTTTTGAAAAAAATTTATTTATTTGTTTGTTTATTTGAGAGAGAGAAAGAGAGAAAGAATGGGCACACAGGGCCTCCAGCCACTGCAAACGAACTCCAGATGCATGTGCCCCCTTGTGCACCTGGCTTACGTGGGTTCTGGAGAATCAAACCAGGATCCTTTGGCTTTGCAGGCAAAGGCCTTAACCGCTAAGCCATCTCTCCAGCCCCTACTTCCGTACTTTCGAGCCACTGTTGTACTACTGGGCACATCTTACTTCGCAGATGGATTGTGGCGCACACAGGGTCCACAGCTAGGTAAGTTGTTGCTGGATGACTTTTCTCGCCCAGCACCTTGCAAGGCACCTTCTGGCAGGAAGAAAGCTCAGCTAGCAGGGGGAAAGCTCAAGCTCAGCTTGGTTTCGTGAGGTTCTGCAAAGGAAAGTGCGCGGTGTCTTCAGCAACAGGGATTGTCCATGTGGTTTTGGTGGGCAACCAAGAGCAGTGGCAATAGGCTGTACTGTTTTAGAGGCCTCTGTGGCCTCCGTGACCAGCAGTTCACTGGGAGGCATCTCCTCCCTGGCACTGGGATTTTAGATTAATATCCTATGATTTCAGGGAACAACTTTACCAATGTCGGGTCCTTCATTTAAACACTATCTTAAGTTTCTTATGGCTTATTCATATGCCTTTAAAAAAATTCTTTTTGGTGTTTTTCTTCGAGGTAGGGTCTCACTCTAGCTCTGGCTGACCTGAAATTCACGCTGTAGTCTCAGGGTGGCCTCCAATTCACAGTGATCCTCCTACCTCTGCCTTCTGAGTGCTGGGATTAAAGGTGTGTGCCACCATGCCCGGCTATTTTTGGCATTTTTGTCAAAAATAAGGAGACTAGGCTGGAGGAATGGCTTAGTGGTTAAGGCATTTGCCTGCAAAGACAAAGGACCTCGGTTCGATTCCCCAGGACCCACTTTAGCCAGATGCACAAGGTGGCACATGTATCTGGAATTAATTTGCAGTAGCTGGAGGCCCTGGTACTCCCATTCTCTCTCTCTTTCCCTCTTTCTCTGTGGATTTCGTTCACAGCAGCTGAGAGACTGCTGGCGCACCCATCTCTTCCTGTCTTCCTCTCCCTCTCTCTCTCTTTCAAAAAAAAAATCAAACTAAATAAATAAATTGGGGGGGGGTGCTGCTGAGATGGCTTAGCAGTTGAGGCACTTGCCTACGAAGCCTAAGGACCCATATTTGATTCCCCAGGACCCACATAAGCCAGATGCACAAGGTGGCGCATGTGTCTGGAGTTCATTTGCAGTGGTTGATGGCCCTGATGCACCCACTCAATCTCTCTGCTTCTCCCCTCTCAAATAAGTAAATAAATAAATAAAATATTAAAAATAAATAAATAAAATTTTCTGGGCATGGTGGCACCCATCTTTAATCCCAGCTCTCAGATGGGAGAGTAGGATGATGCCTGTGAGTCGAGGCCAGCCTTCAACTACAGAGTGAGTTCCACTTTGGATATATAGCTGAAGGACTCTAAGTCAACATACCACAGAGATATTTGAACAGCTATATTTATTTTTGCATTATTCACAACAGTGAAGGAATGGAACCAGCCTAGATGTCCATTATCAAATGAATGGATAACGAAAATGTGGTACATATGTATACAACGTATCATATATGATGGATTATTTTTTTAAATTTATTTATTAGAGAGAGAGAGAAAGAGGATAGAGGTGTGCCAGGGCCTCTAGGCACTGCAAATGAACTCAAGATGCATGTGCCACCTTGTGCACCTGGCTTATGTGTGTACTGGGGAATCAAACCCAGGTACTTAGGCTTTGGAGGTAAGCACCTTAACTGCTAAGCCAGCTCTCCAGCCTATACAATGGATTCTTTTTTGTTGTTGTTTATTTATTTATTTATTTACTTATTTATTTATTTTGGTTTTTCGAGGTAGGGTCTCACTCTGGCTCAGGCTGACCTGGAATTCACTATGTAGTCTTAGGGTGGCCTCAAACTCTTGGCCATCCTCCTACCTCTGCCTCCCAAGTGCTGGGATTAAAGGCGTGTGCCACCACGCCCAGCTATTTTTAAAATTTTATTTATTTGAGAGCAACAGACAGAGAAAGAGGCAGAGAGAGAGAGAGAGAGAGAATGGGTGCACCAGGGCCTCCAGCTACTGCAAATGAACTCCAGACACATGTGCCACCTTGTGCATCTGGCTTATGTGGGTACTGGGGAATCGAGCCTTGAACCGCAGTCCTTAGGCTTCACAGGCAAGCACTTAACCACTAAGCCATCTCTCCAGCCTTTTTTTAAAAAAATATTTTATTTTTATTATTTGTCAGAGAGAGAAAGAGTGAGAATGGGTGTGCCAGGGCCTCCAGCACTGCAAACAAACTCCAGACACATGAACCACCATATGCATCTGGCTTATGTGGGACCTGGAGAATCAAACCTGGATTCTTATTCAGGTATAAAGATAAAATGAAGCCATGATACTTGCAGGAAATTAATGGAACTGGAGGTTGTTATGTTCAAGGAAATAAGCCATATTCAGAAAGAGAAATAATGCATGCTTTCTCTTATATGTGGAATCTAGGTTTAAATTGTGGTGAGTGTGTGTTGAAAGTAGAGGGTATTCTGACAGAGGAAGAAGAGATTTAAGGGAGGATGAGGATACAACTGGGAGTAATGAAATGCATGTAGCATGGAAGAAGGGGAAGTATTTAGAGTGAGGATAGGATCCAGCAAGAGAGGTCTGGAGAGATGGAGGAGGGCAGTGGGGAACTAAGGTGAATAAGAGCAAACTACAGCCGGGCGTGGTGGCACACACCTTTAATTCCAGCACTTGGCAGACTGAGGTAGGGGATCCCTGTGTGAGTTTGAGGCTAACCTGAGACTACATAGTGTATTCCAGGTCAACCTCGGCTAGAACAAGACCCTGCCTCAAAACAAAAACCAAGCTGGACTGGAGAAATGGCTTAGCGGTTAAGGTGCTTGCCCAAGGACCCAGGTTTGATTCCCCAGGACCCAGGCAAGGCAAATGCACAGGAGGGTACATGCGTCTGAAGTTTGTTTGCAGTGGTTGGAGGCCCTGGCACACTCATTCTCTCCCTCCCTCTTTCTCTCTCTCTCTCCTCTCAGTACCTGCCTATTTCTCTCTCAAATAAATTAAAATAAAATTTTTAAACGACAAAAACCAAAGCCAATAAAAAGTATCATGACATATGTGTATGGAAACGAACCCCTTATTTTGTATGCTAATTAAAAAAACAAAGCCGGGCTGGAGAGGTGGCTTAGCAGTTAAGGCCGTATGCATGTGAAGCCAAAGGACTCCGGTTCTATTCTCCTGGTCCCACATAAGCCAGATGCACATGGTGGCGCATGCATCTGGAGTTCGTTTGCAGTGGCTAGAGGCCCTGGCGCACCCATTCTCACTCTCTCTCAAATAAATAAATAAATAAATAAATAAATAAATAAATAAATAAATAAATCTAAAAAAAAAAAAAAGGCCACTGCGTCTGCTGTCATTCTGGCTTGAGTCACATTGAGAAGGTGACCTCTGAAATTTACAGCCACAGTGGAATTTTTTTTTTTTGGGGGGGGGTTTGCGAGGTAAGGTCTCACTCTGGTCCAGGCTGACCTGGAATTAACTATGTAGTCTCAAGGTGGACTCGAATTCTCAGCGATCCTCCTACCTCTGCCTCCCGAGTGCTGGGATTAAAGGCGTGCGCCACCATGCCCGGCTCACCAGTGGAATTTTTCTGCCCTTTAAGAAATGGGCAAGGGTCTAGAAAGATGGCTCAGTGATTAAAGGAAGTTGCTTGCAAAGCCTGATGGTCGTGTTTAGTTCCTTGGGACCCACCTAAAGTCAGATGCACAAAGTGGTACATGCATGTGGAGTTCGTCGGCAGTGACTGGAGGACCTGGTGAGCACTTAAGTCATTCTCTCTCCCCACCCCTGCAAACAAATAATAAATTAAAAAAAAAAAAAAAGAATTGGAAATCTGGGCGTACTGGCTCACGCCTTTCATCTCAGGACTCGGGAGGTAGAGCTAGGAGTACAGCCATGAGTTCGACTCCATCCTGGGACTACAGAGTGAGTTCCAGGCCAGCCTGGGCTAGAATGAGACCCTACTTTGAAACAAACAAACAAACAAACAAACAAACAAACAAACAAACAAACAAACAAACAAACAACAAAATTTGGTCCTATCTGGTCAAACAACTGCAATGTAATAAGCCACTCTGCACTTCCAAGTGCAGGGCTCCGAGGTTGCGCAGGACCATGACGTCCCAGGCGTAGCCCTTCTCAACAGGACTGCTCGGAAGGGCTCGCCGGAAGAAGCTAGTGTAGCACCCGAAGGCTCACTTCCGCTTCCGGTAGCGCAAGCGCTCCGTCTTCCCCTCCGCTCCGGGCTACCGTGACTAAGATGGAAGCGTTTGTGGAGTCGCGGGCCGGGCACTGGGCCGGAGGTCCGTTCCCGGGACGGTTTTACCGCGTCCCAGGCGCTGCCGCTTCCCTCGAGGAGCCGGCGTCGGCGCTGTGCGGGGCTCCGATCACGCGGACCCAGTGAGTCGTCGGTCCCGGGCGGCGCGGGGCGGCGCGGCGCGGGGACGAGGCCCCTCCGCTATGCCGGGCTCTCTCTGTCCGTCTCTGCAGGAACCCGATGGTGACCGGGACCTCGGTTCTCGGGGTGAAGTTCGATGGCGGGGTGGTGATAGCCGCAGACATGTTGGGCTCCTACGGCTCCCTAGCTCGTTTCCGCAACATCTCTCGCATCATGAGAGTCAACGACAGCACCATGCTGGGCGCTTCCGGAGACTACGCCGACTTCCAGTACTTGAAGCAGGTCCTCGGCCAGATGGTGTAAGTCATCCCCGAGTCGGGTTGAGGGAGACTCGGGAGGCTACAGTGTCTCAGGGAATTCTTTTTTTTTTTTTAACTTATTTTTTAAAATATTTTATTTATTTATTTGAGAGAGGGAACGAGGCAGAGAGACAGAGAGAGAAGAGGGGGCGCCAGGCCTTCCAGCCACTGCAAACAACTCCAGATGCATGTGCCACCTTGTGCATCTGACTTATGTGGGTCCTGGGGCATCGAACTGAGGCAAGCACTTTAACTGCTAAGCCATTTCTCAGCCCTCCTTTTTATAAAATAAATATTTTATTTATTTACAGGCATTTATTTATTTACAATATTTACAAGTAGAGAAAGAGAGGGAGGGAGAGAAAATGGACACGCCAGGGCCTCCAGCCACTGCAAACAAAACTTCAGATGCATGCACTGCCTGGTGCATCTGGCTAATTTGGGCACTGGGGGTGAACCTGGGTCCTTAGGCTTTGCTGGTAAACTGCTTAACTGCTGAACGAGAGAGAGAATGGGTGCGCATGAGGGTCTCTGGCCACAGCAAAGGAACTCCAGAAGCATGCACTACCTTGTGCATCTGGCTTAGAAGGGTCCTGGGAGTACAACCCGGGTCCTTAGGCTTCACAGGCAAGCGTCTTAACCGCTAAGCTGTCTCTGAGTCCTCGTTTTTGGCTTTCAGTGCAGTGAATTTGGGGATGAGTGGAGATCCCCAAGCGGTTCTCACCCTTATCTCATGATCATTTGCTTTAAGGATTGATGAGGAGCTGTTGGGAGATGGACACAGCTATAGCCTAGAGCTATCCATTCATGGTTGACAAAGGGCTATGTACAGCCGCGCTCCAAGATGAACCCTCTGTGGAACACCATGGTCATTGGAGGCTACAATGATGGAGAAAGGTTGATTGCATAACATATTTCCTTGAGCACCCAACTTGTGTATGCAGTCTTTTCAATCCTGGGGAATCCTTTCAACTAAAAGCCCATGGTTGCATTTTTCAGCTAATCAGTGTAAAAGTCAATGAGCTCTTTTCTTTGATCTGTTGTATCTTCTTAGTTTCCTTGGCTATGTGGACATGCTTGGTGTAGCTTATGAAGCCCCTTCACTGGCCACTGGGTATGAGTGCGTGTGGCTCAGGTATGTAGTGGATCTGGAGGTAGGGAAAGAAATAGGAGATAGTGATCATCTGTTTTTTTCCCCCGGAATTCTGATGAGACAGACTGGGATCATGATGTGCCACTGGTTGTCTCTGTATGTGGAGAGTGTGTTAACCCTCCACCTTCCAGTGACAAGGTGTGACGGGTGGGAACCAGTGGGCTTGTATGCACAGAGTGGATGCATGCCCTAGGGCTTCTCTTCCTCTGCAAGTGCAGCCGCTGGGCATGGTGATGCATGCCTGTAGTACTAGCACAGGGGTGGCTGAGGCAGGAGGATTGTGAGTTCAAAACAATAGCAGTCAACAAAAAAGCCCAGGGTTTTCGTAAGCACTTGCTTCTGGTGCAAAAACAGGCAGACGTCCTCACCCATTTTGCTTCTTGTTTGTCCTGTGGGTTGGGACAGACAGGCTGTCACTCAGCCAGCTTGCTGTCTCCTGTGTGGCCCATCTCTCAGCCTCTGCTTCGAGAAGTGCTGGAGAAGAAGCCACTGCTGAGTCAGGCGGAGGCCCGGGAGCTTGTGGAGCGCTGCATGAAGTGCTGTACTACCGAGACGCCCGCTCCTATAACCGGGTGAGGAGGGGCGACAAGGACATGGCTGGAACTCGAATGGTTGGGCTGTGGGGTATTTGCAATCCCTGGGTCTCTTGTTTGAAGAAGATTGTCTCACTTCTGTGACACCTGATTTCCAGATCCAGGAAGACCTCTGACCTTTCTCCAGGCCCCACCCAGGAGTTTCCTTCATTTCATCCCATGTTTGTTTTCTTTCAGTTTCAAATTGCCACTGTAACTGAAAAGGTGTTGAAATAGAGGACCATTGTCCATGAGACCAACTGGGATATTGCCCACATGATCAGGTAATTGAAAATTGTGGTTAAAAAGAAAGGTGGTTGGGGCCCTACTTGGCTTGCTCAGGCTGAGCTTTTCTGGAGTACCCCCTTTAAGAAATGGGCAAGGGTCTAGAAAGATGGCTCAGTGATTAAAGGAAGTTGCTTGCAAAGCCTGATGGTCGTGTTTAGTTCCTTGGGACCCACCTAAAGTCAGATGCACAAAGTGGTACATGCATGTGGAGTTCGTCTGCAGTGACTGGAGGCCCTGGTGAGCACTTAGTCATTCTCTCTCCCCACCCCTGCAAACAAATAATAAATTAAAAGAAAAAAAAAAAGAATTGGAAATCTGGGCGTACTGGCTCACGCCTTTCATCTCAGGACTCGGGAGGTAGAGCTAGGAGTACAGCCATGAGTTCGACTCCATCCTGGGACTACAGAGTGAGTTCCAGGCCAGCCTGGGCTAGAATGAGACCCTACTTTGAAGCAAGCAAGCAAGCAAGCAAGCAAACAAACAAACAAACAAACAAACAAACAAACAAACAAACAAACAAACAAACAACAAAATTTGGTCCTATCTGGTCAAACAACTGCAATGTAATAAGCCACTCTGCACTTCCAAGTGCAGGGCTCCGAGGTTGCGCAGGACCATGACGTCCCAGGCGTAGCCCTTCTCAACAGGACTGCTCGGAAGGGCTCGCCGGAAGAAGCTAGTGTAGCACCCGAAGGCTCACTTCCGCTTCCGGTAGCGCAAGCGCTCCGTCTTCCCCTCCGCTCCGGGCTACCGTGACTAAGATGGAAGCGTTTGTGGAGTCGCGGGCCGGGCACTGGGCCGGAGGTCCGTTCCCGGGACGGTTTTACCGCGTCCCAGGCGCTGCCGCTTCCCTCGAGGAGCCGGCGTCGGCGCTGTGCGGGGCTCCGATCACGCGGACCCAGTGAGTCGTCGGTCCCGGGCGGCGCGGGGCGGCGCGGCGCGGCGCGGGGACGAGGCCCCTCCGCTATGCCGGGCTCTCTCTGTCCGTCTCTGCAGGAACCCGATGGTGACCGGGACCTCGGTTCTCGGGGTGAAGTTCGATGGCGGGGTGGTGATAGCCGCAGACATGTTGGGCTCCTACGGCTCCCTAGCTCGTTTCCGCAACATCTCTCGCATCATGAGAGTCAACGACAGCACCATGCTGGGCGCTTCCGGAGACTACGCCGACTTCCAGTACTTGAAGCAGGTCCTCGGCCAGATGGTGTAAGTCATCCCCGAGTCGGGTTGAGGGGAGACTCGGGAGGCTACAGTGTCTCGGGGAATTCTTTTTTTTTTTAAACTTATTTTTTTAAAAATATTTTTATTTATTTATTTGAGAGAGGGAACGAGGCAGAGAGACAGAGAGAGAGAGAGAGAGAGAGAATGGGCGCTCCAGGCCTTCCAGCCACTGCAAACAACTCCAGATGCATGTGCCACCTTGTGCATCTGACTTATGTGGGTCCTGGGGCATCGAACTGAGGCAAGCACTTTAACTGCTAAGCCATTTCTCCAGCCCTCCCTTTTTATAAAATAAATATTTTATTTATTTACAGGCATTTATTTATTTACAAGATTTACAAGTAGAGAAAGAGAGGGAGGGAGAGAAAATGGACACGCCAGGGCCTCCAGCCACTGCAAACAAAACTTCAGATGCATGCACTGCCTGGTGCATCTGGCTAATTTGGGCACTGGGGAATTGAACCTGGGTCCTTAGGCTTTGCTGGTAAACTGCTTAACTGCTGAACGAGAGAGAATGGGTGCGCCAGGGGTCTCTGGCCACAGCAAAGGAACTCCAGAAGCATGCACTACCTTGTGCATCTGGCTTAGAAGGGTCCTGGGGAGTACAACCCGGGTCCTTAGGCTTCACAGGCAAGCGTCTTAACCGCTAAGCTGTCTCTGGAGTCCTCGTTTTTGGCTTTCAGTGCAGTGAATTTGGGGATGAGTGGAGATCCCCAACGGTTCTCACCCTTATCTCATGATCATTTGCTTTAAGGATTGATGAGGAGCTGTTGGGAGATGGACACAGCTATAGCCCTAGAGCTATCCATTCATGGTTGACAAGGGCTATGTACAGCCGCCGCTCCAAGATGAACCCTCTGTGGAACACCATGGTCATTGGAGGCTACAATGATGGAGAAAGGTTGATTGCATAACATATTTCCTTGAGCACCCAACTTGTGTATGCAGTCTTTTCAATCCTGGGGAATCCTTTCAACTAAAAGCCCATGGTTGCATTTTTCAGCTAATCAGTGTAAAAGTCAATGAGCTCTTTTCTTTGATCTGTTGTATCTTCTTAGTTTCCTTGGCTATGTGGACATGCTTGGTGTAGCTTATGAAGCCCCTTCACTGGCCACTGGGTATGGTGCGTACTTGGCTCAGGTATGTAGTGGATCTGGAGGTAGGGAAAGAAATAGGAGATAGTGATCATCTGTTTTTTTCCCCCGGAATTCTGATGAGACAGACTGGGATCATGATGTGCCACTGGTTGTCTCTGTATGTGGAGAGTGTGTTAACCCTCCACCTTCCAGTGACAAGGTGTGACGGGTGGGAACCAGTGGGCTTGTATGCACAGAGTGGATGCATGCCCTAGGGCTTCTCTTCCTCTGCAAGTGCAGCCGCTGGGCATGGTGATGCATGCCTGTAGTACTAGCACAGGGGTGGCTGAGGCAGGAGGATTGTGAGTTCAAAACAATAGCAGTCAACAAAAAAGCCCAGGGCTTTCGTAAGCACTTGCTTCTGGTGCAAAAACAGGCAGACGTCCTCACCCATTTTGCTTCTTGTTTGTCCTGTGGGTTAGGGACAGACAGGCTGTCACTCAGCCAGCTTGCTGTCTCCTGTGTGGCCCATCTCTCTAGCCTCTGCTTCGAGAAGTGCTGGAGAAGAAGCCACTGCTGAGTCAGGCGGAGGCCCGGGAGCTTGTGGAGCGCTGCATGCGAGTGCTGTACTACCGAGACGCCCGCTCCTATAACCGGGTGAGGAGGGGCGACAAGGACATGGCTGGGACTCGAATGGTTGGGCTGTGGGGTATTTGCAATCCCTGGGTCTCTTGTTTGAAGAAGATTGTCTCACTTCTGTGACACCTGATTTCCAGATCCAGGGAAGACCTCTGACCTTTCTCCAGGCCCCACCCAGGAGTTTCCTTCATTTTCATCCCATGTTTGTTTTCTTTCAGTTTCAAATTGCCACTGTAACTGAAAAAGGTGTTGAAATAGAGGGACCATTGTCCGCAGAGACCAACTGGGATATTGCCCACATGATCAGGTAATTGAAAATTGTGGTTAAAAAGAAAGGTGGTTGGGGCCCTACTTGGCTTGCTCAGGCTGAGCTTTTCTGGAGTACCCAAACAAAGGTTCGTTTTTTAGGTAGAGAGGGTTTCTGTTAGAGGACAGAACCTCTTTCAGAAGTTAGTCCCTTTATGCATCACTATTTTTCTAAAATTTAATCTTGTTGATTAGGGAGAGGGGCAGATAAAGAGAATGGGCACAACAGGCCCTCTAGCCACTACAAACTCCAGACACATGTGCCACCTTGAACATCTGGCTTACATGGTTACTAGGGAATTGAACCTGGGTCTTTAGCTTCATTCTCAGGTTGCACTTTACTTTTTAAATGTTCTCTAACACTTAGCAGCTACTACTCCATTTTTTTTTTTTTTTTTTTTTTTTTTTAAAAGGGTCTCAAGCTCAGGCTGACCTTTCAAGTCTTTTATCCTTTCTTAGTGCTGGGATTATGCGCCACCACGCCCGGCTTCTATAGAAAAAACAAAATTTCAAGTTTTTATTTTTATCTATTATTATAGAAAGAGAGAGAGAGAGAGAGATTGAGAATGGGCGCACCAAGGCCTCCAGCTACTGTAAATGAACTCCAGATGCATGTGCCACCTCTTGCATCTGGCTTACATGGGTCCTGGGGAATTGAGCCTCTAATCGGGACCTTAGGCTTCATAGGCAAGCGCTTAACCGCTAAGCCATCTCTCCAGCCCCAGATTTTTTTTGGGGGGGGGGGTTTCGAGGTAGGGTCTCACTCTAGCCAGGCCGACTGGCATTTGCTATGTAGTCTCAGGGTGGCCTTGAACTCATGGTGATCCTCCTACCCTCTTCCTCCCTAGTGCTGGGATTAAAGGTGTGCGCCACCACGCCTGGCTTCAGATTTTTTTTTTAAAGTATTTATTTATTTGAGGTCTGGGGGAGAACAGGCACACTAGGGCCTATAACCACTGCAAACAAACTCCAGATGCATGTGACACCTTGTACATCTGGCTTTACATGGGTTCTGGGGACTCAAACCTAGGTCCTTTGACTTTGTAGGCAAGTGCCTTAACTGCTAACCATCTCACCAGCCATCCCCTCCTTTTTATTTTTTTTCAAGGTAGGGTCTCACTGTAGCCCAGGCTGACCTCAACTTCACTATGTAGTCTCAAGGTGGCCTCGAACTCACAGTGATCCTCCTCTCTGTGCCTTCTGAGTGCTGGGATTAAAGGCATGCACCACAACACTTGGCTCACTTTGTTTTTTTAACTTTTGGGCTGGAGAGATGGCTTAACAGCTAAGGTGTTTACCTGCAAAGCCAAAGGACCCAGGTTCAGTATCCCAGTACCCCTGTAAGCCAGATGCACAAAGTAGCACATGTGTATGGTGTTTGTTTGCAACAGCTTGAGGGCCTGGTGTGCCTATTCTCTATCTGTCTCTCTCTCACACTCACTCACTCATAAATAATTTAAAAACAACAACAAAACCTTTCTTTTCCCTTTTAGTGGCTTTGAGTGAAAAAACAGATGCATTGTCCAGAGGAAGTTGACCCTTTCTAAATTTGAACTTCGCTGGTTCAAAGGTAGATTTTTGTAAAATAAATCAAATCTTTCAAAGTGCTGCTGTTTTTATTTATTTACTTATTTATTTAATTTGTGTGTATGGGTGTGCATGTGCCATTGTGTGTGTGAGCAGAGGACAAACTCAAGGTGCCTTATTCCTCTACCTTCATGACACCTTTCTTTCTTTCTTTTTCCGAGGTAGAGTCTCACTCTAGTTCACGCTGACCTGGAATTCAGTATGTAGTCTCAGGGTGGCCTCGAACTCATGGTGATGCTCTGCCTCACATGTGCTGGGATTAAAGGTGTGCATCACCACACCCAGGTTTTTTTTTTTTTTTTTTTTTTTTTTTTGAGGTAGGGTCTCACTCTAGCCCAGGCTTACCTGGAATTCACTCTGTATTCTCAGGGGGGCCTGGAACTCACAACGATCCTCCTATCTCTGCCTCCCGAGTGCCTGTGCCACCATGCCCGTCTTTCTTTCTTTAAATAGTGTTTATCTGCATGAAGAAAAAGAGAGAATGAGAATGAGCATGCCAGGGCCTCCTGTCACTGGAATGAACTCCAGATACATGTGCCACATTGAGAGAAAGAGAATGGGTGCACCAGGGCCTGTAGCTACTGCAAACGAACTCCAGATGCATGCATCCCCTTGTGCATCTGGCTTACGTGGGGCCTGGAGAATTGAACAGGGGTATTTGGCTTTGAAGGCAAACACCTTAACCACTAAGCCATCTCTCCAGTCCTCCCTTTTTTTTTTTTTTTTTTTTTTGGTTTCTTTGAGGTAGGGTCTTGCTCTAGCTCAGGCTAACCTGGAATTCACTATGTAGTCTTAGGGTGGCCTTGAATTTATGGCAATCCTACCTCTGCCTCCAGAGTTCTGGTATTAAAGGCATGCGCCACCACACCTGGCTTCTGCAAGGCTTTTTGAGAAAGTAGATTATGCAGCAACTGATAAGTTAATGCAAAGAAAACCATGAGATTTCAACTGGAATCTATGACATACTCAGTCTCAACACAAAGTTGTCAATAAATATGTTTATTGATTAAACTCAATTATAAAAAGAAACCGAAAACTTCCTTCTATTACTAAGCCATGCAGGCAGAGTCCACAAAGACAACTTCCTTGCCAAAACCCAGCTGATCCGCTGTTGCCATGGTCTTTAAAAGTTACCCACCCGAAGTCAGTGTGCAGAGGGCAGGGACCAGCTCTGCTAAGGCTGTGGCTGCGGCAGAGACGAGCAGAGGGAGGTTAGGTCGCATACAGAAGTGACCGCTACAGTTCTCCAACTTTATCAAAGGCAGAGGTTGACCTGAAAGTCCAGTTGAGAAAATGGCATTGGGTAAAAAGGTGGGGAAGAGAAGCCACGGTGGATCCTTAGCTGTTTCTGGAAGCCATGGGTTCAAGGTGGCCAGGCTGTTCTGGGAGGGGCTGCTCCAGGTCTAAGTTCTAGTGTGCTGGGGGTTGAAACAAAAAAATGCAGGGGTTGGGGCAATGAGTAGCAAATGTCACAGTCTCTTATGTGAAAGCCCGTTAAACAGATACCTAAAGTTTATAAATGCATTTCCCTTCATTCGACTAAATGCTCTGCTTCTGCATGTGTTAGACGAACCATTGACAAGCTTGTGCAGGCTGCTTCCTTCACTCACAGGAGGGAAACATGGCCCAGAGCCTCGGGATGGACAGGAGTGGTGGAACCGTGGAAAAGTAGACTTGGTTCTTGTTCCTTTTCTACGGGATGTTTTGTCTACAACCATGGGTACATAGTTTTCTGTTAAAAAATCCCTCATGCAGTGTAGCAAAAGTTTCCTTGAAGCTGGCAGTGAAAAATGAAAGATTCATGTGTTTTTCTTTGTGTACGCCCCACACTCTTCGTGTCAATTTACTTTAAGCATTGAAAAACCAGGAAGCCACATGTAAGCAGTTCACATGGTTGAACTGGGCCGGTTGGCTCCTGAAATCTGAGCTGAACAGCATGTTCAATCAAGCAGAAGCTCCCTGGGGGAGGGGGTACAGGGCAGAGACAGGTAAACTGGAAACAGCTTCCACCCTAACACTTCAATACCTCTTGCTAAGGACATGTGTGCCCCTTTGTCCACATGATGGATGGTGTGAAAAGAGTGAGGGGGCCAAGGATCACAAGTGCAAAAAATATTGTCAGGTTTTTGTTGGGGGGAGGGTGGTGGGGAAAGACAGATCTATTCATTCTGGATGGTGAAGGGTGGTTTCGTGCATTTTTAAAGCCACAATGTTACATGTAGAATTGCTGTCGGAACCAACAGCTCTGGAGTGGGAAGGAAAGGAGAGGAAAGAGTTCAGTGGGATTTTTTTCATTTTCATTTTTATATAAAAGTGTTAAGACCACAATGAAAAAAGTTATCCACATATATGATAAACCAGTTTGTGAGCTACATATTTTTTGTCTTTTCCATCTTCAGAAACATTCTCACATTAACATGATTAGATAGTATCATGCCCAAGGACATTGGCCACACAGTAAAACAAACAAAAACCAGGAGTACTGATACAATTGAGGTAAAAGGGGAAACAAAACAATTTAACATTTGTTCACAAAGGATTTTTTTTTCTTTTTCTTGATTTTGTCAAAAAATACCAAGCACAATGATTTAAATTAAGAACAACAGAAAAAGGGTCACAAAAACCTGTTTTTAAAAAGTGAATGACCAATGGGCCAGCTCCTCGGCTCAGAAGTGATTACTATTGGTTTTCCTAATAATCCACAAATTCACAGGGAAGTATAAGTCAATGTCAGGGGCGGTGGCAGCATAAAATTAAAAATATAAATCAAATACCCCACTGGTATACCCCTTTTCCCTAAATCCCTCTACCCTCCCTCACCTTCCCACCCCTATTTCATATGCTCTCATAACCCCACACTCAGATTTCCATCAGATCTAGGTCAGCTTCCTCAAAACCGTAAAAGGACTCCGTCTCACTTTCCCCCTCAAAGAGCTGGTGAAGGCTTTCCGGCTCGACTGTCTCTTCGGGAGAGGACCTGGGTCGCGGGGTGGAAGCTGAGTGCTCCTCCGACTGTTCCCCACTCAGCTTCAGCTGCTCCTCGAGACAGGCGATGAGCTCCTCCTGCATGTCAGCGTTGCGGGAAGGTGAGTTCATAGTGCCATCGGGGCCAGGCAGGACACTGGCCACAAGGAAGGACCTCTGAACTAGCTCTGGGGAGTCCCCGATGACGCCCAGCACCTCACTCAGCCAGACCAGCACCAGGTGAAGCAGGGCATCGGAGTCGCACGCAGTGTCTGCCATTTTCCGAGCCTGCTCCTTCCACTTTTTGTGCAGGAAGTTCTTAACAGTTCGTTTGATGCATACGTCCAATGGCTGGATTTTGGAGCTACAGCCCGCAGGGACCACTGCAGGCAAAGTGCTGGAGGCACTCAGCATGGCCAGTACCTCCTCTGACAAGTGAGTGCGATGACAGTCCATCACAAGCATGCCTTTGCTGTGCTGGCAAGCCGTGTGCTTCCTCCACACCCGGCTGGACCAAAGCTCCATGATCTCGTCGTCGCTGTAGCCGCTCTCCTTGGCCTCCAGCAGTATAGAGTCTGGCACGTTATCGGGCTGATCCACTTGTCCTCGGTAGAAGACCAGGGTGGGGAGGACAGTGCCGTCTGCCAGAATGGACAGCACCACATCGCACCAAGGTTCTCCCGTGCCCACGGTCTGCAGGGCGTTCTCCTTGCGGTCGTCGCTGCTCAGCACCTCCGTGTCCAGGAACAGGGAGACCTCGTCGACAGCCACGATCATGGACAGCGGTAAGTCCTGGTTGTGGATCTGCCGCTGCACAAAGTCGATGAAGAGGCCCGCGTTCTCGGCCACGTCCTTGGGCAGCGTGTGCGCCACGGCGCGGCGCGCGTGCGGCGTCAGGTGGTGGCGCAGCATGAAGCGCACGGCCCACTCGTAGGAGATCTTGAAGCCCCCCTCCAGCGAGCGGCCGATCTTGGTGGCCTTCTGAAACAGGGTCTCCTCGTTGACGGGGAGCTGCTGCTCGCGCTGCGTCAGCACCCACTCGGCCAGCTTCTCCTCGGCCTCCAGGCTCAGGTACTTGCCCTCCAGGCTCTCCGCCTGCGAGGCCTGGAAGCGGCGCAGCCAGCGGCGGATGCGGCGCTGCGGGTTGCGGAAGTGCTCGGCCGCCTGCTCCGTGTCGCAGCACAGGGCGAACAGCACCACGCGGAGCTTCTTCACCGACAGCTGCTCCTTGCGGCCCGGCCCCACGCCGCCCCCACCCCCGCCTCCCCCGGGCGCCGGCTCGGGCTCGGGGCCCAGCGGGCTGCCCTCGTCCTGGGCGCCCTCGTCGGCACTCAGCCCCGCAGCGCCCTGCGCGGGAGCGGCCGGCGGGTGGGCGCTGGGTGGCTGCGGGAGGGCGGGCGGGCGGCGGCGGCGTGGCGGGCGCGGCGGGACCGAGCGGCGGGGCGGCGAAGCGGCGGCTCTCCGGGCTCGGCGGGCGGCGTGGCTCCGGCTCCGGGCGACCTCGCCGCAGCGGCAGCTTGGCCAGGGGTCACGGGAGGAGCAGGGCACGCGGTCTTCAGGTTCCGGTCATTCACTCGCTCTCGCTCTCGCGCTTGGCCATGCCTAAAGGGGTGGAGTCGGGGAGCAGAGAAAGGAGAAACATCAGTCAAACCCGGGGATTTAAATGATAGTAATAGAAATAGCACTTAAATCATGAAATGAGACCACTTACCTTGAATGAGATATCCAAGAGAGTCCTGGGGAAAATGAGACAATAAAAAAAATGTTAGCTCAGAGTATCTTGGAATTTCAGTGTACTACCTACCCACAGATTCATTCTTCATGGGGCCAGCCTTTTCAGTGTTATTCTAAGCTTCAGGTCACAACTGTCTCCAGGCCTAAGGCCAGAGAGGGATGCTTGGGGCTCACAAAGCGTAATAAGCCTTTTTGTAGTCGTCCCTCCCCTCCAGTAATCCTTCTCTCTCTCACTCACCCCGTGGCAGGATGCTGCTGGATCTGTGGGAGGGGTTGAACACCAAATGCTTGGCCATGGCGTCTCCCACAGAGGTAGCAAAGGTACAGGACGTGCAGGCCAGCTTGACTCCACTGAGAAAGAGCCAAGAGTGTGTAAGACAAAACAGCAGTAGCATTAGGGAAAATTAAACTTTGAGGCTTAGTAAGGGAGTGTTGCTTCTTCCTCTCAAGTTAGTGCACACAACCACCCACAAAATAGCTAAAAGGAGGGCTGGACAGATGACTTAAAGGTTAAGGCACTTGCCAGTATTGCCTAAGGACCCAGGTTCAATTCCCAAAGACCCACATAAGCAGTGCCTGAGTCCCTGGTGTGCCTATTCTCTCTTTCTCTCTGCTCCTTTCTCTCTCTCAAATAAAATTAATAAATATTTTTAAAAATGGGCTGGAAAGATGGTTTAGCAGTTAAGGCATTTTCCTGCAAAGCCTAAGGACCCTGGTTCAATTCTCCAGTACCCACGTAAGTCAGATGCACAAGGGGGTACATGCATCTGGAGTTCGTTTGCAGTGCATTCTCCCCGCCCCCCCACCTCTTTCTCTCTTAAAAAAAAAAAAAAAAGCTGCCGGGCGTGGTAGTGCACACCTTTAATTCCAGCACTCAGGAGGCAGAGGTAGGAGGATCCCTGTGAGTTCAAGGCCACCCTGAGACTACATAGTGAAGTCCAGATCAGCCTGGGCTAGAGTAAGACCCTGCCTCAAGAAACCAAAAAAAAAAAAAAAAAAAAAAAAAAAAAAAAAAGCTAAGCCAGGGATAGTGGTGCACACCTTTAAGTCCAGCACTTGGGAGGCAGAGATAGGCCATGAGTTTGAGGCCACACTGAGACTACATTGTTAATTCCAGGTCAGCCTGGCCTGGAGGGAGACCCTATCTTGAAAAACAACAACAACAAATTATATATATATATAGCTAAAAGGATGTGGATGCAACAATTTAAACAATTACAGAGTACCAATAAACTTTTCATTACCTCACAGAATTTTTAAACAAAGCCAAGTACTTGGGGCTTTTCCGTGGAACGTGATTGCTGAAAGAGAAAGAGTGGATGAGTCAGGGTATTGGCAGCTACGCTAGAGATCATCAGCCAATGACGATGTCCAACAGAGAGATGCCTCCTCAATCCACATCCGTCCTAACCTCCACCCCAACTTGTCTTCCTACCACCCTTCTCGTAGCGGAGACTGAACTACAACTCCTGTTTTCATTCAGGTATAGAGTAGGGCTGAGCATCAGCATTTCTAACAAACGCCCATCAGCTACTGCATGTGCTTGGACTATACCCAAAGCAGCAAGATCCTAGAGAGCTAGAGCATAGGTCATCAAAGGAAAACGATCATGGGTTTACCCTCTCCCCACTAGCGAGATGGACAAAGCAAGTAACTCTAAGAGTTTAAGAACATCCAAGGAGGAGCAGGGAAAGAAATAAATGATCCTAAAGAATGTAGGTCCCAGAGACCCTGGTTTACCATGACTTACTTAATCATGTGGTTGGCATAAGCTCGAGAGCAGCAGGTACTATAGCGACAGAGAGAGCAATGTACGTAAGTGGGGAAGTGATTCGGGAAATCTGGGATCTCAAAACTGCACTCCAGACATGTTTGCCGGCCCATGACACTCCTGGACAAAGAAAAAAAAGAAAATTGTCACTACTGTTTCAGGTATCTCCAAGTTGTAGGACCTTTGTCAACTGGCCCTGCTAAAGACTCTGATTTCTATCAGACATGACCCTGCACATAGCTCCCACCCCCTAGCATTTGGAAGGAGGTACTGACATTTTTCTAACAGCTCTCTTCTGGATGTTCCGCTGGACGGGGGGATAAAGGAACACAGGTAGGGGCTCTGTGGAGGAGGTCAGCGGTGCCGCCTCTTGTAAGGCGCTGGGAGGGGTGTCATTGGAGGACACAGGAACAGTTCGCGGCTGCCCTCGGGAAGCCCGGATTGTAACCTGAGGAAAGGGAAGAAAATTAGCTTGCACTCACAGTCAACCACAGAATCTTGCATATCTATCTCTATTCTTGCCCCAAGGTCTGTAAAGAATCTTCTGGCAAACTCTACCTTGGTGCCTGGCTTCAAGCCTTCCAGCTGCTTGGGTTTGCGGAAGGTTTTGTGGTGCTGAAGCTTGTGTTCAATTTTGTCCTTGGCAAAGAGAAACTGCAGCCTGCACTTGTTGCAGTGGTAAACATTTCTCTTCTGAAGGAGGAAATCAGACAAGAATTCATTAAAGGTTCAAATGAATCAATGTCATAGTATCCTTCCCACTTTTCTTTTGGTAATTAACAGAATTAAAAACCAAAACAACAACAAAAAACACCAGATTTTCCTACTATGAAGAATCATCACTCCTTCCGGGCATGGTGGCGCACGCCTTTAATCCCAGCACTGGGGAGGCAGAGGTAGAAGGATTGCCATGAGTTCGAGGCCACCCTGAGACTACATAGTGAATTTCAGGTCAGTCTGAATTAGAGTGAGACCCAACTTGAAAAACCAAAATAACAACAAGAAAAACAAAAACAAAAAAACAAAAACCCAAAAGGCCCAAAAAACAAAAAAATAAAAAATATATATATTCTAGGGACTGGGGAGCTGTGGTTAAAGACCCTACCTCAAAAAACAAAACAAAACAAGCCAGGCGTGGTGGCGCATGCCTTTAATCCCAGCACTTGGGAGGCAGAGGTAGGAGGATCCCCGAGAGTTTGAGGCCACCCTGAGACTACATAGTGAATTCCAGGTCAGCCTGAGCTAGAGTGAAACCTTACCTCGAAAAACCAAAAAAATGATCACTCTAATCATCCAAAGTTGACATCAGGAATGTGAGTTCCTAAACTTCCTCTTCCTGACTTACAACAATAAGGGCTTGTAAGCTTGTCCACATGTTATCTTTACAATGTAGAAAGTACTACCTACACCTGGACATGCTTTACACACATACATACCCACCCACCATGGTAAAACCACGAAGCAGCCTGGAATGGTGGTGAGCTAAAGAATCCCAGCACTCTGGAGGCTGAGGTAAGAGGATCACCAGCCTAGGCTACAAAATGGGTTCTAGGTTAGCCTGGGCTACAGTAAGACCCTGCCATGAAAAAATTAAAAACAAATATAACTTTTATAATTTTTATTTTTAAAAGTTTTTTTTTGGTTTTCATTTTATTTATTTATTTACTAGAGAAAGAGAAGGAGGGAGAGAACGGGCACACCAGGGCCTCTAGCCACTGCAAACAAACTCTAGACACATGGGCCACCATGTGCATCTGGCTACGTGGGACCTGGAGAATCAAACCTGGGTCCTTAGGCTTCGCAGGCATGGGCCTTTACCGCTAAGCCATCTCTCCAGCCCTACAATTTTATTTTTTAAGACACTTATTTGAAGCAGAGAGAGAAAGAGGCACACAAAAAGAGAAAGGGACAGACAGCATGTGCGTGCCAGGGCCTCCTGCCACTGTAAATGAACTCCAGATGCATGAACCACTTCATGCATTTGGCTTTACATTGGTACTGGGGAACTCAACCTGAGCTGTTAAGGTTTATAAGCAAGTTCCTCTAACTGCTGAGCCATCTCTGTAGCCCAATAATAACTTGAAAAAAAAAGTTTGCCAGTACCTTTATATTGACAATCTATGCCTACAATCAAATATCCACCACACTTTCTTCTTTAAAAATAAAAACATAGGGCTGGAGAGATGGCTTAGTGGTTAAGGCACCTGCCTGCTAAGCCTAAGAACGCTGGTTCCAATGTCCAGCGGTTCCAATCTCCAGCACCACGTTTAGCCAGATGGCAGAGGGCAAGGGCGCAATGGAGGATCACTGCACACATCTGAGTTCGTTCACAGCAGCTGAGAGACTGTTGGCGCGCCCATCTCTATCTGGCTTTCACTCTCTCTGACAAAAATAAATAATTAATTCCAGGTCAGCCTTTAACCCCAGCACGGGAGGCAGAGGTAGGAGGACCTGAGAGTTCGAGGCCACCCTGAGACTACATAGTTAATTCCAAAACCAAAAACAAAACAAAACAAAACAAAAAAAAAAAACAAACAAACAAACAACAACAACAAAAAAAACACAAAAACATAAATGGGCTGGAAAGATGGCTTAGCGGCTAAGGCCCTTGCCTGCAAATCCAAAGGATCCAGGTTCAATTCCCCACAGTACCCATGTAAAGCTAGATGCACAAGGTGGTGAATGCGTCTGGAGTTCGTTTGCAGTGGCTAGAGGCCCTGGTGTTCCCATTCTGTCTATCTAATAAATGAATAAAATAAATTATTTTAAAAAAACACAAATATAATTCTGACTCTATCTTGATGGTTTTTCTTTGTACTTTTTCTCTTTTGGTTTTTTGAGGTAGGGTCTCACTCTAAACCTGGCTGAGCTGTAATTCACTATGTAGTCTCAGGGTGGCCTCGAATTCATGGTGATCCTCCTACCTCTGCCTCCCAAGCACTAGAATTAAAGGCGTGCGCCACCAAGCCTGGCTCTTATGAGACTGTTTTGAGGAGTCAATCTATCAAAACAGGACTATTTATGATTTTCTAGATTCAACATTAGACTGAGTTATGACTGATGATTTACAGGCTTCTATTTGGAAATACAATTATGGTGGACTCTCAGCAGTCACGACTGTGTAAAGAAATGTCAGTAGAAGCTGGAGAAATGGCTTAATGGTTAAGGCACTTGTCTGTGAAGTCAAAGGACACAGGTTCAATTCCCCAGTACCCATGTAAGCCAGATGCACAGGGGGCACAGGCATTTGGAGTTCTTTGCAGTGACAAGAGGCCCTGGCACGCCCATTCTCTCTCTCTCTGTCTCCTCTCAATCTCTCTTTCTCTCTGCTTACAAATAATTTTTTAAAAAGTGTCAGTGAAGGAGGTGCTTAAATATACCTTAAATACATGTTCACACAAACATGTTCACATATGTGTCAACACTAAGGACATATGCATCCATTTTGTTCTCCATTTTGTATTCTCACATACCATCACTCTTCTCTAGCAGGCCTGTAATTTGGTAAGGAGACCAGGCAGGTCTCAAACTCTGCCTCAGCTGCCCAAGTATTCAGATTACAGGTGTGAGCCACTTCGTATAGTATTAAACATTTAAAAAAATTATTTATTTATTTGAGAGAGAGAGAGAGAAAGAGGCAGAGAAAGAATGGGCACACTAGGGCTTCCAGCCACTGAAAACTAACTCTAGATGCTTGCGCCACCTTGTGCATCTGGTTTACGTGGGTCCTCGGGAATTGAACCTGGTTCCTTTGGTTTTTCAGGCAAGTGACTTAAATGCTAAGCCATCTCTCCAGCCCATATTCTTTCTCTCTCTTTCTCCTGTTGCCTTCTTTACCATTAAATCTTTAACAAACAGACTACTGCAATGAAACATAATAGGAATTGAATGAGTTTTGCTAATACAGTGTCTTTCTTACCAAAATTATTTGCATAGCTAAACCTTGGCCCCAGCACCCCAAAATTAAAACAAATGAGGATAAAGGAATTGGTACCTGGTGCCTCATGTAATGCTGCTGGAATGCATTGCCATTTTTGAAGACCTTCAGGCAGTAAGGGCAGAGCAAATGCCGGGTGTCCTCATGGATCATTCGGAAGTGGGCGTCCACCTCTGAGTAGAGTGAGGAGCGGTACTGACACACCTGAGTCACACAGCAGAGAGGGCGGACAGTGAGTAACCAAGAGAGTGCAACAAAAAAACTGAGAAAAATGAAAAAATTATTCCTAGAATTTGTAGCACAGATTTATGTGTGTAATAAGTTTAGCTCCCATAGATGAAAACAGAAAAAGACAGTAAAGCTGGAGAGATGGCATAGCAGTTAAGGTGTTTGCTTGCAAAGCATCTGGAGTTCGTTTGCAGTAGCTGGAGGCCCTTGCATGCCCATCTCTCCCTCTCAATCTCTCTCTCTGCCTCTTTCTCTTTATCAAATAAAAAAATAAATAATATATATATATTTTTTAAATAAAAGGAAATAAAATATATATATATATTTAAAGTAAAAGGACAGTAAAGTTTGCCTATATTTTATACCTAGGAATGAAAGCGTTCTTGACCTTCAGAGGGCAAGCTCAGGAGACACAATTTCCTAAATTTTTTTGTAACACTGCTTTTCCCTTAGACCTTTTTTTTTTTTTTTTTGAGAAAATACAGAGACAGAGGGAGAGGAAGATAGAGATGGGCGCGCCGCTGCTGTGAACGAAATCCAGATGTGTGCGCCCTCTTGTAGTCAATTGCGGCATTGCACTCTTGCGTCACTTTGCATTTGGCTAAACGTGGGACCTGGAGATTGGAACCGCTGGACACTGGAACCAGCATTCTTAGTCTTAGGAGGCAGGCACCTTAACCGCTAAGCCATCTCTCCAGCCCCCCCTTAGACCTCGTTTTTGAAATCTTAAAAAAAAAATTTTTTTTTAGGGCTGAAAAGATGGCTTAATGGTTAAGATGTTTGCCAAAGTGCCCAAGTTTGATTCCCCAGTACCTATGCAAAGCCAGATGCACAAAGTGGCACATGTTCATTTGCAGTGGCTGGAGGCTCTGGTGCAACCATTCTCTATCTCTTTCTCTCATAAAAAGATGAAATATTTTTAAAAAGCATGCTTTTGCATAAGCTTATGTATGTGCGTATATGCATGTGTGCATGTGTACAGGCATGCCAAGGTCTCTTTGCAAATGAACTCCAGAAGCATGCATCACTTTTGCATCCTGTTTCATGTGAGTGCTGGGAAACTGAACCCTGGCCGGTAGGCTTTGAAAGCAAACACCTTCAACAACTGAGCCATCTCCCCAGCTCCGACAAGCATTCTTTTTTTAAAAAAAAAGTTTTACAGCTGGGCGTGGTGGCGCACGCCTTTAATCCCAGCACTCGGGAGGCAGAGGTAGGAGGATCGCCGAGGCCACCCTGAGACTACATAGTGAATTCCGGGTCAGCCTGAGCCAGAGTGAGACCCTACCTCGAAAAAGCAAAAAAACGAACAAACAAAAAATTTTTAAAAAGTTTTATTTTACTTTTATTTATTTGATAGAGAGAAAGAGGCAAGGGGTGGGATGGGCACGCCTCTAGACACTGCAAACGAACTCCAGATGCATGCACCCCCTTGTGCATCTGGCTTATGTGGGTCCTGGAGAACTGAACTGGGATCCTTTGGCTTTGCGGGCAAATGCCTTAACCGCTAAGCCATCTCTCCAGCCCAAAACAAGCATTCTTAGTAGATGCACATGTTCCCATTCTGGGCAAACATTATACTTGTAGGAATGAATTCTCATGGTTTTCTCCTTCATAGAAAATGCAAACCAGCCGGCACGGTGGTGCACACTTTTAGTACCAGCACTCGGGAGGCAGAGGTAGGAGGATCACCAAGAGTTCGAGGCCACCCTGAGACTGCATAGTGAATCCCAGGTCAGCCTGGGCTAGAGCAAGACTATACCTAAAAAAAAAAAAAAAATCCAAAACAGCCGGGTGTGGTGATGCACATCTTTAATCCCTACCTAAAAAAAGAAAAAGAAAGAAAAAGAAATAAAAAGACAGCACCTGACACACGTAAGGCATCTCTCCAGGTTTATGGGTGTCCTTCATATGCTGGAGAAACAGAGGCTCACTTTCAAATGCCCACTCACAGATTTTGCACTTGGCTGTAAGAAGAAAAATATATTTGTTAGAAAGTATGACCAATGTCTTCAAGTTTTTTTTAAAGATTTTATTTATTTATATATTTATTTGAGAGAGAGAAGGAGGGGAGAGGCACCAGGACCTCTAGAGAGAACTCCAGGTATGCACCACCATGTACATCTGGCTTACGTGGGACCTGGAGAATCAAATTAGGGTCCTTAGGCTTCGCAGGCATGCGCCTTAACTGCTAAGCCATCTCTCTAGCCCCCTCATGATTTTTTTTTAATTTTTTTTTATTATTTTATTTATTTTTGGAGAGAGACACACAGAGAGAGACAGACAGAGAGGGAGAGGGAGACAGGTAGAGATGGGCGCGCCAGCAGTGTCTCAGCTGCTGTGAACGAAATCCAGATGGGCCCCCTTGTGGGCCATTGAGTCACTTTGCATCGTGGGACCTGGAGATTGGAACCAGCGTTCTTAGGCCTAGCAGGCAGGCGCCTTAACCGCTAAGCCATCTCTCCAGCCCCCTCATGATTTTTGACTTGAATCTTTTAACCATCAACAAATCAGTTTCCTTCACTTCTTGAAAATGGTTCTGCCCTAACATCTGAACTCTCAACAACTAACCCATGTCCCTATGTCTCTAACTCTGACCACAACTCTGCTCTGGATTTTGAACCATTTGCATTTTTGTTGTTGCTTGTTTTTGGAGGTAGGGTCTCACTCTAGTCCAGACAGACCTGGAATTCACTATGTAGTCTCAGGGTGGCCTCGAACTCATGGTGATCCTCCTACCTCTGCCTCCCCAGTGCTGGGATTAGAGGTATGTGTTACCACACACAGCAAGAAATACTTTTAACAATGTTTTCTTTTTTAAAATTTATTTATTCAGAAATGAGACAAAGAAGGAGGGGGAGAGAGAGAGACGTTGGGAGAAGTCTCTTGCCACCACAAACAAAATCCTACACACATGAACCACTTGGTGCACCTGGCTTTATGAGCATGCTGGAGAATCAAACCCAGGGTAGGTTGGATTTTACTCTAGCCTGGCTGGTCTGAATTAACTATGTAGCCTAGGCTGGCCTTAAACTCCATTTGCATTTAAAATTTTTTTTTTTTTGCAAGCAGATGGATGGGGGAGAAAGGGCACACTAGGACCTCTCTCTATTCACTGCAAACTGCTTTAACTGCTGAGCCATCTCTCCAGCTCCCATTTGCATTTTAAGTTGAACATTCTATCTTCAATTCTATCTTCATTCACATTCTTCTGTTTACCATTTTTTATTTCTCACTTCATCTTTTAAAAAATTTAGTGGCTGGGCGTGGTAGTGCAACACCTTTAATCTCAGTATTGGGAGGCAGAGGTAGGAGAATGACTGAATTTGAGGCCAGCCTGAAACTACAGAATGACAGGAGCCTGGGCTACAGTGAGATCCTACCTCGTAAACCAAACAAAACATTAGTTTTCTTGCCTTTGTAGCACCCGTGTAGGTGCTTGGGTGTTCAGACAAGCCCAAAGTGGACCACGTATGGAGTGCAGAGGAGAACGTCGAGTGCTCTCCTGTCCATCATCTGCGTGCTTCCTTAGCACAGAGACTCTCACTGAACCCAGACTGCCATTCCCCAAGCCCCCGGGGCAGATGGGCTGCCGCGACAGGCTTCACTCCCGACTGGGTGGTGTGGCTCAGCTTTTTCCGAGTGCACAAACAGGACTAGAGCTCAGGTCCTCAGGCTTGCGTGCCAGCGCTCTCATCTGCTGAACCTTCTCCCTAGCTCCTTACTTTTTCTTTTATTTGTTCTTTGTATTTTATTTGAGAGAAAGAAAGAGGCATATAAAGAGAATGGGCACACCACGGGCATCAGCCACTGCAAACAAATTCCAGTTGCATGTGCCACCTTGTGTATCTGGCTTATGTGGGTACTGGGGAATCGAACCTGAGTCCTTTAGCTTTGTAGGCAAGTGCCTCAACTGCTGAGCCATCTCTCCAGCCCCATTATCTTATCCTAACTCAAAACTTAGGCACTATTTGAAGCCCACAATCATATTTAATTTTATTATTTGTGTATGTAAGTATGAGTGTGCCACCCATGCCTGTCAAGGTCAGCAGATAACTGCAGGGTGGACCTCACTTGTCCATCTCATGTAGAAGCCTGCCAAGAGTTTTGGGTATTTCACAAGGGACCTGGGGACCATGTGTGGGTCCTCCACCTGAAGTGGTGAGCATGTTATCCACGTTGTCATCTCAGCCCTCCACACCCCCCACTTTTACTAATCCTAATTCAAAGTGACCATAAAGAAATCCACACAACTTCCCATCTATCATCAGTTTCCAGTACCCCCCCCCCATATATAGTATCTAACTCTTTGTTTGTTTTTTTTGGAGGTAGGGTTTCATTCTAGCCTAGACTGACCTGGAATTCACTATGTAGTCTCAGGGTGGCCTTGAACTCTCAGTGATCCTCCTACCTCTGCCTCCCAGTGCTGGGATTAAAGGCGTGCGCCACCACGCCCAGCTCTCTAACTCTTTTTTAAGTGTAAGAAAGTTTGTTTGACAAGTAAAAAAATAAAATGAGGGGCTGAAGAGATGACTTAGCGGTTAAGGCACCTGCCTGCCAAATCTTCGATCTCAAGGTCCCATGTTTAGCCAGACGCAAAAGTGACACAAGGGTGCAATGCTGCACTTGCCCACAAAGGGGCGCACACACCTGGAGTTTGTTCACAGAGGCTGAAAGACTGCTGGCGTGCCCATTCTCTCTCTGCCTCTTCCTTTCTGTCTCTCTCAAATAATAATAATAATATAAATAAATAAATAAATAAATAAATAAATAAATAAATAAATATAAAATGACAGTTCCCTGCAATATGGAGGGACCCTAAAAGGGGATGCTCTTATCAATATTTTTTTTTTCAGGTAGGGTCTCACTCTAGCCCAGGCTGGCCTGGAATTCACTATGTAATCTCAGACTGGCAACCAACTCAGGGAGATCCTCCTACCTCTGCCTCCCGTGTGCTGGGATTAAAGGTGTGCACCACCACATCCAGGCCCTGATGCGCCCACTCTCTCTCTCTCTCTGCATCTTCCTCTATCGCTCTCAAATAAATAAATAAAAATAAACAACAGCAACAACAGAAACCCAACAACCCAGCTGGGTATGGTGGTGCACACCTTTAATCCTAGCATTTGGGAGACAGAGGTAGGAGGACTGTCATGAGTTCAAGGCCATCCTGAGACTACATAGTACATTCCATCCAGGTCAGCATATATATGTATGTTGGAATAGCTTGCCTAAGCTTTATCAATTTTAAGTCATGGGGAAGACATAAAATTGTTTTCTGTTAATAAAAATTACTACTATACATAAGATCAGTTGCTGTCCAAGATTAAACTAAAAACATTGGCTGTTAAACAGTGTTTTCTCTTTCAAAACAGTTTTTTCAAGGGTTTTATTAGAGCTTAGCTGGTTTGGCTTGACAATGACCAGATTCTGCTCTATTATATGTAAAGTAACAGTCTCATTTCTGGTATCTTAAGTCCAGTACTTATAACAAAATTAAGTCCTTTTTGGTACTTTTTAAAGGCAAGGTTTCACTCTAGCCCAGGCTGACCTGGAATTCACCGTGTAGTCTCGGCTGGTCTTGCACTCAGGGTGATCCTCCTACCCCTCCCTCTTGAGTGCTGGGATTAAAGACATGCACCACCATGCCCGGACATGCCCATTCTCTCTCTCTCTCTCTGCCTATTTCTCTCTCTCTCAAATAAATAAATAAAAATAAATTTTAAAAAAATAAGCCTATGGGGGAGAGGTCATGAGCCCTAGGAGTGTGACGCCTGCTCGCATCTGGCTAAATGCATATACTATGCTCACCAAACTGCCCTGCAAGCAATTACTTAATGTTCATACCCATATGTTATCACTACTCCTCACTTTTGGTTAGAGAAGCTTCTCTTTTCTGATGCCAGTGACCACTGGGATGACCCAAAAAGCATCATAGTGTTGAGAAGTGACAGAGGAGTGTTCAGTATTGAAATATCTCTATCATATCTTCCAAGGCTCGAGGTCCATTGTGGAAGAGGTGGCTAAAAGAATGTAAGAGCCAAAGGAAGGGTAGGACTGCTTAAATACAGTTGTTCAGACAGAAATTAGCCTTGATAGCCATGACCTCGCAGTGCCTAGCACTATCTTCACAAGACCCTCATAATAGGAGGAAAAGATGACATAAAAAAGAGAGAGAGACTGAAAGGGATGGAATATGATGGAAAGTAGATTTGTGAAGGGGAAAATGGGGAAGGGCGAGTCAGGGCCTCCAGCCACTGCAAACACACTCCAGACGTGTGCACCACCTTGTGCATCTGGCTTCCATGGATCCTGGAGAATCGAACTGGGATCCTTTGGCTTTGCAGACAAATGCCTTAACCGTTAAGCCATCTCTCCAGCCCCTGAATGTACTATTTTAATGACAAATTGCTTTTTATCAGGCTTGTAAATAAACAGGTGTCCCTAGTTCTACTCAACGAAGAGAAGGAATATCCCTCAAGTTTTAAGTTTCCAAACTTACTAGTAGATTCATAGGGACTATGCACATTTTCCAAGTGGCACTGGAGCTGGAAGGGAGTAGAAAACTGGCGGTAACAGTGCTGGCAGATAGTGTGGCCATCCACCTCCCCATTCTGCTGATCGAGCTCTACATGGTGCTTCATGTGGTTCATGAATCTGCGGTGAGGCACAAAGACAAAGCACGGGAACACGGTCAGTCACCTTTGAGAAATACAAAAGGAGAATCGTGAACAGGTATTACCTGTTCTCCTCCCACAAGTTCCTCTATTTGGGATAGTTTTCCTCTGAAACAGAAAAAAAACAGGTAGGGTCTCACTCTGGCCCAGGCTGAAATTAACTATGTAGTCTCAGGGTGGCCTTGAACTCACGGCGATCCTCCTACCTCTGCCTCCCGAGTGCTAGGATTAAAGGCGTGCGCCACCACGCCCGGCTTCTTTTTTGTTTTTTGATGTAAGGTCTCACTCTAGTCCAGGCTGACCTGGAATTCACTATGTAATCTCAGCGTGGCCTCAAACTCATGGTGATCCTCCTACCTCTGCCTCCAAAGTGCTGGCACTAAAGGCGTGCGCCACCACGCTCAGCAAACAACAGAATCTTAGAACTAAAAGTTCCATGGAAAGAGATGCACTGGTCTACATTACTCCAACCAAAAGTAATCGTTGACTGCTACCCTACTGTCACCGCCCCAATACTACTTACTAAATAACCCTCAGTAAGAGACTGCATCAGTCAGGACCTTTTCCCAAAGAGACTTAACCATGGAAGAAAATCTAAGTGTTCTTATGTGCACGATAACCGAAGGTTCTGACACTTACCGAATATTGTTTTTTAGCCTTTTGGTACAATGAGGACATCGGAAAGATGTGGCAACCTTAGGAAAGCTTGTGAGCTGAGCTACTTTGCCACCGTCCCGTCCATAGTAAAAGTCATCTACCAGCATGATAAGCTTGGTCTGCACGGCATCACCGATATTCTCATTTGGCTCTGGGACTTTGGTAGGTGGTGACAGAGCGGGAATAGGTGTAGAAGAGGGTGTGGAAGTAACAGGAACAGTCTTCTCAGGAGATGGAGGCTTTGCTGCCAATGGGACACTGGGCTCTGAGTCCAAAGATTTCCCTTTCTTCTGGTATTCAACCATTTCTGGGCAGCAGTACTATTAAAAAAAAAAAAAAAAAAAGACGGCATTTTATCATCATTTTGGTTATCCTGGAAGCCACAATGTGCTCCCCCAATATCAGTAACAGTTGCTGCTGGTGGTTTTGTTAATGTAGGTGATGAGGTAACTTTTTTGTTTGGACACAGAGGTCTCACTGTGTTGCTTAGGCTAGCCCAATAGACTCAAGCAATTCTCTTGCCTCACTGTGCTGAGCAGCTGCAACTGAAGGCATGGACCATCACACTCAACTCAGTGTGTTAAGATGACATTCTTATTCCACTTTCCTCTTGGTTTTTAATGTTCCAGGCTCCGTGTGTATTACAGTGTCCAGTCATAACCCTTGAGCACACCATCATACACGGCTTTGGACCCCTTACCACTCACTAGCGTCACTTGACTTGGAGCTTCTGAAGAGAACAAGTCCAACATCTGCATTTACTGATAATGAGATGATAACTGAGATAAAAGTGTTTGAGTCAACAAATGACCCAACAGAAACCGAACTGAGGTTGACATCACTTGAGTTCTCATCCAACAATTAGGCAGCCCTGCTTAGTTTCCAAATCCTCATCCCAAGGCAGTAAGGTAACAACTGCTCTCGCCTTCTAACGGTCTTCTTTATTTATTTCTTGGGGTGGGCAGAGGTCAGAGGGACATCTGGGGTTCTACTGCTCTCCTATCTCTTTCCTTGAGATAGTCTCTCACTGGACCTGGAGCTCGCGCTAGTGTTATTTTTAAATATTTTATTTACTTGCAAATAGAGAGAGACAGAGAAAGAATGGGAGCACCAGGGCCTATAGGCACTGCAAATGAATTCCAGATGCATGTGCACCTTGTGCTTCTGGCCCTCTGTGGGTACTGAGGAGTGCAGTCAAGGGCTTTTATTGGTGAGACTGGTTGAACTCAGTCCTCATGCTTGCACAGCAAGCCCCCTACCTACTAAGCCATCACCTCATCACAGAAAAACATTTAAAGGGTTGGCTTAGCAGTTAAGGCACTTGCTGCAAAGCCAAAGGATCCTGGTTCAATTTTCCAGGACCCACGTAAGTCAGATGAATAAGATGGCCCGTGTGTCTGGAGTTCGTCTGCAGTGGCTAGAAGTCCTGGCATGCCCATATTCATTCTCCCCTTCCCCCTCTTGAATAAATAAATAAAAATAAAATATTTTAAAAATAAATAATTAAGGCATTTAAAGGTCTTTAAAGGTATCCTATCAAATCACAAACTGTATAGCCTGTTCTGAAACAGACCAAAAAACAGTAACTCCTCAAAGAGCTTCCAAAGCAGCACAGAGCGCGTGCTCTACAGGCTGCACGTGTTGAAGGTTAGACAACAGTGGCCACCTAAGCTGGGTCCTTATCACAGACGTTGTCACTTACACACATGTGACCTCGCAAAGCTTCGGTGACACGGAACTGAGCACTGCACCGGGGACATATCTTCCGTCCACCGTCCTGGAGTTCAAATACTGGGATGGACGAGGCCACTGGAAAAAGTGAGAAGAGTGGTAAGATTAACACAAAATACTGGGACAGGACAAAACACTCCTTGAGAGGAGCAGTACCACAAGAGTAACAGCAAGCACGAGAGACTACTGTGTGTGTTTTTGTTTTTAATAAGCAGGTTAAGCCCATTTTCATTAATTTGTATGAGTATATGTTCTAAATCATGATCTAATTTATTAATTTAATTGTTATATTATATTTGCTATATTTACCTGCAAGATATATAGTCTCTAGTCTTTTTTGCAAATATGTTATTTTTGTTTATTTGTTTGTTTGTTTGGTTTTTTTTTTCGAGGTAGGGTCGCCCTCTAGTCCAGGCTGACCTGAAATTTACTATGTAGTCTCAGGGTGGCCTCGAACTCACAGCAATCCTCCTACCTCTGCCTCTCAAGTGCTGGGATTAAAGGCGTGCGCCACTACACCCGGCTTACTGTGTTTTTAAATGCATGTATGTGTATAGAGGCTGGCCTCAAACGTGGCAATCCTCCTGCCTCAGTCTCCAAAATGACAGGATTACAGATGTGGGCCATTTGCTTATTTGCTTTGGTGTCCAGCTCTTCTGAGTTTTAGAGCTCATACATTTAGGTCTTCAGTCCTCTTTGAGTTAATTTTTATTTTGACTGGAAGGTAACAGTCCCAATTCCAATTCTTTGTATATACCTATCTAGATTTCTTTTCTTTTCTTTTCTTTTTTTTTTTTTTCTTTTTAGTTTTATGAGGTAGGGTCTTATTCTAGCCCAGGCTGGCCTGGAATACACTATGTAGTCTCAGGGTGGCCTTGAACTCACAATGATCCTCCTACCTCTGCCTCCTGAGTGCTGGGATTAAAGGTGTGCGCCACCACGCCCAACTTGCTATCTAGTTTTTTTCTTTTCTTTTCTTTTTTTTTTTTTTTTTTTTTGGTTTTTCGAGGTAGGGTCTTGCTCTAGCCCAGGCTGACCTAGAATTCACTCTGTAGTCTCAGGGTGGCCTGGAACTCATGGCAATCCTCCTACCTCTGCCTCCTGAGTGCTGGGATTAAAGGCATGAGCCATCACGCCCGGCTCACTATCTAATTTTCTAAGCGTATTAAAAGCTTTAATATCTTTATGGGCTAGAGAGATGGTTTACTGGGTAAGGCACTTGCCTGCAAAGCCAAAGGACCTCTGTTCGATTCCCCAGGACCCACGTAAGCCAGATGCACAAGGGGGTGCATGCGACTGGAGTTCGTTTGCAATGGCTGGAAGCCCTGGCTTACCCATCCTCTCTCATTCTCTTCCTCTGCTGGGCATGATGGCACATGCCTTTAATCCCAGCACTTGGGAGGCAGAGGTAGGAAGATCACCAAGAGTTCAAGGCCACCCTGAGACTACATAGTAAATTCCAGGTCAGTCTGAGCTGGGGTGAGACCCTACCTCAAAAAAAAATAAATAAATAAATAAATAAAATAAAACTATATATATAGGGCTGGAGAGATGGCTTAGGGGTTAAGGCGCCTGCCTCCTAACCCTACGAACACTGGTTCCAATCTCCAGCGGTTCCAATCTCCAGGTCCCACGTTTAGCCAGATGCAAAGTGACGCAAGGGCACAATGCTGCACTCGCCCACAAGGGGGCGCGCACATCTGGATTTCGTTCGCAGCAGCTGAGAGACTGCTCACGCGCCCATCTCTATCTTCCTCACAACCTCTCTCTCTCTCTCTCTCTCTCTGTCTCTCTCTCCAAAAAATAAGATAAAATAAAAAGTTAAAAAAAAACTATATATATATATTTGAAACAAAAGCAAAAAGCAAAATTTTCTGCCCACATGAAAACTGCATGAAAGTCAGGCTTCAGAGTCCATAAACAGCTTTAGTAGAGCCCATCTCAGCTCATTCATTTAGGCAGTAGCTTCTAAACTATAGCGGCACAGGTGAGTACTTACAACAGACCATATTGTGCATAACGCCGAGTATTTACACAGGGCCCTGCACAAAAAGTTTACCAACCTTTGCGCTAAACCACAAATAATTTTCATACTAATATATCCTTCTCCTTCTGAAAATTACCAAATACCAATTTTTAAACCTTGTTCAGAAAATCCACTCCCCCATGGATCTCTGATTATCCCATCCACCTCTCAGTAATCAATCCACTCATCAATTCCCAAAGCACAATTTCACACACAGCTCTTGGAGCTGATGCAATTACTGTTCACAATGGCTATCTCCGTCCCTGCACTAAAGTTTCTCAGAACAATTAAAGCTGCTACACACTACTGTATTCCTCCATTCTGGAATAGCTCTAAGAGAGAAAAAGAAAGTACAAATCTTCATCTCACTGCTGAGCTCCCTACACTACAAACACAAGACAGACAAACATGATTTTCCCACACTGCTTAGTGCTCATGACACCTTCTCAGTGTTCATTGCAGACTGGCTGCTCAGAGCCTCTCTCGTTACCTTTCAGTGAAGATTCAGGTCCACTGGCTCTCTGTGCACCATGGGCAGGACTGTTGTTGGGAACCACTACTGGCCCAGGGCTCTGGCCCAGGGAAGGGATGGTGTTAAGGGTGTTCACCAATTTGGCCACTTCATTGCTATTTTCACCTGTAACCCCAGGTCGCTTCACAGTGACAAAGCTGGCAATGCTCACTGCAGGTGGAGAGGGAAAGGAGGGAGCTACGTTGACCAAGTGAGTATCATCTGCTCCCCACCCACAAGCCCATCCTGGTCTGCCATCTTCTCTTCTGAAGCCTTACCTAGCTTGGGATTTGAGGTCTGGTTGGCTTGGCCTGGAGGCTGAACAGCTAGCTGCCCCAGTGAGGTTGGCTGTGTAGCAGTGGGAGTGGTGGAAGTGCTGGGAGTGGACTTGGTCTGCTGTGACTGGGACTGTGGGACAGTGCTTCGGATGGTGAGAGTGGCTGGGATGACAGTGGTAAAGGTGTTGGTGGTGGGTCTCACAGGCATTGTGGAGCCTGGCCTCACTGGCGTCATCTGAGAGAACACTTGTGGGACTCCAACTGTTGGCTTAACAAACTGTGTACCTGGGGCTTTTAAAAGAGAGACAAAAAAGTAACAGGTCATCAGTAAACTCACCTAAAACACTCACTTGCCTTTCCTAGAAACACACGAGTAGACAAAACTTGTTTCTCTAAACTGGTCAGTAGCCATCAGAGGTTACCAAGAGCAGTAGGATCCTGAAGTCCAGAGAGCACCACGTGTCCACCCAACTCGTCCCTCCAGAGCTCACATCGTAATTCCCGTCCACTCCTCCCCACACGTCCCACCACGCTACCTCTTTTATTCTAAGAATACAGCAGTAACTTGACCTTGGTACAGAAGAAAAGGAGGGGGAGACAGAGGGGTGTATATAGGCTAAAGGGAAGACTTGGTCCTCAAAAAGGGATTCTTCTTTCTCAGAATTCTAAAGGAATTTTCTATCCTTTTCTATAAACTCAAATAGGACAAAATATGTCACTCTATTAGGATGTCCTAAAAGAGAACAACTTCAAGCATAACTGTAGACAATTCCACTGAGAAATACTGAAAGACTACAATATTGTATGATAATCTGATAATATTTGTGACCTAAAAAATCCTGTGAGCTGAGAACTAAAACAAAATAAAAACAAACAAAACAAACTTTAGGAAGACAAAATATAGAGGTCCTCTTATACACAACTAAATAAAGTTATTCTCTTTTTGGCCTGAATTGTATAAATGTAACACATAAGAAATGTGATTTGAGGAAAAAGTTTTAAGACTTTTTTGGGAAGTGGGGTGTTGGGAATTAAACTCAGGACTTCATGTAATGCTAAGAATGTGTTGTACCTTTAGGCTACACCCCTCCTTGTTCCAAATGGCCTTAATATTTTATTATATAATTACTTTTTTGTGACAAAGTATTGCTATATAGCCCAGGCAATCCTCCCAAATGCTGAGATTACTGGAATGTGCCACCACCCAGCTGCATATCTAAACTCCATGCTACAAAACTACAATAAAAAAAAACAAAACCCCACAACTCCATGGTTATTCTAGCAATCCCAATAAGGAGGTCCCTCAGTGGAGTGGGGGCAGAGAGGAGGAAAAGAATGGTATCAACACACAATGTGTTCATACAAAGTTTCTCCTTAACAACAAAAAAAAACCTGTGGGGCGTGGTGGCGCACACCTTTAATCCCAGCACTTGGGAGGAAGAGGTAGGAGGATCACCATGAGTTCAAGGCTACCCTGAGACTACAGAGTGAATTCCAGGTCAGCCTGGGCTAGAGTAAGAACCTACCTCGATAAACTAAACACACACACACACACACACACACACACACACACACACGCAAAACAAAACAAAACAAAACAAAACAAAAAAAACTTGTAACACTACCATATGAAAGAGACAGATGCATATGGAGTATGAAACATGTAAGTTTGCATTATTAATATTCTTTCAGGATAATAACGGTTGACTAAACCATCAATTAAGAAAATCACCAGAGCCGGGCATGGTGTCACATGCCTTTAATCCCAGCACTTGGGAGGCAGAGATAGGAGGATCACCGTGAGTTTGAGGCCACCATGAGCTAAAGTGAGACCCTACCTCAGAAAAAAAAAAAAAAAAAAAAAAAAAAAAAAAAAAAAAAAAAAGAAAATCACCAGAGGTCTGAAGAGATGGCTTAGCGGTTAAGGAATTTGCCTGCAAAGCCCAGGTTCAATTCCTCAGGACCCACTTAAGGCAGATGCACAAGGTGGCACATACATCTGGAGTTCATTTGCAGTGGCTGAAGGTCCTGACACATCCATTCTCTCTCTCTGCCTCTTTCTCCCTCAAATAAAACTACCATCCTGACCAAAGGTTAGAATCTTTATTTTTAAAATGATTTATTTTTATTTATTTGAAACACAGAAGAGGGAGAAAGAGACAGAGAAAGAGAGAGAGAGAGAGAGAGAGAATGGGTGTGCCAGGGCCTCTAGCCACTGCAAATGAACTCCAGATGCATGCGCCACCTTGTGCATCTGGCTTACATGGGACCTGGAAAATAGAACCGGGATACTTAGGCTGCACAGGCATGCACCTTAACTGCTAAGCCATCTCTCCAGCCCAAGAATCTTTTTATTATTTTTTTAAAATATGTATTTATTTATTTGCCAGTAGACAGAGAGATAGAAGAGAGGCAGTCAGAGAATTGGCATGCCAGGGCCTCTAGCCACTGCAAACAAACTCCAGATGCATGTGCCCTTTGTGCATCTGGCTTACGTGGGTCCTGGAGAATGGAACCAGGATCATTTGGCTTTGCAAAAGCCTTAACTGCTAAGCCATTTCTCCAGCCCAAGAATCTTTTTTTAAAATTGGGCTTAAGTCATTAAGATTTTATTTTAGCCAGACGTGGTGGTGCATGCCTTTAGTCCCAGCACTTGGGAGGCAGCGGTAGGCGATCATTGTGAGATCGAGGCCACTCTGAGACTAATTCCAGGTCAGCCTGGGCTAGAGTGAGACCCTACCTTGAAAGACCAAAAAAAAAAAAAAAAAAAAAAATTAAAATTTTAAATATGCTTTTTTAAATGACCTAGAGTATTCTGAAACAATAAAACAAACTTAATGGATACACATTTGTCCTTACCTGGGACTAACGTAATGGGTCTAACTGTTTGGCCTTGCTGGACGTTCAGTACAATCCCAACCTGATTCATTGCATTTTGTACAGGCCGAACATTCCTTACAGGAAATCCCTGGATTAAAAAGCAAAATTATCTTTAATATGGAGAACAACTACCTGCAGTAGGAGCTATAAAAAAAATTCCAGCTGGGTGTGGTGGCGCACACCTTTAATCCCAGCACTCGGGAGGCAGAGGTAGGTGGATCACCATGAGTTTGAGCCACCCTGATAGGAGATCCCGGCATGTGTTTCCCCCCCCCTTTTTGAAACAGGGTCTTCTTGCCAGGCAGCCTAAGCTGGCCTCAAACTCATGATGCTCACTTTCTTTTTGTTTTTAAGGCAGGATTTTACTACATAGTTCAGGCTAGCTTTGAACTCGTGGAAATCATCCTACCTTAGCCTCTGATGTTCTGGGATTACAAATTGCATCACACACATGGCCTGTTTGACAAACTACTGAGTAACCAAAAAACAAAGAAAAGAAAATTAAAACTGAATGAGTTGAGGGCTGTAGAGATGGCTTAGCAGTTAAGGCGCTTGCCGGTGAAGCCTAAGGACCCAGGTTCAATTTCCCAGGACCCATACAAGCCAGATGCACACAGTGATGCATATCTCTAGAGTTCATTTGCAGTGACTAGAGGCCCTGGAGTGCCCATTCTATCTTCCTTTTTCCCTCTCTCTTTAATAAATAAATAAAATAAAATATTTTTTAACCACCTCAATGAACTGAAATGAACACCTGCTTTCTGACCTAAGAGCCTATTGCTTAAAAAATGCATCCACAGCTGATGCTTCTTCAACGGCTAAAGCCACAGAAGGGAACCAAAAGACGCGCGAGTTTACCGTGCAAGCCAAGAAACAACAAGCCCAAAAACTGTTCTCAAAGTCGTCTGTAAAGGCCACAAACCTCTGAAAAAGGACGACAAGACTGTGATCAGGAAGCCACAGGCACAGAGAAGCATTTTCCTTTGGATGCTGTTCAGATTTAGGCTTTCAACCGCAAACCTTGTTGCAAAGATCACTAATTTCACATACAGATCTTCAAAAGATAATTAACTTACCCAAGATGAGAAGCAGCCCAAGTAAAGGGGAACTCTTGAGAATTAACGGTAAAGGTTCCTAATCCTAGCTTTTCCACTTGCTTCTGCCCAGATCTTATCAGTCCAACAGGCCTCTAAGGGATATGAGTAGGAATCTCACCCAACAATGAGGCTATGCTGGGAATTCTATGAAAGTCAAAATCCTATTATCAAACAGTAAAGGAGAAACTCCTCAGAACTCAGGAGACAAGACTGAGAACCATTTCTTTCTTTTCTGGTTTTTTGTTTTGTTTGGTTGGTTTGTTTTTCAAGGTAGGGTCTCACTGGAATTCACTCTAGTCCCAGGCTGGCCTCAAACTCATGGCGATCCTCCTACTTCTGCCTCCCAAGTCCTGGAATTGAAGGTATGCACCACCATGCCCAGCACTGAGAACCATTTCTAATGATGAAGACAGGTTTAAGCGGGAACCTATCAATGTTCAGTCCCTCTACCAATCTCAGAATTCAAAATCCCACTCACCTGGGTAGTGATGAATATTGGTTGTGAGGTTACAGAGGAATTAGTCACATGATTGGCATTCTGCATAACCTGGACAGGCCTTAGTACTGGTTGAGTAACCATTGTACCCAGGCCTGGTGCTGGGTTCTGGGTCAGAATCAGCGGCTGTCCACCTTGCTGAACCAAAGGATTGCCGGCTAAAGGATAAAAAAAGAAGAAACCAAATGAAACAAAAGAAGGAATGTTAGAAACACTGCTAAACTCGTACTTTGTGAGAAATATTATAGCCTTACATAAGAAATGATGGTTCAGGGCTGGGAGATGGCTCAGCAGGTAAAGGCATTTGCTTGCAAAGCCTGCTGGCCCATGTTCAATTCCCTAGCACCCATAGAGCCAGATGCAGCAGCAAGAGACCCTGTCATGCATACACACACACACGCACACGCACACATGCACGCACACACACATAAATAATTTTATAAAGAAATGATGTTTCAGATATCTAAGTATTTGAGACTACCACTCACCTCAGGTTTAATGTCATCAAACTCACCAAAAACTTAAGTTCCATCCAAATCTACAACTAACAGAAAAACAAGTGGTTCACTAACATCTCAGCCATGTCTTAAATAGGGATGAAAGACATATTAAGATTCTGGCCTTCACTCTAATCATTAAGTGACCACACAATCTCCCCACAAATCAGCAGAACAAAAGAATATATAAAACTTTGTCCATACATCAGGTAAAATCTACTTGCAAGAGTATAATCTGTTGTTAGTTCATCCCTCCTAGTTCTCTCTCCTCTCTTCTTCCACCCACTTTCTCTCCACAGCGTCTCATATATCCCAGGCTGGCCTCAAAGGATGAGCTTGAACTTTGGATCCTCCCACATATATATCTCCTGAGTGCTGCTGGGATTACAAATGCCACCATGCCCGATATATTCATGCAGGGGAATGAACCAGGGCTTTGTGCATTTGACCAAATGAACTATAGCCCCAGCCCTACTCCCCCACTTAAACACTTTTTCTTTTTGGTGTGTGTATGGAATGAACAGAGTATGCACATGTGGAGATGTGTGCACCCCATGTGGAGCCCAGAGGAGGACACCAAGTGTCCTCAAACCAGGGTCCTTAGGCTTCATAAGCAAGTGCTTAATCACTCACTAAGCCATCTCTCCAGCCCTCTTGGTCAAGTTTTTTTTGTTTGTTTGTTTTCAAGGTAGGGTTTCATTCTAACCCAAGCTGACCTGGAATTCACTATGTTGTCTCAGGGTGGCCTCGAACTCACGGTGATCCTCCTATCTCTGCCTCCCAAGTGCTGGGATTAAAGGCGCGCACCACCATGCCCGGCTTCTTGTCAAGTTTCTGAGTAATCTTGGTCTGGGGATAGAGTTCAGTGGTAGAGTACTTGCCCAGCATGCATAGGAGCCGTGGCTTCAACCCCTAGCACCACATAAACTAAGTTTGACAGTACACGTCTGTAATCCCAGGACTCAGGAGGTAGAGGAGTGGAGATCAGGAATCTCAGCCTGAGGACAGGAAATCCTGTCTCAGAGTCTTTAATGTGGTTCTATTATCTATATTTGTAGTTAGCTCTTTTTGTATTTGCTTTAAGGAATCTTTCCCTCCTCTTAGACTAGAAGTCTTACAATTTCTTCTGCAAGTTGTAAAGCTGCTTTTTTATCACTTAAGTACTTATTCCATTTGAAACTGACTTCTGTCTGTATGAAGTTGGAAACTCTTACTGTGTAAGCAACTGTTCCACAGTTCATTTTGGGCTCTGTTCCTCTTTTCTCCAATAATCTGTTAAGCTACCTTTGTTATATATCAAGTTTGCATACGTACTAGGAGTTTTTAAAGTTTTTTTTTTTTTTTTTTTTTTTTTTGGTTTTTCAAGGTAGGGTCTCTCTCTGGCCCAGGCTGACCTGGAACTAACTATGTAGTCTCAGGGTGGCCTCGAACTCATGGCGATCCTCCTACCTCTGCCTCCCGAGTGCTGGGATTAAAGGCGTGTGCCACCATGCCCGGCTTAAAGTTTTTTTTTTTTTTTTTTTTTTAAGTAGGATCTTGGGCTGGAGAGATGGCTGAGCAGTTAAGTGCTTGCTTATGAAGCCTAAGGACCCTGGTTTGAGGCTCGATTCCCCAGGACCCATAAGCCATATGCACAAGATGGCACATGCATCTGGAGTTTGTTTGCAGTGGCTAGGGGCCCTGGCATGCCCATTTTCTCTCTACCTGCCTCTTTGTCTGTCTGTCGCTCTCAAAATATGTAAAAAGGAATGCCAGGCGTGGTGGCGCATGCCTTTAATCCCAGTACTTGGGAGGCAGAGGTAGGAGGATCGCCGTGAGTTCAAGACCAGCCTGAGACTACATAGTTATAATTCTAGGTCAGCCTGGACCAGAGTGAAACCCTACCTCGAAAAAAAACAAACAAAATAAAAAGTAGGGTCTTGCCAGGAGTAGTGGCACACGCCTTACTTCCAGCACTCAGGAGGCAGAGGTAGGAGGATCACTGTTCAAGACCAGCCTGGACTAGAGTGAGACCTTTTTGTTTTGTTTTTGAGGTAGGCTCTCTAGCCCACACTGACCTGGAATTCACTATGTAATCTCAGGGTGGTCTTGAACTCACAGCGATCCTTCTACCTCTGCCTCCCCAGTGCTGGGATTAAAGCCATGCACCACCACTACTGGCTGATTTTTTTAATTTATTTTTCGTTTTTAGGCAGGGTCTCATATAGCCCAGTCAGGCCTTGAACACCATATGTAGCCAAAAATTACCTTGAACTTCTGTTTCTCCTATTCCATCTCCAGAGTATTGGGATTACAGGCATGTATCACAGTGCCTGATTTATGCAGAGCTTTGGGACTGAACCCAGGGCTTTGGGTATGCTAGGCTGGCACTCAACCAAGCTGTAACCCTGGCCAGGCAGTTTTTATTTAGTTTGCTCCTATGGAAATTTCATACTTACTTCATTTTTGTTCTCATAAATTTTGGTGTTTGAGTAAGAAGTCATCATCTACTTACAAGCTCACCACTGTACAGCAATGACTACCTTAGACAAGCCCAGGTACTTAAAGATGCATGAATGAACATCCCTAGTAGGATTCTAATCTTTCTGAATGCAAGACTCATGTCTCAGTCTTCTATTTTTCTTACTAAAAGTCAGGTGATTGCTATATTGCCCAGGCAGGTCCTGAATTTATGATCCTCCTTGCCGCAGCCTATCCTACCACGAAGCTGCATTCCATCAACACACCACCACACCAAGCCATGACACACTTCCTTACTACACTGTAATAATATCTAATATACAAGCAAACAGTATGGATACAAAAGGCTTTAAATTGACTTGAAAATCCTTTATTTTCCACAGATATGGAAGTGACACATTAGCATTGAATAATGACCACTGACATTTCTAAGCCCTTGTCATTCACATTTACTTATATATGACATATACAAAACAAGCATAATGGGCAGAGGAGGTGGCTCCACAGTTAAAGGCACTTGTTTACAAAGCCTGATGGCTCAGGTTCAATTCCCCAATATGCATGACATGGCACATGTGTTTGGGAGTTCATTTGCAGTGCCAAGAGGTCCTGATAGGAGCATTCTATTTCTCTCTAATAAGTAAACAAAAACAAAATAAGCATATTATTCAAGGGAAAGAGTTACATTTCAACATGACATGAGTTAATCATGGGTGAGTGGAGAATTTAACTTCATAAGTGTTATTTTTATGTGTTTTTTTTTTTTTTCAAGGTAGGGTCTCAGTCTAGCTCGCGCTGACCTGGAATTCACTCTGTAGTCTCAGGCTGGCCTCAAACTCATGGCCATCCTCCTACATCTGCCTCCCCAGTGCTGGGAATAAAGATGAGTGCCACCATACTCAGCTAAAATATTTATTTATTTATTTATTTTTATTTATATATTTTTTTGGTTTTTCGAGGTAGGGTCTCACTCTAGCCCAGGCTGACCTGGAATTAACTATGTAGTCTCAGGGTGGCCTCGAACTCATGGTGATCCTCCTACCTCTGCCTCCCGAGTGCTGGGATTAAAGGCGTGCGCCACCACGCCCGGCTCAGCTAAAATATTTTTTTTTTTTTAATTTTAATTTATTGACGAGAGAGAGAGAAAGAGGGATGGAGAGAGAATGAGTATGCCAGGGTCTCTAACCACTGCAAATGAATTCCAGATGCATGCACCTGACTTACATGGTGTGGTGATTTGATCCAGGTGTCCCCCATAAACTTAGGTATTCTGAATGCTAGGTTCCCAGCTGATGGAGATTTGGGAACGTGCGCCTCCTGAAGGCAATGTATTGTTGGGGGTGGGCTTATGGGTATTTTACCCAGCTCCCCCTTGCCAGTGTTTTGCACTCTTTCCTGTTGCTATTGTCCACCTTATGTTGGCCAGGGGGGTGATGTCCACCCTCTGCTCGTGCCATTGTTTCCCCCTGCCATCGTGGAGCTTCCCCTCGAGACTGTAAGCCAAAATAAACCCTTTATTCCCAAAAGCTTCTCTTGGTTGGGTGATTCCTGCCAGCAAATTTGGGAACCTGAATGCAACACATGGGTTCTGGGAAATCAAAGCTGGGCTTTACAGGCAAATGCCTTAACTGCTAAGCCACCTCTCCAGCCCCAATTTATTTATTTTTTTGAGGTAGGGTCTCACTCTAGCCCTGGTTGATCTGGAATTCACTATGTAGTCTGTCTGGCCTTGAACTCAACTCATGGAGATCCTCCTTCCTTTGCCTCCTGAGTGCTAGGACTAAAGACCCAGATAACTGTTATTTTTATTTTTAAATGTTCCTATTATGCTGAGAGAAATAAGCTAAGCGGCTTGGCATAGTGGTATATGACTGTAATCCCAGCAGTCACGAGGCCAAGGCATGAGGAGTGTGAGTTCCAGCCCAGTGTGGGCTGTACACAGGTGGCCTTGTCTCCTGAAAACAAAAATTAAACCAAACCTAAACAAGAAACAAAACTGTTGGGAAGGAGAGATGGCTTAGCAGTTAAGGTGCTTGGCTACAAAGCCAAAGGACCCAAGTTCAGTTCCCCAGGACCCACATAGGCCAGATGCAAAAGATGGCACATGTGTCTGGAGTTCGTTGCAGTGCAGAGGTCCTAGGAAGCCTATTCTCTGTCCCTCTTTCAAATAACAAAAAACAAACCGGGCGTGGTGGTGCACGCTTTTAATCCCAGCACTCAGGAGGCAGAGGTAAGAGGACTGTCATGAGTTCAAGGCCACCCTGAGACTACAGAGTGAATTTCAGGTCAGCCTGAGCTAGAGTGAGACCCTACCTGGGGGGGGGGGCGGATAAAACTATCTACTCTATAACCCTGAATAGGCTGGAATTTAGCACATAAAGCAAGCTGTCCTCACTCAATAATCCACCTGCTTCAACAAGTGTTGGGATTACAGGTGTTTGGCCTTAAAAACCCTAATTTTAAAAGAGAGTGGGTAATGGGAAGAAAACAAATAACTTCTCTACAAACCTAGTATACAGGGCTGGAGAGATGGATGGCTCAGCATTTAAAGGTGCTTGTTTGCAGAACCTGCTGGCTCAGGTTCAGTTCCCCAGTACCCATAAAGCCACATACAAAGTGGTGCTTGTGTTCATTTGCATTGGCAGGAGGCCCATAATACTCATTCTTTCACTCCCCCTACCCTCCCTGTCTCCTTGGAAATAAGTAAATACAATTTAAAAACACCTAGTATACTTAGTGGAACAATACTGAGGTGCTTAAAGGCTACTTTCCCTTGCTATGTTACTACTGTGCTAGTTGGGCAGTGTACCAAGGGAGCTTGTAATGTAGAGATTCACTCAAATCAGCGTCATCCTGTACTTAAGCTGGCAGTTCGAGAGACTCTGATGAAAAGAGTGAGAGGGCTGGAGAGATGGCTCAGTGTAAGGCTCTTGTCTGCAAAGTCTAACAACCTGGATTTGATTCCCCAGTACCCATGTAAAGCCAGATTCACAAAGTGGTACATGCGTCTGGAGTTTCTTTAAAGTGGGTACAGGCCGGGCACATGCTCACTCACTCTCTCTCCTCTCCCTCTCTCTCTGCCTACAAATAAATAAATATAAATATAAAAAAGTGAGAGAGCTGGAGAAATAGCTTAGCATTTAAGGCACTTGCCTGAGAAGCCTAAGGACCCATGTTTGACTCTCCAGATCCCACGTTAGCCAGATGCACAAGGCCGCACTTGCCCACTTAGTAGAGCAAGCGTCTGAAGTTCAATTTCAGTGGCTGAGGCCCTGGCATGCCAATTCTCTATCCTTCTCTCTCTCTAAAATAAAAAAAAATAAAGTAATAGAACTGTATATATTGGACACTGCATCCCAAGAACTGGGCAAAATTGGCAATTATGTTTGTGTTAAAAAAAAATGTGCAAGAGGGGCTGGAGAGATGGCTTAGCGATTAAGGCACTTGCCTATGAAGTCTAAAGACCCAGGTTTGATTCTCCAGGTCCCACATAGGCCAGATGCACGAGGCGGTGCACATGTCTGGAGTTTGTTTGCAGTGGCTAGAGGACCTTGTGCACACATTCTCTTTCTCCCCCTCTGTTTTTAGTAAATAATTAAAAAAAAAAAATGGAAGAGTTCCAGGTCAGCCTGAGCTAGAGTGAGACCCTACAACAAAAAAACAAACAAATAAATATTGTGGAAGAGGGCTGGAGAGATGGCTTAGTGGTTAAGTCACATGCCTGTGAAGCCTAAGGACCCAGGTTTGATTCTCCAGGTCCCATGTAAGCCAGATGCATATGGTGGCACATGCATCTGGAGTTTGTTTGCAGTGGCGCACCCATTTCCCCCCTGCCCCCCTCTGTCTCTAGTAAATAAATAAATAAAAATAAATTTTTTTAAAAAAATGTGGAAGAGCCAGGCGTGGTGGTGCACGCCTTTAATTGCAGCACTTGGGAAGCAGAGTGTGGTAGTTTGATTCAGGTGTCCCCCATAAACTTAGGCGTTCTGAATGCTAGGTTCCAAGCTGATGAATATTTGGGAATTAACGCCTCCTGGAGGGACTGTATTGGTGGGGGCAGGCTTATGGGTATTATAGCCAATGTTTGGCACACACTCCTGTTGCTGTTGTCCACCTTATGTTGGCCAGGGGTGATGTCCACCCTTTGCTCATGCTGTCATTTTCTCCTGCCATCGTGGACCTTTCCAAGTCTGTAAGCCAAAATAAACCCTCTTGCCCAAAAGCTGCTCTTGGTCAGGTAATTTCTTCCAGCAATGCAAACCTGACTGCAACACAGAGGATTGCCATGACTTTGAGGCCATTCTGAGATTACGTGGTGAATTCCAGGACAGCCTGGACTAGACTGAGACCCTACCTGGAAACACCAAAATAAATAAATAAATAAATAAATAAATAAATAAATAAATAAATAAATAAATAAATAAATAAATAAATATAATTGTGGCACTCATCTTTCATCCCAGCACTTGGGAGGCAGAGGTAGGAGGATCACCATGAGCTCCAGGCCAGTCTGAGACTACATAGTGAATTCCAGGTCAACCTGGGCTAGAGCGAGATGCTACCTCAAAAAAAACCAATAAACAAAACAAAAACAAAAACAGAAACAAAAGTAACTACATCATCGTTAGTGGGCTGGGAGATTTAATCCCAGGGCTCGGGAGGCAGAGGTAGGAGGATCGCCGTGAGTCTCGAGGCCACCCTGAGACTACACAGTTAATTCCAGGTCAGCCTGGGCCAGAGTGAGACCCTACCTCGAAAAACCAAAAAAAAAAAAAAGTAACTACATCGTTAGTGGGCTGGGGAGATGGATCAGGGCTAAAGGCGCTTGTTTGCAAAGTCTGCCCACCCAGATTCAATTCCAGCACCATGTACAGTCAGATGCAAAGTGGCAAACACATCTGTGCTCCCAATGCTTCTGTGACAGTCACATCAGCATTTATAGAATCTGGCACTAAATAAGACTTTTTTTTTTTGAGGCTGAAGTAAGTTTGCAGGGCCAGGAGACCCTGTATCAAAACAAGGTTAGAGCACAGATACTTGAAGTTGTCCTCTGACCTTCACATCTGCATTTATACATACACACAATAAATAAACTTTTTTGTTTTTGTTTTTTTTTGTTTTTGAGGTAGGGTCTACTCTAGCTCTGGCTGACCTGGAATTCACTATGTAGTCTCAGGGTGGCCTCGAACTTGTGGCGATCCTCCTACACCTCTGCCTTCTGAGTGCTGGGATTAAAGGCGTGTGCCACCACACCCAGCTAATAAATAAAACTTTAGGAATGGAGAGGTGGCTTAGCAGTTAAGGCATTAGCCTGCAAAGCCAAAGGATCCCAGTTCAATTCTCCAGGACCACATAAGCCAGATGCACAAGGTGGCACATGCATCTAGAGTTCATTTGCAGTGGCTGGAGGCCCTGGCACATCCATTCTCTCTCGCCTCTTTCTCATAAATAAATAAATACAATATATTTTAAAAATTGGTTGCTAACAGTTTAAGAGAAATACAAGAAAGCACTTTAATACAATTGAATATCATAAGCTTTGAAATCCAGGTCATTCAAATCCAGTTTCCAACCAATTTTTTAACCTTAAACATGTAATTTAGACTATCTAGGCCTCAGTTTCTATAACTATAAACTGATAAGACTCTAAGAGATGACCTATCTATATACATACAAGGATACTTGTGGTAGTTTGAATAGATGCTCCCAGTATATTCAGTGTTTTATTAGTTTGCAGTTTGCATCTGCAGCCACCTTGCTGGAGGCAGTGTCACTGGGCAGATCTTAAGGTGTGGTGGTGGGTTTGAGATTTCAATCTAAAGATATGCAAAGTGTACCTAGCTGGAGTTCCTGAAGTGTGCTGTGCTGTGTGGCTTTTGGTTTTTTCTCTCTCCCTGTCTGTCTCTCTCATCTGGTCCTATAAGAGTAGGCCAGCTTCTTCTGCCATTATGGAACTTTCCCTAGATCTGTAAGCTTCAATAAATAAATCCCTTCCTCCGTAACTGTGCCTTAACTGTGCCTCCTTAACTGTCTGGAAGTTCATCTCAGTGAACGTGATGCTATCTGCTGCTACAATACCCACTGGGTTTTTGTTTTGACAAGGTCTCATTCTGTAGCCATGGTGGCTGCAAAACTTGCAGTGATCCACCTGCCTCTGCCTCCCAAGTACTAGACTTATAGGTGTGCACCACCATGCCTGTAGTCCTACTGGTAAAAGTTTTTAACAAGTTTACAGATCTCTCATGATGATAATTTTAGGTCTCATTTTAATGGTGGCTGCAAAATGAAAGTGATCCACCTGCCTCTGCCTCCCAAGTACTAGACTTTATAGGTGTGCACCACCATGCCTGGTCCTACTGGTAAAAGTTTTTAACAAGTTTACAGATCTCTCATGATGATAATTTTACTTTAAATAGCTCAAAAATGAAACTGACAGCTGGAGGGATGGCTTAGTGGTTAAGGCGTTTGCCTGCAAAGCCAAAGGACACAGGTTCAATTACCCAGGACCCAGGTAAGCCAGATGCACAAGGGGGCACATACATCTGGAGTTTGTTTGCAGTGGCTAGAAGCCTTGGCATGCCCATTCTCTCTCTCTCTCCCCTCTCTCCGTCAAATAAGTAAATAAATAAAAATAAAATATTTTTAAAAAACAATGAAAATAGAGAAATTATAAAGACTTAAAAGCTCAGGCAGTCTCGGGCCCCCGTGCCTGAGATATGTGATGAGGAAAACATTTACAGCAATTTATTATTAGGGCAACTTACCAATATACATCAAGTTTTTTTTTTTTAAAGTTTTTTTATTTTTTATTTTTAGAGAGAGACACAGAGAGACAGACAGAAAGAGAGGGAGAGGGAGAGGGAGACAGATAGAGATGGGTGCGCCAGCAGTGTCTCAGCTGCAGAGAACGAAATCCAGATGCGTGCCCCCTTGTGGTCAAGTGTGGCATTGCGCCCTTGCGTCACTTTGCATCTGGCTAAACGTGGGACCTGGAGATTGGAACCACTGGAGATTGGAACCAGTGTTCTTAGGCTTAGAAGGCAGGCACCTTAACCGCTAAGCCATCTCTCCAGCCCCCAATATACATCAAGTTTTAAATGTTTCATGATCCATCTCACCTCTAAGACTTTATTCTTGTAGATATGCTTACACAGTAGACACAGATAGAAACACATGACAATGCTCACTGCTGTAATCTTGAGAAATGTGGGTGCAAATAAAGGTCCAACCTCAGAGAATGCATACATAAATAGTTCTATCCCCCAAAATTGTACATTCTTTTTTTATTTTATTTTTTGGTTTTTCGAGGTAGGGTCTCAGTCTGGTCCAGGCTGACCTGGAATTAACTATGTAGTCTCAGGGTGGCCTCAAACTCAGGGCAATCCTCCTACCTCTGCCTCCCAAGTGCTGGGATTGAAGGTGTGTGCCACCACATCCAGCTTTTTTTGAGAGAGAGAGAGACAGAGAGAGAGAGAGAGAGAGAGAGAGGCAGAGAGAGAGAATGGGCACACCAGCAGCCTGTCAGCCACTGTGAATGAACTCCAGATGCGTGTGCCCCCTTGTGGACAAGCGCTGCATTGCGCTCTTGCATCACTTTGCATCGGGCTAAATGTGGGACCTGGAGATTGGAACTGGCGTTCTTAGGATTAGCAGGCAGGCACCTTAACTACTAAACTATCTCTCCAGCTCTGGCTTAATTTTTAAAACTTTAAATTTACTTATTAGAGACAGGGAAAGAGAGAATGGGCATGCCAGGGCCTCTAGCCACTGCAAATGAACTTGAGATGCATGCGCCACCTTGTGCAGTTGGCTTACGTGGAGCCTGGAGAACTGAACCAGGATCCTTAGGTTTCGCAGGCAAGTGCCTTAACTGCTAAGCCCTCTCTCCAGCCCTTTTTTTTTTTAAAGATTAATTTATTTATTTGAGAGTGAGAGAGAGAGAGGGAGAAAGAGAGAATGGGCACACCAAGGCCTGTAGCCACTTCATATAAACTCCAGATGCATGTGCCACCATGTGCGTCTGGTTTACATGGGACCTGGAGAATTGAACCTGGCTCCTTAGGCTTCACAGACATGCACCTTAACTGCTAAACCATCTCTCCAGCCCCAAAATCGTACATTCTTTTTTAAAAAAAATTTTTTTTGTTTATTTATTTATTTATTTGAAAGCAACAGACAGAGAGAAAGAGGCAGAGAGAGAGAAAATGGGCACACTAGGGCCTCCAGCCACTGGAAACCAACTCCAGATGCATGTGCCACCTTATGCATCTGGTTTATGTGGGTACTGGGGAATGGAGCCTTGAACCAGGATCCTTAGGCTTCACAGGCAAGTGCTTAACTGCCAAGCCCTCTCTCCAGCCCCCCCAAAATTGTACATTCTCCTACAAGAAATATAATGTCAGGCTTCAGAGATGACTCAGCAGTTAGAGGCACTTCCTTGCAAAGCCTGACAAGCTGGGTTCAATTCCCCAGTACCCAGTACATAAAGGTAGATGCTCAAAGTGACACATGCATCTTGAGTTTGGATGCAGTGGCAAGGGGTTCTGAACATGCCCATTCCCTCCCTACTCTGCTTGCAAATAACAAATAAAAATATTTTAAAAAAGAAATCTAATAGCTGGAGAGATGGCTTAGTAGTTTAGTTGTTTGCCTGCAAAGCCAAAGGACCTTGGTTCAATTCTCCAGGACCCACGTAAGCCAGATGATGCACAAGGAGGTGCATGCATCTGGAGTTCATTTGCAGTGGCTGGAGGCCCTGGCATGCCCATTCTCATTCTCTCTCTCTCTCTCTTTCTCTCAAATTAAAAAAAAAAAAAAATTTAAGCTTTAGGGTGGAGAGATTGCTTAGTGGTTAAGTGTTTGCCTGTGAAGCCTAAGGACCCTGGTTCAAGGCTCAATTTCCCATGACCCACGTAAGCCAGATGTACAAAGTGATGCATACATCTGGAGTTCGTTTGCAGTGGCTGGAGGCCCTGGTGTTCCCATTCTCTCCCCGCCCTTCTCTCTCTGTCTGGTGCTAATAAGTAAATAAAAATAAAACAAAAAAGAAATATAAGCAGGGAGTGGTGGTATACACCTTTAATCCCAGCACTTCGGAGGCCAAGGTAGGAGTATCACTGTGAGTTCGAAACTACATAGTGAAATCCAGGTCAAGCTGGTCAAAAAAAAATTTATATATATGTATGTATATGTATGTATATGAATATGTATATGTATATATGTATGTGTGTATGTCAGGGCTGGAGAGATAGCTGAGCAGTTAGGAGCATTTCTGCCTAAGCACAAGAGTCTGAGACTGCCTGGCTCAAATCTCCAGATTTAAGTAAAATAGTGGGGCATGGCTACATATGCCTATAACCTGCAGGGAAGCAAAGACCAGAAATTGATAAAGCCTGAAAGCTCTGGAAACAGAAAGAGATTCCATCAGGCTAGAGAAATGGCTTAGTGCAAAGCCAAAGGACCCAAGTTTGTTTGATTCCCCAGTACCCACATAAACCAAATGTACAAGGTGGCACATGTGTCTGGAGTTCATTTGCGGCATATGGAGGCCCTGTGTGCCCATTCTTTCTCTCAAATAAATAAAAATATTAAGCCGGGTGTGGTGGTGCATGCCTTTAATCCCAGCACTCGGGAGGCAGAGGTAGGAGGATCACCGTGAGTTCAAGGCCACCCTGAGACTACATAGTTAATTCCAGGTCATCCTGGGCCAGAGTGAGACCCTACCTCAAAAAATCAAAAATAAAATCAAAAAATAAAAATAAATAAATAAAAATATTAGGAAAGAGAAAGATACTTCAGATCGAAGAAAAAGACCACAAGGAAGAGAGACAAAGTACACACTCAGCCTACTGAGTGCAGAGATTAAAGTTGTGCACCACCAAACCTGCAAAAACCACTATGTTTTTGTTAGGAATCTTGAAAGAGAACTTTTAATAACAGCTTTAGAATATAGCAACAATATAAATTATGAAACAGAAACAAGGTGTGGTGGCAAACACCCGTAATCCCAGCACTGAGGTGGACAGAGATAAGAGGATCAAGAGTTCAAGGCCAGGGCTGGAGAGATGGCTTAGTGGTTAAGGCACCTGCCTGCTAAGCCTAAGAACCTGGTTCCAATCTCCAGGTCCCACGTTTAGCCAGATGCAAAGTGATGCAAGGGCACAATGCCACACTTGACCACAAGGGGGCGCACACATCTGGATTTCATTCACAGCAGCTGAGAGACTGCTGGCGCGCCCATCTCTGTCTCCCTCTACCTCTCTCTGTCTCTTTCTGTGTCTCTCTCTCTCTCTGTGTTTCTCTCCAAAAATAAATAAAATAATTTAAAAAATTTTTTAAATAAGGAGTTCAAGGCCAGGTAAGAGCCAAAGGAGGGGCTAGAGAGATGGCTCAGCAGTTAAGACACTTGCCTGCAGAGCTAAAGGACTTGGGTTCGAATCCCCAGCACCCATGTAAAGCCAGATGCACAGGGTGGCACATGCGTCTAGAGTTCATTTACAGTGGCTAAAGGCCTTGGCCTGCCCATTCTGTCTCTCTTTCTCGCTCATAAGTAAATATATTTAAAAAAGAAAAAGAGCCAAAGGAAAGATAAGACTGTTTACAATGCAATCTTTCAGACACAAAACAAACTTCATATTCCTACCCTGTCAGTGCCTGACACTACCTACACAAGATGTTCGTAATAGGAGGATAAGATGATACCAAAATAAAAGAAACTAATTGGAAGGGGAAGGGGATTCGATGGAGGGTGGATTTGACAGGGGGAGAATAAGGATAGGGGAGGAAATTATCATGGTTTATTGTCTATAATTAGGGAAGCTGTCAATAAAAAATTTAAAACAAAAATAAAAAATTTTTAAAAAGCCAAGCATGGGGCGCATGCCTTTAATCCCAGCACTGGGGAAGCTGAAGTAGGAGATCGCTGTGAGTTCGAGGCCACCCTGAGACTACACAGTGAGTTCCAGGTCAGCTTGGGCTAGAGGGAGACCTTACCGCAAAAAAAAAAAAATAAAAAAAAAAATAAATAAACACATAAATGAATAATATAAATATAAAAATAGTTCAAGGCCAATCTTGGCTAGATATATAGTGAGTTAGCAACTAGCATGGGCTACATGAGACCTTATATCAAATCAATAAACGGAAGGAAAGAAGAAAGAAAGGGAGACAGTTAAACATCTCTAATCAGGGGTGCTGGAGAGATGGCTTAGTGGTTAAGTGTTTGCCTGTAAAGCCTGAGGACCCGGATTCAAGGCTTGATTCTCCAAGACCCACATAAGTCAGATGCACAAAGTGGCACATGCATCTGGAGTTCCTTTGCAGGTACTGGAGGCTTCTCTCTCTCTCTCTCTCTCTCTCTCCATCGTTCTCAAATAAATACAAATAAAATTAACAATAACAACAAAAAAATCTCTAATCAACAGAATCAATACAATAAAAAATTCCTTATAGTAGACAACTCTTATGTCTCATAGTCAGGAATCAATAGTCAAATGAATCTTCCAGAGAAAATAAAGACACACATCTGCCATGGGAAATGAAAAGGCCTTGTCTAATTTTAAAAAATATACAAACAAAACCAACCAACCAGCAGCCTGAGAGCTGTAAGGAGGAGTTCTGAGCGCTGGGTTCGTCTCTGTGTTCTAGAAAACACCAGAAGTAGAAGCGCCAGCATCAGCTCCGCACCGGAGAGGAGCCCATCCCTGCAGCACGTTATCACTGCAGTCGTGTTATCACTGCAGCCATTCTCCAGTCAACTCAACAGCTACAGCTGCCCTAAGACCATCATATTCTCTCACCCTCTATCCCAGGAAGACTTTCCAAAATCACACTTACCATTGTTGTTGGCAATTAATGTGACAAGTGTCTTCTTTGTGCTGTCACTATTCTGTGCCCCACTGCTGCTAACGGTGGTGGATGTAGAGAGGTGCCCAGCAACGGAAGCATGGGCAGCAATGGGCACTGGAGCTGAGACTGGCTGTTGGCTCACAGACACTGTGGGGAAGAAAGGCAAAGCTACTTGGAGATAGGAAAAGGATAATGCCTTTAATAATCTTCCCTTTTCCTAATTGTCCTTCAGTCCACAACTGAGACACAATACCTTCTTTTGTCTCCCATTTACTGCTTAATGGACGTGGTGGTGCATTCCTTTAGTCCCAGCTTTTGGGAATTGAGGTTGGATAGCCATGCACTCAAAGCCAGTCTAAGCTACAGTGAGACCCTACTGCAAAAAACTCACAGGTGGGCTGGAGAGATGGCTTAGCAGTTAAGTGCTTGCCTGCAAAGCCAAAGGACCTCGGTTCAATTCCCCAGGACCCATGTAAGCCAGATGCACAAGGTGGCGCATGCATCTGAAATTTGTTTGCAGCGGCTGGAAACACTGGTGCACCCATTCTCCCCCTCTCTCTGCCTCTTTCCCTTTCTCAAATAAATAAAAAAAAAAATAAAAACTCATAGGTGCCAGGCATGGTGGATGCATGCTTTTAATCCCAGCACTTGGGAGGCAGAGGTAGGAAGATTGCCATGAGTTCTAGGCCACCCTGGGACTACATAATGAATTCCAGGTCAGCCTGAGCTAGAATGAGACCCTACCTCAAAATCCCCCCCACCAGCAAATAAAAAACACTCATAGGTTTATTATCCCCACTATTGGAATTCATATCCATTCACAGTAAGGCACTAATAGGATGCATTAGTCTAAACTAATGTGATCTTTTGGTAGCAAGGAAAAATAAAAACAGTAAAGAGCCGGGTGTGGTGCTGCATGCTTTTAATCCCAGCACTCAGGAGGCAGAGGTAGGATCTCGTGAGTTCAAGGCCACCCTAAGACTACAGAGTGAATTCCAGGAGAACCTGCACTACAGTGAGACCCTACTTCAAAAAAAAAAAAAAAAAAAAAAGAGTAGCCAGGATAATTTAGGAGAAAACATCCATCTTGTAAATTGGGGGGCAATCTAGAATTTTACGCTATAAAATCACCATTATGAAAGAAAAATTAACAATCATCAACTTATAAATTGTCCATGAAAGCAGATGCAAAGCCACTTCTGCTCAGCCTATAGAGTAAACCAAGCTCAAGTCAAACAAACCAAAGTCCAATATATTTGGAAACCTGTGTTGACTGGGGCCACAGATCAGCTCTGACATACACCACACGCTTTACATTTTATATCTGTGTATGTATATGAGGGGTGTCAGTCTTTGCCAACCACCTCATTTGAGGTAAGGTCTCTCTTTTTTTTTTTTCTTTTCTTTTCTTTTCTTTTTTTTTTCAAGCACGCACGAGAGAATTATTGTGCCAGGTCCTCAGTCACTGAAATTAAACTGGAGACATTTGCAACACCTAGTGTGCATGTGCAAGCTGCCTTAGCCAAATGAGCTGGCCCATGCTTCTAGGCATTCTCCTGTCTTTACTCCCTTCTTGTCACAGGCATGCTGGATACGTGGGATCTGCCACAAAAGTGGATGCTGGAAACAGGGGTCCTTAGGCTTTGCAGGCAAGCACCTTTACCATTAAACCATCTCTCCAGCCGTGAGTTCGAGGCCACCCTGAGACTACATAGTGAATTCTAGCCCAGCCTGGGCTAGAGTGAAACCCTACGTCGAAAAACAAAACAAACAAACAAACAAAAAAGTTTGAACACTAGTTAATCTAACCTCTCAATGTTTTTAATAAATTGAGTGTAGTTTATTTTCTAGCTTTATGGATGAAGAAATTAAGGTATTCATAGACTACAACATGTAAAAGGTAGGATTAGCTGGGTGTGGTGTATGCTTTTAATCCCTGCACTTAGGAGGCAGAGATAGGAAGATCGCCATGAGTTCAAGGCCAATCTGAGACTACACAGTAAACTCCAGGTTACCCTGGGTTAGAGTAAGACCTTACACCAAAAAAAAAAAAAAAAAAAGGTAGGATTAATTCCACAAAGAGGCAGTCCTGGAATTGTTTTCTTTTTAAGATTGGCCTCATATTCAAGGCAATAAGGCAATTCTCCTGCCTCAGCCTTCCAAGTGCTGAGATTACAGGTATGAACCACTATACCTGGCTCTCTGGATTCTTTGAGATGTGGTCACATTTATCCCAGGGTGGCCTTGAACGCACTATGTCGCTAAGGGGGACATTGAACTTTTGACCTTTCTGCTTCCACCTCCTGAGAGCTAGAATCATAGGTGCAGACCACCACAGCCAGTGTATATGGTGTTGGTGATCAAACCCAGTGCTTTGCGAATCCTAGGACAACACTAACGACTGAGCCACATCCTCAACCCTTTCTCTAGATTTTTCAAGTTCTTCTACAACCCACACTTAACCAAATTACCATTCAAGTTAGTTAATTCATTTAAACAACAATCTAAGATCAAAAGAAAACTTTATTACCTGAAGTAGTTTTATCCACTGCACTATAATCTTCAACTACTGAGTCCTCAATGACATCACTGATTTTCTGCCATGGTTCCAACTCCTCCTCCTCACATTCCATGAACAGGTCGGTGTCCGCCATGCTACAAGAAAAAAGAAAGTTTAGTATGATATTGACCTAAGAATTGGAGATATAGAGCCAGGCAAGGAGGCACACGCCTTGAATCCCAGCACTCAGGAGGCTAAGATAGGTCAGCCTGGGCTACAACAAGACCCTACCTCGGGAAAAAAAAAAACACAGTTTTTTTTTTTTTTTTTTTTTTCGAGGTAGGGTCTCACTCTAGCCCAGGCTGATCTGGAATTCACTCTGTAGTCCCAGGGTAGCCTCGAACTCATGGCGATCCTCCTACCTCTGCCTCCCAAGTGCTGGAACTAAAGGTGTGCGCTACCACTCCCGGCTACAACAGTATTTTTTTAATTTTCCTTTCTTCTGGAAGCTTTTTAATATTTTATTTTAATTTATTTATTTATTTGAGAGAGACAGACTGAGACAGAGGGAGGCAGATAGAAAGAATGAGAGAATGGGCACGCCAGGGCCTCCAGCCACTGCAAACAAACTCCAGATGCATGGGCCACCTTTGTGCATCTGGCTTACATGGTCCTGGGGAATCGAACCTGGGTCCTTTGACTTTGCAGGCAAGTGCCTTAACCACTAAGCCATTTCTCCAGCCTGAAAATCAGTATTTTGATCACATTGTTTTCCATAATATTGATCTTTTAGAAATGATGTGTCGGGCAGATGACTGCCTAGCATGTGCAATGCCCTAGGTTTAATCCACAGCATTACATACTCAAATAAATAAAAATCATGAGGAAAAAGAAATTATGTTAAAATACTCAAAAAAAAAAAAAAAGCTGGGTGTAGAGGCACCCACACTTAATCTCAGCACTCAGGAGGCAGAGGTAGGAGGATCGCCATGAGTGTGAGGCTAGCCTGAGACTACAGAGTGAATTCCAGGTCAGTGTGGACTAGAACAAGACCCTACCTCAGGGGGAAAAAAAAATACTGGACTGGAGAGATGGCTTAGCAGTTAAGGCACTTGCCTGCAAAACCTAATGACCTAGGAGACCCAGGTTTGATTCCCCAGCACCCATGTAAAGCTGGATGCACACAGTGGCACATGTATCTGGAGTTTATTTACAGTGGCTAGTGGCCTTGGCCTGCCCATTCTATCTATCTCTATCTCTCTCTCTCTCTGCTTGCAAATAAATAAAAATATTTGAAAAAACAAAAAACAATTAGCTGGGCGTGGTGGCACACACCTTTAATCCCAGCACTAGGGAAGCAAAGGATCACTGTGAGTTCAAGGCTACCCTGAGACTACATAGTGAATTCCTGAGACTACATAGTGAATTCCAGGTCAGCCTGAGCCAGAGTGAGACCCTACCTAGAAAAACCAAAAAAAAAAAAAAAAAGAGAGAGAGACTGATTGAGAGGGAGGGGACATGATGGAGAGTGGAGTTTCAAAGGGGAAAGTGGGGGGAGGGAGGGAAGTACCATGGGATATTGTCTACAAGTTACGGAAGTTTCAATAATAATTAAAAAAACTAAAAAATTAAAAAGTAAAAAGACATCCAAGATTATCCTCTGGCCTACACACGCACACACAAAACACAACCTAACAACCATGGTCCATGTTTTGTATAGCAAGAAGGAATTAATCAGGCTGGTTAACCTAGGAAACAACAGGTATGCTGACTGGGCATATTTCATACTTGTTCCCAAAGCACCTCTGAAAAACAGAGACCACATTTCTCACTCCTCCATTCTGACCTAGACGGGCATCTTAGAGTGTGACCAATTCCTTTGACTGCAGCATAGATACAGCTTAGGGTAAAAAAGACAGGCCACTGGAAGAATCAAACTTTAAAAATAGCATCCTTTTTATAACAGCATTCCAGTTTGAAAAAAGCTTCACTAATACGATGAAATGTTCTACTTAACGTTTCTGCCAAGATGCTCAAGGAAGATAATCATCTTCCGTTGTTCCTCAGATGTCCACGCTCTTGCATTCCTTTGCTACCACTTCTAATTTTAAGATTAAAAAAATTTTTTATTTAGCCAGGCGTGGTTATGCACATGTTTAATTCCAGCACTAGGGAGGCAGAGGTGAGTTCAAGACCACCCTGAGATTACATAGTGAATGCCAGGTCAGCCTGTACTAGAGTGAGACCCTACCTCAAAAAAATAAAAATAACAGTCAGGCGTGGTGGCGCACACCTTTAATCCCAGCACTCGGGAGGCAGAAGTAGGAGGATCGCAGTGAGTTTGAGGCCACCCTGAGACTACAGAGTGAATTCCTAAGACCCTATCTAGAAAAACCAAAAGAATAAACAAATAAGAAAAAAATGTATTTATTTACAAGGGGAGGGGGAGAGAATGGACACACCAGGGTCTCTAGCTGCTATAAACAAACTCCATATGCACACATCACTTGGCTCATCTGGCTTCATGTGTGTTTTGGGGAATTGCACCTGGGTCATTAGGCTTTGCAGGCAAGTGCCTTAACTACTGAGGTATCTCCAGTCCCCATATTTTTTTATATTTGTTTTAAAGAGAAAGAGAGAGATCGAGACAGAGAGACACAGAGAGACATAATTGGTGTACCAGGGCCTCAGCCACTGCAATGGAACTCCAGACATTTGTGCAACCTAGTGGGCATGTGTGACCTTGCACTTACCTCACCTTTGTGCATTTGGCTAACATGGGATTAAGTGCCTTAACCGCTAAGCCATCTTTCCAGCCTTGTCCCCATATTTTTATTTACTTATGGGAGAGCAGAGAGAAAACGGGCACATCAGGGCCACCTGCCACTGCAAACAAACAATCTCCAGACACAGATTAAATATATTTAATGTTTTGATCCATGCACCTTTACTGATCCTCCAACTGTCATATCACGGCCAGTTGGGAATGTCATCTACTGGCTCCTGAATCCTTATAAAGCACCCAGGACTGTTTGATATGGATTAGCTCATGGACTTCCTGCTCCAGACCTAGAACTGGCCGATCCTCCAAGGAATGATAAGGATGGGTGATATTCAAGGCCACAACTGAGATGCTAGAGGCTTCTGTGCTCATTAGAAAAAAAATAACTAGACCGGGCGTGGAGGCGCACGCCTTTAATCCCAGCACTCAGGAGGCAGAGGTAGGAGGATCACTGTGAGTCTGAGGTCACCCTGACACTACATAGTGAATTCCAGGTCAGCCTGGACTACAGTTAGACCCTAAGGCATTTGCCTGCAAAGCCAAAGGATTCTGGTTTGATTCTCCAGGGCCCACATACACCAGATGCACAAGGGGAAGCATGGGTCTGGAATTCGTTTGTGGTGACTGGATACCCTGGAATGCCCATTCTTTCTCTTTGTATGTCTGTCTGTCCCTGTCTCTCTCTCTTCCCCCTCTTTCTCTCAAATAAATAAATAAAATGTATTTAAAAGCAAACAAACAAACTAGGTCTGAGAATACACAGTAAATTCCAGGTCAACCTGGGCTAGATCGAGACCCTATCTTGAAAACCCAAAAATAAATAAATAAATAAATAAAAATAAACTAGGGTGGAGAGGTCTAAGGGGGATCAGGGAAAGAGATGGAGGAAAGGAAGAGTGGGAGGAGGGTTAATCAAAATTTAAGCCAGGTGTGGTGGCGCACACCTTTAATCCCAGGCAGAGTTAGGAGGATCACCCTGAGACTACATAGTTAATTCAGGTCAGCCTGGACCAGAGTGAGACCCTACAAGAAAAAAAAAAAAAAAAAAAATTTAAGATGGAGGGCTGGAGAGATGGCTTAGTGGTTAAGGCACTTGCCTGAGAAGCGTACTCATGTAAAGCCACATACACAAGGTGGAGAAGGCATTTGAAGTCTGTTTGCAGTGGCTAGAGGCCCTGTGTACTCATTCTCTTGATCTGCATCTTTCTCTCCCACAAGAATATATAAATAAATAAATAGCTGGGCATGGTGACAAACGCCTTTAAACCCAGCACTCAGGAGAGACAGGTAGGAGGATCACAGTGAGTTCAAGGTCACCTTGAGACTACACAGTGAATTCCAGGTCAGCCTAAACTCAAGTGAGACCCTACCTCGGAAAACCAAAAATAAATAAATCTTTTTTTTTTTTTAAGGGAAGAAACCAGGCATGGTGGCGTATGCCTTTAATCCCAGCACTTAAGAGGAAGAGTGAGTGCCAGGTCAGCCAGTGAGACTACCTGGGTGGGGAAAAAAAGGGGAGAGAAAGACCCGGCCATGGTGGTGCATGCCTTTAATCCCAGCACTCAGGAGGCAGAGGTAGGAAGATTGCCATGAGTTTAAGATCACCCTGAAACTACACAGTGAATTCCAGGTCAGCCTGGGCTAGAGCAAAGCCCTACCTTGAAAAACCAAAATAAATAAATAAATAAATAAATAAATAAATAAATAAATAAATAAATAAATAAATAAATGAATGGAGAGAGAGGGGCTTAGTGATTAAGGCGGTTACCTGCAAAGCCAAAGGACCTAGGTTCAGTGCCCCAGGACCCATGAAGACAGATGCACAAGGTGGCACATGTATCAGGAGTTCATTTGCAGTAGCTGGAGGCCCTGCTGTGCCCATTCTTTCCCTTTCTGCTTCTCTCTCTCTCAAATAAATAAATAATTTTTTAAAGGGAGGACTGGGGATGGCTTAGCAGTTAAGGCACTTGCCTGCAAAGCCAAAGGACCCAGGTTCAATTCCCCAAGACCCACATAAGCCAGATGCACAAGGTGGCACGTGTCTGGAGTTCATCTGCAGCAGCTGAAGGCCCTGGTGCACCCATTTTCTCTATCTGCCTCTCTCTCTTAAATAAAATAAATAAATATTTTTAAAAGCGAAAGAGTTTAGCCAAGTATTGTATGGATGTGGATAATGGTGCCCCCGAAGCCATAAACTGTTATTAGAAAAACTTTAGTGTGAAGGGTTGGATACCTTTCAGTGAGTTGTTGGCCAGGAGGTCCCTGATGCCCCCAAAACATTACAGGCCATTGCCAAGGCTCTTGGTTTCCCAGTTTCAATAATAATTAAAAAAACTAAAAAATTAAAAAGTAAAAAGACATCCAAGATTATCCTCTGGCCTACACATGCACACACAAAACACAACCTAACAACCATGTTCTTCCATGTTTTGTATAGCAAGAAGGAATTAATCAGGCTGGTTAACCTAGGAAACAACAGGTATGCTGACTGGGCATATTTCACACTTGTTCCCAAAGCACCTCTGAAAAACAGAGACCACATTTCTCACTCCTCCATTCTGACCTAGACGGGCATCTTAGAGTGTGACCAATTCCTTTGACTGCAGCATAGATACAGCTTAGGGTAAAAAAGACAGGCCACTGGAAGAATCAAACTTTAAAAATAGCATCCTTTTTATAACAGCATTCCAGTTTGAAAAAAGCTTCACTAATACGATGAAATGTTCTACTTAACGTTTCTGCCAAGATGCTCAAGGAAGATAATCATCTTCCGTTGTTCCTCAGATGTCCACGCTCTTGCATTCCTTTGCTACCACTTCTAATTTTTAAGATTAAAAAAAATTTTTTATTTAGCCAGGCGTGGTTATGCACATCTTTAATTCCAGCACTAGGGAGGCAGAGGTAGGATCGCTGTGAGTTCAAGACCACCCTGAGATTACATAGTGAATGCCAGGTCAGCCTGTACTAGAGTGAGACCCTACCTCAAAAAAATAAAAATAACAGTCAGGCATGGTGGCGCACACCTTTAATCCCAGCACTCGGGAGGCAGAAGTAGGAGGATCGCAGTGAGTATGAGGCCACCCTGAGACTACAGAGTGAATTCCTAAGACCCTATCTAGAAAAACCAAAAGAATAAACAAATAAGAAAAAAATGTATTTATTTACAAGGGGAGGGGGAGAGAATGGACACACCAGGGTCTCTAGCTGCTATAAACAAACTCCATATGCACACATCACTTGGCTCATCTGGCTTCATGTGTGTTTTGGGGAATTGCACCTGGGTCATTAGGCTTTGCAGGCAAGTGCCTTAACTACTGAGGTATCTCCAGTCCCCATATTTTTTTATATTTGTTTTAAAGAGAGAGAGAGAGAGATCGAGACAGAGAGACACAGAGAGACATAATTGGTGTACCAGGGCCTCAGCCACTGCAATGGAACTCCAGACATTTGTGCAACCTAGTGGGCATGTGTGACCTTGCACTTACCTCACCTTTGTGCATTTGGCTAACATGGGATTAAGTGCCTTAACCGCTAAGCCATCTTTCCAGCCTTGTCCCCATATTTTTATTTACTTATGGGAGAGCAGAGAGAAAATGGGCACATCAGGGCCACCTGCCACTGCAAACAAACAATCTCCAGACACAGATTAAATATATTTAATGTTTTGATCCATGCACCTTTACTGATGCTCCAACTGTCATATCACGGCCAGTTGGGAATGTCATCTACTGGCTCCTGAATCCTTATAAAGCACCCAGGACTGTTTGATATGGATTAGCTCATGGACTTCCTGCTCCAGACCTAGAACTGGCCGATCCTCCAAGGAATGATAAGGATGGGTGATATTCAAGGCCACAACTGAGATGCTAGAGGCTTCTGTGCTCATTAGAAAAAAAATAACTAGACCGGGCGTGGAGGCGCACGCCTTTAATCCCAGCACTCAGGAGGCAGAGGTAGGAGGATCACTGTGAGTCTGAGGTCACCCTGACACTACATAGTGAATTCCAGGTCAGCCTGGACTACAGTTAGACCCTAAGGCATTTGCCTGCAAAGCCAAAGGATTCTGGTTTGATTCTCCAGGGCCCACATACACCAGATGCACAAGGGGAAGCATGGGTCTGGAATTCGTTTGTGGTGACTGGATACCCTGGAATGCCCATTCTTTCTCTGTATATGTCTGTCTGTCCCTGTCTCTCTCTCTTCCCCCTCTTTCTCTCAAATAAATAAATAAAATGTATTTAAAAGCAAACAAACAAACTAGGTCTGAGAGTACACAGTAAATTCCAGGTCAACCTGGGCTAGATCGAGACCCTATCTTGAAAACCCAAAAATAAATAAATAAATAAATAAATAAATAAATAAATAAATAAATAAAAATAAACTAGGGTGGAGTGGTCTAAGGGGGATCAGGGAAAGAGATGGAGGAAAGGAAGAGTGGGAGGAGGGTTAATCAAAATTTAAGCCAGGTGTGGTGGCGCACACCTTTAATCCCAGGCAGAGTTAGGAGGATCACCCTGAGACTACATAGTTAATTCCAGGTCAGCCTGGACCAGAGTGAGACCCTACAAGAAAAAAAAAAAAAACATTTAAGATGGAGGGCTGGAGAGATGGCTTAGTGGTTAAGGCACTTGCCTGAGAAGCGTCCTCATGTAAAGCCACATACACAAGGTGGAGAAGGCATTTGAAGTCTGTTTGCAGTGGCTAGAGGCCCTGTGTACCCATTCTCTTGATCTGCATCTTTCTCTCCCACAAGAATATATAAATAAATAAATAGCTGGGCATGGTGACAAACGCCTTTAAACCCAGCACTCAGGAGAGACAGGTAGGAGGATCACAGTGAGTTCAAGGTCACCTTGAGACTACATAGTGAATTCCAGGTCAGCCTAAACTCAAGTGAGACCCTACCTCGGAAAACCAAAAATAAATAAATCATTTTTTTTTTTTTTTTTTTTTTTTTTTAGGGTCTCTCTCTGCCCAGGCTGACCTGGAATTAACCAGGTCTCAGGGTGGCCTTGAACTCACGGCGATCCTCCTACCTCTGCCTCCCGAGTGCTAGGATTAATCCCAGCTATTTTTTTTTTTTTTTAAGGGAAGAAACCAGGCAGCCATGCCTTTAATCCCAGCACTTAAGAGGAAGAGTGAGTGCCAGGTCAGCCAGTGAGACTACCTGGGTGGGGAAAAAGGGGAGAGAAAGACCGGCCATGGTGGTGCATGCCTTTAATCCCAGCACTCGGGAGGCAGAGGTAGGAAGATTGCCATGAGTTTAAGATCACCCTGAAACTACACAGTGAATTCCAGGTCAGCCTGGGCTAGAGCAAAGCCCTACCTTGAAAAACCAAAATAAATAAATAAATAAATAAAGGGAGAGAGAGGGGCTTAGTGATTAAGGCGGTTACCTGCAAAGCCAAAGGACCTAGGTTCAATGCCCCAGGACCCATGAAGACAGATGCACAAGGTGGCACATGTATCAGGAGTTCATTTGCAGTAGCTGGAGGCCCTGCTGTGCCCATTCTTTCCCTTTCTGCTTCTCTCTCTCTCAAATAAATAAATAATTTTTTAAAGGGAGGACTGGGGGGGATGGCTTAGCAGTTAAGGCACTTGCCTGCAAAGCCAAAGGACCCAGGTTCAATTCCCCAAGACCCACATAAGCCAGATGCACAAGGTGGCACATGTCTGGAGTTCATCTGCAGCAGCTGAAGGCCCTGGTGCACCCATTTTCTCTATCTGCCTCTCTCTCTTAAATAAAATAAATAAATATTTTTTAAAAGCGAAAGAGTTTAGCCAGAAGTATTGTATGGATGTGGATAATGGTGCCCCCGAAGCCATAAACTGTTATTAGAAAAACTTTAGTGTGAAGGGTTGGATACCTTTCAGTGAGCTGTTGGCCAGGGAGGTCCCTGATGCCCCCAAAACATTACAGGCCATTGCCAAGGCTCTTGGTTTCCCACCAGAAATAGATGATAAGACACTACTGCTGAAGACTCTACCTGCTTGGGCTACAGTTCACTAAGAAATCAAGCTGGAGCTAAGCTAGAAACCTCCTTCTTGTTGACTGGCTGTCAGAAGGCTGGAAAGAGCTCTGCAGCATGCAGCCTTTTGGGAGAGAGAGAAGTCATCAATGATGTTAAACAGCAGTGGCCCTGCAAGCTTTAAGACTGGCCAGCCAGACTCCATGTGCCAACTGGTGCAATAGTGGCATGTCAGTGAGGAAACCAAGAGCTCTGACTGGACTGGAAGTCTCTCCACTGGAGGGAGTACATGCCTGGTAGTAAAAACCTAGTCAAAAGCTTATGCCAAGGAGGTCCAGAGCCCTACCGGAGTAACACCTGCTGTTGTCTGGCTAAATGCTCACCAAGTTGCCTTCTAAGCACCCTACATTAATACTAACCTCACTTTTGGTTAGAGAAGCTTCTCTGTTCAGATGGTGATGACCACTGGGGGGACTCAAAAGTCAGCATAGGGCTGAAAAGAAGTGACAGTGGAGTGTTCAGCACTGAGACATTTTTATTACTCTACAAGGCTCAGGGCATTAAGAATGTAAAAGCACCTGCCTTTAATCCCAGCACTCAGGAGTCAGAAGTAGGAGGATTGCCATGAATTCAAGGCCACCCTGAGACTACATAGTGAAATCCAGGTCAGCCTGGGCTATAGTGAGACCCTACCTTGGAAAGCCACCCCCCCCAAAAAAAAAAGAATGTAGAAGCCAGCAGGGTTTGGTGGCACACACCTTTAATCCCAGCAGTCCTCTTGGAAGGAAGAGGCCACTCTGAGACTACATACTGAAGTCCAGGTTAGCCTGGGCTAGAGGGAAATCCAACCTTAGAAAGCCACACACACACACACACACACACACACACACACACACAGTATGTAAAAGCCAGCAAGGGTTTGGTGGTACATGCCTTTAATCCCAGCATTCCTCTTGGGAGGAGGCAGAGGCAGGAGGATCAGGAGGCCACCCTGAAACTACACTGTAAATTCCGTATCAGCCTAGGCTAGAACAAGACCCTACTTCAAAAAAACAAAACAGGGAGCAGAGCATGGTGGTGCACGCCTTTAATCCCATCACTCAGGAGGCAGAGGGAGGAAGATGGCTGTGAGATTATATAGTGAATTCCCAGACAGCCTGGGCTAGCATGAGACCCTTGAAAAACCACACACACACAAAAAAAATAATAATAATAATAATAATAATAATAATAATGAAAGAAAGAAAGAAAGAAAGAAAGAAAGAGAGAGAGAGAAAAGAAAAACAGGGCTGGAGAGATGGCTTAGTGGTTAAGGTACTTGCCTGTGAAGCCTAAGAACCCCAGTTTGATGTAAGCCAGATGCACAAGGGGACGCATGTGTCTGGAGTTCACTTGCAGGTGGCTGGAGGACCTAGAGCACCATTCTTTCCTTCTCCCCCCTCAAATAAATAAATAAAGTTAAAAACAAGACAAAACAAACAAAACAGACAGTAAGAGCCAAAGGAAGGTGAGGACGGCTTACAATGCTGACATCCAGACACAAAATGGCCTGGATATCTATGACCTCCCAGTGGCTGATGCTGCATACTAGGAGGAAAAATGACGGCACTGAAGTATCAACTAGTTGGAAAGAATAAAGGTTTAATGAAGGGATTGGGGAAGGGGAAAAAAGAGGGTGGGGGAGAGGAGATTATGATCATGGTATATTGTCTAGTTATGGAAGTTGTCAATAGTTAAAAAAAACTAAAACTACCCCACAGGAACTACCCAGTATGATTCAGCTACCATCATTGTTTTGTTTGGTTTTTTTTTTTTTTTTTGGTTTTGCAAGGTAGGGTCTCACTCTGATCCAGGCTGACCTGGAATTAACTATGTAGTCTCAGGGTGGCCTTGAACTCTTGGCGATCCTCCTACCTCTGCCTCCCGAGTGCTGGGATTAAAGGCATGCGCCACCACGCCTGGCTTTTGTTTTGTTTTTCAAGGTAGGGTTTCACTGTAGCCCATGCTGACCTGGAATTCATTATGTAGTCTCAGGGTGGCCTCAAACTCACAGTGATCCTCCTACCTCTGCCTCCCGAGTGCTGGGGTTACAGGCATGTGTCACCACATCTGGCAATTTTTAAAATATATTTTATTTAATTTGCAAGCAAATACAAAGAGAGAAGAGAAAGAGAATGGGCGCATCAGGGGCTCCACCACTGCAAATGAACCTCAGATACATGTGTCATTTTGTGCATCTGGTTTTATGTGGGTACTGGAATTCACTATGTAGTCTCAGGGTGACCTTGAACTCACAGCAATCCTCCTACCTCTGCCTCCTAAGTGCTGGGATTAAAGACACGCAACCACACCCAGCTATAGTCTATTTAAAAAGGGGGGGGGTTGGCTTAGCAGTTAAGGAGCTTTCCTGGGAAGCCTAAGGACCCAGGATTGATTCCCCAGTACAAATGTAAGCCAGATGCACAAGGTGGTGCATGCATCTGGAGTTCATTTGCAGTGGCTGGAGGCCCTGGCACATCCATTCTCTATCTACCTCTTTCTCTCTCTCAAATAAATAAATATTTTAAAATAAGATGGAAAGGGCTGGAGAGATGGTTTAGCCCCTAAGGCACTTGCTTGCATAGCCAACGAACCCTCGTTCAATTCCCCAGGACCCACATAAAGCCAGATACATAAGGTGTCGCATGCATCTGGAGATCGTTTGCAGTGGCTGGAGGCCATGCGGCACCCATTCTCTCTATCTGACTCTTTCTCTGTATCTCCCCACTGCTCCCACCCCTGCCAAAGAAAGAAATAAAATTAAAAAAAAATAAGGTGGAGAATGACTGAGAGATACGATTGACTTCTGGCCCCAACTCACACATGTATACCCATGTATATAGGCACACACACATACACAAACATCACAAACACATAAGGAAAAAATTCACTATGCGCCAGACATGGTGGCACATACCTTTAATCCCAGCATTCAGGAGGCTGAAGTAAGTGGCCAGCCTGGGCTATTGGCTAAGTCCCAGGTCAGCCTAAGCTAGACTGAGACCCTGCTTCAAAAACAACAACAGGGGCTAGAGAGATGGCTTAGTGGTTGAGACATTTGCCTGAAAAGCCTAAGAACCCAAGCTTCATTCCCCAGCACCCACATAAACCAGAGGCATAAGGTGGCATATGCGTCTACAGTTCATTTCCAGTGGCTATAGATCCTGGCATGCCCATTCTCTCAATAAATAAAATAAAATAATAGGGGCTGGAGAAATGGCTTCATGGTTCAGGCACTTGGCTGCAAAGCCTAAAGACTCAGGTTTGATTCCCAGTACACATTCAAGTTAGATGTACAAGGTGGTTGTGGTGGCTTGATTCAGGTGTTCCCCCATAAACTTAGGTGTTCAGAATGCTAAGCCCCCAGCTGACAGCAATTAACTCCTGGAGGCAGTGTATTGTTGGGGGCGGGCTTATGGGTATTATAGCCAGTGTCCTCTTGCCAGTGTTTGGCACACTCTCCTGTTGCTATGGTCCACCTGATGTTGGCCAGGAGGTGATGTCCACCCTCTGTTCATGCCATCGTTTTCCCCTGTCATCATGGAGCTTCCCCTAGTCTGTAAGCCAAAATAAACCCTTTTTTCCCAAAAAGGTCCCATTCTTCAAAGTCGCCTTTATTCCCCACTGGATTAACAAATTAGCACCCTGCCTGGTATTATGTAGTATAAGAAATGCAGGAAAGAGGCCAAAGGACCCAGGTTTGATTCCCCAGGACCCATGTTAGCCAGATGCACAAAAGGGTGCACACGTCTGGAGTTCGTTTGCAGTGGCTGGAGACCCTGGCACGCCTATTCTCTCTCTCTCCCCTTCTTTCTCTGTCAAATAAATAAAAATAAAATATTTTAAAAAGAAATGCAGGGGAGGCAGAGGTAGGAGGATCTCCGAGAGTTCGAGGCCACCCTGAGACTACATAGTGAATTCCAGGTCAGCCTGCCAGAGTGAGATCCTACCTCGAAAAACCAAAAAAAAAAAAAAAAAAAAAAAAAAGAAATGCAGGAAAGAAGGGTCATTGAATTTGCAACACGGTCTTGTGTTTTGGAAACAGCCATAGGCAGTGTGAAGCAGGCTTGTTGGATTGCCTACATGAAGACCCAATGGAGCCATAAAGATGGGCTGTGGATTGCTGTGGAGTCCCATTGGAGATTCTGGGACCACAAGACAGCTGCTAAGGAGCTGCTGGCCCCAGATGAAGTTTTCCAGGACTGTGAGTAGCCTAGCTGGAGGGGCAGAACTGGAACTCCACAGACTTGTTGCTGGTTAGAGTTGTTGGACTTGGAGCTACAGAGTTTGATGTTTGGGGCTGGAGAGATGGCTTAGCGGTTAAGGCGTTTGCCTGCAAAGCCAAAGGGCCTTGGTTTGATTCTCCAGGACCCACGTAAGCCAGATGCACAAGGAGGCACATGTGTCTGGAGTTTGTTTGCAGTGGCTGGAGGCCCTGGCACACCCATTCGCTCTGTTATCATTTTTTTTTCTTTTCTTTTCTGGTTTTCAAGGTAGGATCTCACTCTGGCCCAGGCTGACCTGGATTTCACTACGTAGTCTCAGGGTGGCCTCGAACTCATGGTGATCCTCCTACCTCTGTCTCCCGAGTGCTGGGATTAAAGGCGTGCACCACCATACCCCGCTAACCTGTCATCACTTTTTTTTTTAAACACTATGCATTGGTCTTTTGGGAAATACAGATTTACTGACTTATGCCCATCTTCCAAATGGCATCTTTCATTATAATACATATACACATACACATCCAAACATATTTTTATACATACTGTTTGTTTGAGGCAGGGTCTCACTTGAGCCCAGGCAGACCTGGAACTCACTCTGTAGCCCATGATGGCCTTGAACTCAAAATCATCCTCATACCTCAGCCTCACAAGTGCTGGGATTATAGGCATGAGCCACCACACCTTGCTTTCATTATACAGGATTTTTATTGTTTGATGTGATGTAGTATGTGTAGTGTATGCATGTGTATGTGCAGACTTAGCTCCCTGTTGGAGGCTAAAACAGAACATCTAGTGTCCTCTTTTCACTCATCTACCTGTTTCTTTCATTCAATCTAGAGCTGTGGGATTTTGCCACTTTCTTTCAGCCAGAAAACCCAAGAGATGGGCTGGAGATATGGTTCAGAGGTTAAAGGTAAACTTGTAAACCCTAACATCCTGAGTTCAATTTCCTGGTACCCATGTAAAGCCAGATGCACAAAGTAGTACATATGTCTGGAGTTGGTATGCAGTGGCAGGAGGTCCTGATATGCCCATTCTCATTTTCTTTCTCCTTGGAAATAAAAAATATTTTAAAATAAGAAAATAAAAAAGAAAGCCTTAAACTTTATCAATGGTAACAAAGTCATTTGTTTTCCTAGAAGTGACAAACTCCATTCATTCTCAAGAAAACATCCCGAAACATAAAAAGTGTGAAAAACTACTCTGTCATCATCCTTTCAAGTAAAAATACGATTTTATTTAAAGAATGGCTGGCTCAGTGGTTAAAGGTGCCTGCTGGCATACCTGGGTCCCATTCCCAAGCCAGACAAGTGGCACAAGCATCTGGTATTCCTCTGCAGCAGCAAGAGGCCCTGGTGTGCACATGTGTGTGTGTGTGTGTGCGTGCAAACACAAACTTTTTAGAAGGCCGTTCTATGAAGCAAGCAGCTAACCCTTCATCATCTCACCAGTGCTCCTCATGACCACAATCACACCTCGACAGAGCACAACGCTGGATGCTCGCTTCTGTGTTTCTAAAAATTTAATGACGCTAGTTTCAGTGCTTCATCAAGCACATTCTCAGTCAAGTAAGCACAAGAGTCTGGTGGCCCTGCCTTGCTTTGTAACAAGGGGTGGCCAGTAGTTTTACCTAACATCATTTCTGGATGACCAGTGGGGTGGGGGGGAAGCTTCAGTTAATTATTTTGAAAATGGTTATGACCTCAAGACTACTGCGAAAGGGTCTGAGGAACATCCCCAGGAGTCAACAATTTGGAAACTGATTTCCTATATCATACCCTATTTCAAGAAGGGAGGAGAAAACTTAAAAATCCTGTTAGCTTCTTCGGTTTGAGGTACACCACCACAAGGGAAGGTAATGAGAGGCACAGATGACTGTCTGATTATTTTAACTTTGTATTTTGAGGGTCTCTATGTGAGACCCATAATTCTTTATGTGATAGCTACCATAGCTGAAGGGGCTGCCTATCATAGAGATGACACCCACCCTGTACCCCAATTAAAAGCAATTTCAGGAACGAAGCCCCAAACTGCACCGGAACATTCTCCAAAGTGCTTTTTCTGCACTCTGAAACCACGCTCCCGTCCCAGTCCCACTCCCAGAACAACGGGTCTGGAGAGTCATTGTTCAAGAGGCAGCACAGCCCTCCTCCCTCCCCTTCATCTAGTTAGGAAAATTCCTTTGAAAAGAAACACGCACACACCCCGCTCTTTTTTTTTTTTGGTAGAGTTCTGAGCGGTGACAGGGGCTTCCACCTGCAGCGGTCGGGGACGGCACGATGCACCTCGCTTTCTGCAGCAGAGCACTCACGGACGGGCTTCCCGGCTCTGCCTTCCCGGGACGGCCTCAACTAGCGCGAGCGCAGGGTCAGGAACGGGGAGGGAGTTCCGGGACGGCGCGCAGGACGGGGCACCGCCGGCGGGCTCCACGACACAACTCCGTGCCAGGAGGGGTCCAAGGGGGTGGGGGCATTCAAAGAAAATAGTCCTTGGGATAAATATGGCGCCTTGGGCGGCAGGACGTAATCAAGCAAAAGACAAGATTGTGCTCCATTGCTTTTTTTTTTTTTCCTCTCTCCTAAATCACGGCGCCATCTCCCAGCCTGGAAGTGGGGAGGGGAGGCTCAGGCAGGGGAGGAGACTTGGTCACCGGGCAGCTCGGGAGGTGGGAGACGAGACGGGGGAGGAGGGGGCGGGATTACATAACTCCTCTTCCTCCTCCTCCTCCTCCTCCTCCTCCTCCTCGTCGTGCTCCAAAACGAGCGCGCACACCTCCCGGAGCGCAGCCGGAGCGGGACCGGCGGGAACTCCCACCCCGGGCCCCCACCCGCCCGCGCCCGCCCGCGCCCGCCCGCGCGCACGCGTACTCGCTGGCTGGCTGGCTCGCGCCCGCCCACACCACCCAGACCAGACGCTCCGCTCGCGCCGGCGTGCGTGCGTGTGGACGTCGGCTGTGTGCTGGGACGGCGGGGGGGGGGGAGTGAGTGCGCGCGCACGTACGCACGCACGCCGCGACGGTGGCTGACGGGCGCCGGGGAGGGAGGGAAAAAGGGAAGGAAGGAGGGGCGGGAATGAAATGTCCGGCTAGACGACCATACGACCAGACGTCCATCGCCCGAGCCCAGGGGCGCAGCTCGTTCGCTCGCACGCACGCACGCACGCGGGCGCGCTCACGCGCATCACTCCCCCTTGACGGCCCGGGGACGCGCGCGCGCGCGCCCCTCCCCCCGCGCGCGCGCCCGCCCTCCCGCCCGTCCCATCCTCCTCCTCCTCCTCCCACCCCCCATGCATGCACACTCACACACACATACACACACACACACCCTCTCATTGTCTCGCTTCGCAACGCCGCGCTGGGCCCAAGGAAGGAAAAAAAAAGAGAGAGAGAGAGAGAGAAAGAAAGAGAGATAACGGAACCCCCGGGAGAAGGGCGTGGGGAGAGGGAAGGCTCGCCCGCCCGCCCGTGCGCTCACCTCCCGTGGTCGTCGCCGCCGCCGCCGGTAGTCTGACCCGAGGAAGGCGCCGTCGCCTTAAAGGGACCTTGCACCCGGCGCCCGGGAGTAAGGGGGTGGGAGCAAGGGGGAGGAGGGGACGGGGGTTCGGGGAGGGAGGGAGGGAGGGAAGGAGGGAGGGAGTGGGGAGGGGGAGATGGAGAAGACGGGAACCGTTGGAAGCTCGTCTCCCCGAGGGTGAAAGGAAGCCTCCCTCGGGTTCGAGTGATTTGGGGGAGGGGTGTGGTTGATTTTTTTTTTCCCTCCCTCCCACGCCCCCCGTCGAAGGGGGCGGGGGTCCCCGAGGGAGGGGTGTGTGTGTGCGTCGTGGGGGAGGGGTCCCGAGGAATGCGGCTCGGTGTACGGGGAGCTGGCGCGGGGGACAGAGAGCGCCGACTCCCCCCACCCACCGGCCCTCTCGCCCCGCGGAGGGATCCGACGCGTCACTTCCGCCCTCCCCGCTCCCCGGCTCTCTCATTGGTTGGAAGCGTGTGCTACGTCATCGCCCATCACCAACCTAACCCTGCCCCCCCCCTCCTCCTGGGCTCTTCTTCTTTCCTAGTCAAGTTTGTCTGGGCCTGCAAATAAATAAATAAAATATTGAATTTTTTTTTTTTTCTAATGGTTAAAAAAGAAGAAGAAGAATTAGCTTCAGAAACAAGATCTAAATTTTGTTAAGGAAAACAGGAATTTCAAATAAGTGGTTTACCAGTTTCCTTGCCTAGACTTTACAGGGGTAAGGGAAGGGGGTAGGGCGGGGAATTTTGAGTCTTCCCACTTGGCGCTGTAAGCTTACACCCAAATTTAAGAGAAGAACTTCAGGCCACGGGCAAGATGGTGAGGGCTAGTGGCCACCATCAACTGTCGGTGACACAAAGAGACCAAACTAGCATTCTTGCTTAAGTGACAGTCCTCCAGAATAGCCTGTGGTAGTGGTCTTATTAAAATGAAGTGCTTTTTAAAAAAATATTTTATTTTCATTTTTATTTATTTATTTATTTATTAAAGACAGAGGGAGTGACAGAGAGGGTGAGAATGGACAAGCCAGGGCTTCTAGCCACTGCAGACAAACTCCAGATGCATATGCCACCTTATGCGGCTGGCTTTTGTGGGACCTGGAGAATCGAACCTGGGTCCTTAGGCTTCGCAGGCATGCACCTCAACTGCTAAGCCATCTCTCCAGCCCAAAATGAAGTGCTTTTTTAAAAGCCATTTTCACCCTCAGACTTGTCTAAATTCTTAGAACAAATCACATGCCATTACTCATCAAGGGTAGCATGCTATGATGGGGGCTGTTTGCAAGCCATTGTGAATAGACTCTTCAACCTTCCAAACCACATCCCGGTTCTGTTGTTTCTCAAGGCCAACATGGGCAGGCCCCTAAAAATAAATTAGTTCATTCAAGATTATCCGTTTCCCCCGACCCCCAAACAAAAACTAACCTTTTCTTCTGGTAGCAGAGATTTGTCCTGAAATGATAAAAAATGTTAGATATTTTCCATAGGTATTTGAGAATGATTGATCTTTAAGCCATTTGGTTTATTCCAGACCAAATTCTGATTCAAAGTACTTGATACAAAGGTGGGCAAATTCAGAGCCATATATATTCCTTTGTAATATATGGTTCATTCAAACTACTGGTCTATGAAAATCAGTATCCCACATTGTTCACACATGTATGCATGAGTACGTGTAGACCCATGCATTTCTACAATGTCATCACTGATTCTCAAACCAAAATATACAAGTGATTCAAATTAGTCATTGTACTAAGTAATTGTATATTATGTACCTGGCAAAAATCAACTTAAGGGAGGAAGGCTTTCGTTCAAGGTTACTATCCATCATGGCGGGCAAGGCATGGTAGCCCAGCTTTAAGGGACCTGGACAAAACGTTAAGTTCACAGTGAGGAAACAAAGCTGTTGGTGCTCAGAGCTCCCCTTTTTAATGTAGCCTAGCGCCAAACCTAATCTAGGTGATCCCACACAGACATGCCTAGAGCCCAACCTAATCTAGGTGATCCCTCACAGACATGATCCCCTAGATTCCTCACAGACATGCCAGATCCCAACCTAATCTAGGTGATCCCTCAGACACGCCTAGATCCCAACCTAATCTAGCTGATCCCTCACAGACATGCCTAGAGCCCAACCTAATCTAGATGATCCCCCAGAACGCCTAGATAATCTAGCTGATCCCTCACAGACATGCCTAGAGCCCAACCTAATCTAGCTGATCCCTCACACGCCTAGAGCCCAACCTAATCTAGGTGATCCCTCACAGACACGCCTAGAGCCCAACCTAATCTAGGTGATCCCTCACAGACACGCCTAGAGCCCAACCTAATCTAGGTGATCCCTCACAGACACGCCTAGAGCCCAACCTAATCTAGATGATCCCTCACAGACACGCCTAGAGCCCAACCTAATCTAGGTGATCCTAGATCACCTCACAGAAACGCCTAGATCCCAACCTAATCTAGGTGATGATCAGACCTCACAGACAACGCCTAGATGCCTAGATCCCAACCTAATCTAGGTGATCCCTCACAGGTGATCCCTCACAGCCCAACACTAGGTGATCCCCACAGACAGCCCCAACCCAATCTAGGTGATCCCTCACAGACACGCCTAGAGCCCAACCTAATCTAGGTGATCCCTCACAGACACGCCTAGAGCCCAACCTAATCTAGATGATCCCTCACAGACACGCCTAGAGCCCAACCTAATCTAGATGATCCCTCACAGACATGCCTAGAGCCCAACCTAATCTAGACGATCCCTCACACGCCTAGAGCCCAACCTAATCTAGGTGATCCCTCACAGACACGCCTAGAGCCCAACCTAATCTAGGTGATCCCTCACAGACACGCCTAGAGCCCAACCTAATCTAGGTGATCCCTCACAGACACGCCGCCCAACCTAATCTAGACGATCCCTCACAGACACGCCTAGAGATCCCACAGACCTAGAATCTAGATCCCAACCTAATCTAGGTGATCCCTCACAGACACAATCTAGATGATCCCTCACAGACATCCCAACCTAATCTAGGTGATCCCTCACAGACAGATAATCTAGGTGATCCCTCACAGACACGACTAGAGCCCAACCTAATCTAGGTGATCCCTCACAGACACGCCTAGAGCTAATCCAACTCTAATCTAGATAATCTAGACGATCCCTCACAGACATAGATCCCAACCTAAGGTCCCAACGCCTAGAGCCCAACCTAATCTAGGTGATCCCTCACAGACACGCCTAGAGCCCAACCTAATCTAGGTGATCCCTCACAGACACTCCCAGAGCCCAACCTAATCTAGATGATCCCTCACAGATGACGCCTAGAGCCCAACCTAATCAGGTGATCCCTCACAGACACCCTAGAGCCCAACCTAATCTAGGTGATCCCTCACAGACACGCCTAGATCCCAACCTAATCTAGGTGATCCCTCACAGACATGCCTAGATCCCAACCTAATCTAGATCCCTCACAGACACGCCTAGATCCCAACCTAATCTAGGTGATCCCTCCCAGACCCAACCTAATCTAGGTGAGAGACACACCTAGAGCCCAACCTAATCTAGATGATCCCTCACAGACACTCCTAGATCCCAACCTAATCTAGATGATCCTCACAGACACAGACACTGATCCCTCACAGACATCCCAACCTAATCTAGATGATCCCTCACAGACACACCTAGATCCCAACCTAATCTAGATGATCCCTCACAGACACGCCTAGATCCCAACCTAATCTAGGTGATCCCTCACAGACACGCCTAGAGCCCAACCTAATCTAGGTGATCCCTCACAGACACGCCTAGATCCCAACCTAATCTAGATGATCCCTCACAGACACGCCTAGATCCCAACCTAATCTAGGTGATCCCTCACAGACACGCCTAGATCCCAACCTAATCTAGATTCCTCACAGGTGATCCTCACAGACACGACACCCAGAGCCCAACCTAATCTAATCCCTCACAGACACGTAGAGCCCAACCTAATCTAGGTGATCCCTCACAGACACGCCTAGAGATCCCAATCCCTCACAGACATCTAGATCCCAACCCAATCTGATCCCTCACAGACACGCCCAGATCCCAACCTAATCTAGGTGATCCCTCACAGACACGCCTAGAGCCCAACCTAATCTAGGTGATCCCTCACAGACACGCCTAGATCCCAACCTAATCTAGGTGATCCCCTCACAGACACCCAATCTAGGTGATCCCTCACAGACACGCCTAGAGCCCAACCTAATCTAGGTGATCCCTCACAGACACGCCAGAGCCCAACCTAATCTAGGTGATCCCTCCTAGAGCCCAACCTAATCTAGATGATCCCTCACAGACACGCCTAGAGCCCAACCTAATCTAGATGATCCTCACAGATGATCCCTCACAGACATGCCCAGAGCCCAACCTAATCTAGGTGATCCCTCACAGACACGCCTAGAGCCCAACCTAATCTAGACGATCCCTCACAGACACGCCTAGAGCCCAACCTAATCTAGACGATCCCTCACAGACACGCCTAGAGCCCAACCTAATCTAGATCCCTCACAGACATGCCTTGATCCCAACCCAATCTAGATCCCTCACAGAAACGCCTAGATCCCAACCTAATCTAGGTGATCCTAGAGCCCAACCCACAGATGATCCCTCACAGATAGAGCCCAACCCAATCTAGATGATCCCTCACAGACACGCCTAGATCCCAACCTAATCTAGGTGATCCCTCACAGACACGACTAGAGCCCAACCCAATCTAGGTGATCCCTCACAGACACGCCTAGAGCCCAACCCAATCTAGGTGATCCTCAGACACGCCTAGACACGCCTAGATCCCAACCTAATCTAGGTGATCCCTCACAGACACGCCTAGAGCCCAACCTAATCTAGGTGATCCCTCACAGACACGCCTAGATCCCAACCTAATCTAGGTGATCCCTCACAGACACGCCTAGAGCCCAACCTAATCTAGATGATCCCTCACAGACACGCCTAGAGCCCAACCTAATCTAGGTGATCCCTCACAGACACGCCTAGAGCCCAACCTCCTAGGTGATCCCTCACAGACACGCCTAGATCCCAACCTAATCTAGGTGATCCCTCACAGACATGATCCCAACCTAATCTAGATCCCAACCTAGATCCCAACCTAATCTAGGTGATCCCTCACAGACACACCTAGATCCCAACCTAATCTAGGTGATCCCTCACAGACACACCTAGAGCCCAACCTAATCTAGATGATCCCTCACAGACACGCCTAGAGCCCAACCTAATCTAGATGATCCCTCACAGACATGCCTAGAGCCCAACCTAATCTAGCTGATCCCTCACAGACATGCCTAGAGCCCAACCTAATCTAGATGATCCCTCACAGACACACCTAGATCCCAACCTAATCTAGATGATCCCTCACAGACACGCCAGATCCAAACCTAAGACACGCCTAGAGCCCAACCTAATCTAGGTGATCCCTCACAGACACGCCCTAGATCCCAACCTAATCTAGATGATCCCTCACAGACACGCCCAGATCCCAACCTAATCACAGACACGCCTAGGTGATCCCTCACAGACACGCCTAGATCCCAACCTAATCTAGGTGATCCCTCACAGACACACCTAGATCCCAACCTAATCTAGGTGATCCCTCACAGACACACCTAGCCCAACCTAATCTAGATGATCCCTCACAGACACGCCTAGAGCCCAACCTAATCTAGGTGATCCCTCACAGACATGCCTAGAGCCCAACCTAATCTAGATGATCCCTCACAGACACACCTAGATCCCAACCTAATCTAGATGATCCCTCACAGACACGCCTAGATCCCAACCTAATCTAGATGATCCCTCACAGACATGCCCAGATCCCAACCTAATCTAGGTGATCCCTCACAGACACGCCTAGAGCCCAACCTAATCTAGGTGATCCCTCACAGACATGCCTAGATCCCAACCTAATCTAGGTGATCCCTCACAGACACGCTTAGATCCCAACCTAATCTAGATGATCCCTCACAGACACGCCTAGATCCCAACCTAATCTAGGTGATCCCTCACAGACACGCCCAGATCCCAACCTAATCTAGGTGATCCCTCACAGACATGCCTAGATCTCAACCTAATCTAGATGATCCCTCACAGACACGCCTAGATCACAACCTAATCTAGATGATCCCTCACAGACACGCCTAGATCCCAACCTAATCTAGATGATCCCTCACAGACACGCCTAGATCACAACCTAATCTAGATGATCCCTCACAGACACGCCTAGATCACAACCTAATCTAGATGATCCCTCACAGACACACCTAGATCACAACCTAATCTAGATGATCCCTCACAGGTGATTCTAGGTCCTTTCAAGTTGACAGTCGATATCAACCATCATATTCATCCTTAGGTGTACTGTTTTTATTTATTTATTTGCAAGCAGAGATAGGGGATTTGAGAAAGAATGGGCAAGCCAGAACCTCCTGCCACTGCAAACAAACCCCAGATGCATGATGAGCTACTTTGTGCATCTGGCTTGACATGGGTACAGGGGATTCGAACTTGGGCTACTAGCCCAAGCAAGTGACTTTAACAACTGAGCTATCTCTCCAACCCCTTATTTTTTATTTTTTTAATTAAAATATTTTTATACATGAGAGAGAAAATGGGTACTTTAAGGACTTTTACCACAGCAAAGGACCTCCAGACACATGTGCCACTTGACACTGTATGCATCTGGCATTCTGTGAGTGCTGGGGAATTGAACCTGGGCTGGTAGGCTTTGAAAGCAAGTGCCTTTAACCACTAAGCCATCTCTCTAGCCCTATGTTTTTATGAGAGAGAGAGGGAATTGGCACCCAAGGCCTTCAGCCACTCCAATCGAACTCCAGACACATGAGTCACCTTTTACGCATGTGTCACCTTGTGCAGCTGGCTTAGTTGGGATCTCAGGAGTTGAAAAAGGGTCCTTAGGCTTGGCAGACAAGCGCTTTAACTACTAAGCTATCTCTCCAGTCTCAGGTTCATTATTTGAAGAGTCACTTCATTTTCTGAAAGTGCTTCTGAAGCCTTTGAAAATCAGACCTGAAAAGCCAATAGTAAATTATGGAATCACTGGGCTGGAGAGACAGCTTAGCGGTTAAGACACTTGCCTACAAAGCCAAAGGACCCAAGTTTGATTTCCCAGGACCCACATAAGTCAGATGCACAAGGGGGCACATGTGTCTGGAGTTTGTTTATAGTGGCCAGAGGCCCTGGCACACCCATTCTCCCTATCTGCCTCTTTCGCTCTCAAATAAGTAAATTGGGGGGTTCTGAGGTAGGGTCTCACTCTAACCCAGACTGACCTGGAATTCATTATGTATTCTCAGGGTGATCCTCCTACCTCTGCCTCCCCAGTGCTGGTATTAAAGGCGTGCGCCACCATGCCCGGCATAATTTTTTAAATTATGGAGTCAACCACTAAAAGACAAATTCTACATGAAACTTTGACCCTAGTTTGTGCTTCCCTGCAGTCATTACTGAGATTTAGTATACATACATTGTAGGTATTACTCCTATTATTCACTTCTGAAGTAGTCCAACATATTTTCCCATGCTCTTGGTGATAGAGCAAATAGATGCTTTCAGCCAGTGAGCTCGAGCCCAGCAAACTCTGCAGTATTTCGTTGACCAGAACCCATCAGCACACCAAACTGGAAATGAATCACGCCCCCATCAATTCACCCAGGAGATAATCATTGTCTATTTTTCCTAGGGTAAACACTGATCTAGTTGTTAGCAATATGTAATGAAAATCCCTGAACACGTGAGGTGTACACATAAAGTCTTCTAGGGCTGGAGATCACGTAGTAAACAAAGCTCTTGCCCTGTAAGCACGAGCACTTGAGTGTGGATCCCCAGATCCTGTGTAAAAGACAGAGAAGCGGGTTGGAGAGATGGCTCGGCAGTTAAGGCCTAGTTTGACTCTCCAGTAGCCACATAAAGCCAGATGCACAAATTGGCGCATGCATCTGAAGTTCACTTGTAGCGGCTAGAGGCCCTGGCTTGTTCTTGCTCCCTCTCTCTTCTCTCTGACCTTGAAAAAATATATAAATACACACACACACACACACACACACACACACATTTTTTTGGTTTTTTCGAGGTAGGGTCTTGCTCTAGTTAGAGCTGACCTGGAATTCACTATGTAGTCTCAGGGTGGCCTTGAACTCATGACCATCCTCCTACCTGTGCCTCCTAAGAGGAGTGCTGTAATTAAAGGCATGCACCATCATGCCTGCCTCCTAAATCTTTTAAAATAAATAATTCACTTATTTATTTATTTATTTATTTATTAGATAGAAAGAGAGAGAGAGAATGGGCACACCAGGGTCTCTAGCCGCTGCAAACAAACTCCAGATGCATGCACCATTATGTGCATTTGGCTTGTGTGGATTCTGGGGAATAAAACCTGGGTCCTTAGACCTAAGGCAAACACCTTAACTGCAAAGCCATCTCTCCAGCCCAAGAAAAAAATACATATTTATTTTATTTTATTTTATTTATTTATTTATTTATTTATTTATTTATTTTTGTTTTTTCGAGGTAGGGTCTCACTCTGGTCCAGGCTGACCCGGCTTACTTATTTATTTTTAAGGTAGGGTCTTGCTCTAGCCTAGGCTCACCTGGAATTCACCATGTAGTTTCAGGCTGGACTCAAACTCACAGCAATCCTCCTACCTCTGCCTCCTGAATGCTAGGATTAAAGGCGTGCACCACCACATCCAGCCTCAAGAAAAACAATTGCCAGGCGTGGTGGCGCACACCTTTAATCCCAGCACTCGGAAGGCAGAGGTAGGATCGCCATGAGTTCGAGGCCACCCTGAGACTACACAGTGAATTCCAGGTCAGACTGAGCTAGAGTGAGACCTATCTCTAAAAAAAACAAACAAACAAAAAATTTTAAGTCAGGGGCCAGGCATGGTGACACACCTTTAATCCCAGCACTCCAGAGGCAGAGGTAGGAGGATCACCATGGGTTCAAGGCCACCCTGAGACTACACAGTGAATTCCAGGTGAGTCTGGGCTAGAGTGAGACCCTACCTCTGGGAAAAAAACAACAACATCAAGACTCTTGCTCATCACTTATGCAGTGATTAGTGCTGAAATCATCTCAAAGCTTCCCGATATGTCCGGACTTTGATACTGGCTACCGAAGTTGAACCACAGCTAGAGCTGTTTGCCAGAATGTTTCTATGTGGCCTCCCCATGTGACTTTCAAAAATATTTTTTTATTTATTTAAAAGAGAGAGAAAGAGGGCCCGGAGAGATGGCTTAGTGGTTAAGGCATTTGCCTGCAAAGCCAAAGGATCTTGGTTCAATTCCCCAGGACCCACGTAAGCACAAGGTGGCACATGTGTCGAGTTCATTTACAGTGGCTGCAGGCCCTGGCACGCCCATCTCTCTCTCTTTCTATCTCTCTCTGCTTCTTTTTCTCTCTTTCTCAAATAAATAAGAGAGAGAGAGAAACAGGCAGATAGAGAGAATGGGCATACCAGAGACTAGCCACTGCAAAGAACTCCACATGCACACACCATCTTGTGCATCTGGCTTATGTGGGTACTGGGAATTGAACCTGGATCCTTAGGCTTCGAAGGCAAGTGCCTTAACCAGTATGCTATCGCTCCAGCCCCCATGTGGCTTTTGCTTCCTAATCGCAAAGTGGTTGAGTTCCAAGACTGAGTGCCTCAAGATGACCAGGGAGAGATTCATGACTTTTTGTGACCTAGACCCAGAGCTCATATAATGTCACTTCCGTCAGAGTCACTTCAATTTCAGGTGGTGAGACCATAACCCCCACTGTCTCAGAGGAGTAGTGGGTGTGTCACATTAGAAAGGACACACATGGGACAGGAAATCCAACTGCTTCCTAGAAATGCAAACTGCCACATGCTATATAAATAAATATGTGCTGTGGTGGTAAGTGCTGGGGTCTGGCGCAAGTGAAGGAGTTGCTGTGTTATGTGAGGTGGTTGGAAAGCCTCATTAAGGTGATATTTGGGCAGAAACTTGAAACAAAATGTGGAGTTTATTTATTTTTTCCCCTTTAGTTTTTCGAGGTAGGATTTTGCTCTGGCCCAGGCTGACCTAGAATTCACTATGTCGTCTCAGGGTGGCCTTGAACTCACAGCGATCTTCCTATCTCTGCCCCCAAGTGCTGGGAGTAAAGGCGTGCGCCCCCACACCTGGCTCAGGGCTCACTTTTAGTAAAATCAAAGCTGCTGGCAGATTTTGAGCCAATGAGTGATGTGGTCCCCCACTTTAAAGATCACTCTGGCTGGCCACCGTGGCTAACGTGCATGCCAGGGCAGATGCAAGAAGACCAGGAGTGCTGCTGTCCTTCAGGTGAGAGATGACTCCTTGGACCAGGGAGGCAGCCATGAAACTGCTGCTCGGCCAGGTCAATGCACGGCTTGTTGCTGACTTCCCTATTACCTATTTTCCTGTCATTTACTCTGTGCCTTCAAAGATCCTTTTCTTTTTTATGGAGAGGCATTTTACTCTATTTTTATTTTTATTTATTTGAGAGAGAGAGAAAGGCAGAGAGAGAGAGAGAAAGAAAAACAGAGAATGGGTGCACCAGGGCCTTCAGCCACTGTAAACGAACTCCAGATGCATGCATCACCTTGTGAATCTGGCTTACATGGGTCCTGGGGAATCGAACCTGGTTCTTTGGCTTCTCAGTCGAATGCCTTAAGAGCTAAGCCATCTCTCCCACCCCAAAGATCCTTTTTTATTTTTTTAAATATATTTTTATTTATGAGAGAGAGAGAGAGATAATGGGTACATCAGTGCCTTTAGCCACTGTAAACGAACTCCAGATGCATGTACCACCATGTGCATCTGGCTTACTTGGGTTCTGGGGACTCAAACCTGGATACTTAGGCTTCACAGGCAAGCACCTTAACCACTAAGCCATCTCTCCAGTCCCAGAGATCCTTTCGACTCATAATGACTAACAAAATCATGTCAGTGATGGTACTGTGCATGTCACAAAGGTTAAAAGGAAGAACATCAATGCTGATGTAAAATTGGGAGCATTTGGGCCAGGTCTAGTGACACACGCTTTTGATCCCAGCACTCGGGAGGCAGAGGTAGGAGAATCGCTGAGTTTGAGGCCATCCTGAGACTACATAGTGAATTCCACGCCAGCCTGGGCTAGAGCAAGACTCTACCTTGAAAAAATTAAAGGAAAAAGGGGGGACAAAATCAGAATCTGGGTGGGCCTTTGAGCAAATGGATGAGCAAACAGAATAGACATCAACAGATGTTAGAGAATGAGGAAGATGCTGTGGTCCAGGGTTCTCATCACGCCACCAAGGACAGAATTGATAAACGGTCCAGTGATGGACAGCTGGTGGGCACAGGCACGTTATAAATGCAGAGGAAGCAAAATTTGCAGAGAACTCCGACACTTTGTAGCCCTAAATCAAGATTCTGAAAAGAACTGTACCAGTGCTGCGTGCTGGCCCATGCTTGTAATCCCTAAACGTGGAATTTGGAGGCAGGAGGATCAAGAATTCAATTGTAGTATATGTGCTGCCAAAGGGAGCCCAGGATCAGGAATTCAAATCCACCTTCAGCTACATAGCAAGTTCCTGGACACCCTGTTTCAAAACAACAAAACAAAAGGAAAAATGGGCTTGAAACTGGGTGTGCTGGCGCACGCCATTAATCCCAGCACTCGGGAGGCAGAGGTAGGGAGGATCGCCATGGGTTCGAGATCAGCCTGAGACTACACAGTGAATTCCAAGTCAGCCTGGGATAGAGCGTGACCCTACCTTGAAAACCCCCAAAAAAAAGATGGGGGGTGGCATGATGGCTCAGCCGTTAAGAGCACTTCCTGTGTAAACATGAGGGCCTGAGGATTTTTGAGAGACCATTCAAGCTCCATCCTCAGGACCCACATAAGTAGCGGGGCCTGGCTGCACACATTGTAACCCCGGTCCTGAGGAGAGCAGAGGCCTGGTAATGACCTGGACCTGCAAAAATCCAAACTAGCCGGACGTGGTGGCGCACGCCTTTAATCCCAGCACTCGGGAGGCAGAGGTAGGAGGATCGCCGAGAGTTCAAGGCCACCCTGAGACTACATAGTGAATTCTAGGTCAGCCTGGACCAGAGTGAAACCCTACCTCGAAAAACAAAAAAAAAGAAAAAAAGAAAAAAGAAAGAAAGAAAGAAAAAGAAAGAGAGAAGGAAGGAAAGATGACAGCTGCAGTCTCCTGTTGAGCCATCTTGATATGACATGAGGAAACACTGAAGCAGGAGAACAAATCTCATTGAGACCCTTAGATTCCCATGGGCCTCTTAACATACTGGGAGGGGTCTGGAAGCCAATGAGGTCGAATATATTGAAGAAAGGGCCACCACTGAGAAACCTACCCCAGGCTAAAGTAGCCAAGTTAGAAATGTTGAATCCTTTTCCTCGGCACTCGGGAGGCAGAGGTAGGAGGATCTCCATGAGTTCAAGGCCACCCTGGGACTACATAGTGAGTTCCAGGTCAGCCTGGGCTAGAGTGAAACCCTACATTGAAAATCCTATCCCATTAAAAGCTCCTGAGCTCCATGACCCCAGAAGCAAGAAAGAGTCCATCGACTTCCTAAAAAGAAAGAAAGAAAGGCCGGGCATGGTGGCACACACCTTTAATCCCACCACTCACTCAGGAGGCAGAAGTAGGAAGATCATCATGAGTTCATGGCCACCCCGAGAGTACATAATGAATTCCTAGCCTGGGGATTCGATTCCCCAGGTCCCACGTTAGCCAGATGCACAAGGGTCACACGAGTCTGGAGTTTGTTTGCAGTGGCTGAAGGTCCTGGTGCGCCCATTCTCTCTCTCTCCCTCCCTCTTTCTCTGTCAAATAAATAAATAAGCAAAAATAAAAATTTTTTTTTAAAAAAACAAAAAGAGCCAGGTGTGGTGGCGTACGCCTTTAATCCCAGTACTCGGGAGGCAGAGGTAGGAGGATCACCATGAGTTCAAGGCCACTCTACCTCAAAAAAAAAAAAAAAAGAAACAAAAAAGAAAAGGAAGGAAGGATGGATGGATGGAAGGAAGGGAGGGAGGGAAAGGGAGAGAGAGACACTGGTGTGAGCAAAAGGTTATGGCACAGAAAGAAATGGAAGTTTCAGGCTGGAATCAACACCCATTCAGCTGCAGTTATCTGAGCGATGACAACCATTGAGACTGGGCCAGCTGGTCTGCACTGGGACATCAGAAAGAACGCAGACTCTTGAAAGAAAGGGGCCTGAATGCTGAAGGCGTGTCCTGCTCTTCAAAGTTGGCTTTATTCCCCCCTGCGTTAACAAATTTGGCAGCCCCCGTGGTACTGTGGAATATAACAAATACAGGAAACAAAGGGTTATTGGATATGTGATGGGGTTTTGATTTTTGGAAGTGGCCATGGGCAATGTGAAGGAGGGTTGTTGGGAATCCCTGCAGGAGGCCTGATGGAGCCATGAGGGTGAACGGTGGGTGGTTGCATTGGAGACCCGGTGGAGATGCCAGGACTATAGTATGGCTGCCAAGGAGAGCTGCCAGCCCAGATGGAGTTTTTCATTGTATTGTTTTGTTTTGTTTTGTTTTGACTTTTCAAGGTAGGGTTTCACTCTAGCTCAGGCTGACCTGGAATTCACTATATAGTGTCAGGGTGGCCTCAAAGTCACGGTAATCCTCCTACCTCTGCCTCCCGAGTGCTGGGATTGCTGGGATTAAAGGCATGTGCAACCATGCCAGCTTCATTGTTATTTTATTTTATTTTTTATTTTATTTTTTTTAATTATTTTATTTATTTTTGGAGAGAGACACACAGAGAGATAGACAGAGGGAGAGAGAGACAGAGATGGGCACGCCAGCAGTCTCAGCTGCTGTGAACGAAATCCAGATGCGTGCGCCCCCTTGTGGCCAAGTGCGGCATTGCGCCCTTTGCCTCACTACATCTGGCTAAACGTGGGACCTGGAGATTGGAACCGCTGGAGATTGGAACCAGCGTTCTTAGGCTTAGCAGGCAGGTGCCTTAACCGCTAAGCCATCTCTCCAGCCCTGTTATTTTATTTTATTATTTTTATTTATTTATTTGACGGGGGGGGAGAGACAATGGGTGCACCAGGGCCTCCAGCCACTGCAAATGAACTCCAGATGCATGCACCCCTTGTGCATCTGGTTTACGTGGGTCCTGGAGAATCGAACCTGGGTCCTTTGGCTTTGTAGATAAACACCTTAACCGCTAAGCCATCCCTCCAGCCCTATTTTATTATTTTTTAGAGAGAGAGAGAGACAGAGACAGAGAAAAAGAGGGAGAGGGAGAGAGAGGGGGAGAGAGAGAATAGGCATGTCAGGACCTTTCATCTACTGTGAATTAACTCCAGATTTATGCGCCCCTTGTGCACATGTGCAACATTGCACTCTTGAGTCACTGTGCCTCTGGCTATGTGGGACCTGGAGATTCAAACATGCGTTCTTAGACTTTGTAGGCAAGTGCCTTAACCACTAAGCAATCTCTCCAGCCCTTGTTTTTTTTTTTTTTTTTTTCGAGGTAAGGTCTCACTCCAGCCCAGGCTGACCTGGAATTCACTCTGTAGTCTCAGGGTGGTCTCGAACTCATGGTAACCCTCCTACATCTGCCTCCCAAGTGCTGGAATTATAGGCATGTACCACCACATCAGGCATTTTTTAAATTTTTTTAAAATTTATTTCCAAGCAAAGAGAGACAGAGTGATTGAGCATACCAGGGTCTCTATGCTCTGGAAACAAACTTCAGATGTATGTGCCACTTTGTGCATCTGGCATTACATGGGTACTGGAGAATCAAACCTAGATCATTATGTTTTGCAGACAAGTGCCTTAACTGCTGAGTTATCTCTCCAGCCACTTCTTTTGGTCTTTGAGCAGCCCAGATGCAGGGGTAAAATTGGAACTCCAGAGACTGGTTAGAGATGTCAGGCTTGAAGCTACGGAACTTGGTATTTGCCTTGTTTTATTTGTTTATTTTTGAGGTAGGGTTTCACTCTGGCCCAGGCTGACTTGGAATTGACTATGTAGTCTCAGAGTGGCCTCGAACTCACAACGATTCTCCTACTTCTGCCTCTTTAGTGCTGGGATTAAAGGCTTGCACCACCATGCCTAGCTGTTTTGATTTTTTTGACAGCAACCTGCAGTAAAGAAGTATATGCTAGCAGGGCTGGAGAGACGGCTTAGCGGTTAAGCACTTGCCTGGGAAGCCTAAGGACTCAGTTCAAGGCTCGGTTCCCTAGGACCCATGTAAGCCTGATGCACAAGGTGGCACATGCATCTGGAGTTTGTTTGCAGTGGCTGAAGGCCATGGTGCGCCCATTCTTCTCTCTCTCTCTCTCTCTCTGTGTTGTTCTCAAATAAATAAATAAAAAATAAAAAATAAAGTATATACTAGGGCTGGAGAGATGGCTTAGCAGTTAAGGTGCTTGCCTGCAAAGCCTAAGGACCCAGGTTTGATTCCCCAGTACTCATGTAAGCCAGCTGCACAAAGTGGCACATGCATATGGAGTTTGTTCACAGTGGCTAGAGGCCCTGGTGCACCCATTCCCTCTCTATCTGCCTCTTTCTCTCTCTCTAATGAATAAATAAATAAAGTAAAAATTTTTTTAAAAAGTATATACTAGAAGTGGGATATAGTTGAGTTCTAGAATACCTGTCTAGTTTATGTGATGACATAGATCAATTCCTAGCACACACATACATGATCATGTATTATATATGTGACATACATAATGCATACATTTCATACCTAAAACAACTTGAATCCTACACACAGCACACACATTCTTTCATGATTCGGTTGCATGAAAGAACATGGTTCAGGTGTGTGGCGCACGCCTTTAATGCAAGCACTTGGGAGGCAGAGTTAGGAGGATCGCTGTGAGTTCGAGGCCACCCTGAGACTCCATAGCGAATTTCAAGTCAGCCTGGATTAGGGTGAGACCTTACCTGGAAAAACCAAATCAATAAATAAAATCTCCATCTTTAATGCAGGCCATGATGGTGCACACATTTAATCCCAGCACTCGGGAGGCAGAGGTAGGAGGACCATTGTGAGTTCGAGGCCACACAGAGACTACATAGGGAATTACAGGTCAGCCTGGGCTAGAGCGAGACCCTACCTCAAAAAAACAAAATAAATAAAATAAAATTTCCATTTTTTAGCACTTAGCATCTACGTGGACCTTGAACAATTAGCCCAACTATGAAGACACTGGCTCACCGTGGGAGAGAGACCACAGTTTTCAGACCCTGGGCATCCCCCAGACCCTCTCCAGCCTCGGGAACTTTTCCCTCCAGCGTGGTGGAAGGTTACCTTGAGGGAAAATAGTCCGTACCGTCTAGAAAGTTGTACGGGTTTGGAAAGAAGAGGACGTTTGACCCGAGGCCCGATAGGGCGGCTGGGAGTGGACAGCGGGGTCGGGGAGGATGGGCAGGGCGTGGACAGGGGGTCGGGGAGGCCGGGCAGGGCGTGGACAGGGGGTCGGGGAGGCCGGGCAGGGCGTGGACAGGGGTCGGGGAGGCTGGGCAGGGTGGCGGGGCGTGGACTGGGGGGTCGGGGAGGCTGGGTAGGGCGGCGGGGCGTGGACAGCGGGGTCCAGGAGGCCAGGCAGGGCGTGGACAGCGTGGACAGCGGGGTCGGGGAGGCCAGGCAGGGCGTGGACAGCGTGGACAGCGGGGTCGGGGAGGCCAGGCAGGGCGTGGACAGCGTGGACAGCGGGGTCCGGGAGGCCAGGCAGGGCGTGGACAACGTGGACAGCGGGGTCCGGGAGGCTGGGCAGGGCGGTGGGGCGTGAACAGCGTGGACGGTGGGGTCCGGGAGGCCGGGGAGGGCGGCGGGGCGTGGACAGCGTGGACAGCGGGGTCGGAGAGGCCAGGCAGGGCGTGGACAGCGGGTCGGGGAGGCCGGGCAGGGCAGTATGATGGCGCTCTCCGGTCACCACAGGCCACCAGGGTCGCCTGGGCCCCCTTTGCCTTCTGATCATTTCCTTTTACCATCAGGCTCTCTTGGCCTTAGACTGTTAAGGGCGCAGCAAATGAGATGCCCTGGACAATAATAAAAACCCGATTTGTAGAATATAGATTTTCCTACTTCCATTTTCTCCTTCATACTCATTTGCATATAAATTACATTGTGGAAGGCCCTCACCACGTTAGCTCACAGTGTTCTGCTGCACTCATGTGACCCTAAAATAAGGTTTTGATGTGGTGGTAATTTTGCCAAATGGAGACCTACTCCCAAAACGTCATCCTGGTAAGTAAGTAGGGGACAGGAGGGAAGGCTTCGAAGTTTTGTTTTAATTCTGTAATATACGTCCCTGTTTCAAGTGGAAAGATTCCACCCTACCTCAGCCAATTCAGTCACATTATTTTAAAATTTTATTTATTTATTAGAGACAGAGAGAGGGAAAGAAAGTGAGAATGGGGGCCTAGAGAGATAGCTTAGCGGTTAAGCACTTGCCTGTGAAGCCTAAGGACCCCGGTTCAAGGCTCAGTTCACCAGTACCCACGTAAGCCAGATGCACAAGGTGGCGCATGCATCTGGAGTTCATTTGCAGTGGCTGGAGGCCCTGGCATACCATTCTCTCTCTACCTATCTGCCCCTTTCTCTCTCTGTCACCTTCAAACAAATAAAAAAAAAAAAAAATTTTTTTTTAAGTGAGAATTGGCACTCCAGGGACTCTAACCACTGCAAATGAACTCCAGATGCATGTGCTACCTTGTGCATCTGGCTTACATGGGACCTGGAGAATCAAACCTGGGTCCTTAGGCTTTGCAGGCAATTGCCTTAACTGCCAAGCCATCTCTCCAGCCCATAATTCAGATTATTTTTTAAAATTTCTGTGATATTTTGCTTTCTCACTGCCTGCATTTTTTTTTGGGGGGGGAGGGTTAGGTTTTGAGCTAGGGTCTAACTCTAGCCCAGGCTGACCTGGAATTCACTGTGTAATGAATACACAATGAATGCACAGTGATCCATCTACCTCTGTCTCCCAAATGCTGGCATTAGAGTGCTGGGATTAAAGGCATGTGCCACTATGCCCAGCTTCACTACCTGAATTTTAAGGCCATTTCTCTCTCTCTTTATGTATGTACACACACACACACACACACACACACACACACACATATATATATATATATATATATAATTTATGAGCAGAGAGAGAGAATATGAGTGTGCCAGGGCCTCTTGCTACTGCAGATGAATTTAGGATAAATGTACCATTTTGCACATCTGGTTTTATATGGGTAATGGGGAATTGAACGCAGGCCATCAGGCTTTGCAAGCCTTTAACCACTGAACCATCTTCCCAGACTGGTTTCCTTCCTTGCCTTTCCTTTTTTCCTTTCATCTCTCCTTCTTTTTTTTTCTGTCTTTTTTTTAAATTTTATGAGAGAGTATGTGTGAAAGAGAGGGAGAGATTGGGCACACCAGGGCCTCCACCCACTGCAAACAAACTCCAGACGCATGCACCACTTTGTGCATCTGGTTTTATATGGGTCATGGAGAATGGAATCTGGGTTCTTTGTCTTTGCAGGCAAATGTCCTTAACTGCTAAGCTATCTCTCCAGCCGTCCTGTGTCTTCTTAGTGCAGACTGAAAACAACTTCTCTTGGAGAAATGGCTTAACTATTAAGGCACTTGCCTACAAAGCCAAAGGACCCAGGTTTGATTCCCCAGGACCCACATAAAACCAGATGCACAAGGTGGCGCATGTGTCTGGAATTCGTTGCAGCAGCTGAAGGCCCTGGTATGCCCATTCTCTCTCCCTCTAATAAATAAAAGAAAGAAAAAAAAAAAAAAACAGCCTCTCTTTCTCCCAGTGCATATTACGGAGTACTTAGTCCTCCCAGTTCATATATCTATCATGCTATATGCCAGCAATCTGCAAAATAGAGATTATTTAGTAAAATGGTGTCCATCTCCTTGCAGTGCCAGACATTTAAAAGGGCCTAGGAGGGCTGAAAAGATGGCTAAGTGCTTAAAGGTGCTTGCTTACAAACCTTTATGGTCTGGGTTCAGTTCCCCAGTATCCATGTAAAGCCAGATGCACAAAGTGGCGCATGTATCTGGAGTTTGTTTGCAGTGGCTGGAGATCCTGGTGTGCCCATTCTCTCTCTCTCCTCTCTGTCTCTCACTTTGTGCAAATAAATAAGTAAAATAAAATATATTTTTTAAAACGTGCCTACGGCAGGGCTGGAGAGATGGCTTAGTGGTTAAGGCGCATGCCTGCAAAACCTAAGGACTCCAGTTTGAATCTCCAGTTCCCACGTAAACCAGATGCATAGGGTGGCACATGCCTCTGGAGTTTGCAGTGGCTAGAGGCCCTGGCACGCACATTCGCGCTTTCCCTCTCTCTACTAAATAAATAAATAAATAAATAAATAAATAAATAAATAAATAATCTTTTAAAAAATAGTGCCTAAGAGCTGGGTGTGGGGGCACACACCTTTAATCCCAGCACTTGGGAGGCAGAGGTAGGAGGATCACCATGAGTTTGAGGCCACCCTGAGAATACATAGTGAATGCCAGGTCGGCCTGGGCTACAGTGAGACCCTACCTCGAAAAAAAAAAAAAAAAAAAAAAAAAAAAGTGCCTAGGACAAAAAAAGACTTGTTTATTGTTTAATGACAGCTGTTAGTGTAATGCCGGGGTTGGGGGGGTGGGGGGAGCATACCTAATTATCTAGGAGGACCTAATCTCTTGTTAGTATGGAACTTTAGAAATTGGTCTAAGTATGAAAAAGCTAAGCTGACTTGATGCAAATCAGAGGCAAAAAGATTTCTACAAGTTATTCAAGCTATTTGTGTCAAAAGCAATTAGGGGCCTCAGCTTCCACTCCATCATGTAATGGAAAATACGTGCTGGGAGCCCTGTGTGTCACATGACTTGCTGGAGGAATTAAGTCTGGATTTTTCTTTGTGTTTCTGCCCTTAGCAATATCCAGTTTTTAGTAGGTTTGGAAAAGATTGATGTAGAACACGGAGACTTAGTTTATTCTAATGCCATCAGACAACAAAACGGTGGGAACTTGTTGAAGAGATTTCCTGAGCTGTTTCCTTAAAGACTTGAGCGAATTAATTAAAAGGGTTCTGAGAGGTAGATGGAGCCAGACCCCTACTGGCTGCGGAGATTGTACTTCCTCGCGGGATGTGACATGACAGCTGAGCTCTGGGCTTGGGAAGCTGCGGGGAAGGAATTCACCAGTAGTGCTGAGGTGTTCCAGTTGGGCAGGAGTTTGATTCAAACCAGCCAGGCACCCGATTCAGCTCCTTTGGCTCAGCACCATGAGCTCAAGCGAAGCCCAGACTTGGACAAGGTGCTGAACACTTGTAAAATAAAATCACAGCAGAACCCTCCTCACCACTACTCAATGGTTAAGACACTTGCCTGCAAAGCCTAAGGACCTGCATTCGATTCTCCAGTTTTCATGTAAGTCCAGATGCACAAGGTGGTGCATGGGTTTGGAATTTGTTTACAGTGGCTAAAGGCCCTGGCGTGCCCATTTTTTAAAAATTGTTTTTGTTTATTTATTTATTTTATTTGAGAGCAACAGATAGAGAAAGAGGCAAAGAGAGAGAGAAGAGAGAGAGAGAGAGAGAGAGAGAGAGAGAGAATGGGCGCGCCAGGGCTTCCAGCCACTGCAAACAAACTCCAGATGCATGAGCCACTTTGTGCATGTGGCTTACATGGATCCTGGGGAATTGAACCAGGGTCCTTTGTCTTTGCAGGCAAATGCTTTAACTGCTAAGCCATATCTCCAACCCCCAATTTTTCTCTATCTCTTTCTCTCCCTCTCAAATAAATAAATACAATTTTTTTTTTTTTTTTTTTTTTTTGGTTTTGCGAGGTAGGGTCTCACTCTGGTCCAGGCTGACCTGGAATTAACTATGTAGTCTCAGGGTGGCCTCGAACTCTCGGCGATCCTCCTACCTCTGCCTCCCGAGTGCTGGGATTAAAGGCGTGCGCCACCACGCCCGGCAAATACAATATTTTTTAAGAAAGAAAGTGTCAGCTAGTCCAAAAAAGTAAAAATATATATATATTTATTTCCATTTAAATTATTATTGTTTTATTTATTTGTTTGTTTTTTCAAGGTAGGATCTCACTCTAGTCCAGGGTGATCTGGAACTCACTCTGTAGTTCCAGTTTGGGTCAGGTTGATTACCAAAGCCATATGGTTAGTGAAAGAGGACCCTCTACCCTTGACTCACCTTCCACCCAAATCCAACATGAAAAGCTAACTCTTGGGCTGGAGAAATGGCTTAGCAGTTAAGGCGTTTGCCTGTGAAGCCAAAGGATCCCGGTTCGATTCTCCAGGACCCACGTAAGCCAGATGCACAAGGGGCAAATGCATCTGGAGTTCGTTTGCAGTGGCTAGAGGCCCTGGCATGCCCATTCTCTCTCTGTCTGCATCTCTTCTATCTCTCCCTCTTTGCTTGCAAATAAATAAATAATTAATAAAAAAAAAAAGAAAAGAAAAGCTAACTCTTCACTAAAATCTTAACGTAATTTGGCTTCATTTCATGTGCCTTTTTTTCAATTATTGTATTTCTAGCAATTCAGTTTGTGCTGTGCTTTATAAACATTTGACCCGTGATGGATTAAAAAGGACAAAACTTAAATGAGGGCTGAGGATATAACTTGATGGTAGAGGTAGAACACTTTCCCTAGCATGTGATAGGAAATATAAGAACTATACGTATTGCCGAAGGCTCCACATGCTTGGGCTGCAAGGTCACTGAGAAATCAAGCTGGAGCTGAGCTGAAAACCTCCTCCCTGTAGACCAGCTGACAGAAAGCTGGAAAAAACTACACTGCATGCAGCCTCATGGGAGGGAGAAGTCACCAATGAAGATAAACAGTGATCACTTCAAGCCTTAAGCTTGGCCAGCCAGACCAAATGAGCCAATGGGTGCAATAGTGGCATGTCTGTTACAGGGGAACCAACCAACCTCTCACTGATTGGACTGGAGGCCCACTCCACGGGAGGGAATACATGCCTAGTACTGAAAACCCATGATGGGGAGGGTGTGAGCCCTAGGGGTGTAACGCCTGCTGCGGTCTGGCTAAATGCATATATGATGCTCACCAAACTGCCCAGAAAGCATTTCTCTTAACGTTCATATCCAAATATTAATGCTATTGTCACCTTTGGGTTAGAGAAGCTTCTCTTGTCAGATGGCGGTGACCTCTGGGATGACTGAACAGGCACCGTGGTGCTGAGAAGTGACAGAGGAGTGCTCAGCACCGAAACATCTCTGCCACACCCTCCAAGGCTTAGGGTCCATTGTGGAAGAGGAGTGGCAAGACTGTAAGAGCCAAAGGAAGGGTAGGACTCCTTACAGTACACTCTTCCAGACAGACACAAAATGGGCTGGTTTTTGGTGTCTAGAGAGCAGACATTGCCAGTTGGCCACTTAACATCTACTGTCACATGCTTCCTCACAAACAGATCCCCCTGTTACTGGGAGTGGCAATCTGCCTAGCGGAAACCCTGGATCTCTTAGGTTCCACTGTGTTGGGGAATAGCAAGAGAGCTCTGTGGGGGTGTAACAGACAGCTTCAGGCTCGCTGAGATGAACTTCCAGACCAGGCACAGTTATGGAGGAAGGGATATTTATTGAAGCTTACAGATGCAGGGGAAGTTCCATCACGGCAGAAGAAGCTGGCCTGTCTTCACAGGATCAAATACAGAGAAAAAAAAAGCCTCAAACCAAAAGCCACACAGCACAGCACACCTCAGGAACTCCAGCTAGGCACACTTTTGCATCTTTTTTAAAAATTAAAAACATTTATTTTTATTTATTTATTACAGAGAGGGGGAGAGAGAGAAGGAGAGAGAGAGAGAGAGAATGGGCACACCAGGGATTCCAGCCACTGCAAACGAACTCCAGATGCATTCGCCACCATGTGAATCTGGCTTATGTGGGACCTGGAGAATCGAACCTGGATCCTTAGGCTTTGCAGGCATGCGCCTTAACCACTAAGCCATCTGTCCAGCCCCACTTTTGCATATCTTTAGATTGAAATCTCAAACCCACCAGCACACCTTAAGATCCCGCCCAGTGACACTGCCTCTAGCCAGGTGGCTGCAGATGCAAACTACAAACTAATAAAATAGAGAAAGCTTCAGGGACTCCCTTAAGTCACACAGTACGTGGTAGGGACAAGATTCAAAGCCAGAACGGTGTGACTTCTGAAACTGTGTTTTTTCGGGCATCCCAGAACAAGCTGACGTCATAGAGGATGCAGGGTTCCAGCAGGAAAACTGGGTGACTCTTTCCAATGGAGCGGCTGCGCGCCTCTCGCCCTCTAGTGGCCTTAGGATTCCCTGCACGCTCTAGAGAATGAGAGGACAGCCAGAGGGGGGAGCTAGTCCTCGGGGACCTTGGCTCCAGCCCTCCTTGGGAAGAAATTTGGGGTTTTTGGAAGAGAAGGGCAGCTAGCAAGTCCAAAGGAATTATCTGATTTGCTTTCTTTCTCTTCAAAAATATTTTTTTAATTAATTTTTTTTTTTTTTTTGGTTTTGCGAGGTAGGATTTCACTCTAGCTCAGGCTGACCTGGAATTCACTATGTAGTCTCAGGGTGCCCTCGAACTCATGGCAATCCTCCTACCTCTGCCTCCCGAGCACTGGGATTAAAGGCATGCACCACCACGCCCGGCTTAAAAATTAATTTTTGAAGCCAGCCAATTGGTCTGCTTATCTAAAAGTGCTTCTGTAGAAATGTTAGAGCTGGCAATAGTGATGCCATGTTTCAAGTCTTAAGGACAGTGAAGATCGTTAAGGTCCCTGAAAATGGCTGCAATACGTTAATGTTGAAGCATTTTTTTTTTTTTTTTTTTTTTTTTTTTTTTAAATATTTTTTTTATTGATTTATTTGACAGAGAGAAAGAGGGAGAGAGAGAGAGAGAGAGAGAATGGGCATGTCAGGGCCTCCAGCCACTGCAAACGAACTCCAGATGCATGCACCCCCTTGTGCACCTGGCTAATGTGGGTCCTGGGGAATTGAACCTGGGTCCTTTGGCTTTACAGGCAAACACCTTAGCTGCTAAGCCATCCCTCCAGCCCTGAAGCATTTTCTTAAGATTTAATTTTAAGAGCCAGGCGTGGTGGTGCACACCTTTAATCCCAGCACTCTGGAGCCAGAGGTAGGAGGATCGCCATGAGTTCAAGGCCACCCTGAGAGTACATAGTGAATTCACTAGAGTGAGACCGTACCTCAAAAAAAAAAAAAAAAAAAAAAAAAAGAAAAGAAAAGAAAAGAAAAAAAGAAAAGATTTAATTTTAATGTAACTTGTTCTAAGTTTAACTAAGAGTTAATAAATTGCATGTTTTTCTTAAATTAATTTTTGCACGTGTGTGTGTGTGTGTGTGTGTGTGTGTGTGTGTATGGGCACAGCACTCCAGAGTCTCTGGCTACTGCAAACGAAACACCTGATTCTTACACCATTCCTTGAGACCAGCTTTGGGTGGGTGGGGAATTGTAAGAGCCACAGGGTGGGTAGGTGTATCCTGAACCATTGCCTCCCACCTCTGAAACTGACTGATGCATTCGTGACCCACAGTGAAAACTGATAAACCCCCCTGAAGAGGACTCTGAGCGGGATGGGCAGAGTGAGGAGATGTAAGAGTATAACCTGGGCCCGGCGTGGTGGCACACACCTTTAATCCCAGCACTCGAGAGGCAGAGGTAGGAGGATCGCCGTGAGTTCGAGGCCACCCTGAAACTACAGAGTGAATTCTAGGTCAGCCTGGGCTACAGTGAGACTTTACTTTGGATATATAATCCAATGGGAATATGACCAATATGCAATATGTTCATACTATTCATAATAATAATTATTATTATTTTATAATTTTTTAAAAATATTTTTTATCCAGGCGTGGTGGCGCATGCCTTTAATCCCAGCACTTGGGAGGCAGAGGTAGGAGGATCACCATGAGTTCAAGGCCACCCTGAGACTACATAGTGAGTTCCAGGTCAGCCTGGGCTAGAGTGAGACTCTCCCTTGAAAAACAAAAAAAAAAAATTTTTTTTAACTTTTATTTATTTACTTGAGAGAGAGGCAGAGACAGAGACAGAGAAAATGGGCATGCCAGGGCCTCTAGCCCTGCAAACGAACTCCAGATGCATGTGCCGCCTGTGCATCTGGCTTATGTGGGTCCTGGGGGAATCAAACCTGGGTCCTTTGGCTTTGCAGGCAAGCACCTTAACCGCTAAGCCATCCCCCCAGCCCTATTTTTTAATTTTTTAAAAATATATTTTATTGGGCTGGAGAGATGGCTTAGCGGTTAAGGTGTTTGCCTGCAAAGCCAAAGGATCCTATTTCGATTCTCCAGGATCCACATAAGCCAGATACACAAAGGGGTGCATACATCTGGAGTTCCTTTGTAGTGGCTGGAGGCCCTGGTGTGCCTATTCTCTCCCCCCCCTTCTCTCTGCTTCTTTCTCTCAAATAAGTAAATAAAAATTTAAAGGGGTTGGAGAGGTGGCTTAGTGGTTAAGGTGTTTGTCTACAAAGCTAAAGGATCCCTGTTCAATTCTCCAGGACCCACGTAAGCCAGATGCACAAGGTAGCACATATGCATCTGGAGTTTGTTTGCAGTGGCTGGAGGCGCTGGCTCACCCATTCTCTCCCTCTCTCTTAAATAAATAAATAAATAAACTATATTAAAAATTTTAGAAACTATAAAAAAAGTTTTTTTAAAAAGTGAGAGTAGCATTAACATATGGGTATAGAGATTAAGAGAAGAGCTTACCAGACCCAGCAGATGTTACACCCTTAGAGCTCATGACTTCCATTGTCATAGGTTTTCAGTATCAGGCATGTATTCCTTCCCATGGAGCGGGCTTCCAGTCCAATTGAGCGGTTGGGTTCCCCCATAACAGACCTATTTCTTTTTCTTTAAATAAAATTTTTTTTGAGCCAGGCGTGAGCCATCTTCCTAACCACTTGCACGGGTTCAATTCACCAGCTATCCACATAAAGCAAGATCGACATTCATTTGCAACAAGAGACCCTAGTGCTCCCATGTATACATACATATTGTTTTATTTATTTTATTTATTTTATTTTATTTTATTTTATTTTGAAAGAGAGAGAGAAAGAGAATGGTGTGCCAGGACCTTCTGCCTGCTGCGAACGAATTCCAGATGTGTGCACCTCCTTGTGTGCATGTGTGACATTGTGTGCTTGCTTCACTGTACGTCTGGCTAAGTGGGACCTGGAGATTCAAACATGAGTTCTTAGGCTTCACAGGCAAGCACCTTAACTGCTAAGCCATCTCTGCAGCTCTATACATACTTTTGTGTTTTGTTTTGTTTTTGTTTTTCATGGTAGGGTTTCACACTAGCCCAGGCTGACCTGGAAGTCACTATGTAGTCTCAGGATGGCCTCGAACTCATGGCGATTGTCCTACCTCTGCCTCCCAAGTGCTGGGATTAAAGGCATGAGCCACCATGCCCGGCTATACATACTTTTTAATTTTAAAAAGAAAGGGAGCCGAGTGTTGTGGTGCACACCTTTAATCCCAGCACTCAGGGAGGCAGAGGTAGGAAAATTGCTGTGCTTGAGACCAGCCTGGAACCACAGAGTGAGTTCTAAGCCAGCCTGGGTTAGACTGAGACCCTACCTGTAACAAAAAAAATCTTAGTACTCAGGAGGCTGAGGTAGAAGGGTTGTCATGAGGTGGAGGTCAGCCTAAGGCTACAGAGTGAGTTTCAGGTTAGCCTGGGTTAGAGTGAGACCTTGTCTTGATAATAAGGGGGGGGGGGGAAGACCTTCCTATCTGAACTAGCCATGTGCATGATACAGAAGCAGTTTATAGTTGAGTCTAAGTCCCTAACCCTATTCTGCCTGTTTCCATCCATTCTGTCCCCAAATCTCCACTTAATAACCCTCCTTTTTTTTTTTCAGGTATGGTCTCATGCTCTACTCTAGGCTGAGCTGGAATTCACTATGTAGTCTCAGGCTGGCCTCAAACTCACTGTGATCCTCCTACCTCTGCCTCCTGAGTGCTGTGATTAAAGGCGTGCACCACCACATCCGGCTTTACTCTTTTTTTATTTTTTTAATTTTAAATATTTTGTTTGAGATAGAGACACTCAGAGAGAGAAAGAAACAAAGAAACAGAGAGAGACAGAAAGAAAGAATGGGTGCACCAGGGCCTTTCAGCCACTGTGAATGAATTCCAGACGTGTGCGCCCCCTTGTGGGCAAGCATGGCATTGCATGCTTGTGTCACTGTTGTGTCTGCCTATACGTGGAATCTGGAGGATTTGAACAGTTCTTAGGCTTCACAGGCAAGCACCTTAACCACTAAACCATCTCTCTAGCCTACAGCCCTTTTTTAAATTAAAAAAAAAAATTTATGAAAGAGAGAAGCCGGGCGTGGTGGTGCATGCCTTTAACCCCAGCACTTGACTTACATAATGAATTCCAGGTCAGCCTGTGTTAGAGTAAGACCCTATCTCAAAAAAAAAAAAAAAAAAAAAAAAAAAAACAAGCAGGAACAACTTGCAGCAGAGGCAAACTCGACCTTCAGCAGAAGAAAGACAGAAAAGGCCGCTCAGTGTGTGTGATGAGCCCGGACAGCAGCTGGGTGTGAAGAAGGTCCTGCATATCTTTGTGGGCGGAAGGAAAGTAGCTGCAGTGCTTTTCTGGAGGTGGAATGAGACTCTAAGCCTTCAGTTCCCTACAAAGAGAAACTCAAAGCCCGTCTTTAATTCCAGCACTCAGGAGGCCGAGGCAGGAAGACTGCCATGTGTTTGAGGCTGCCCTGAGACTACATAACAATTTCTAGTTAGCCTGGGCTACCGTGAGTGAGACCCTACCTCAAAGAACCAAAAGAGAGCCAGGCGTGGTGGCACACGCCTTTAATCCCAGCACTTGGGAGGCAGAGGTAGGAGGATTGCTGTGAGTTCAAGGTCACTCTGAGAATACAGAGTGAATTCCAGGCCAGCCTGAGCTAGAGTGAGACCCTACATCGAAAAGAGAGAAAGAGAGAGAGAGAGGAAGGAAGGAAGGAAGGCAGACAGTGCTGTTTATGTTGGCGTCTGTCTTGTGTCTAGAGCCTGGGCCAGTGCCTGGTACCTGTCGGTGTCGGGTCAACATTACCGAACGATGAAGGGCAGGAATAGGAGTGAGGCCTATCTCTTCCTCTTCCTCTCAATCCCCAGGGTGATTAACTAGAGCTAGTTCACTGGCTGGAGCCATTAAGGGTGAGCTCAGGAGTTAGGGACCCAGAGGGCAGAGAGACCCCCTCCTGCTTCCTTCCACACACAGCAGCCAAGAGCCAGCTCAGGACCCCAGCTGAGAGCTTTCTCAGCCCCCCGCAGAATCCCAGCTGATCCCTGTGTGCAAAGAAGAAAGAGAAGTGACAGTGTAGTGACATGATCTAGGTTAATGAGCTACTGATCACCTGCCAAGTGGGTGGGCAGGAAGTTGCTTTTGTTCCTGCCCACTTTTGTGGAAACATTGTTTGTAAATGACTCATCTTGTTTCATTATATGGAGTGCAAAATTGGTGAGTTGATAAGAGGTCAAAACCCAGGGAAAACAAATCCACCCCAACCTCCAGTTTCTGGTGGGTGGGTATGCTCATCTTTTTAAATATGGAAAGATTTCATAGATGTTCATATATGTGAGAAATATCCATTGTATACTTTACAAATGTATGTCCATTATATTTCAATAAGCCACTTTCCCAAAAGGAAAAAAAAATAAAACATGTAAAAAAATTTTTTTAATCATACAACTTGAATTTTTTGTTTTCTTTTCTTTCTTTCTTTCTTTCTTTCTTTCTTTCTTTCTTTCTTTCTTTCTTTTTTTGGGTTTTTTTTTTTTTTCAAGGGAGGGTTTCACTCTAGCTCAGGCTGACCTGGAATTCACTATGTATTCTCAGGGTGGCCTTGAACTCATGGCGATCCTCCTACCTCTGCCTCCCAAGTGCTGGGATTAAAGGCGTGCGCCACCATGCCTGGCTGAATTTTTTTTTTTTTTTTTTTGAGGTAGGGTCTCGATTTAGTCCAGACTGACATGGAATTCTCTCTGTAGCCTCAGGCTGAGATTAAAAGTGTGTGCCACTACACCCAGCTTATTTATTTATTTGCAAGCATAAAGGGATAGAGAGAAGAGAGACACACAGAAAGAATGGGTACATCAGGACCCCAGCCACTGCAAAGGAACTCCAGATGCATGCACCTCTTTGTGCATCTAGCTTTATGTTGGGTACTGGGGAATTGAACCAGGGTCATTAGGCTTTGTAGGCAAGTGCCTTAACCACTGATCCATCTCTTTAGCCCCCTCCTTTTTAAATCTATTTATTTCAGAGAGAGAGAGAGAAAGAAAGAAGCAGATAAAGAGAATGAGCATGCCAGGGCCTCCAGCCACTGCAAATGAACTTCAGAAGCATGTGCCACCTTGTACAACTGGTTTATGTGGGGGTCCTGGGGAATCAAACCTGGGTCCCTTGGCTTTGCAAGCAAGCACCTTAATCACTAAACCATCTCTCCAGCCCCCCCCTCCCCGCCTTTTTTTTTTCAAGGTAGAGTCTCACTGTAGCCCAGGCTGACCTGGAATTCACTATGTAGTCTCAGGCTGGCCTCAAACTCACAGTGATCCTCTTACCTCTGCCTCCCCAGTGCTGGGATTAAGCGTGTGAGTTACTTCGATCAATTTTTTTTTTTAATGTTTTCAGTTGTAGAACATTTCTTCCTTTATCAAGTCCAACATGTTCTCCCTGGACTATCCTGGTGGCCAGAAGATTCTGAGGAGAGCAAGGCCATGTCTCCCCCACAGGGAAAGAGTGATAGTTAGCTCTTAAGAGGCAGGGCTGAGCTCCCCCAGAGCCTCTTTGTAAGCCATCAAAGAGGCCCTTTGGCCTTCACAGTTAATTTTCAATGTTTGTTAACTGCTCTCAGCTTTTCATTATCTCCTGGCAGGGCTCAAAGCAACTTTTCCCCATTCACTGCTATCACTATGTCTCTGCCAAAGTGATAAGTCTGAACCGTTGTAGGCTAGGAATTTTTTTTTTTTTTTTTTTTGGCTGTTTTTTGGTTGTTCAAGGTAGGGTCTCTCTCTAGTCCAGGCTGACATGGAATTCACTATGTAGTCCCAGGGTGGCCTTGAACTCATGACAATCCTCCTACCTCTGCCTCCCGAGCGCTGGGATTAAAGGCGTGCACCACCACACCCGGCTAGGACCGTTCTTCCATTTCACAGTGACAGCTCCGGTAAGGGAGTCATCCTCCTTCTCCAGGAGACTATGTTGACCTTGCACCATCCAGGAGGGAGTTGTTTTCTTTATTTTATTTATTTTTATTGACAACTTCCATAATCATAAACAATAAACCATGGTAATTGCCTTTCCCCCACTTTCCCCTTCACAACTCCACTCTCCATCATATCCCCTCCCCCTCTCAATCAGTCTCTCTTTTTATTTTGATGTCATCATCTTTTCCTCCTATTATGATGGTCTTGTGTAGGTAGTGTCAGGCACTGTGAGGTCATGGATATCCAGGCCATTTTGTGTCTGGAGGAGCACGTTGTAAGGAGTCCTACCCTTCCTTTGGCTCTTACGTTCTTTCCGCCCCCTCTTCGGCAATGGACCCTGAGCCTTGGAAGGTGTGTTAGAGATGTTTCAGCACTGAGCACTCCTCTGTCACTTCTTCTCAGCACTATGGTGCCTTTTGAGTCATCCCAAGGTCACTGCCATCTGAAGAGAAGCTTCTCTAACCAAAAGTGAGAGTAGCGTTAATATATGGGTATGAATATTAAGAGAAGTGCTTACCAGGCAGTTTGGTGAACATAGTTTATATATTTAGCCAGATACCAGCAGACGTTCCTGTCATAGGTTTTCAGTATCAGGCATGTATTCCTTCCCGTGGAGCGGGTCTCCAGTCCAATTAGGGAGCAGTTGGTTTCCCCCATAACAGACATGCCATTGGCTCATTTGGTCTGGCTGGCCAAACTTAAGAGTCGCAGTGTCCACTGTTTATCTCCACTGATGATGTCTCTCTTCCATGGAGCTGCATGCAGTGTAGTTTTTTCCCGCTTGCTTGCTTGCTTGTTTTTCTTTCTTTCTTTCTTTCTTTTTTTTCTTTCTTTCTTTTTTTTTTTTTTTTTTTTTGAGGTAGGGTTTCACTCTAATCCAGGCTGCTCTGAAATTCACTATGTAGTCTCAGGGTGGCCTCGAACTCATGGTGACTCCTACTTCTACCTCCCGAATGCTGGGACTAAAGGCATGCACCACCACACCAGGCTTTTTTCCAGCTTTCTGTCAGCTGTTCTACATGGAAGTTTTCAGCTCGGCTCCAGCAAGATTTCTCAGTGATCTTGCCACCCAAGTATGTGGAGTCTTCAGCAATAGGGTCTTATCATCCATTCCTGGTGGGAAACCAAGGGCCTCAGCAATGGCCTGTAATGTTTTGGGGGCATCAGGGACCACCCTGGACAACAACTCAATGGAAGGTATCCCGTCCCTGGCACTGAAAATTTTCTAGTAACAATCAATAGCTTCTGGGTGCACAATTATCCAAAAAAGTAGGTTTCCGTATGACTTATTCATAACCTCTTAGATTAAAAAATTTTTTTAAATTTTTATTTAAATTTATTTTTTTTTAATTTTTATTTATTTATTTTTGGAGAGAGAGACAGAGAGAGTTAGACAGAGAGGGAGAGGGAGACAGAGATGGGCGCGCCAGCAGTCTCTCAGCTGCTGTGAACGAAATCCAGATGCGTGCGCCCCTTGTGGTCAAGTGTGGCCTTGCGCCCTTGCCTCACTTTGCATCTGGCTAAACGTGGGACCTGGAGATTGGAACCACTGGACATTAGAACCAGCGTTCTTAGGCTTAGCAGGCAGGCGCCTTAGCTGCTAAGCCATCTCTCCAGCCCACCTCTTCGATTTTGATTAACTCCAGGAGGGAGTTTTGTTTGTTTGTTTGTTTGTTTGTTTGTTTGTTTTGTTTTTGCTTTTCCAGGTAGTGTCTCCCCAGCCCAGGCTGAAAACCTTTCTCCCTTCCCCATTCTGTCTTCCTTCTTTTTTCCTTTCTTCCTTTTCTTCTTCTCTCCCCCCTTTGTTCTTTCCTTTTTCTGAGACAGACTCTCACTTTAGCCCAAGATGGCCTAGAACTCACTCTGTAGCCCAGACTTGCCTTGAACTAGTGGCAAGTTGCCTGTCTCAACCTCTGAAGTGCTGGGATTACATAGTAAGCCACCACGCCCAGCTCAGCTGTGACCATTTTTATTTTTTGTTTTATTTTATTTTATTTTTTAGAGAGATAGAGAAAGAGAGGGAGAGGAAGACAGATAGAGATGGGCGTGCCAGCAGTCTCTCAGCTGCTGTGAACAAAAATCCAGATGCGTGCGCCCCCTTGTGGTCAAGTGCGGCCTTGCGCCCTTGCCTCACTGCATCTGGCTAAACGTGGGACCTGGAGATTGGAACCGCTGGACATTGGAACCAGTGTTCTTAGGCTTAGCAGGCAGCCCAACTGTGACCATTTTTTAAAATTATTTTCCCAAGCCATACCCAGAATAGAAATTTAACTAGACCCAGAAAATCCTCCAAGTATTAGTGTAATTATAGGTTATTACATTGCTAAAAAGCAAAGTATTTAGCCAGGTGTGGTTCATGATTATAGTCTCAGTACTGGCGCATGGTGGTGGTGGCTGAGGCTGAAAGACTGCAATGGATTAAAATTCAAGGTCTAAACCAGGCATGGTGGAGCATGTCTTTAATCCCAGCACTTGGGAGGCAGGGGTAGGAGGATCACTGTGAATGTGAGGCCAGCCTGAGACTAGAGAATTCCAGGTCAGCCTGGCCTAGAGTGAGACCCTACCTAGAAAAAAACAATTTCACTTAGACTATTATGTAGGGAGATTCCTTCTCAAAAAAACAGAATAAATAGGCCCAGTGTTGGTGGCACATGCCTTTGATCTCAGCGCTTGGGAGGCAGAGGTGGACCACTGTGACTGTGAGGCCACCCTGAGACTACATAGTGAACGCCAGGCCAGCCTGGGCTAGAGCAAGATACCTCGACAAAACAAAAAACAAACAAACAAACAAAAAAAAAACTGAGCTGGAGAGATGGCTTAGCGGTTAAGGCATCTGCCTGCAAAGCCAACGGATTTCAGTTCGATTCTCCAGGGCCCACGTAAGCCAGATGCACAATGGGGCCCATGCATCTGGAGTTTGTTTGCAGTGGTTGGAGGCCCTGGTGTGCCCATTCCCTCTCTCTCTGCCTCTTTCTCTCTCTCAAATAAATAAATATTAAAAAACAACAATAACGGGATGGAGAGATGGCTTAGCGGTTAAGGCACCTGCCTCCTAAGCCTAAGAACACCGGTTCCAATCTCCAAGTCCCACATTTAGCCAGATGCAAAGTGATGCAAGGGCGCAATGCCACACTTGACCACAAGGGGGCACACACATCTGGATTTGGTTTGCAGCAATTGAGAGACTGCTGGCGTGCCCATCTCTATCTGTCTTCCTCTCCTGCTCTCTCTGTCTCTCTCTGTGTCTCTCTCTCTAAAAAAATAAAATAAAATAAAATAAATAAAAAAAAAAGCTGGACATGGTGGCGCACGCCTTTAATCCCAGCACTTGGAATTCACTATGTAGTCTCAGGTTGGCCTCAAACTCATAGCGATTCTCCTACCTCTGCTTCCCAAGTGCTGGGATTAAAGGCGTGTGCCTCCATGCTCAGCTGTCTTTATCTCTCTCTTTCTTTCTGTTTGCAGACAAATAAATAAAAATATCCAAACTGGGGTCTGGAGAGATGGCTTAGAGCCTGCAAAGCCAAAGGACCTTGGTTGGATTCCCCAGGACCCATATAAGCCACATGCACAAGGTGGTGCATGCATCTGGAGTTCATTTGCAGTGGCTGGAGCCCTGGCACACCCATTCTCTCTCTCTGTCTCTCTGTCTCTCTCTCTCACTCACTCTACCTCTTTCCTTCTCTCAAATAAATAAAAAAAATTTTTTTTAAATCCAAGCCGGGCATGTTGGTGCACACTTTTAATCCCAGCACTTAGGAGACAGAGGTAGGGGGATCACTGTGAGTTCAAGACCACCCTGAGAATACATAGTGAATTCCAGGTCAGCCTGAGCTAGAGTGAGAACATACCCCCAAAAACCAAAAAAAGAAATATATATATATATGTGTGTGTGTCTGTGTGTTAGTTTGAATAGATGGCTCCCAATATATTCAGTGTTTTATTAGTTTGTAGTTTGCATCTGCAGCTATCTGGCTGGAGGCAATGTCACTGCGCAGATCTTAAAGTGTGGTGGTGGGTTTGAAATTTCAATCTAAAGATATGCAAAATGTGCCTAGCTGGAGTTCCCAAGGTGTGCAGTGCTGTATGGCTTTTGGCTTTTCTCTCTCTTGCCTGGTCCTGGCCAGCTTCTTCTGCCATTATGGAACTTCCCCTTGATCTATAAGCTTCAATAAGTCCTTTCCTCCATAACTGTGCCTGGTCTGGAAGTTCATCTCAGTAAATCTGAAGCTGTCTGCTACAGTATGTATATCCCAAAAACCTACCAACCAACCAACCAAACAAAAGAACCTTCCATAAGAAGCTCAGCTTGTACCTTTAGTCCCAGCACTTGGGAGACTGAAGCAGGAGGATTGCCATGAGTTTGAGACTCCACAGTGAATTCCAGGTTAGCTTGGGCTAGAGTGAGACCCTGCCTCAAAAGAATGGAAACAAGCCAGGCGTGGTGGCGCACACCTTTAATCCCAGCACTCGGGATTCTCAGGGTTTGAGGCCACCCTGAAACTACATGGTTAACATGGTTAATTCCAGGTCAGCCTGGACCAGAGTGAGACCCTACCTCAAAAAACAAATAAACAAAAAAAAAAAGGAAACAAACAATATGAAGGGGAAGATGGTTTATTCATTAAGAGCACATGGGGCAGAGCCGAGAATGGGAGCGTTTGGGCTCTCCTGTTCTGCCCACCCTCCCACTGGCTTACACCTTCCACCATGGCCACCTCAGCAAGTTCCCACTTGAACAAAGGCATCAAGCATGAGAAAATGCAAACCCTGTGTATCTGGACTGTTGGTACTGGAGAAGGGCTATGCTGCAAACCCAGCACCCCAGGAAGTGGAAGACTTACCCCAGTGAAGTTGTTTTTTTTTTTTTTTCCCTAGGGAGGGTCTCACTCTAGGTCAGGCTGACTTGGAATTCATTCTGTAGTCTCAGGGTGCCTCGAACTCAGGGCGATCCTCCTACCTCTGCTCCCAGTGGAATTTTGATGGCTCCAGGACTTTTCAGTCTGAAGGTTCCAACAGTGACATGGACCACGTCTGGGATGCCATGTTTTGCTACCCTTCCACAAAGGACCCCAACAAGTTGGTAGGCATACATAGTGAATTCCAGGTCACCCTGGACTAGAGTGAGACCCTACCTCAAAACAAACAAACAAAAAGAATATTTTTATTTAGGCCTAGAGAGATGGCTTAGCAGTTAAGGCACTCACCTGCAAAACCTAAGAACCCAGGCTTGATTCCCCGGGACCCACATAAGCCACATGCACAAAGTGGTGCATGTGTCTGGATTTCATTTGCAGTGGCTGGAGTCCCTGGCATTCCTATTGTCTCTTTCTCTATGTGCCTCTTTCTCTCTTGTTCTCTCAAATAAATAAATATTTTAAAAGCAGCCGGGCGTGGTGACACCTGCCTTTAATCCCAGCATTTGGGAGGCAAAAGTAGGAGGATCGCCATGAGTTCGAGGCCACCCTGAGATTACATAGTGAATTCCAGGTCAGCCTGGGCTAGAGTGAGACCCTACCTTGAAAAACCGAAAAATGAAAAAACCAAAAAAAAAATATAAAAATAATAATTAATTTATTTGAGAGACAGAGAGAAAGAGGCAGATAGAGTGTTTGGACGGTGCTAGGCCCTCCTGCCATGCAAAACAAACTCCTGATGTATATGCCCCTTTGTGCATCTGGCTTTACGTGGGAACTGGGGAATCAAACCATCAGCGTTTGCAAGCAAGCACCCATAATCACTGAGCCATCTCTTCAGCTCCTATAGCAACCTTTGATCCTAAATCCATTCCCAGGAACTGGATTGGCACAGGATGCGGTTACCGGCTTTAGCACGGAGGCCATGTGGGAGGAGCAGGGTCTGAGGTACATTGAGAAACTCAGCAAGCACCACGCTCATCAGTACCACATTCCTGTGTACGACCCGGGGCAGCAGCGAGTGCTGGAAAATGCTAGGCGGCCTGACAGGAGTCCAGAAAACCTCCAATATCGACGAGACTTTTCTGCATTCCCTGGAGTGTGGGCCAGGAGAAGAAGGCTTATTTTGAAGACCTCTGTCGCCCTTCTGCCAATTGCAACTCCTCTGCAGTAACAGAAACCAATCATTCTCGGGCTGGAGGTATGGCTTAGTGGTTAAGGCGTTTGCCTGCAAAGCCAAAGGACCCAGAATCAATTCCCCAGGACCCACATAAACCAGATGATGCATATGGTGGCTCATGTGTCTGGAGTTCATTTGCAGTGGCTAGAAGCTCTGGCATGCCCATTCTCTCAAAAACAAAACAAAAAACTGCAGGCATTTTGGGAGGCAGAGGTAGGAAGATCGCAGTGAGTTCCAGGCCACCCTGAGACTACACAGTGAATTCCAAGTCAGCCTGGGCTACAGTGAGACCCTACCTCAAAACCTAAAAAACAAAACAAAACAACACAAAAACAAAAAGACTAAGTGGATGGACAATACTTCCCCCATTATAACTCAAAGGCTGGAATATATGCATATATTTAATTTGAGGGAGAAAGAGGCAGAGGGAGAGGCGCCAGGGCATCCCACCACTGCCAATGAACTCCAGATGTATGTGCCACTTTGTGCATCTGACTTTACATGAGTACTGGGGAATCAAACCAGGTGTCAGGCCTTGCAAGCAAGCCATAGAGCCATCTCTCCAGCTCATCAGGGTCTTTCTATTCTTCATGCCTGATTACTTTGCTTTCATTAGTCAGGATGGAGGGGTCAGGTTCTTAATCTCTCTGTACCCAGTCCTCATCACTGAAGCTTTCCAGTGTTGGTGGGTAGGGGTAGGGAAAGGTGACTGCTCTTCCCTCTCTGGAGGTGTTTGTCCAGTAGGCGAATCTTCCACACAAAGTGGGTGTGTTTGAAGGAGGGAGAGAACTTTTTTTTTTTTTTTTTTTTTTTTTTGGTTTTTTACGAGGCTAACCTGGAATTCACTATGTCGTCTCAGGGTGGGCTTGAACTCACCGAGATCCTCCTACCTCTGCTCTGCCTCCTGAGTGCTAGGATTAAAGGTGTGAGTCACCATGTGTGGTTTTTTTCTTTCTTTCTTTCTTTCTTTCTTTCTTTCTTTCTTTCTTTCTTTCTTTCAGTGCTGGGATTGAAGGCATGCATCACCATGCTAACTCCATATTTTTTTTTGTTTGTTTTTTATTTTTGTTTTTCGAGGTTTTCCAGACTGACCTGGAATTCACTCTGTAGTCTCAGGCTGGCCTCGAACTCATGGCGATCCTCTTACCTTTGCCTCCCGAGTACGAGTGCTGGGATTAAAGGTGTGTTCCACTACACCCGGCCATTTTCTTTCTTTTCTCTCTTTCCACCCCTCCTTTCTTTTTTCTTCTTTTCAAGACAGGGTCTCACTCTGTCGCCCAGGCTGGCCTTGAACTCACAGCAATCTTTCCCCAGCCTCTCGACAGTGTGAGGATTACAGGTGTGAATCTCCATGCCTGACTGAAACATGAGGTAATTTCTCTCTCTCCCTCTCTTTTCAGGGTAGGGTCTACGCTCTAGCCCAGGCTGACCTGGAATTCACTATGTAGTCTCAGGATGGCCTCGAACTCATAGTGATCCTCCTACCTCTGCCTCCCAAGCACTGGGATTAAAGGTATATATCACCACGCCCAACCCAGCTTCTCTTCTGAACTCTGGAAAAGACTATGGCTTCACCTTTGTCACCTGGAACTGATGATAATGTCCCTATGTGAGTGAGTGCTTCCTTGATGACCCTGAAGGGTGATTCAGAACCCCCTCCCAGGGTGTTGTAAGTACTGGGTAATTAGCCTACTTTTATTTCTTACAAATACACTAAGTATCTTAGTTAAGGGGTTACCTACAAGAGATCTTTTGAGTTCACTTTTCCAGTATCTGGGTGAATTCAGCAATCCCATATCAAAAAATAATAATCTCTTTACAAAAACACTCCTGATCCAGGAGGGACACTGCTTTCCTGATCTCTACCCTCACTCACCCCACCTATTCTTGCCATTCCTCCTTAGGGCACGGGCCGGTTTGATGGCTGTGTTCTGCGCAGAAAGCTTTCTTTGGAATGCGGAGACTTTGCCGCCCAGCTAAGGAACAGGTAGGTGGACTTTCCCCCCTCCAGGGCCCACACCCAGCTTGGGGGAGGGGAGGGAAGAGGAGGGAAGGAAATGAATGCGGGCGAACGCTGGGAACTGCTGGCTGCATTGGAGATTACTCGTCATGCCTACATATCACAGTAAATATTTATTGAAGAAATAAACGAGAGAAATATCCAGAGCCCAGCAAGGTAAGCTGAAGCCATTCTTTTTACCATAGTTCAACGAGAAGCCAACCTTAATGCTAACTGCTGTGTGTCTGTAGTCTGCATGCCGAGCAAGCCGACTGTCTTCTCTACTCTACAGGGACCTGGGATCAATTCCCTACTTGAGCATCTGGCTTCCGTGGGTCCTGGAGAATCGAACGTAGAACCTTAGGCTTCTCAGGCAAGCGCCTTAACTGCTAAGCCATCTCTCCAGCCCCAAATATTCCTGCTTGAAAGCTTTGGAAGAAAGATGGATTTACCCTCTGGGGTTGAGTCCCTTTCTGCTTGGAACGGAGGGCAAGCCCAATGCATGTGAATATGCATCTCTGGTTTCTATTATTTATTTATTTATTTTTGGTTTTTCGAGGTAGGGTTTCGCTCTAGTCCAGAATGACCTGGAATTCACTCTGTAGTCTCAGGGTGGCCTTGAACTCACGGCGATCCTCCTGCCTCTGCCTCCCGAGTGCTGGGATTAAAGGCGTGCGCCACCATGCCCGGCTATTTTTTTTTTCCTTCCCCCTGTTTCTAATTCATTCATTCCACAAATGTTTATTTAGCACCTATATACGTGTTGAGCCCTATTGGAGACGTTTGGGATGAAGCATACAGAATAAGGAAAATAAGATCCTTGCCTTGATGGAGCTCATCGTAGGGAGACCAAACGATGAAAGAAAATTATGTTTTTTTTTAATGATGTGCGTTGGGAAGGTGATAACTATTACAAAAAAATAAATAAATAAAAAGAGGAGCCAGGCTGGAAAATGAGTGTGCAGGCCAGGAAGTTGGTGGGTGGGTGGGTGGTGGGTAGAAAATCCAAGACAGGTTTGAGATTCAGGTTCGGGTTGCGGAAGATGAGCTGCAGACGTCTGCGGAGCACGGAGATGCTTTTCTGCAGCCAGTGACCGTGCGGAGGGAGACGCAGGGTAGCGAGGGCTCGGGCCGGAGGCTGGCGCGGGGAGGACCACACGCGGGGAGACAGGATGCTCTGACGAGCCCGATGCCGTGGCCTGAGCCGAGGGTGACCATCCCGCCGTCCGTCACTGCACCCCCGAAATGGCCTCCCATGCCCCCGGGGCGCCCTCCCCAGCGCCGCTTAGCCCGCCGGACCACGTGACCTGGCCGCAACTCCAGCCCACCCTGCTGGCGACCCCGGGTCCGGGGTGGAAGGTGGTGTCTCGGGGGCTGTAGCCACGCCCCCTCCACTCAGCGGACCAACCCGAGGGCGGGAGGGGCGGGGCGAGTGGTGACGGCCAATGGGGGTGGAGCTCCGGGGTGGGGGGGCCGAGGGGGGAGTAACAGGTTGTTGGCGGTGGGGGGGCCGAGGGGGAGCGCCGAGGGCCGCAGGGGGAGGGCCGGGAGCCGCGCGTGCCGCTCAGCCGGAGCGCGAGCCCCAGCGCGCGGCGCGAGCCCGCCACGCCGAGCCCGGCCCGGGGGTGAGTGTAACTGGGCAGGAGAGGGTGGGGTGGGGGAAAGGCACCTGAGAAGCCAAGCAGGTGTACCCCTGAGGGGCGCAGGCGGAGACGATCAGGGATACCACCACCACCCCCTCTTCCTGGGCACAGGTGTCGAGAGTTGGAGAGGGGAGGAAGGAAGGGAGATCAGGTTGGGGTGGCAGAACTGAGCAAGAAGTGCTACCCCCCCCAACACACACCCCCACTCCCAAGGGGGCCCGAGAAGGTGCCAGGTGTGGGGCACCCGAAGGTAAGGCTATATTCCCAGGGCATGCAAGCGTTTCAGCTCCAGCCCTGTCTCTGGAGGTCAGGCGCCAGCCCCAGGGGCAGGATTGCTCTTGGAGACCGGCGTGGTGGTGGTGGAGGGGGGAAGGAGTTCGGCGCATTTGGGCGAAGGGAAGCGCTGCCAGAGGTTCCAGAGCCCTGGGGTGGAGGGCATCAGCAGGTGCTGTTTTCCTGATGTGCCAGTCCATACTGGCCACTGACACCTCCCTTCCGGCTCTGAGATGGCTCTGAGGTGTGGGATCTTTCTCTGTCTATGGGTCCACGGGGGAAAACAGTTGCTTGTGAAGACACTGAAAGGCAGGACGACCCCCTGGGCTCTTTGCTGGGTGTGAAAGTAAGCCTTTGAGTTGTTGTCTTTCTTTGCCCTCGTTCCAGGAAGGCTTTTTCCTTTTTCCCTTTGAGGTGTGTGTGTGTGTGTGTGTGTGTGTGTGTGTGTGTGTGTGTGTGTGTTGTGTTTTCTCCAAGACGGGGCCAATGAGGAAACATGAGATTCTTGGGCTCACAAAATAGCATTTTCTCTTTTTGTACTGGTGTAGGAACTGGTGGTTGGGGTGGGCTTGGGACAAATGCAGTCCAGCCTGACCTCGCACTTTTTAGGTTGGCTGAATTCCTGATCCTTTCTGCCTTCAACTCCGACGTGCTGAGATAATTCCAGCACATGTATTTTCTCTTGGTTGTAGGTATGGTCCACTGATAAGGTTTGCTAGTGTAACCAATTTCTTTCATGTCCCGCAGAATTCTCTTCACTCCCTGAAACCCCAGCAAGCATCCCTGACTTTTTTTTTTTCTTACTCACTCTAATCAGGATCTCACTCTAGCTCAGGCTGACCTGGAATTCACTATGTAGTCTCAGGTTGGCCTTGAACTCATGGCGATCCTCCTACTTCTGCCTCCGAAGTGCTGGGATTAAAGGTGTGCACCACCACACCAGCTCCTGACTTTTTTTTTTTTTTTTTAATGTTTTTCAAGGTAGGGTTTCACTCTAGCTCAGGCTGACCTAGAACTTACTATAAGGAAAATAAGATCCTTGCCTTGATGGAGCTCATCGTAGGGAGACCAAACGATGAAAGAAAATTATGTTTTTTTTTAATGATGTGCGTTGGGAAGGTGATAACTATTACAAAAAAATAAATAAATAAAAAGAGGAGCCAGGCTGGAAAATGAGTGTGCAGGCCAGGAAGTTGGTGGAGTGGGTGGGTGGTGGGTAGAAAATCCAAGACAGGTTTGAGATTCAGGTTCGGGTTGCGGAAGATGAGCTGCAGACGTCTGCGGAGCACGGAGATGCTTTTCTGCAGCCAGTGACCGTGCGGAGGGAGACGCAGGGTAGCGAGGGCTCGGGCCGGAGGCTGGCGCGGGAGGACCACACGCGGGGAGACAGGATGCTCTGACGAGCCCGATGCCGTGGCCTGAGCCGAGGGTGACCATCCCGCCGTCCGTCACTGCACCCCCGAAATGGCCTCCCATGCCCCCGGGGCGCCCTCCCCCAGCGCCGCTTAGCCCGCCGGACCACGTGACCTGGCCGCAACTCCAGCCCACCCTGCTGGCGACCCCGGGTCCGGGGTGGAAGGTGGTGTCTCGGGGGTTGTAGCCACGCCCCTCCACTCAGCGGACCAACCTGAGGGCGGGAGGGGCGGGGCGAGTGGTGACGGCCAATGGGGGTGGAGCTCCGGGGTGGGGGGGCCGAGGGGGGAGTAACAGGTTGTTGGCGGTGGGGGGGCCGAGGGGGAGCGCCGAGGGCCGCAGGGGGAGGGCCGGGAGCCGCGCGTGCCGCTCAGCCGGAGCGCGAGCCCCAGCGCGCGGCGCGAGCCCGCCACGCCGAGCCCGGCCCGGGGGTGAGTGTAACTGGGCAGGAGAGGGTGGGGTGGGGGAAAGGCACCTGAGAAGCCAAGCAGGTGTACCCCTGAGGGGCGCAGGCGGAGACGATCAGGATACCACCACCACCCCTCTTCCTGGGCACAGGTGTCGAGAGTTGGAGAGGGGAGGAAGGAAGGGAGATCAGGTTGGGGTGGCAGAACTGAGCAAGAAGTGCTACCCCCCCCAACACACACCCCCACTCCCAAGGGGGCCCGAGAAGGTGCCAGGTGTGGGGCACCCGAAGGTAAGGCTATATTCCCAGGGCATGCAAGCGTTTCAGCTCCAGCCCTGTCTCTGGAGGTCAGGCGCCAGCCCCAGGGGCAGGATTGCTCTTGGAGACCGGCGTGGTGGTGGTGGAGGGGGGAAGGAGTTCGGCGCATTTGGGCGAAGGGAAGCGCTGCCAGAGGTTCCAGAGCCCTGGGGTGGAGGGCATCAGCAGGTGCTGTTTTCCTGATGTGCCAGTCCATACTGGCCACTGACACCTCCCTTCCGGCTCTGAGATGGCTCTGAGGTGTGGGATCTTTCTCTGTCTATGGGTCCACGGGGGAAAACAGTTGCTTGTGAAGACACTGAAAAGCAGGACGACCCCCTGGGCTCTTTGCTGGGTGTGAAAGTAAGCCTTTGAGTTGTTGTCTTTCTTTGCCCTCGTTCCAGGAAGGGCTTTTTCCTTTTCCCTTTGAGGTGTGTGTGTGTGTGTGTGTGTGTGTGTGTGTGTGTGTGTTGTGTTTTTCCAAGACGGGGCCAATGAGGAAACATGAGATTCTTTGGGCTCACAAAATAGCATTTTCTCTTTTGTACTGGTGTAGGAACTGGTGGTTGGGGTGGGCTTGGGACAAATGCAGTCCAGCCTGACCTCGCACTTTTAGGTTGGCTGAATTCCTGATCCTTTCTGCCTTCAACTCCGACGTGCTGAGATAATTCCAGCACATGTATTTTCTCTTGGTTGTAGGTATGGTCCACTGATAAGGTTTGCTAGTGTAACCAATTTCTTTCATGTCCCGCAGAATTCTCTTCACTCCCTGAAACCCCAGCAAGCATCCCTGACTTTTTTTTTTTCTTACTCACTCTAATCAGGATCTCACTCTAGCTCAGGCTGACCTGGAATTCACTATGTAGTCTCAGGTTGGCCTTGAACTCATGGCGATCCTCCTACTTCTGCCTCCGAAGTGCTGGGATTAAAGGTGTGCACCACCACACCAGCTCCCTGACTTTTTTTTTTTTTTTTTTTAATGTTTTTCAAGGTAGGGTTTCACTCTAGCTCAGGCTGACCTAGAATTTACTATGTATTCTCAGGGTGGCCTCCAACTCACAGCGATCCTCTTACCTCTGCCTCCCAAGTGCTGGGATTAAAGGTGTGTGCCACCATGCCCAGCTCTTAAATTTTTTTTTAAATTTATTTTATTTATTTGAGAGCTAGAGAAAGAGGCTGATGGAGAGAATGGGTATACCAGGGCCTTCAGGCGCTGCAAATGAACTCCAGGCGCATGCACCACCTTGTACCATCATCTGGCTTACATGGATCCTGGGGAATCGAACCAGAGTCCTTTGGCTTTGCAGGCAAGCACCTTAACTGCTAAGCCATCTCTCCAGTCCATCCTTGACTCTTATATTTTATTTATTTATTTAATGGAGAAAGAAGCAGATATATATAGAGAGAACGAATGGATGTACCAGGGCCCCTGGCCACTGTAAATCAATGCACCACCTTGTGCATCTGGCTTTATGTGGGTACTGAGGAATTGAACCCTGGTCCTTAGGCTTTGCAGGCAAGTGGCTTAACTGCTGAACCATCTCTCCAGCCCCATCCCCATCCCTGACTTTTTTTTTTTTTGTTTGTTTGTTTGTTTGTTTGTTTTTTCGAAGTAGGGTCTCACTCTACCTCAGGCTGACCTGGAATTCACTATGTAGTCTCAGTGTGGCCTTGAACTCACTATGATCCTCCTACCTCTGCCTCCCAAGTGCTGGGATTAAAGGCTTGCGCCACCACGCAGGGCTTCATCCCTGACTCTTGATCCGTGATGGTTTGTCAGACTGGCAATAGACATTAGTGTTGCAGAAAATAGGCAGAACTCCCCTGGAGACCAAAAGACTAGGGGAATTACACCTCCAAATCCCTAGGTCACATGAGAGGTGTGCACTGGGGCCCCAGACAAGACTTCTGAGGCAAACTTCCTTGCCCTAGGCAGCAGTGGAAGCAGAGCCAACGTTAGCTTGGCCCTTTTGATGTCCTGTCTGAAGACACTTGCTGTAATTGAGAAATAATTAGCAACCGCTATGTAGACAAGCTGCCTACACGTGTCCCGGCACCTCTTCTTTTAGCCTGGCTCTTTGGGAGTAGGGGTCTGGCCGTAAGGGGGCCTGCTAATCCAGGGATCTGCTGGATTCTAAGAGGATTCTGGCTTCCTGTAGTTCCCATGCTGGCCTGCATGCCATCACCCTTGTGGGAGGAGAGGAGGGGGTGGGACTGCTTCTCTTTGTGCCAGGGAATGGAGTAGTACTCAGGGGCTGGGAGGTGACCCAGGTAAGTGTGGGATCAGGAATGCAATTTTGGGCAACTTGAGAGAGAGTGGGTGGAGGAGACAAAAGTCTTCCTGTCGTACGCTGGCCTGTCACTGCTCAGGTTCCTTGTGGCTCTGTACCTCCTGCCTCCCTCCTCCCTTTCTGCCTCCTCCTCTTCCTTCAGAGCCTTGGCCTTGACATCCAGGCTGGACCTAGGCCCTGATCTAGGTCTTGCCCCTCTGCCTCCTGGTGGGGAACTTCTGGTCTGCTTTATAAGCTGCCAGGGGCAGCCTCCCTGACCCTCCCTTCTCTTTGCCTCTCAAACCAGTTCAGCCAGTTTGCAGGGCCCAGTTCTCCATTGTGTGTTTTTTTTTTTTTTTTTTTTTTCCACACTGGCTAAGTAACTCTGCTGAGCCTCTCAAGTTTCTGCTTTTCCAGTGCCGGGAACCCACTTGGGGGGGTTCTACAGGGAACCTTCTTATCTCCATAGGTTTATGGAAAACGGAGGCAAACATCAAGGTCATGAGCTGTCTTTTTTTTTTTTTTTTTTTTTTTTCTGTTTCAACCATTTGCTCTCCTTCTCATTACTGTAGCACCTCTACTAATCTCTGTTCTTAAAACTGAAGTTCTTCAATTTTCTGAATGTGCCAGATATTTAGAATCTAGCATCTATCTGGCTCTGTGTCTATCTGCCCTTCCTCCACACACCCGAAACCACCCCATCCCCCACTTCCTGCCAGAAATCCCGGGACCCTGTCACTCCTACTTGGAAGCCAGATGCATATGGCTAGGCCAGAGGTGATGGAATTGGGGCCGGGCAGGCTAATGAGTAACTCAGGGAGATTGGCTGTCTGGTACAGGTGTAGTATGTCCGTGCCCTCCCCCTCTGTCCAGGCAGGAATGGCACAGGCAGACAGATGGAGCCAAATTAACTTGTGTCCTGGTCTCTTCCCAGAGCTGGTGAGACGAGCCCTGGGTATGTGCCAGGGGAGGGCAAAGCAGATTCAGGCATCTAGTGAGAACACAGGCCCTGGACCTCATGTTGCTCACCCTGATCTTTGTTTACCTGCCTCAGGATTACGCAAGGTCTTGTCCCCACCCCACTGTCCTCTGTAACTGAAGGCGGGTAGGTTTCAAGGTTTCCACGTTGAATCATTTAGTGCTCTGTTTTCTGACCCATCCCGAAGATTCCTTAACACCCTCCCCACCCCACCCCCACTCCCTGTCCCTGACCTACATGTCCCGAGACTGATGGTGGGTGACTGGGTTCAAGAAGTCACGGGGACCTGAGGGATCTCTGGATGCCACCTCTGCACGGCTTGCACTCTGACTCAAGGGACTGTGCGCCTTGCTGGGTTAAGGCAGGAACCCCTTGACCTGGATCTGGAAGATCTGCAGATGTACTGACAAGGCAGAGCTACAACATGAATAAATCATGTGACTTCTGAGAGTCTGCGGATTTTTCGGCACACCTGACTCTTAAGATCGTGAACTACGACAGGGCGGGGAGGCCGGGCTGGGGAGGGGTCTGGTTAGAAAGGCAAAAGAGCAATGCTGGGAGGAATGCACGCACAGGAGGTCTCTTCCGTTGCAGTGTGAGTCAGCCTTGGTGCAGGATACAACCCTCCACCAAGACTCGCTCAAGTGCTCCATGTTCTAGGCGCAGAGGTCAGCTGAGGCTCATGGTCTTTGCCCTCTAAGAGTGTGTAGTCTACTGTGAGAGACGGGAAGGGGGACGGGACAGGTAATCACTTGATAATAAATGGCTGAGGCGTCTGGGGGCAAACCCACTTAGAGACGGATGGCTGGAGAGAATATAACATGGATCTGACCTGTTGTGTGGGAGGAGGTGATCAGGAAAGGTCTCTCTTGTGGAGATGACACCCTTCTGGGAACCAGGTAAAGGTAGGGTGTGTGGGGAGAGAGAATGGATGCGGGAGGGCATCCTGTCACTGCAAATGAACTCCTGATGCCTGTGCCATTTTGTGCATCTGGCTTTATGTAGATACTGCGGAATTGAGCCTGGGCTGGTGGGCTTTGCAAGCGAGCACTTTTTTGTTTTTGTTTATTTTTTTAAATTTTTTTATTATTTTATTTATTTTTGGTGAGAGACACAGAGAGAGACAGAGAGGGAGAGGGAGACAGATAGAGATGGGCGCGCCAGCAGTCTCTCAGCTGCTGTGAACGAAATCCAGATGTGTGCGTCCTCTTGTGGGCAAGTGCGGCATTGCACCCTTGCATCACTGCATCTGGCTAAACGTGGGACCTGGAGATTGGAACCGGGTTCTTAGGCTTAGCAGGCAGGCGCCTTAACTGCTAAGCCATCTCTCCAGCCCTGTTTTTGTTTATTTTTTAAATTTATTTGAGAGCAACAAGACAGACAGTGAAAAAGGCAGAGCGAGCGTGAGAGAGAGAACGGGGGCACCAGGACCTCCAGCCTCTGCAAATGAACTCCAGATGCATGTGCCCCCTTGTGCATCTGGCTTACGTGGGTCCTGGAGAATCGAGCCTCGAACCGGGGTCCTTAGGCTTCACAGGCAAGCACTTAACCCCCAAGCCATCTCTCTAGCCCTAAGCAAGCACTTTTTAACCACTGAGCCATCTCATCTCCTCAGACTGGGATGTGTGAATGTTGATACTTGTTGTCAGATTTGTGGCAGGGCACTCATGATTAACATCTTTGTCATTTCTGTATTTTTTTTTTTTGTTTGTTTGTTTGTTTGTTTAGAGAGATAGAGAATGGGCATGCCAGGGCCTTTAGGCACTGTGAATGAACTCCAGTGGCATTCACCACCTTGCCCATCTGGCTTACGTGGGGTATGGGGTAATCAAACCTGGGTCCTTAGGCTTCCCTGGCAGTGTCTTAACTGCTAAGCCATCTCTCTAGCCCCATTTCTCTATTTTTTGTTAAGTATAATAAAGTTCAAAAGTTTTGAGTTTAGCCGGGCGTGGTGGCGCATGCCTTTAATCCCAGCACTCGGGAGGCAGAGGTAGGAGGATCGCCGAGAGTTCGAGGCCACCCTGAGACTGCATAGTTAATTCCAGGTCAGCCTGGACCAGAGTGAGACCCTACCTTGCAAAACCAAAAAAAAAAAAAAAAAAAAGTTTTTAGAGTTTAATTTGATATTTTTTGAAACATTTTATTTTATTTTATTTTGTTTGTTTGAGAGGGAGAAAGAGGCAGATACAGAGAGAGAGAGAGAATGGGCACACCAAGGCTTTCAGCCACTGCAGACGAACTCCAGGCTCATGTGCCACCTTGTGCATCTAGCTTATGTAGGTCCTGGGGAATCAAACCTGGGTCCTTTGGCTTTGCAGGCAAGCGTCTTAACTACCCATTTCTCCATCCCCCATTTTTTTTGGGGGTTTCGAGATAGGGTCCCACTCTAACCCAGGCTGACCTGGAATTCACTATGTCCTCTCAGGGTGGCCTTGAACTCACAGTGATCCTCCTACCTCTGCCTCCCAAGTGCTGGGATTAAAGGCATGCTCTACCACGCCCAGCTCCAGTCCCAAATTTAATAATTAAAAAAAATTATTGGGCTGGAGAGATGGCTTAGCTGTTAGGGTGATTGCCTCCGAAGGACCCAGGTTTGATTCCCCAGTACCCACGAAAGCCAGATGCACAAGGTGGCGCATGCCTCTGGAGTTTGTTTGCAGTGGCTAGAGACCCTAGCATGCCCATTCTCTGTCTCTATCTGCCCCTCCTCTCTCTCTCTCTCTCTCCTCTCTAAATAATTAATTAATTAATTAAAAATGTTTATTTGAGGAACTAGAAAGGTGGCTTAGCAGTTAAGGCTCTTGTCTGCAAAGCCTAAAGACCTGGGTTCAATTCCCCAGTACCTATGTAAAGCCAGATGCACAAAGTGGCACATGCATCTGGATTTTGTTTGCAGCGGCTGGAGGTTCTGGTGCACCCAGTCTTTCTCTTTCTCTCTCTAATTTATTTGCAAGCAGAGAGAGAGAAAGAGGTCGGCAGAGAGAGTATGGGCATGCTAGGGCTTCCTACCACTGTGAATTCCAGTTCAGCCTGGACTAGAGTGAGACCCTACCTCCAGGTAGCTGAGGTTGGCCTTAAATTCATGTCCCTCGTCCTGCCTCAGCCTCCCGAGTTCTGGGATTACATACTTGTGTGCCATCTTGCATTGTGCCCTGGAAACAAAAAGGTTTTGTTTTGAACTGATGGGTAGTACCCCTGTGCCTCCTCAAGCCTTTTAAGAGTCTGCGGTAAAAGTTTGAGTGGGCTGTGTCCTGGAGTGTACTGATTCCACAATTTTCTCAAATCCAGTCTGAGGGCTCCAGAAGTGAACCATTTCCAGCAAAAAGCACCTCCTTCCCCATTCCTTGCTCCCGTGGGGGAGGGCTGGGAACACAAGAATGCTCTCACCTTCCTTTCTCCCCCAAACCTTTCCTCACCTGTAGCTTTGTGACTCCCACCCCTCATTCTCAGCTCACCTTTGTTTCTTGGCTTCTTCAAGCTTCTACTATCTCTAAAAGGGACCTTTGCCAAGTTTCCTTGACCAGGCCCTGCGCGGGCTGCTTGGGTTGGGCATTTGTTTTCCTGTCTGACATGTGTCTCCCCAGTGCTGGGCTCTGCTGAATAGCAGAAGGTGAGGAAACTCAGTTTTCTTCTTCTTCTTCTTCTTTTTTTTTTTTTTTCATTTGAGGTAGGGTTTCACTCTAGCTCAGGCTGACCTGGAATTCACTATGTAGTCTCAGGCTGGCCTCAAACTCACAGCGATCCTCCTACCTCAGTCTCCCAAGTGCTATGATTAAAGGTGTGCGCCACCACGCCCTACTCATTTTTATTTTTAATTTTCTTGGAACAAAACCTCTCCCCTGAGTACCCAGAGCTAGAACATACCTGAACACATTCCATTTGCTGACTCTAAGCTTGAGCAATGTGGACCAGGGGTGGTGTTGGCCCTAGCCTGCAGTTGACCTGTTCTGGGGCCCCTTAGACTGGCACCCCTAAAATCATATCTAAGTGTCTGGGAATGAAGACTGCTTGCCTAGCATGTAGGGAGCCCTGGGTACCATCCTCAGTATTGCATAAAGCCGGACATGGTGGTGCACACCTTTGATCCCAGCACTCGAGAGGCAGAAGTAGGAGGATCGCTGTGAGTTCAAGGCCACCCTGAGACTACAGAGTGAATTCCAGGTCAGCCTGGGCTAGAGTGAGACCCTATCTCGAAAAACAAACAAACCTGGGCGTGGTGGAAATAAATAAAAAGCTCAAGATCATCCTCAGCTATATGGGGAAGTTGAGACCAGCCTGGGCTACAAGATCCTGGTTAAAAAAAAAAAAATTCCTGCATAGAGAGATGGCTCAGCTGTTAAAGGCTTTTGCTTACAGGTTCAATTCCCCCACGTAAAACTAGATGTATCTGGAGCTTGTGTTTGCAGTGGCAGGAGGCCCTGGTACATCCTTTCTTCCCCCCCCTTAAATAAATAAATATTGAAAAAAAAAATCCTCTCTTCCGTCTTTCTTCTTCTTCTTCTTTTTTTTTTTTTTCCCCCGAGGTAGGGTCTCACTTTAGCTCAGGCTGACCTGGAATTCACTCTGTAGTCTCAGGGTGGCCTTGAACTCATAGTGAGCCTCCTACTTCTGCCTCCCGAATGCTGGGATTAAAGGCGTGCGCCACCACGCCTGGCTTCTTCCTCTCTTCTTTCCTGAATTTTCCTTTTCTTTTCTTCTTCTTCTTTTTTTTTTTTTTTTTGAGGCAGGGTCTCACTCTAGCTCAGGCTGACCTGAAATTCATTCTGTATTCTCAGGGTGGCCTTGAACTCACAGTGATCCTCCTACCTCTGCCTCCTGAGTGCTGGGATTAAAGGTGTGTATATCACCACGCTGGGCCTCTTGACAATGTTTAAAAAAGGTGTGTGTGTGTGTGTGTATTTTATTTACTTCAGAGAAGGAGGGGAGGAGAAAATGGGTGCACCAGGGCATCTTACCTCTGCAAATGAACTCCAGATGCACTTTGTGGTCAGGCTTCATGTGGACACTGGGGAATTGAACCCTGGCCACCAGGCTTTGCAAGCTGAGCCACCTGTCCAGCCCAAGAGCCACTGTTCTATGTCAGAAGAACTGATAAGGCAATGGGCTCTGCTGAAGCCGGGCATGTGAGTTGTCTACTTCAAGTTCCTGAGCTGAGACTGTGCTTATCTTCTAGGACCTGCCCTGCACATGGAGCATGCAAACACCATGGCTGACCCCCGAGGCCCCTTAGACCACGGAGTCCAAATTCGCTTTATCACAGAGCCAGAGGGTGCCCCAGAGATGGGCAGTCTCCGACGTGGTGGGCGACGGCCCGCTAAGGATGCAAGAGCTAACACCTATGGGGTAGCTGTTCGTGTGCAAGGCATTGCTGGGCAGCCCTTTGTGGTGCTTAACAGTGGAGAGAAAGGGAGCGACTCCTTTGGGGTCCAGATCAAGGGAGCTAACAACCAAGGGGCCCCAGGCTCTGATTCGGAACTCCCTGAGAACCCCTATTCTCAAGTCAAAGGATTGTGTGCCCCCTCGCAGGGCAGCACCTCTGATGAGGAGCCCAGTGCCCACTGGAAGGGCAGACTCCTCCGCTCCCAGTCTCAGGCCTCCCTGGCAGGCCTTGCTCCCGTGGGCCCTGGCAACAGGAGCACCAGCTTGCTGGAGCTCGCCCCCCAGAAGACTTCCCCGGGGAACACCATTGACACTGCACCCTTGTCGTCGGTGGATTCACTCATCCACAAGTTTGACACTCAGCCCGGGGGCCAGGTCCGTGGGCGGACTGGCCGTCGCACAAGGACACTGCCCCAGCAGCAGCAGCAGCAGCGCAAGAGGAGCCAGAGCCTGGACAGCCGGGTCTCCAAGGATGCCCTTGAGGAGCCGCGGGAGAGACAGTCTCCCAACCACTGGACCCCCGGCGCCAAGTATGACAACCAAGTGGATGGGGACACTTCAAAACAGCCCTCTTCGCTGAGCCAGGGTCCTCTTGGGGGCTTTAGCCGATCCCGGCAGACTCAGGAGTGGGTCCTTCAGAGCTTTGAAGAGCCGCGAGAGAGAGCTCAGGATCCAGCCATGCTGCAGGTCAGATGCAGTCCTGCCTCACTTCCAGCCCCCCCACAACCCTTCATCTGCCCTGGGACTCTTTGCAAGCTCAAATAACTAAGGGCACAGATTCTGCCTTTTGTTCTGCAGCTTTATTTATTTATCTAAATTAATTTAATTAATTTATTTAAGAGAGAGAGAGAATGGGCATGCCAGGGCCTCCAGCCACTGCAAACGAACTCCAGATGCGTGCTCTCCCTTATGCATCTGGCTTACGTGGGGCCTGGAGAGTCAAACCAGGATCCTTTGGCTTTGCAGGCAAACACCTTAACCTCTAAGTCATCTCTCCAGCCCCTTGTTTTGTTTTGTTTTTGAGGTAAGGTCTCACTCTGGCTCAGGCTGACCTGGAATTCACTATGTAGTCTCAGGGTGGCCTCAAACTCATGGCAATCCTCCTGCCTCTGCCTCCTGAGTGCTGGGATTAAAGGCATACCTACCACGCCAGGCTTATTTTTTTTTTTAAGTAAGGTTTCCTTTTTAGCCCAGGCTGACCTGGAATTCAGAATTCACTATGTGGTCTCAGGGTGGCCTTGAACTCATCACAATTCTCCTACCTCTGCTTCCTGAGTGCTGTGATTAAAGACATGTACCACCATACCCTGCTAGTTTTTTTTAAATACATATTTTATTCATTCATTTATTTGAGAGATTGAGAGAGAGGAGAAAGAGAGAGAATAGGCATGCCAGGGACTCTAGCCACTGCAAATGAACTCTGGACGCATGTGCCACCTTGTGCTCCTGTCTTATGTGGATTCTGGAGAATTGAATCTGGTCCTTAAGTTTCACAGGCAAGTGTCTTAACCACTAAGCCATCTCTCTCCCACCTGTTTTTTTTTTTTCTTCTGTTTTGTTTTGAGGTAGGCTGACCTGGAACTCACTATGTAATCTCAGGGCAACCTCAAACTCATGCAATCCTCCTACCTCTGCCTCCCAAGTGCTGAGTTTAAAGTACCACCTTGCCTGGCTTTTTTTTTTGGAGAGAGACACAGAGAGAGACAGAGAGAGGAAGACAGATAGAGATGGGCGCACCAGCAGCCTCTCAGCTGCTGTGAACGAAATCCAGATGCGCTCCCCCTTGTGTTCAAGTGCGGCATTGCGCCCTTCCATCACTGCATCTGGCTAAACGTGGGACCTGGAGATTGGAACTGGCGTTCTTAGGCTTAGGAGGCAGGTGCCTTAACCGCTAAGCCATCTCTCCAGCCCCTGGCCTTTTTTTTTTTTTTTTTTTTTTTTTTTTTTTTTTTTTTTTTTTGGTTTTTCAAGATAGGGTCTCACTCTGGCTCAGGCTGACCTGGAATTCACTATATAGTCTCAGGGTGGCCTTGAACTCTCGGCGATCCTCCTACCTCTGCCTCCCGAGTGCTGGGATTAAAGGCGTGCACCACCACGCCTGGCCCCTGGCTCTTTTTTTTTTAATGAGAGGGAGAGAGGATGAACTGGCATGTCACTGCAATCGAACTCCAGACATGTGCCACCTTGTGTGCATGCATGACCTTGTGCCTGGGTCACTTTGTGTGTCTGGTTTACGTGGGATCTGGGGAGTCAAACATGGGACTTTAGGCTTCTCAGGCAAGTGCCTGAACTTCTAAGCCATCTCTGTAGCCCTTTCTTTTTTTTTATTTTTATTTTTTTAATTTGATTTTTTTCTCTAGCCCTTTTAAAAAATATTTTTATGGCCAGGCGTGGTGGCACACACCTTTAATCCCAGCACTCGGGAGGCAGAGGTAGGAGGATCGCCAAGAGTTCAAGGCCACCCTGAGACTACATAGTTAATTCCAGGTCAGCCTGAACTAGAGTGAGACCCTACCTCGAAAAAACAAAACAAAAAAAAATTTTTTTTATTTATTTGCAAGCAGAGACAGAGAAAGAGAGAAAGAAAGAGAACAGGGTTGCACCAGGGCCTCTTGCCCCTGCCAGTGAACTCCAGATGCATGCAACACACTTTCTGCATCTGGCTTTATGTGGGTACTGGGAAATTGAACCCAGGTCATTAGGCTTTGCAGGCAGGCACCTTAACTGCTGAGCCATCTGTACAGCAAAGTTTTTTTTGGCTGAACTGGAATTTACTTTGTAGTCTCAGGCTTGCCTTGAACTCACAATGATCCTCTTTCTCAGCCTCTCTAGTGCTGGAATTAAAAGTGTGCACCACCACACCTGGCTGTTCTGTAGTATTTATTTTAATTTTATTTATTGTTTGAAAGAGAGTGTCTATGGGCACACCAGGGCCTCTAGCCACTACAAATAAACTCCAGATTCATGTGCCCCTTTTTGCATAGGGCTTTACGTGGGTACTGGGGAGGTTGGCCGACTTTGCAAGCAAGTGTCTTTAACCACTGAGCCATCTCCCCAGTCCCTTGTTTTGCATGTTGTCCACTAAATATCCACATATACAATGTACCTCTGTGGGTAAAAATCTAAAGAAAACATGAAACTCTGGAATTACAGTTCACAAGCCTAGAGAGTTACGTGTCATTGTCCCAGCCATTAGCCCTGCGTTAGCCCTCAGCCAGGGCCAGTTTGCTGGGTCAGCAGCTTTCCTAATACCGGATTAGAGGAAAAGACCTCTTCCCTGGTGCTTTCACCAAAACTGCACACTTTCCTTTCTCACTCAGGAATGTAATTAAGTGGGCAACAAGTTTACTTTGAGACAGTTCTGTCCATTCTAAAAGTAAATCGTTTCTCAAATCTAGTACATCAGTTGTCATTTGTGAGAAATGACTTGTGACACAGCTCATAGCTGGCTGAGAGCTGCTTGTTGAGGAAAATCTGGTTTGTAACACTAGTGTAGAGGTATTTCCTGCTTGAAATGTCTCCATGCCTATTCCTCAGACCCGAGCAGTGGGTGTGTTATGCTCCAAAGACCTTGTCTCTCAGCCGCCACCTCCCTTGCACTGAACCACATGCACATTTCCTAACTCATTGTGTCTCTCTTTTGTTTTTTCCCTGGGTAGGGTCTTGCTCTAGCCCAGGCTGACTTGGAACTCACTAAGTCTCAGGGTGGCCTCGAACTCACCTTGATCCTCCTATCTCTGTCTCCTGAGTGCTGGAATTAAAGGCATGTGCCACCATGCCCAGCTTTCTCTCCCTTTTTGGTTTATTTTCTTTCTTTTTAAAATATTTTATTATTTATTTATTTATTTACTAGAGAGAGAGAGAGAATGGGCACATCAGGGCCTCTAGACACGAACTCCAGATGTGTGCACCATCATGTGCATCTGGCTTATGTGGGATCTGGAGAATCGAACCTGGATTCTTAGGCTTCACAGGCATGTGCCTTAATCACTAAACCATCCCTCTGCCACCCCCCCCCTTTTTTTTTTTGGTTGTTGGAGTTAGGATCTCACTCTAGCTCAGGCTGACCTGGAATTCACGATGTAGTCTCAGGGTGTCCTCCAACTCTCAGCAATCCTTCTACCTCTGCCTTCTGAGTGCTGGGTTTAAAGTTTTTTTTTGTTTTTTTGAGGTAGCGTCTCACTTGAGCCCAAGCTGGTCTGGAATTCACTATGTAGTTTCAGGCTGACCTCGAACTCATGGTAATCCTTCTATCTCTGCCTCTCAAGTGCTGAGATTAAAGATGTGCACCACCATGCCTGGCTATTTTCTATTTTTATAAAACATATTTTTTTAACTTATTTATTTTCACATATATATATAGAGAGAGAATGGTCACACCAGGGTCTCTTGCCCCCTCAAACAAACTCCAGACACCTGTGCTACCATGTGCCTCACGTGGGTACCGGGGAATCCATCCTGGGTCCTTAAGCTTTGCAGGCAAGTGCCTTAACTGCTGAGCCATCTCTTCAACCTTTATTTTCTATTTTTAAAAATATTTATTTATTTATTTATTTATTTATTTATTTATTTATTTCATTAGACAGAGAGAGAAAGAGGCAGAGAGAGAATGAGAATGGGCACACCAGGGCCTTTACCCACTGCAAACAAACTCCAGACACACGTACCACCTTGTGCACCTGGCTTATGTGGGTCCTGGGGAATTGAACCTGGATCCTTTACTTTTGTAGGCAAGTGCCTTAACTACTAAGCCATCTCTCCAGCCTCTTCTATTTTTTTTTTTTTTGGTTTTTCAAGGTGGGGTCTCACTCTGGTCCAGGCTGACCTGGAATTAACTATGTAGTCTCAGGGTGGCCTCGAACTCTTGGCGATCCTCCTACCTCTGCCTCCCGAGTGCTGGGATGAAAGGCGTGCGCCACCACGCCCGGCTTCCCCTTCTATTTTTATTTATTATTTATTTATTTTTTAGAGAGAGAGAGAATTGGTACGCCAGGTCCTCAGCCACTGCCGTGTGGCTGCTTGTGCCACATAGTGGACATGTGTAACTTACACTTGCCTCACCTTTGTGTGTCTGGCTTATATGGGATCTGGAGAGTAGAACATGGGTTGTTAGGCTTCACAGGCAGGTTAAGTGCCTTAACCGACCGCTAAGCTCTCTCTCCAGCCCTTATTTTATTTATTTATTTATTTTTAATTTTTGGAGAGAGACAGACAGAGAGGGAGAGGGAGACAGATAGAAAATGGGCGCGCCAGCAGTCTCTCAGCTGCTGTGAACGAAATCCAGATGCGTGCACCCCCTTCTGGGCAAGTGCGACATTGCGCCCTTGAGTCACTTTGCACCTGGCTAAACGTGGGACCTGGAGATTGGAACCAGTGTTCTTAGGCTTAGGAGGCAGGCGCCTTAACCGCTAAGCCATCTCTCCAGCCCTTATTTTGTTTTTTAAGCAGAGAGTGAGAGAATAAGAGAGAAAGAGAGAGAGGGAATGGTTATGCCAGGGCCTCTTGCCACTGCAAACAAACTCCAGATGCAGGTGCTGCTTTGTGCATCTGGCTTTATGTGGGTACTGTGGAATGGAATCCAGGCTGTGAGTCTGTGCAAGTAAGAGCCTTTAACAGTTGAGCCATTTCTCCAGTTTTCTCTCTCTTTTTTTTTTTTTTTTAAATATTTTATTATTTATTTATTTATTTATTTGAGAGAGAGAAGATACAGAAATAGGCAGGGAGAGAGAGAGGGAGGGAGAGAATGGGTGCGCTAGGACCTCCAGCCACTGCAAACGAACTCCAGATGCATGCACCCCTAGCATCTGGCTTATGTGGGTCCTGGAGCAAACAGGGTCCTTCGGTCTTACAGGCAAGCGTTTAACCGCTAAGCCACCTCTCCAGCCCCAGTCTCTCTTTATTTATTTATTTAATTATTTATCAGAGAGAGAGAGAGTGAGTGAGAATGGGTGCGCCAGGGCCCCTAGCTACTGCAAACTCCAGGTGCATGTGCCACCATGTGCATCTGGCTTACATGGGACCTGGAGAATTGAATCTGGGTCCTGAGGCTTTACAGGCAAGTGCCTTAATTGCTAAACTGTCTCTCCAGCCCCAGTCTCTCTCTTTTTCTTTGTTTTTGAAAAAAATGTTTTAAGCCGGAAGTGGTGGTGCACGCCTTTAGTCCCAGCACTCGGGAGGCAAAGGTAGGAGGATCACTGTGAGTTCGAGGCCACCCTGAGAATACATAGTGAATTCTAGGTCAGCCTGAGCTAGAGTAAGATCCTGCCTTGAAAAACAAAACAAACAAAAAAAAAAATGTTTTAATTATTTACAAGCAGAGAAAGTGAGAGTGAGAATAAGGGCATACTAGGGCTCCAGATGCATGCACCATTTTTTTTTTTTTTTGTTTTTTTTTTTTTTTTTTTTTTGTTTTTCGAGGTAGGGTCTCACTCTGGCCCAGGCTGACCTGGAATTAACTATGTAGTCACAGGGTGGCCTTGAACTCACGGTGATCCTCCTACCTCTGCCTCCTGAGTGCTGGGATTAAAGGCGTGCGCCACCACGCCCCACTGTTAGCTTTTTCGAGGTAGGGTCTCAGTCTAGCCCAGGCTGACCAGTCTAGCCCAGGCTGACCTGGAATTCACTCTGTAGTCTCAGGGTGGCATTGAACTCAGGGTGATCCTCCTACCTCTGCCTCCCAGGTGCTGGGATTAAAGGCACCATGCCCTTTATTTTTTAAGCACATTTGAACTCAAGTCCTCATGTCTATGCAGTGAGCATTCTTACCCACTGAGCTCTATCCCCAGCCCTCATCTTTGTTCTTTTTCTTAAAAAAAAAAAAAAGATTTATTTTTATTTATTTATTATTAGATACAGAGAGAGAGGGAGGGAGGGAGGGAGGGAGGGAGAATGGGCGTGCCAGGACCTCTAGCCACTGTAAACGAATTCCAGATGCTTGTGCCACCTTGTGCATCTGGCTTACGTGGGTCCTGGGGAATAGAACCTGAGTCCTTGGGCTTTGCAGACAAGTGCCTTAACTGCTAAGCCACCTCTTTAGCCCTCTATTTTCTTTTTCTTTTCTTTTCTTTCTTTCTTTCTTTTTTTTAGTTCAAATCAACTCCAGACCTTCTCCGAGACCAGCGGAAGGCAGCATCTCCAGGCAGTGTGGACCACGTGAAAGCTACCATCTATGGCATCCTAAGGGAGGGGTGAGTGGGGTCTACCTGTCACTGGAGGTGTTCCCTTCCCTTCTTTTGCATTAACTTCGTTCCTTATCTTCCTTGCTTTTCCCCTCTCCTTACACCTGTCACTCTCTCCTCTGTTCACCTGTGATTCTGTCCCTTTACCCTATAGAAGCCCAGAAAGTGACGTGTCCGTGAGGAGGAAGGTTAGTCTGGTTTTGGAGCAGGTGCAGCCACTGGTGGTACGTGTCCTACTGGGATAGGAGCAGGGCCAGGCCAGGCCTCGGGAGCTAAGCCAGTGTTCTAGATGTGGACTCAGCTCCTATCCCCTTGGCTCCCCCTATCTCTGGCAGATGGTTTCTCCCGCTTCTGCAAAGGCCCAAGCAGGACAGAGTGAGCTCAGCAGAAAAGTGGAGGAGCTGCAGGGGAAGCTGGATGAAGAGGTGAAGGTGAGAGGAGGGTCGAGGTGTGGGAGCACGGGGAAAACACTGGCCTGGAGATGGGCTAGAATGCACTGCCTCCTCCAAACAGTGGGCTAATCACTGTTGTGTTATGTGTGACAAGAAACAAAAGCTGGAAAGATGGCTTACTGGTTAAGATGCTTGCCTGCAAAGCCAAAGGACCCAGGTTCAATTCCCCAGAACTCATGTAAACCAGATGCACATATGTCTGGAGTTCATTTGCAGTGGCAGGAGGCCCTGGCGCACCAGTTCTCTCTTTCTGTTTGCCTCTTTCTCTGTCCCTTCCTCTTTCCCCCTCTCTCAAATAAATAATAAAAAAAATATATTTTTTTTTGGTTTTCTGAGGTAGGGTCTCACTCTAGCTCAGGCTGACCTGGAATTCACTATGTAGTCTCAGGGTGGCCCTGAACTTGTGGTGATCCTCCTACCTCTGCCTCCCGAGTGCTGGGATTAAAGGCGTGTGCCACCACGCCCGGCTTTACACTGGATCTTTTTCTTAAAAAAAAAATACTTATTTGAGGACTTGAGAGATGGCTTAGCAGTTAAGGCATTTACCTGCAAAGCCAAAGGACCCAGGTTTGATTCCCCAGGACCCACGTTAGCCAGATGGACAAGGGGGTACATGTGTCTGGAGTTTGTTTGCAGTGTCTGGAGGCCCTGACGTGCCCATTCTCTCTAGGCACTGCAAAGGAACTCCAGATGAATGTGCCAGCTTGTGCATATGGCTTACATGGGCCCTGGGGAGTCAAACCTGGGTCCTTAGGCTTCATAGGCAAGTACCTTAACTGCTAAGCCATCTCTCCAGCCTTTACTTCTGCCATTTTACATGACTTCACCATTCCTTTTCTAACCTCTTTCTTTCTTTCTTTCTTTCTTTCTTTCTTTCTTTCTTTCTTTCTTTCTTTCTTTCTTTCTTTCTTCTTTTAGAGGCAGGGTCTAGCTCTAGCCCAAGCTGACCTGGAATTCACTATGTAGTCTCAGACTGGCCTCAAACTCATGGCTATCCACCTACCTCGACCTCCTGAGTGCTGGCAGAGAGAAAGAATGGGCACACAAGGTCCTCTAGCCACTGCCAGTGAACTCTAGATGCATGTGCCACTTTGTGCCTCTAGCTCTATGTGTGTACTGAGGAACTGAACTCTGGTCATTAGGCTTTGCAGACAGGCACCTTTACCTCTAAGCTATCTCTACAGCCCTGCACCATTTCTTTTCTAGAAGCGGCAGAAGCTTGAGCCATCCCGGATGGTGCTGGAGCGGCAGCTAGAGGAGAAGACGGAAGAGTGCCTCCGGCTGCAGGAGCTGCTGGAGAGGAGGAAGGGGGAGGCCCTGCAGAGCACCAAGGAGTGAGTGCCGCTGATGGCCCGTGTGGGTCTGCCTGTGGGGCCTGGGCTGGACCTAGCGGTTATACCTCTCAGGGTTGCAAAAGACAAAGGGAAATCTCCAGAACCTAAAAGGAACAGGGATTTTTGTTTGTTTGTTTTTTGTTTTGTTTTCTTGAGGTAGGGTTTCACTGTAGTCCAGGCTGACCTGGAATTCACTATGTAGTCTCAGGGTGGCCTTGAACTCATGGCAGTCCTCCTACCTCTGCCTCCTGAGTCTTGGGATTAAAGGCGTGTGCCACCACACCCGTCCAGGGATGATTTTCTAAAAAAAAATTTATTTATTCAAGAGAAAGGCAGAGAATGGGTGCACCAGGACCTCTAGCCATTGCAAACGAACTCCAGTCACATGCGCCTCTTTGTTTTTTTTTTTTTATTTTTTAAAATTTTATTTGCAAGCATAGACAGATAGAAAGACAGGCAGAGAATAGGCATGCCAGGGCCTCCAGTCACTGCAAACAAACTCTGGACAATGCACCACCTTGTGCATATGGCTTATGTGGGTCCTGGAGAATTGAACCTGGGTCCTTAGGCTTCCAAGACAGGCGCCTAAACTGCTAAGCCACTTCTCCAGCCCAATCTTTTGTTTTTTTTAATTAATTAATTAATTTTTATAAGGAGAGAGAGAGAATGGGCACCAGGGCCTCACATGCACCTCTTTGTGCATCTGGCTTATGTGAGTACTTGGGAATCGAACCTGGGTCCTTAGGCTTTGCAGGCAAGCATCTTAACCACTAAGCCATCTGTCCAGCCCACCAGGGATGGTTTGAATGCAGGATTTTCTCTTCACTTTCTTTATTAGTAATGGTGGGAGTGTGTCACTTGGAGTGAGGCTACCTGGGTTTGTCTGAGTGTGAGGGTCTTCATGACCTGCCTCATGGGATTATTGGGAACTTTCACTCACCTGTTCAGCATTTGCCTTCCCAGGAAGCTTCATGACAGGCGCTGCTCTAGGCTCCTCCGTGAACCCGAGGATGTAAGTGAACGAGGAGCGCAGGATGAGAGGAACCGATGAAGATAGATCAGACGGGCCATGTTGTGGGAGGGCAAGGTCACAGTGGATTCCATCATAAAACAAAACACACAACAAAACAATAACAGACTTAGAAGAGGCTTAGGAGGCTGGAGAGATGGCCCAGCGGTTAAGTCGCTTGCAATGCCTGACAGCCCTGGGTTCGTTTCCCTAGTACCCACGTAAAGCCAGATGCACAAAATAGAGCATAAGTCTGGAGTTCATTTTCATTTCGTTTCAGTTTCAGTTTTCATAAAAGTAGTTGAAAAAGAGAGGTTTCGATGGATCAGTACACGGCACATCTGTTTCAGGCTCCAGAACATGAAGGTCCTCCTGGACCAGGGTGAAAGATTACGGCACGGGCTGGAAACCCAGGTGCAGGAGCTGCAGAACAAGCTGAAGCAGAGCCAGGGACCTGAGGCTGCTAAGGAGGCGCTCCTGAAGGTATGGAGTGGTGTGTGTGTGCCAGCCTCGGTGCCCCTTCCACTGGAGTGTTGGCTCTGTTCACTGTTTTCCCACAGGGAGCTCATTATGGGTGTTCTTTAAAATATATATATATATATATATATATATATATATATATATATATATATATATATATAAATTTTTAAAATTTATTTAGCAGAGAGAGAGAGAGACAGAGAGACAGGCAGATAGAGAATGGCCATGCCAGGGCCTCCAGTCACTGCAGAAGAACTCCAGATACGTGTGCCACCTTATGCATCTGGCTTACGTGGGTCCTGGGGAATTGAACCTGAATCCTCAGGCCTAGCAGGCAAATGCTTTATCCACTTAGCCTTAAAAACAATTTTTTTTTTCCCAAGGTAGGGTCTCACTTTAGTCCAGGCTGACCTGGAATTTACTGTAAGTCTCAGGGTGGCCTTGAACTCATGGCGATCCTCCTGCTTCCCAAGTGCTGGGATTAAAGATGTGCTCCACCACACCCAGCCTTCTTTTGTTTGTTTGTTTGTTTTATTTTTCGAGGTAGGGTTTCACTGTAGCCCAGGCTGACCTGAAATTCACTAGGTAGTCTCAGGGTGGCCTTGAACTCATGGCAATCCTCCTACCTCTGCCTCCCAAGTGCTGGGATTAAAGGTGTGCACCACCATGCTCGGCTTTTTGTTTTGTTTTTCAAGGCAGGATCTCGCTCTAGCCCAGGCTGACCTGGAATTCACTTGGTAGTCTCAGGGTGGTCTTGAATTCACAGAGATCCTCCTGCCTCTGCCTCCCAAATGCTGGGATTAAAGGTGTGTGCCACTATAACCGGACCCCTGGTTTCTTTTTCTTTTTTTTCTTGTTTTTCAAGGTAGGGCCTCTTTTTAGCCCAAACTGACCTGGAATTCACTACGTAGTCTCAGGCTGGCCTTGAAGTCATGGCAGTCCTCTTACCCTCAGCCTCCGAATGCTGGGATTAAAGGTGTGTGCCACCATGCCAGCTCTCAATAAATATAATATCTTACTAGCCAGTGTGGTGGCATACACCTTTAATCCCAGCACTTGTGAGGCAGAGATAGGAGGATCACCAAGAGTTCAAGGCTACTCTGTGACTAATTCCAGGTTAGCCTGAGTTACAGGGAGACCCTACCTCAAAAAAATAAATAAATAAATAAAATAAAAAAAATATATATATAATCTTACTAAATGGATGAATTAATAGACAGTTGGATCCCAATGTGATCACCCCTGTGCTTCCATTCTCCCTTTTTCTTTTTATAAAATTTTTATTTTATTTTTTAATTTTTTTGGTTTTCCGTGGTAGGGTCTCACTCTAGTGTAGGCTGACCTGGAATTTATTATGTAGTCTCAGGGTGGCCTCGAACTCACAGCAATCCTCCTACTTCTGCCTCCAGTGTGCTGGGATTAAAGATGTGTGCCACCACACCTGGCTAAAATTTTTATTAAAAAAAATTATTTATTTATTTATTTGAGAGCGACAGACAAAGAGAGAAAGAGAGAGAGAGAGAGAGCAAATGGACACACCAGGGCCTACATCCACTGCAAACGAACTCCAGATGCATGCGCCACCTTGTGCATTTGGCTTACGTGGGTACTGGGGAACTGAGCCTCGAACCAGGGCCCTTAAGCTTCACAGGCAAGCGCTTAACCGCCAAACCATCTCTCCAGCCCTATTTTAAATTTTTTGATATTTTTCAAGGTAGGTCTCACTCTAGTCCAGGCTGACCTGGAATTCACTCTGTAGTCTCAGGGTGGTTTTGAACTCACGGCGATCCTCCTACCTCTGCCTCCCACGTGCTGGGATTACCATTCTCCTTTTCTAGGATCTATTAGAGACCCGGGAACTTCTAGAAGAGGTCTTGGAGGGGAAGCAACGAGTAGAGGAGCAGTTGAGGCTGCGGGAACGCGAGCTGACAGCCCTGAAGGGCGCTCTGAAGGAGGAGGTGGCCTCCCATGACCAGGACGTGGAACATGTCCGGCTGCAGTACCAGAGGGACACAGAGCAACTTCGCCGGAGCATGCAAGATGCCACTCAGGCATGTGACAAGAGCTTTGGGACTCTTCATGGTTGCAACTAGGCGCGCTCTCCATGTGAGATGTAGTGAACACTTTGGCCAGGAAACCTCAAGGGAAGAGAGAGTGGCAGGCGGAAGGGGGTGTCAGGCCAGAAGTACGATAAGGGGGTGTGAGGACCCAAGTCCCACGGGGAAATATAGGGGCGGGGGAAGGCTTCCCCAGGATGACAGAGAGATGCACTGTGACTTGGTAGCATTGTGCCACTGGGTTCCCCAGGCGTGGTACTCGCTGGGCCTCAGCGTCAACTGCCTTGAAGTGAGCTTCCGTCTTCTGAGCCTCCGGGTGCCCACCTCTCTCCTTCCCTAGGACCATGCCGCGTTGGAGGCCGAGAGGCAGAAGATGTCAGCCCTGGTGCGGGAACTGCAAAGGGAGCTAGAGGAGACCTCGGAGGAGACAGGACATTGGCAGACCATGTTCCAGAAGAACAAGGAGGAGCTGAGAGCCACCCGGCAGGAGTGAGTGCCTCACGCCTCTGCCAGGAGTGCTGCACCCTCACTCGGGTCCCACCACGTCTTGTTGCTCTCTCTCTCTTTCTTTTTTCTTTTGGTTTTTCAAGGTAGGGTCTCACTCTAGCCCAGGCTGACCTGGAATTCACTATGTAATCACAGGGTGGCCTCGAACTCACGGCAATCCTCCTACCTCTGCCTCCTGAATGCTGAGATTAAAGGTGTGCACCACCATGCCTGGCTTCTGTCTCTCTCTCTTTTTCCCCCCACTTTGAACTCGTGCTCTCCATCTCTGCCCACAGAGAGTGAGGGCCCAAGGCAATGGCTTCCAGGAAACTGCTTTTTTTTTTTTAATTAAATTTTTTTTTGTTATATTTATTTATTTATTTGAGAGTGATTGAGAGAGAAAAAGGCAGAGAGAGAGAAAGTGGGCATGTCAGGGCCTTCGGCCTCTGCAAATGAACTCCAGGTGCATGAGCCACCTTGTGCATCTGGCTTATGTGGGTACTGAGGAATCGAGCCTCGAACCGGGGTCCTTAGGCTTCACAGGCAAGTGCTTAATTGCTAAGCCATCTCTCTAAGCCCCTAATATTTTTAAATTTTTATTTATTTGAGAAAGAGGCAGGGAGAGAGAGAGAGAGAAAGAGAGAATGGGCACACCAGGGCCTTCAGCCACTACAAACTAACTCCACATGCATGCGCCTCCTTGTGCATATGGTTTGTGTGGGTCCTGGGAAATCAAACCTGGGTCCTTTATCTTTGCAGGCAAGCGCCTTAACCACTAGGTCATCTCTCTAGTCCTTTTCTTGGTTTCTTAAGATAGGGTCTCACTGTAGCCCAGGTTGACCTGGAATTCACTATGTAGTCTCAGGGTGGCCTCGAACTCACAGTTATCTTCCTGCCTCTGCCTCCTGAGTGCTGGGATTAAAGACATGTGCTTTTTTTTTTCTTTCTTCACTTTTTTTTATTGACATCTTCCACAATTTTAGACAATAGACCATGATAGTTCCCTTTCTTCCCCCACTTTCCGTTTCATAAATCCACTTGTCATCATATCCTCTCCCCCTCTCAGTCTCTTATTTATTTATTTTTATTTTTTGAGGTAAGGTCTCTAACCCAGGCTGACCTGGAATTCACTTGGTAGTCTCAGGGTGGCCTCAAACTCGTGGTGATCCTTCTACCTCTGCCCCCCAAGTGCTGGGATTAAAGGTGTGCACCACCACGCCCAGCTTCTCTTTTATTTTGATGTCATCATTTTTCCTCCTATTATGAGGGTCCTGTGTAGGTATTACCAGGCACTGCGATGTCATGGATATCCAGGTCATTTTGTGCAAGAGTGCATTGTAAGCAGTCCTACCCTTCCTTTGAGAACTGCTTTTCATTGTCTTAAAAATCTCCCGCAGGGGCTGGAGAGATGGCTTAGTGGTTAAGCACTTGCCTGTGAAGCCTAAGAACCCTGGTTCAAGGCTTGATTTCCCCAGGACCCACATTAAGTCAGATGCACAAGGTAGCGCATGCATCTAGAGTTCATTTGCAGTAGCTAGAGGCCCTGGCGCCCATTCTCTCTATCTATCTGCCTCTTTCTCTGTCTGTCTCTTGCCCTCGAATAAATAAATAAAAATAAACAAACAAACAAAAGGCATGGTGGTGCACACCTTTAATCCCAGCATTCGGGTGGCTGATAGATAGAGGTAGGAGGATGGCCATGAGTTCAAGGCCACCCTGAGACTACATAGTGAATTTCAGGTCAGCCTGGGCTAGAGTGAAACCCTACCTTGAAAAGCCAAAAAAGAAAGAAAAGAAAAGAAAAGAAGAGAAGAGAAGAGAAAGAAAAGAAAGAAAAGAAAAATCTCCTCCAGGTGGGAGACCTGACTCTGATCCTTTCCGCTTTATTTAAATCATCACCTTTTGGGGTTCAGACTTCTACAGCTGCGGATGGAGAAGGAGGAAATGGAAGAGGAGCTTGGAGAGAAGATGGAGGCCATGCAGAGGGACTTAGAGCAGGCCCGAGCTGGAGCTAGAGACACGCACCAGATCGAGGAGCTCAAGAAGGTACTTGGGAGTTGGGGAGCAGGAGGGCGGTTTGAGAGACTAGGCACCTGCCTTACCTTTCCCTTACCACTGCGGCTCTCTCTACAAGCTTGGTGTTCAGACCTCATCTTGCCAGCTCAGCTTTTTCTTTCGAGCTCTCGGGGCTGGTCACCTTGTTGGTCAGAGGTTGTTGTTGTTGTTGTTTTAATTTTTTTTTTTTTTTTTTTTTTTTTTTTTTTTTTTGGTTTTGCGAGGTAGGGTCTCACTTTGGTCCAGGCTGACCTGGAATTAACTATGTAGTCTCAGGGTGGCCTCGAACTCTCGGCGATCCTCCTACCTCTGCCTCCCGAGTGCTGGGATTAAAGGCGTGCGCCACCACGCCCGGCTCTTAATTTTTTAATATGTTTTATTTATTTATTTGAGAGAGAGAAAGAGACAGAGATGCACGCCAGGGCCTCTAGCCACTGCAAACGAATTCCAGATGCATGCGCCTCCTTGTACATCTGGCTTACATGGGTCCTAGAGAATCGAATCAGGATCCTTTGGCTGTGCAGGCAAACGCCTTAACTGCTAAGTCATCTCTCCAGTCCTGGTCAGACTTTTCTAATAAAAAAGGTTGTCAGTGGCCAGGTTGGGGCATAGCCAGAGGCTGTTGGCTGCCTCCCAGGACACATCCTGGGGAGTAGAATGTAGGTGGATTTGTGAGATTCCAGAGTCATTTTTGCAGGCTCAGAACCGCAATTTTGTTGGCATTGCAAAATGCTGTTCTATCTTTCAGCAAAGCTTCGTTAATTACATGATGAAACAAATGTTTGTAGGCAGCGTGCCTGCCCATGAATGCACAATGAGAAAGACAGTCGCACGGATTGGAATGCAGATGTTAGTGTGGCCAGCTGATCTACCTGGGAAGCCAAATTGTAATCTGAAAGCTATTTAGAAAACACACAGTCTAGGGCTGGAGAGATGACTCTGCTGTTAAGGCGCGTGCCTGTGAAGCCTAAGAACCCAGGTTCAATTCCCCAGGACCCATGTAAGCCAGATACACAAGGTGGAGCATGAGTCTGGAGTTCGTTTGCAGTGGCTAGAGGCCCTGGCCTGCCCATTTTCTCTCTCTCTTTCTCTCTATGTGCCTCTTTCTCTCTCTCTCAAAATAAATAAAAATTAAAAAAAAAGAAAATTTGGCTGGGCATGGTGGCTCACGCCTTTAATACCAGCACTTGGGAGGCAGAGGTAGGAGGATTGCTATGAGTTCAAGGCCACCCTGAGACTACAGAGTGAATTCCAGGTCAGCCTGGGCCAGAGTGAGACCCTACCTTGAAAAACCAAAACCAAAAAAAAAAAGCCGGGCATGGTGGTGCATGCTTTTAATCCCAGCACTTGGGAGGCAGAAGTAGGAGGATCACCGTGAATTCCAGGACAGCCTGGGCTAAAGTGAAACCCTACCTCGAAAAACTAAAAAAACAAAAATTATTTGGATAGCCAGGTGTGGTAGCACACACCTTTAATCCTAGAATTTGGGATGCAGAGGTAGGCAGATTGGTGTGAGTTGAAAGCCACTCTGAGATTACATAGTGAATTCCAGGTCAGCCTGAGCTAGAGTGAGACCCTACCTCAAAAAAAAAAAAAAAAAAAAAAATTGCCAGGTGTGGTGGCGCATGCCTTTAATCCCTGCACTCGGGAGGCAGAGGTAGGAGGATCACCATGAGTTCAAGGCTACCCTGAGACTACATAGTGAATTCCAGGTCAGCCTGGACTAGAGTGAGACCCTACCTCGAAAAAACAAACAAAACAAAACAAAACAAAAATTATAATATGGCTTAGCGGTTAAGGTACTTGCCTGCAAAGCCTAAGGACCCATGTTTGACTCCCCAGATCCCATGTAAGCCAGACACACAAGGTGATGCATGCACAAGGTCGCACATGCACACAGGTGACACACACGTCTGGAGTTTGATTGCAGTGGCTGAAGGCTCTGGTGCGCCAATTCTCTCTCTCTTTCTCTCATTAAAGAAGGGGGGGCACATTCTGTTGGGCTTGCCCCCCCCAAAAAAAGTTTGCATAAACACCTGTGTGTGGTTGTATGGGTGTGTATGTGTGGGTGCATGTATGTATGGGTGTATGTTTATGTGTAGAGGTTGACATGTGCCCTCCTTAATCACTCCCCACTTTATTTACTGAAGAAGTGTCTGTCACTTGAACCCCAGAGCTTGCTGATCGGGTTAGTCCAGCTAGCCAGCTTGCCCTGGTCATCCCCCATCCCCCGTCTGTGCCTCCTGAGCACTGGGATGATGGGTAGTCTGGCACACCCACCCTGCATTTGTGTGGGTGATCCAAACTCCAGCCTTCTGCTCACATGGCAAGTGCTTTATCCATTGGGCCATCTCCTCAGCCTTCTGCTCACATGGCAGGTGCTTTATCCATTGGGCCATCTCCTCAGCACCTCTTCCCGGCGCTTAATGTGTCCAGCTCCCCATTCTCCAAGGTAGAACCTCCAAGATAACTTCTTGATTCTTTTTTTTGTTTTTATTTATTATTATTATTTATTATTAGTAGTAGTAGTAATTTTTTTTTTTTTTTTTGGTTTTTCAAGGTAGGGTTTCATTCTGGCTCAGGCTGACCTGGAATTCACTATGTCGTCTCAGGCTGGCCTTAAATGCATTGCCATCCTCCTCCCTCTGCCTCCCAAGCACTGAGATTAAAGGTGTGCGCCACCACACCTGTATCTCCTTTTTTTTTTTTTTTTTTTGGTTTTGCAAGGTAGGGTCTCACTCTGGTCCAGGCTGACCTGTTTTTTGTTTTTAAAAGTGTTTAATTTATTTATTTATTGGGAGAAGGAGAAAGAGGCACATCGAGAGAGTGGGCAGCTCTAGCGCCTTCAACCACTGCAAACAAAACTCTATACTCACGTGCCACTTTGTACATCTGGCTTTATGTGGATACTGGGGAATTGAAACCAGGCCAGCAGGCTTTGCAAGCAAGCACCTTTAATCACTTAGACATCTCTCCAGCCCTGAAGTTGCTTTCTAAAAAGTGACCATATCATTTGCATTGCTTTGCACAATGTGTGTGTGTGTGTGTGTTTTCTTGTTCTAGCCCAGGCTGCCCTGGAATTCACTATGTAGTCTCAGGTGGCCTTGAACTCTCAGCAATCCTCCTACCTCTGCCTCCCAAGTGCTGGGATTAAAGGCGTGCACCACCATGCCAGGCTGAGTGTTGTTTTTTGGTTTTGTTTTGTTTCCCCCGACTCTCTGAAGCCTCAATCTAGTTGTGGTGCTCCCCATTTAGGAGCTGCGCCTCACACAGGAGGAGCTTAAGGAGCTGCAAGCAGAGCAGCAGAGCCAGGAGGCGGCCGGGCGTCGCAGGGATCGCGTGAAGTGGAGAAGCAGCTGGCTGTCTTGCGGGCAGAGGCTGATAGGAGCCAAGAGCTGGAAGAGCAGAACCTGCAGCTGCAAAAGACCGTGCAGCAACTGAGAAGGGACTGTGAAGAGGCTGCTAAGGCAAGGGGAGTGGGCCCAGGGTTCAGGAGGTGGACCCCGAGGGGTCTGGAGGGCCTGCAAAGTCACCTATGATGGGTATGTGTTGAGCCACTCTGAGCCTCAGTGTGTGATGCAAAGCAGGGTGTGGCCCAAGACACTGCTGTACTTGGGACACCCCCTGCCTCTTGGTAGGGGTGAGATTCCCAGGAAAGTTCCCATCCCTGGGTGTGGGGAACACCCCATTTTTTTGTGCCTGGTCCCAGTGTGGGTCAGCTTTGCCAAGTGTGCATGCGCAGTGAGTTCGAGCCCCAGGGTCTGAGCTGCTGCTCCCGACCGCCCGCAGGCCAAGCTGGCGGCCCAGGAAGAGTCCTCAGTGCTGGGGCAGCGGCGGTCAGCCGTGGAGACCACGCTTCGGGAGACCCAGGAGGAGAACGATGACTTCCGCAGGCGCATCCTGGGTCTGGAGCAGCAGCTGAAGGAGGCGAGAGGCCTGGCGGAAGGTGGGGAAGCGGTGGAGGCACGACTTCGGGACAAGGTGCAGAGGCTGGAGGTGAGTGGCCATGGCGTGGGCCTCCTTGCCCTGCCTGGCTCCATGCTCCCCTCTAAATGCTTGTCCTCATCTTTAGTGCACCCCTTGGGTGCTGATCTCACCTGCCCGATCTTCTGTGACAGTTTGGGTTCATTTCCTGCGGTGACTGGTGTCACTGTTTCAGACTTCTTTCTTCTTTCGTGGTAGTGTCTTACTCTACCAGGCTGACCTGGAATTCACTATGTATTCTCAGGCTGGCTTTGAACTCATGGCAATCCTCCTATTTTTTTTAAATTATTTATTTTAATTTTAATTAAAAAATATATATATATATATAACCGACATGCCAGTATTGCACCCGTTGGCTCATTTGGCCTGGCTGGCCAAATTTAAGGCTTGCAGTGTCCACTGTTTTTTTATCTCCATTGGTGAATTCTCTCTCCCATTGAACTGCATGCAGTGTCGCTTTTCCAGCTTTCTGTCAGCTGGTCCACACGGAGGAGGTTTTCAGCTCAGCTCCAGCAGGATTTCTCAGTGACTTGCAGCACAAGCATCTGGAGCCCTTAGCAACAGGGAAACCGAGAGCCTTGGTAGTAGCCTGTAATGTTTTGGGGGCATCAGGGAGAGCTCCCTGGCCAACATCTCACTAGAAGGTATCCCATTCCTGGCACTGAAAATTTTCTAGTAACAATCTATGGCTTCTGGGTGTGCCAAAAAAGTAGGTTTCTATATGACTTATTCATACCAGGAGGTGGCGAGGGGTCTGGAGGGCCTGCAAAGTCACCTATGATGGGTATTGTTGAGCCACTCTGGGCCTCAGTGTGTGATGCAAAGCAGGGGGCTGTACTTGGGACACCCCTGCCTTGGTCCAGGTGAGATTCCCAGGAAAGTTCCTGTCCCTGTGAGGAACACCCCATTTTTTTGTGCCTGGCCCCAGTGTGGGTCACTTTTATTGCATGCGCAGTGGGAGCCCCAGGGTCTGAGCTGGTGTCCCCAGGCTGCTGGGGCCCAGGAAGAGTCCTCAGTGCTTGCCCTGGAGACCACGAGACCCAGGAGGAGAACGATGACTTCGCAGGCCTCAGGCTGGCAGCAGCTGAAGGAAATGGCGGAAGGTGGGGAAGCGGTGAGGCATCCTCGGGACAAGGGTGCAGAGGCTGGAGGTTGGCCATGGCGTGGGCCTCCTGCCCTGCCTGGCTCCTTGCTTTTTAAATGCTTGTCCTCACCTTAGTGCACCCTTTGGGTGCTGATCTCACCTGCCCGATCTTCTGTGACAGTTTGGTTCATTTCTGCGGTGACTGGTGTCACTGTTTCAGACTTCTTTTTTCGTGGTAGTGTCTTAACCAGGCTGACCTGGAATTCACTATGTATTCTCAGGCTGGCTTTGAACTCATGGCAATCCTCCTATTTTTTTAAATTATTTATTTTAATTTTAATTAAAAAATATATATATATATATAACATGCCAGTATTGCACCCGTTGGCTCATTTGGCCTCATTGGCCAAATTTAAGGCTTGCAGTGTGTCCACTGTTTTTATTCCATTGGTGAATTCTCTCTCCCATTGAACTGCATGCACGCTTTCTCCAGCTTGTCAGCTGGTCCACACCGAGGAGGTTCAGCCTGGCCCAGGATTTCCTCAGCACTTGCAGCACAAGCATCTGGAGCCTTTAGCAACAGGAAACGGTGAGCCTTGGCAGTAGCCTGTAATAAAGCTAAAAGTACTGTGGAGAGTCTCCCTGGCCACATCTACTGGAAGGTATCATCCATTCCTGGCACTGAAAATTTTCAGTAACACCCATGGTGGCTTTTAAAAGCAAAAAGTAGGTTTCTATATGACTTATTCATACCCTCTTAAAATTTTAAAAATATTTTATTTTTATTTATTTATTTGGAGAAAGAGAGGTAGAGAGAGAGAAAGAGGCAGACAAGATGGATGCAGCAGGGCCTCCAGCCACTACAAACAAACTCCAGACACATGTACTACCTTGTGAATCTGGCTTATGTGGGTCCTGGGTAGTTGAACCTGTGTCCTTTGCCTTTTTAGGCAAGTGCCTTAACCACTAAGCCACCTCTCCAACCCCCCTCTTAGATCTTGATAAGCCCTCCCCCACCTTTCTTTTACTCAATATCTTCCCCTGACCTCACTTAGGCCTTTCTGCCCCCAGTAATCTATTTTTCTACTTAGATATATACAATACCACCTGGGTGTGGTGGCACATGCCTTTAATACCAGCACTTGGGAGGCAGAGGTAGGTGGATCGCTGTGAGTTTAAGGCCACCCTGAGATTACATAGTGAATTCCATGTCAGCCTGAGGTAGAGTAAAACTCTACCTCAAAAAACCACACACACACACACACACACACACACACACACACCCTACAATACCATTCTCTTAAGTCCCACCTCCCTCCCTTTCTATTTCCTTTATATCCCCTTTCTAGCTTACTGGCTAGTGAAATCATTTGATTCACATATGAGAGAGAATATGTGATGTTTGGCTTTCTGGGCCTGGATTACCTCACTAAATATAATCCTTTCTAGATCTATCCATTTTCCTGCAAATTTATAATTTCATTTTTCTTTCCACTGAACAGAACTCCATTGTATAAATGTACCACTTCTTCATTATCCACTACTCAGTTGAGGGACATATAGGTTGGTTCCATTTCCTAGTTATTGTGAATAGACTGGTAATAAACATGGATGTGCAAGTATGTCTAAGGTAGTGACAAGAGTCCTTAGGATATATGCCTAGAGTGGTATAGCTGGGTCACATAGGTAAATCTCTTTTTAGCTGTCTCAGGAACCTCCACACTGATTTCTACAATTGCTGGACAAGATTGCATTCCCACCAACAGTGCAGAATGCCCTCGCCAGCATTTATTGTCATTTGTTTTCCTGATGGTAGCTATCCTGACAGGAGTGAGATGGAATCTCAAAGTAATTTTAATTTGCATCTCACTAATGGCTATATTTTTATTTATTTATTTTTATTTATTTATTTATTTATTTTTTTGATTTTTCAAGGTAGGGTCTCACTCTGGCCCAGGCTGACCTGGAATTAACTATGTAGTCTCAGGGTGGCCTTGAACTCACTCAGCGATCCTCCTACCTCTGCCTCCAGTGCTGGGATTAAGGCATGCGCTCAGATACATGCACCATCTTGTGCATCTGGCTTACGTGGGTCCTGGGGAATGGCTGGGGTCCTTTGGCTTTGCAGGCACGCGCCTTCACCACTAAGCCACCTCTCCAGCGAGACTGTTTCAGACTTTGCACTGGTCTTCTTGTCTCCTGTTTTTCACCCTTTGCTTTCCTCGGTGTCTTGATTGCTTTGCTAGCTCCCCCAGTCTGCTTTCACTACTCACCTTTCTCAGAAATACCTCCTCCCTTTTCCTCTCCTCCAGATGGCATCAGTACAAGCATGTTGCCTCCTCCCAGCCCGGCCCTCATCTCTCCCTTCTCCCAGGCAGAGAAACAGCGGCTAGAAGAGGCACTGAATGTGGCCCAGGAGGAAGAGGGCAGCCTGGCCGCAGCCAAGCGGGCTCTGGAGGTCCGGCTCGATGAGGCCCAGCGGGGGCTGGCCCGCCTTGGACAGGAACAGCAAGCGCTGAACCGGGCCCTCGAGGAGGAGGGGAAGCAGCGAGAGACACTCCGACGGAGCAAGGCTGAGCTGGAGGAGCAGAAGCGTCTGCTGGACAGGACCGTAGACCGGCTCAACAAGGAGGTGGGCTGGGGTGTTATGGGCCCTTAGTACAAGGCCGGGCTCCTGCAGGAGCGGACCCGAGTGTAGGTCAGGAAGTGTGATGGTAGCTTTTCTCCAAGGGAAGGTCAGGGCAAATCTTCCTTAAGTGGCCTGGCGTGGTGGCGCGCCCAGCACTCTAGAGGTAGAGGTAGGAGGATGGCTGTGAGTTCGAGGTCAGCCTGGGACTACTGAGTGAGTTCCAGGTCAGCCTGGATGACATTGAGACCTTAATTTGGAAAAACAAACAAATTAAAAAAAATTTTTTTTCTGCAGAGCCGGGCATGGTTGCTCATGCCTTTAATCACAGCACTCAGAGAGGCAGAGGTAGGGGGATTGCTGTGAGTTTGAGGCCAAACTGAGACTACATGGTGAATTCCAGGTCAGCCTGGGCTAGAGTGAGACACTGCCTCAAAAACAAACAAACAGGGCTGGAGAGATGGCTAAGCAGTTAAATGCTTGCCTGTGAAGCCTAAGGACCCCGGTTCAAGGCTCCATTCTCCAGGACCCACATAAGCCAGATGCACAAGGGGGCGCATGCATCTGGAGTTCGTTTGCAGTGGATGGAGGGCCTGCGTTCCTCTCTCTCTCTACCTGTCTTATTTCTCATCTCTCTCAAATAAATAAATAAATAATAAAAAAATTTTAAAAACAAACAAACTTAACAAAATAAACCAAAAAAAAAACAGGCAAAAACAAATAAAAAAGGTGCATTGTTGAAGACAACTTTTCCGTGTATTTTAGGAGCAGATTGGGGATGACTCAAGCAGGCGTTGCAACAGCTTCAGAGGCCCAGCTGGAGGATTACAAGGAGAAGGCCTGGCGAAGTGGCCGAGGCCCAGCGTAGGTAAGATTGGGCCAGTGAGGCTGAGAAGAACTCAGGGGGGGAGCGGCTTCCAGGATGAGGTAGGAGCCAAAGGTCATGAGAGAGAAAACCACCCATTGTTCTTGGTTCAAAGGTCATTGCTTCCTACATGAACCCTGTGCCAGCCTCCTGGAGTCCAGGCTTGGGTGGCAATCACTCTCGCAGGGCATATGGAGGAAGTAATACCGATCATCCTGGAGCAGACAGGGAAGTGAATATCATCTGCAGAGAGCGGTTTTTCAGACTGCTGCATACAGTCACCTGGGAGGATCTGGGAGAAGACCTCAGTGCCCAAAGTCTATCCCATCTCTCCCAGCTTATAAACTCTCACGTGGTGGACCTGGACTAGTGTAGCAGCACATGTGCATGGGAGGCTGTGTGAAGTTTTTCTCTCAAACAAACAAGAGTGCCTTTCTCTACTGCCCTGCACTTTAAAAATAATATAAGCAGCCGGGTGTGATGGCGCACTTTAATCCCAGCACTCTGGGAGGCAGAGGCAGGAGGATCACCATAGGAAGTTCAAGTGACAGCCTGAGATCACATAGTGAATTTGTGGTCAGCCTGGGCCAGGAGCGAGCGAGACCTCAGGAAACCCCTAAAAAAACCTTGGGGTTAAGGAGATGGCTCACTGGTTAAAGAAGTGTTTACTGGGAAAACATGAGGACTGGAGTTCACAAGGTATAAAACTCTGGGTGTGGGGCTGGAGGGATAGCTTAGTGGTTAAGGCGTTTGCCTGCAAAGCTGAAGGACCCAGGTTCGATTCCCCAGGACCCATGTTTAGCCAGATGGTATTTTTATTATTATTTTATTACAAGTATTTATTTAATTATTTTAAAAATTGTTTATTTTTATTTATTTATTTCCTCCAGGAGAAAGAGGCAGACAAGATGGATGCAGGGCCTCCAGCCACTACAAACAAATTCCAGACACATGTACTAGGAAGCTTATGTGGGTAGTTGAACCTGTGTCCTTTGAGGATGGCTCCAATAAGCTTCCCCAATCTTCTTTTTAATCAATATCTTCCCTGACCTCACTTAGGTCAGCCTGGGCACATCTACCAGCACTGGGAGGCAGAGGTAGGTGGATTGCTGTGAGTTAGGCCACCCCAGTGTCATCTCAGCCTGAGTAAAAAATAATCAAAAAATTTTAAAACAAACAAACAACACCCAAAATACCATAAGACTTTATATTGACTGGCAAATTTGGAAATATGTGAGCCTGGGCCTGGATTAAAAAATATAATCCTTTCTAGATCCATCCATTTTCCTGCAAATTTCATAATTTCATTTTTTTTCTGAGTAGAACTCATTGTGTAAATGACCACATCTTCATTACCCACTCATCATGGACATTGCTCCATTTGCTACTGTGAATAATAAACATGTGCAACAGATCCAGGGATATATGCCTAGAGTGGATGGGTCATGGTAAATCTCTTTTTAGCTGTCTCAGTTTGATTTTCAACTGGACAAGATTGCATTCCCTCACCAACAGTGCAGAATGCATTTATTGTCATTTGTTTTTCACTCCTGAGAGGCTGAGATGGAGGTAGTTTTAATTCAATCTCACTAATGGCCTGATAGAGAAAAGAGAGAGAGAAAGAATGGGTATGCCAGGGATTGGGCCACTGCAAATGAACTCCAGAAGAATCTGGCTTACGTGGGCTGGGGGAAGAGATGGCTTTACGCGCTTTCACCACAGTCTCCAAGATGCTGCACTGGTCTTCTGTCTCCCTGTTTTTCACCCTTGGCTGGAGGTCCTCCAGATGGGCATCCATGTTCTCCCATGATCCCTTCTCCCCAGAGAAATTGTGGCCCAGGAGGAAGAGGGAAGCAGCTGCTGGCTCTGAGGTCCTGGCTGAGGCACAGGACAGGAAACAGCAAGCGCTGAACTGGGTTCGAGGAGGGATCAGCGAGACATTCTCGAGGAGCTTGAGCAGCAGGCTTGCTGACAGGTTCACATGCATCAGGAGTCCAGGTAGGTCAGTGTGATGGTAGCTTTTCTCCAAGGGAAGGTCAGGGCAAATCCCATTAAGTGGCCTCTCTCTAGAGGTAGAGGTAGAGGATGGTTGTGAGTTCTACCTGTCTATTTCCTGTATCTCTCTCAAATAAATAAATCATGCCTTTAATCACAATAAAAAAAAAGCAAACAAACAACAACAAATTCCAGGTCAGCCAGCAACAAAACAGGGGCTGGAGAGATGGCCAAAGTTAAAAAAACAGTCATACCCATTCTCCAAAAAAGCGAGGTTCTCTCTCATTGCTAAAGATAAATACAAAAAAAATTTAAAAAAAAAAACAAACAACAACAAAATAAACCAAAAAAAAACAGCAAAAAAACAACCGCAGGTGCTGAAGCCTTTTGGCTGGAGCAGATTGGGGATGACTCCAAGCAGGCGTTGCAACAGCTTCAGGCCCAGCTGGAGGATTACAAGGAGAAGGCCCGGCGGGAAGTGGCCGAGGCCCAGCGCCAGGCCAAGGATTGGGCCAGTGAGGCTGAGAAGAACTCAGGGGGGCTGAGCCGGCTTCAGGATGAGGTAGGAGCCAAAGGTCACGAGAGTGAGAACCACCCATTGTTCTTGGGTTCAAGGTCATTTCCCACATGAACCTGTGGCCAGGGCCCTGGAGTCCAGGCTTGGGGTAATCACTCGCAGTGGCATATGGAGGAAGTGGGGGTCATCGATCATCCTAGGAGCAGACAGGGGCGCATCATCTGTAGAGTAGCGGTTTTTCAGACTGCTGCATACAGTCACCTGGGAGGATCTGAGAAGACCTCAGTGCCCAAAGTCTATCCCATCTTCCTTAGCTTATAAACTCTACGGGTGGGACCTGGGATCAGTGTGTGTGTATGCACATGTGCATGTGGGAGGCCAGAAGTCAACAAACAAGAGTGCCTTTCTCTACTGTTCTGCACTTTAAAAATAACATAAGCAGCCGGGTGTGATGGCGCACGCCTTTAATCCCAGCACTTGGGAGGCAGAGGTAGGAGGATCACCATAAGTTCAAGGACAGCCTGAGACTACATAGTGAATTCCAGGTCAGCCTGGGCTAGAGCGAGCGAGACCCTACCTCAGGAAACCCCCCCCTAAAAAAAAAAATCCTTGGGGTTAAGGAGATGGCTCACTGGTTAAAGAAGTGTTTACTGGGAAAACATGAGGACTGGAGTTCACACCCCCAGATTCCGTATAAAACTCTGGGTGTGGGGCTGGAGGGATAGCTTAGTGGTTAAGGCGTTTGCCTGCAAAGCTGAAGGACCCAGGTTCGATTCCCCAGGACCCATGTTTAGCCAGATGCACAGGTATTTTTATTATTATTTTATTACAAGTATTTATTTAATTATTTTAAAAATTGTTTATTTTTATTTATTTATTTGAGAGCGACAGACAGAGAGAAAGAGGCAGAGAGAGAGACAGAGAGAGAGAGAGAATGGACACACCAGGGCCTCCAGCCACTGCAAATGAACTCCAGATGCATGGGCCACCTTGTGCATCTGGCTTACGTGGACACTGGGGAATAGAGCCTCGAACCGGGGTCCTTAGGCTTCACAGGCAAGCGCTTAACCCCTAAGCCATCTTTCCAGCCCCTCTCTTGTTTTTGTTTCCATCAATGCCACACTAGCATGCCTGCAAGCTAGATTCTTCTGACTGTGCCGGCCATTGTAGTAGGGGACATTGGATTACAGACACATGCGCTTCCGGCTCTTATGTGGGTCCTGGGGATCTGCACTGTGGTCGGCAGGGGTTGTGCAAGTACTTTTAACCACAGCGCCATCTCACCAGCCCACAGAAGCGGACTGCCCCCCTCCCTCCATCTCCACGTCATACTGTGCTGAACTGCTGTGTGTTTTCCCTCCGCCTAGATGCAAAGGCTGCGGCAGACCCTGCAGGCATCCCAGGCTGAGCGGGACTCAGCGAGGCTGGACAAAGAGCTGCTGGTCCAGAGGCTGCAGGGGCTGGAGCAGGAAGCAGAGACCAAGAAGCGCTCCCAGGATGACAGGCGCGGCAGCTGAAGAGCCTCGAGGTGAAGAGAGATCACAGGGTGGCCGGGTGGGGCTTACTGGGTCTGTGGGGAAAGGAGCCAGGATCTACTCAGCCTCTTTCTTTTTTTATTTTTTTATTTTTATTTTTATTTTTATTTTTTGGTTTTTCTTGGTTTTTCGAGGTAGGGTCTCACTCTAGTCCAGGCTGACCTGGAATTAACTATGTAGTCTCAGGGTGGCCTCGAGACTCCTCGTGATCCTCTACCTCTGCCTCCGAGTGCTGGGATTAAAGGCGTCATCTGCGCCCGACTCTTAATTTTTAATATGTTTTATTTATTTATTTGAGAGAGAGAAAGAGACAGAGATGCACGCCAGGGCCTCTAGCCACTGCAAACGAATTCCAGATGCATGCGCCTCCTTGTACATCTGGCTTACATGGGTCCTAGAGAATCGAATCAGGATCCTTTGGCTGTGCAGGCAAACATAACTGCTAAGTCATCTCTCCAGTCCTGGTCAGACTTTTCTAATAGAAAGGTTGTCAGTGGCCAGGTTGGGGCATAGCCAGAGGCTGTTGGCTGCCTCCCAGGACACATCCTGGGAGTAGAGTGTAAAATTAGTTTGTGAGATTCAGAGTCATTTTTGCAGGCTCAGAACCGCAATTTTGTTGGCATTGCAAAATGCTGTTCTATCTTTCAGCAAAGCTTCGTTAATTACATGATGAAACAAATGTTTGTAGGCAGCGTGCCTGCCCATGAATGCACAATGAGAAAGATAGTCGCACGGATTGGAATGCAGATGTTAGTGTGGCCAGCTGATCTACCTGGGAAGCCAAATTGTAATCTGAAAGCTATTTAGAAAACACAGTCTAGGGCTGGAGAGATGACTCTGCTGTTAAGGCGCGTGCCTGTGAAGCCTAAGAACCCAGGTTCAATTCCCCAGGACCCATGTAAGCCAGATACACAAGGTGGAGCATGAGTCTGGAGTTCGCTTTGCAGTGGCTAGAGGCCCTGGCCTGCCCATTTTCTCTCTCTCTTTCTCTCTATGTGCCTCTTTCTCTCTCTCTCAAATAAATAAAAATTAAAAAAAGAAAATTTGGCTGGGCATGGTGGCTCACGCCTTTAATACCAGCACTTGGGAGGCAGAGGTAGGAGGATTGCTATGAGTTCAAGGCCACCCTGAGACTACAGAGTGAATTCCAGGTCAGCCTGGGCCAGAGTGAGACCCTACCTTGAAAACCAAAACCAAAAGCCGGGCATGGTGGTGCATGCTTTTAATCCCAGCACTTGGGAGGCAGAAGTAGGAGGATCACCGTGAATTCCAGGACAGCCTGGGCTAAAGTGAAACCCTACCTCGAAAAACTAAAAACAAAAATTATTTGGATAGCCAGGTGTGGTAGCACACACCTTAATCCTAGAATTTGGGATGCAGAGGTAGGCAGATTGGTGTGAGTTGAAAGCCACTCTGAGATTACATAGTGAATTCCAGGTCAGCCTGAGCTAGAGTGAGACCCTACCTCAAAAAAAAAAAAAAAAAAATTGCCGGGTGTGGTGGCGCATGCCTTTAATCCCTGCACTCGGGAGGCAGAGGTAGGAGGATCACCATGAGTTCAAGGCTACCCTGAGACTACATAGTGAATTCCAGGTCAGCCTGGACTAGAGTGAGACCCTACCTCAAAACAAACAAACAGGGCTGGAGAGATGGCTAAGCAGTTAAATGCTTGCCTGTGAAGCCTAAGGACCCCGGTTCAAGGCTCCATTCTCCAGGACCCACATAAGCCAGATGCACAAGGGGGCGCATGCATCTGGAGTTCGTTTGCAGTGGATGGAGGGCCTGGCGCCCATTCTCTCTCTCTCTCTACCTGTCTATTTCTGTATCTCTCTCAAATAAATAAATAAATAATAAAAAAATTTTAAAAACAAACAAACAACAACAAAATAAACCAAAAAAAAAAAACAGGCAAAAACAACAAAAAAAGCGAGGTGCATTGCTGAAGACAACTTTTCCGTGCCTTTTAGCTGGAGCAGATTGGGGATGACTCCAAGCAGGCGTTGCAACAGCTTCAGGCCCAGCTGGAGGATTACAAGGAGAAGGCCCGGCGGGAAGTGGCCGAGGCCCAGCGCCAGGCCAAGGATTGGGCCAGTGAGGCTGAGAAGAACTCAGGGGGGCTGAGCCGGCTTCAGGATGAGGTAGGAGCCAAAAGGTCACGAGAGTGAGAACCACCCATTGTTCTTGGGTTCAAAGGTCATTGCTTCCCACATGAACCTGTGGCCAGGGCCCTGGAGTCCAGGCTTGGGGTAATCACTCGCAGTGGCATATGGAGGAAGTGGGGGTCATCGATCATCCTAGGAGCAGACAGGGGCGCATCATCTGTAGAGTAGCGGTTTTTCAGACTGCTGCATACAGTCACCTGGGAGGATCTGAGAAGACCTCAGTGCCCAAAGTCTATCCCATCTTCCTTAGCTTATAAACTCTACGGGTGGGACCTGGGATCAGTGTGTGTGTATGCACATGTGCATGTGGGAGGCCAGAAGTCAACAAACAAGAGTGCCTTTCTCTACTGTTCTGCACTTTAAAAATAACATAAGCAGCCGGGTGTGATGGCGCACGCCTTTAATCCCAGCACTTGGGAGGCAGAGGTAGGAGGATCACCATAAGTTCAAGGACAGCCTGAGACTACATAGTGAATTCCAGGTCAGCCTGGGCTAGAGCGAGCGAGACCCTACCTCAGGAAACCCCCCCCTAAAAAAAAAAATCCTTGGGGTTAAGGAGATGGCTCACTGGTTAAAGAAGTGTTTACTGGGAAAACATGAGGACTGGAGTTCACACCCCAGATTCCGTATAAAACTCTGGGTGTGGGGCTGAGGATAGCTTAGTGGTTAAGGCGTTTGCCTGCAAAGCTGAAGGACCCAGGTTCGATTCCCCAGGACCCATGTTTAGCCAGATGCACAGGTATTTTTATTATTATTTTATTACAAGTATTTATTTAATTATTTTAAAAATTGTTTATTTTTATTTATTTATTTGAGAGCCGACAGACAGAGAGAAAAAGAGGCAGAGAGAGAGACAGAGAGAGAGAGAATGACACACCAGGGCCTCCAGCCACTGCAAATGAACTCCAGATGCATGGGCCACCTTGTGCATCTGGCTTACGTGGACACTGGGGAATAGAGCCTCGAACCCGGGGTCCTTAGGCTTCACAGGCAAGCGCTTAACCCCTAAGCCATCTTTCCAGCCCTCTCTTGTTTTTGTTTCCATCAATGCCACACTAGCATGCCTGCAAGCTAGATTCTTCTGACTGTGCCGGCCATTGTAGTAGGGGACATTGGATTACAGACACATGCGCCTCCGGCTCTTATGTGGGTCCTGGGGATCTGCACTGTGGTCGGCAGGTTTTGCAAGTGCTTAACCACAGTGCCATCTCACCAGCCCACAGAAGCGACTGCTCCTCCATCTCCATGTCATACTGTGCTGAACTGCTGTGTGTTTTCCTCCGCCTAGATGCAAAGGCTGCGGCAGACCCTGCAGGCATCCCAGGCTGAGCCGGGACTCAGCGAGGCTGGACAAAGAGCTGCTGGTCCAGAGGCTGCAGGGGCTGGAGCAGGAAGCAGAGACCAAGAAGCGCTCCCAGGATGACAGGCGCGGCAGCTGAAGAGCCTCGAGGTGAAGAGATCACAGGGTGGCCTGCCGGGTGTGGGCTTACTGGGTCTGTGGGGAAAGGAGCCAGGATCTACTCAGCCTCTTTTATTTTTTAATTTTTTTATTTTTATTTTTATTTTTATTTTTTTGGTTTTTCTTTTGGTTTTTCGAGGTAGGGTCTCACTCTAGTCCAGGCTGACCTGGAATTCACTCTGTAGTCTCAGGGTGGCCTCGAACTCACTGCAATTCTCCTACCTCTGCCTCCCAAGTTCTGGGATTAAAGGCGTGGCGCCACTATCGCCCGCAGCCTCTCTCTTTAAATAATTAATTAATGAGAGAGAGACAGAGTTAAAAGAGAGGAAAGTGGCAGACAGAGAGCCTGAGTATGGGCACACCAGGGCCTCCTGTCACTGCGTATCAACTCCACACCCATGTGCCACTGTGCACCTAGCTTTATGTGGATACTGGGAACTGAATATGGGGCCTTCAGGCCCATCAATGCCACACTAGCATGCCTGCAAGCTAGATTCTTCTGACTGTGCCGCCATTGTAGTAGGGGACATTGGATTACAGACACATGCGCTTCCGGCTCTTATGTGGGTCCTGGGGATCTGCACTGTGGTCGGCAGGTTTTGTGCAAGTGCTTTTAACCACAGTGCCATCTCACCAGCCCACAGAAGCGGACTGCCCCCCCCCTCCATCTCCATGTCATACTGTGCTGAACTGCTGTGTGTTTTCCCTCCGCCTAGATGCAAAGGCTGCGGCAGACCCTGCAGGCATCCCAGGCTGAGCGGGACTCAGCGAGGCTGGACAAAGAGCTGCTGGTCCAGAGGCTGCAGGGGCTGGAGCAGGAAGCAGAGACCAAGAAGCGCTCCCAGGATGACAGGGCGCGGCAGCTGAAGAGCCTCGAGGTGAAGAGATCACAGGGTGGCCTGCCGGGTGGGCTTACTGGGTCTGTGGGGAAAGGAGCCAGGATCTACTCAGCCTCTCTCTTTTTATTTTTTTAATTTTTTTATTTTTATTTTTATTTTTATTTTTTTGGTTTTTCTTTTTGGTTTTTCGAGGTAGGGTCTCACTCTAGTCCAGGCTGACCTGGAATTCACTCTGTAGTCTCAGGGTGGCCTCGAACTCACTGCAATTCTCCTACCTCTGCCTCCCGAGTGCTGGGATTAAAGGCGTGCGCCACCACGCCCGGCAGCCTCTCTCTTTTTAAATAATTAATTAATGAGAGAGAGACAGAGTTAAAAGAGAGAAAGTGGCAGACAGAGAGCCTGAGTATGGGCACACCAGGGCCTCCTGTCACTGCGTATCAACTCCACACCCATGTGCCACTGTGCACCTAGCTTTATGTGGATACTGGGGAACTGAATATGGGGCCTTCAGGCTTTACAAGGAAGCATCTTTAAGTGCTGAGCCATCTCTTCAGCCCCCTAAGCCTCTTTTTTCTACTAGAGAATAAAGCTGGCAGCCTCAGCTGATACATTTTAGTGGAATACAGTTTTTTTTTTGTTTATTTATTTATTTGAGAGAGAGATACAGAAGTAGGCAGGTAGAGAGAGAGAGAGAAAGAGAATGGGTGCACCAGGGCCTCCAGCCACTGCAAACGAACTCCAGGTGCATACACCCCTTGTGCATCTGGCTTACGTGGGTCCTGGAGAATCGAGCCTTGAACCGGGGTCCTTAGGTTTCATAGGCAAGCATTTAACCGCTAAGCCATCTCTCCAGACCTGGAATACAGTTTTTTGTTTGTTTTTGTTTATTGTTTTTGTGGAGGTAGGGGCCTCACTCTGGTCCCGAGTGGCCTGGAACTCACTTTGTAATCTCCAGGCTGCCCTCAAACTTACAGCGATCCTCCTACCTCTGCCTCCTGAGTGCTGGGATTAAAGGTGTGTGCCACTACGCCCAGCTTTTGTAGTTTTTTTTTTTTTTTTAAGATTTTTATTTATTTATTTGAGAGAGAGTGAGAAAGAGGCAGCGAGAGGCAAGAGTGAGAGAATGGGCACTCCAGGACCTCTAACCACTGCAATAAACTATAGATGCATGCACCACTTTGTGCATCTGACGTTATGTGGGTACTGGGGAATCAAACCCAGGTCATTAGACTTTGCAGATTAGTGCCTTAAATGCTAAGCCATCTCTCCAGCCCAAGGCTGCAGTTTTTGTTTGTTTGGTTGGTTGGTTGGTTTTTCCAGGTAGGGTCTCTCTCTAGCTCAGGCCGAACTGGAATTCACTATGTAGTCTCAGAGTGGCCTCCAACTCACCGCAATCCTCCTACCTCTGCCTCCCAAGTGCCGGGATTAAAGGCATGTGCCACCACGCCTGGCTCAAGGCTGCAGTTCTTGAAAGCAGCTTTGAACTAAATGCCAATGTTGAGAAATTTCTAGATATCTGTCTTCTTTTGTATTTGGAAAAACGTTAACACTGACCTTCTAGATCTGAGTCCTGCATAGCAAAAGTTGGTTGCAGCTAGCAGTGTCACGGTCACCTTTGCATTGCACAAAGCACCTAACCAAATGCTGTTGACGGGAGGAAAGTTGTTTATTTTGGCTTATAGTCTCAAGGGGGAAGCTCCATGATGGTTAGGGAAAAGATGGCCTGGCCAGAGTTTGGGCATCACTTCTGCCGTAGCAGGACTGTGAGCCCAACACTGGCAGGGGGAGCTGGCTACAACACCCCTAAGCCTGCCCCCAGCAACATACTTCCTCCAGCACGGCTCCAATTCCCAAATTGCCACCAGCTGGGGATCAAGCATTTAGAACACATGAGCTAGCCAGGCATGGCGATGCACGCCCTTAATGCCAGCACTTGGGAGGCAGAGGTAAGGGGATCACTGTGAGTTTGAGGCCACCCTGGACGACATAGTGAATTCCAGGTCAGCCTGGGCTAGAGAAATTATCCAAGGAGAAACAAGATTCTGGGGTTTGCTAAAGCCTGATACCACATTTGGTCAGCAGAGGGCGCTGGCTTCGTGGTGGCTTTCAGCAGGGGCAAGAAACAAGGTTCGTAAGATGTGCAAGAAGGAAGTCTGGAGGCTAGGGTTGGTTGGTTTGTTTACTTGAGAGAGAGAAAGAAAGAAGCAGAGAGAGAGAGAGACAGACAGTATGGGGGCACCAGGACTTCCTGCCACTGCAAATGAACTCCAGACACATTGGCCATTTTGTGTTACTGGCTTTACGTGGGTCCTGGGGAATCGTTGTCAGACTTTGCAAGCAAAATACCTTTAACCATGGAGCCACCTCTCTAGCCCAAGGCTAGCATTTTGAGGGGGTCTTGGTCTGAGTTTGGCATTCCAGTGTCCAGCAATGAGGAATGACCTCTTGTCCTTCTGCCATAGGAAAAAGTGTCACGGCTAGAAGCAGAGTTAGATGAGGAGAAGAACACGGTGGAGCTGCTGACAGACCGAGTGAACCGCGGTCGGGACCAGGTGGGCCCCTCCTTACTCTTCATTTTATCTACCCCTGACTGTGTAACTTCTTGCCCTCTCAAAGACAGTTCTGCCCTCATGTTTTCCTTTCTTTCTTTCTTTCTTTCTTTCTTTCTTTCTTTCTTTCTTTCCATCTATCTAACATTTTTATCTTTATTTTTTATTTATTTTATGTATTTGAGAGAGAGAGAGAGAGCAAAAGAGGCAGATAGAGAGAATGAGTGCACCAGGGCCTCCAGCCACAGAAAACGAACTCCAGAAGCATGCGCCCCCTTGGGCATCTGGCTTACATGGGTCCTGGGGAATTAAGCCTAGGTCCTTTGGCTTTGCAGGCAAACACCTTAACCACTAAGCCATCTGTCCATCCCTGTCTTAGTGTTTTTCTTTCTTTTCTTTTTCTTTTTTTTTCTAATTTTTCGAGGTAGGGTCTCACTCTATCCCAGGCTGGCCTGGAATTTACTCTGTAGTCTTAGGGTAGCCTTTGAACTCACAGCAATCCTCCTATCTCTGCCTCCCAAGTGCTGGGATTAAAAGCGTGCGCCACCACGCCCAGCTGCTTCATGGCTTGCTTAATCTGGAGAGTTCTGGCTGCAGAATCTATGCATGGCAGAGTCTACTGCAGGGTCTCATCTGCTTCGGCTAGGGCGGGCAGGCTTCATCAGGTGGAAGGAGGACAAAAGTGTGAGTGGAGGAAGGAGTGCCGGTGCCCTGGGCTCCTCTGACCTGAGTCAGGACGGCTTTAGTTCAGACGGAATGCCAGGTGCAGGGCTCACAGAGCACGCTTTCAATTCTGCAGCTCCTCTCATGAATAGTTTGGATTTCTTCCTTTCCTTGCTTTTTCCTCCCAACTTTACATCCAAACACATCACTTTAGTCCATATGTTCCATTCCTCACCCAGAGCTCATGCCTATCACATAATGCAAAATACATTCAGCCCAACTTCAAAAGTCCCCATAGCCGACCGTCTAAAGTTCAAAGTGTCTTATTCACTTTTTCTTTTTTGTTCGTTTGTTTGTTTGTTTGTTTGAGGTAGGGTCTTGCTGTAGCTCAGGCTGACCTGGAATTCACTCTGTATTCTCAGGGTGACCTCGAACTCACTGTGATCCTCCTACCTCTGCCTCCTGAGTGCTGGGATTAAAGGCGTGCGCCACCACACCTGACTCAAAGCAGTTTCTTTAAAAAAAAATTATTTGAAACAAGAGAGAGAGAAAGAGAGAGAGAGAATGGGCATGCCAGAGCCTCTAGCCACTGCAAACAAACTCCAGGTGCATGTGCCACCTTGTGCATCTGGCTTGTGTGGGACCTGGAGAATTGAAAGTGGGTCCTTAGGCCTCACCTGCAAGTGGTTTAACTGCTCAACCATTTCTCCAGCCCCAAAGCAGTCTCTGACTGTGAGCCCCATGCGCTGCAGCTCCATGTATAGCACCCAGGGCTCATGGTGGTATCATGTGAGTTCCATCAGTTTTGGGCAGCCCTGCCACTCTAGCTCTGCCACCTGCAACACACGTGGCCCCTTCATGTGAGACCACGGCCTTTCTTGGCAGGCACCTCACACTCTTGGCATACTCAACATCCTGGCATCTTCACTGCAACTTGGGCTTCCCTCTCACAGCTTCCCACGGTAGACGCTTGGGGCTCCTTCCAGGGCATCTGACCCTTTGAGGGACGTAATCCATTGGTGACGTAAGCACAGTAGCAGGCGGCTCCACGGTGATGGGAAACGAGTGGTGGCTCGCTCACATTTAGGTAGACCAGGGTGTCTTGAGAGAGGGATGCTGGCTATCTTAGGTTGTGATTTCTCAGTCGCCTGAGAAGTTTTATGGTTCAGAGACTGTTGTCCAGGATGTCTCTTGGTTCAGCATGCGGCTGTATCCATAGCGCTCCCCACGTTACTCCCTCTCCCCCCTTCCCACTAGGTGGACCAGCTGAGGACAGAGCTCATGCAGGAGAGGGCTGCTCGGCAGGACTTGGAGTGTGACAAAATCTCCTTGGAGAGACAGGTGAAAAGGGAGTCTTTGGGATAGACCCTGGGGGCTGCGTCCAAGGCCAAGTAGCATGCTAACCACGGAAGCTTCCTGTCTCTCTCAGAACAAGGACCTGAAGACCCGTTTGGCCAGCTCAGAAGGCTTCCAGAAGCCCAGTGCCAGCCTCTCTCAGCTCGAGTCCCAGAATCAGCTGTTGCAAGAGCGGCTACAAGCTGAAGAGAGGTGACATCATGAACCCTTCTTTCTTTTTGTTGTTTGTTTATTTATTTATTTATTTATTTATTTATTTGAGAGTGACAGACAGACAGAGAGAGAAAGAGGCAGAGAGAGAGAGAGAATGGGTGGGCCAGGGCCTCCAGCCACTGCAAACAAACTCCAGATGCATGCGCCCCCTTGTGCATCTGGCTTACGTGGGTCCTGGGGAATCAAGCCTCGAACCAGGGTCCTTAGGCTTCAAAGGCAAGCGCTTAACCGCTAAGCCATCTCTCCAGGCCCTGAACCCTTTTTTCATACTTCTCTTTAGAGGGGTGACATGAACCCATCTTTTGTTGTTGTTGTTTTGTTTGTTGGTTTGTTTTTGGTTTTTTTTTTTTTTTTTTTTTTGGTTTTGCGAGGTAGGGTCTCACTCTGGTCCAGGCTGACCTGGAATTAACTATGTAGTCCCAGGGTGGCCTGGGATCAGCCATCCTCCTACCTCTGCCTCCCGAGTGCTGGGATTAAAGGCGTGCGCCACCACGCCGGCTTGTTTTGTTTTTTTGAAGTAGGGTCTCACTCATCCTCGCTCTGGGATGAAAGGTTCATCCTCTTTCTATTTCATCCTCTTAGGGAGAAGACAGTTCTGCAGTCTACCAACCGGAAACTGGAACGGAGAGTTAAAGAGCTGTCCATCCAGATCGATGACGAGAGACAGCATGTCAACGACCAGAAAGATCAGGTGAGGACCTGGCACCCCTGGGGCCAAGCAGTTTGGAGCAAGTACACGTTATGTGTTAGCTTGAGGGCCAAGGGAGACCATCTCCCGTAGGTCTTTTAAACGTAGACCTCACTCATATAAGAGACTCAACTGTAAGGAATCATCTAGGGTAATCTTAGTTAGCCTATGTATTATTACATGTCAGTTTCTCATTCTTTGTCTTTTAATATTTTATTTTTATATTTTTGAATTTTTGTTTATTTATTTTTATTTATTTATTTATTTATTAGAGACAGAAAGAGGGAGAGAGAGAAAGAGAGAGAATGGACACGCCAGGGTCTCTAGCTACTGCAAACAAACTCCAGACACATGCGCCACCATGTGCATCTGGCTTACATGAGACCTGGTGAATCAAAACGGGGTTCTTAGGATTTGCAGGCATGTGCCTTAACTGCTAAGCCATTGCTCCAGCCCTATTTTTATTTATTTATTTGAGAAAAAGAGAGAAAAAAAATATAGAGAGAAAACGGGGTGCTAGGGTCTCCAGCTGCTGCAAATGAACTTTAAATGCATGCACTATCTTGTGTATCTGGCTTACGTGTGTCCTGGGGAATTGAACCTGGGTCCTTAGGCTTTGCAGGCAAGTACCTTAACTGCTAAGCTCTCTCCAGCCTTATTTTTTTTTAATTTATTTATTTTGGTTTTTTGAGGTACGGTCTCACTGTGTAGTCTCAGGGTGGCCTCAAACTCACAGCGATCCTCCTACCTCTGCCTCCTGAGTGCTTGGATTAAAGGCATACACCACTACGCCCAGCTTATTTTTATTTATTTTTAAAATATTTAATTTTTATTTATTTATTTGAAGAGGAGGGCCAGAGAGGGAGAGGATATTTCTCATTCTAACTGTTACACATGTATTCATTCAACACCAAAACAACCTATAGAGACTGGGGACTTGCACTTGGTCACAACCCTTTTCCTGGGGCAATTATCCCTTGTCAAGATTACTACAGGGGAGGTCCCAGTCCACAGTAGTAAGTAGTTTTTCTGGGGCTGGAGAAATGGCTTAATTGTTAAGGCGCCTGCCCACAAAGCTAAAGGACCCAAGTTCAATTCCCCAGACCCATGGAAGCCAGATGCAGAAGGTGGTGCATGCATCTGGAGTTTGTCTGCAGTGGCTGGAGGCCCTGGTGTGTCCATGCTACTCTCTATCTGCCTTTTTCTCTTTCTCTCAAATAAATAAATAAATAAATAATTTTTTTTAAAAAAGAAGCTTTTTTTTTTTTCTTTTTCTTTTTTTTTTTTTTTTTTTTTTGTTTTTCGAGGTAGGGTCTCACTCTGGTCCAGGCTGACCTGGAATTCACTATGTAGTCTCAGGGTGGCCTCAACTCACAGTGATCCTCCTACCTCTGCCTCCCAAGTGCAGGGATTAAAGGCGTACGCCACCATGCCCGGCTCAGTTTTTTTTTTTTTTTTTTTAATATTTTTTTTTTTTAAAAAGAAGCTTTTCTAACGAGGGCTGGGAATCCTGTTCAGCTAAGCCTCAGGGTGAAGGCCCTGAAGCGGCAAGTGGACAGCGGAAGAGGAGATCGGCGGCTGGACGGCCTGAGGAAGAAGGCACAGCGGAGCTGGAGGAGCAGCACGAGGTCAGCGAGCAGCTCCAGGCCCGGATCAAGGCCCTGGAGAAGGAATCCTGGTATGGCTCCCTTCCTCGTCCTGTTCCACAGGCCCTGAAAACAGCCCCGCCCAGCCTGGGTGGGGAGGAATAACCTGCCTGGAAGCCAGTATGATTAGCTTGCAGGGTCTCAGCCCCATCATCCTGTGTCATCTCCCCAGATCTCTAACTAGCGAGGCACCATGGGAGTACCCTGAGCCTTGGAAGGACAGTTCCTTAGTGTGCAAGGGCGACTGCCTCAATCTAGTCCCTCTTCCCTTACCCATTTGCTTTCTGCCTTAGGCGCAAAACTTCCCGGCTCGGCCGCCCGAGTCAGCCCTCAAACACGAGGGGCTGAGCTCTGATGAGGAATTTGACAGTGTCTACGACCCCTCATCCATCGCATCGCTGCTTACAGAGAGCAACCTGCAGACCAGCTCCTGTTAGCTCCTGGTCGTCAAGATCCAGAAACAGGCGTGAAGCCTATTCCAACCAGTCCTGCTCTGCCCTGCCTGCCTGCCTGCCTGCCTGCCTGCCTCAGATTCCTTTTCCTGTGGGGGATCCAGTTACTCAGACTTAAAGACTGACAGAGGTGTGAGCAAAGCGGTGGTGACATTGGCAATGAGCTAATGGATGGACTTGGCCTTGTCCATCAGAGGAGTGGCTATTTCCGGCTTGATGGCTGATCCCTTCCTGTAGGTGCCAACCCCTCCTTCATCGCCCTTACAATGGAAGAATTTGGGTCAGCCTACGGATGCAGGGGGACTGAGAAGGACAGCAAAGGATGAAAATTGCCATGCGTGTAAAGCTCTGTTTCTTTGGTCCTTCGCTATGGCTCAGAAAGGCCCAGCTGTTTTCTCCCTGGAGTCCTGCAGGCTATCGTCCTGCTCTGGAACAGGAATAGGGGCACTTGATGGGTCATGGATGCGCAGGCGTGGCTCCACCCACTTCTCAGATGCTTTTCTTTGCACAGTCATGGGGTCCATGTGGTAGTCCCTAGCACCCTTCAGTTCCTGTATTTTTCTTTTCTTGAGCCACCATTCTTTATTCTCCTTGTCCACTCCTTCTTCCCTTCCTTCGTTTTCCTTCCTTCTTTCCCTCCTTCCCCTCCCTCCTCTCTTCCTCCCTTCCTCCCTCCTTTCCTTCCTTCCTCTCAGTGCCTTACCAAGGTGAGGAGATAAGGATGCTCTTCTCACCTTTTATATCGACACATTCATACCTCTCCAAGACTAGCCTTTTCCCAGCTGGGGCCTCAGCCTGTTGCCTCCCTTCTCCCAGTGACAGGTCGAGAGAGCTGCTAGGCTGCTCGGCCAGTCAGCTCCTGGGAGAGGGCTTTGGTAGGCCATGGTAAGGTGGTGGGATTTATTCTGCTCAGGGTTTCCATTCTTCCTTTTTCCCCTCTGCGACTATGGATGTGCATTATAAGGAGGTTGCACCTGGGAGCCCTGACAACTACCCAAGTCCTGCAAGCAGACATCTCAGTCCCCGTGGCCTTCCTTGTGGCTTCTGTGACCAAATGTGCCCAACCTCAGTAGGAGCCACTGGACCCTCATTTTCTCAGTAACTGAGCCCTGCTTTAGGCTTTGCCTGGGGTTAGAACTCTTGGTGGAGGCTTGCTCCAGCCCTATTTTTATTTATTTATTTGAGAAAAAGAGAGAAAAAAAATATAGAGAGAAAACGGGGTGCTAGGGTCTCCAGCTGCTGCAAATGAACTTTAAATGCATGCACTATCTTGTGTATCTGGCTTACGTGTGTCCTGGGGAATTGAACCTGGGTCCTTAGGCTTTGCAGGCAAGTACCTTAACTGCTAAGCTCTCTCCAGCCTTATTTTTTTTTAATTTATTTATTTTGGTTTTTTGAGGTACGGTCTCACTGTAGCCCAGGCTGACCTGGAATTCACTGTGTAGTCTCAGGGTGGCCTCAAACTCACAGCGATCCTCCTACCTCTGCCTCCTGAGTGCTTGGATTAAAGGCATACACCACCACGCCCAGCTTATTTTTATTTATTTTTTAAATATTTAATTTTTATTTATTTATTTGAAGAGGAGGGCCAGAGAGGGAGAGGATATTTCTCATTCTAACTGTTACACATGTATTCATTCAACACCAAAACAACCTATAGAGAGACTCGGGGACTTGCACTTGGTCACAACCCTTTTCCTGGGGCAATTATCCCTTGTCAAGATTACTACAGGGGAGGTCCCAGTCCACAGTAGTAAGTAGTTTTTCTGGGGCTGGAGAAATGGCTTAATTGTTAAGGCGCCTGCCCACAAAGCTAAAGGACCCAAGTTCAATTCCCCAGGACCCACGTTAGCCAGATGCAGAAGGTGGTGCATGCATCTGGAGTTCGTCTGCAGTGGCTGGAGGCCCTGGCACATCCATGCTACTCTCTATCTGCCTTTTTCTCTTTCTCTCAAATAAATAAATAAATAAATAAATAAATAAATTTTTTTTTTTTAAAGAAGCTTTTCTTTTTTTTTTTTTTTTTTTTTTTTTTTTTTTTTTTTTTTTTGAGGTAGGGTCTCACTCTGGTCCAGGCTGACCTGGAATTCACTATGTAGTCTCAGGGTGGCCTCAACTCACAGTGATCCTCCTACCTCTGCCTCCCAAGTGCAGGGATTAAAGGCGTACGCCACCATGCCCGGCTCAGTTTTTTTTTTTTTTTTTTTTTTTTTTTTTTTTAAAAAGAAGCTTTTCTAACGAGGGGCTGGGAATCCTGTTCAGCTAAGCCTCAGGGTGAAGGCCCTGAAGCGGCAAGTGGACGAAGCGGAAGAGGAGATCGAGCGGCTGGACGGCCTGAGGAAGAAGGCACAGCGGGAGCTGGAGGAGCAGCACGAGGTCAGCGAGCAGCTCCAGGCCCGGATCAAGGCCCTGGAGAAGGAATCCTGGTATGGCTCCCCTTCCTCGTCCTGTTCCACAGGCCCTGAAAACAGCCCCGCCCAGCCTGGGTGGGGAGGAATGGCCTGCCTGGAAGCCAGTATGATTAGCTTGCAGGGTCTCAGCCCCATCATCCTGTGTCATCTCCCCAGATCTCTAACTAGCGAGGCACCATGGAAGTACCCCTGAGCCTTGGAAGGACAGTTCCTTAGTGTGCAAGGGCGACTGCCTCAATCTAGTCCCCTCTTCCCTTACCCATTTGCTTTCTGCCTTAGGCGCAAAACTTCCCGCTCGGCCGCCGAGTCAGCCCTCAAACACGAGGGGCTGAGCTCTGATGAGGAATTTGACAGTGTCTACGACCCCTCATCCATCGCATCGCTGCTTACAGAGAGCAACCTGCAGACCAGCTCCTGTTAGCTCCTGGTCGTCAAGATCCAGAAACAGGCGTGAAGCCTATTCCAACCAGTCCTGCTCTGCCCTGCCTGCCTGCCTGCCTGCCTGCCTGCCTCAGATTCCTTTTCCTGTGGGGGATCCAGTTACTCAGACTTAAAGACTGACAGAGGTGTGAGCAAAGCGGTGGTGACATTGGCAATGAGCTAATGGATGGACTTGGCCTTGTCCATCAGAGGAGTGGCTATTTCCGGCTTGATGGCTGATCCCTTCCTGTAGGTGCCAACCCCTCCTTCATCGCCCTTACAATGGAAGAATTTGGGTCAGCCTACGGATGCAGGGGGACTGAGAAGGACAGCAAAGGATGAAAATTGCCATGCGTGTAAAGCTCTGTTTCTTTGGTCCTTCGCTATGGCTCAGGAAAGGCCCGAAGCTGTTTTCTCCCTGGAGTCCTACGAGCTATCGTCCTGCTCTGGAACAGGAATAGGGGCACTTGATGGGTCATGGATGCGCAGGCGTGGCTCCACCCACTTCTCAGATGCTTTTCTTTGCACAGTCATGGGGTCCATGTGGTAGTCCCTAGCACCCTTCAGTTCCTGTATTTTTCTTTTCTTCGAGCCACCATTCTTTATTCTCCTTGTCTACTCCTTCTTCCCTTCCTTCGTTCCTTCCTTCTTTCCCTCCTTCCCTCCCTCCCTCTCTTCCTCCCTTCCTCCCTCCTTTCCTTCCTTCCTCTCAGTGCCTTACCAAGGTGAGGAGATAAGGATGCTCTTCTCACCTTTTATATCGACACATTCATACCTCTCCAAAGACTAGCCTTTTCCCAGCTGGGGCCCTCAGCCTGCTGCCTCCCTTCCCCAGTGACAGGTCGAGAGAGCTGCTAGGCTGCTCGGCCAGTCAGCTCCTGGGAGAGGGGCTTTGGTAGGCCATGGTAAGGTGGTGGGATTTATTCTGCTCAGGGTTTCCATTCTTCCTTTTTCCCCCTCTGCGACTATGGATGTGCATTATAAGGAGGTTGCACCTGGGAGCCCTGACAACTACCCAAGTCCTGCAAGCAGACATCTCAGTCCCCGTGGCCTTCCTTGTGGCTTCTGTGACCAAATGTGCCCAACCTCAGTAGGATCCACTGGACCCTCATTTTTCTCAGTAACTGAGCCCTGCTTTAGGGCTTTGCCTGGGGTTAGAACTCTTGGTGGAGGCGGGAGAGGCAGTGGAGAGTTTGTTTCTCTTTTGGGTTTTGGGGAGAGCCAGGCTCTGATAGGGAGAAGGTGACTGGAATGATTTTCCTCTTATTATTTCCAAAGCAAGATCGGTTCTCACCAATGACTTGTAATTTCATGATCTAAAAAAAAAAAAAAAAAAATCCGATATTCTGCAAATCAGGAATTTTCTCCCACTTCAATCCAGTCTTGTTTTTATTTTAAATTAAATATTAAAATGATATATCTATATTGAAATCTTTGTTTTGTTTGTTGGTTTTAAGTAGATTCTTACTCTAGCCCAGGCTGACCTGGAACTCACTCAGTAGTCTCAGGCTGGCCTTGAACTCACCGCAATCCTCCTACCTCTGCCTCCCAAGTGCTGGGACTAAAGGTGTGCACCACCATGCCCGGCTTTTATTTTTTGTTTTTTTGAGGTAGAATGTTACATTGTAGTCCAGACTGACCTGGAATTCAGTCTCAGGTTGGCCTCAAACTCATGGTGATCCTCCTACCTGGCTTTTATTTTATTTATTTATTTATTTACTTATTTGTTTGTTTGTTTGTTTGTTTTTCAAGGTAGGGTCTCACTCTGGCCCAGGCTGACCTGGAATTCACTATGTAGTATCAGAGTGGCCCTGAACTCAGGGCGATCCTCCTATCTCTGCCTCCCGAATGCTGGGATTAAAGGCATATGCCACCACACCTGGCTCTTATTTGAGACAGAGAGAAAGCAGAGAGAATGGGCACACTAGGGCCTCTAGCCACTGCAAACAAACTCCAGACACATGTGTCACCTTGTGCATCTGGCTTGTGTGGGACCTGGAGAATCAAACTTGGGTCCTTAGGCTTCACAGGCATGCACCTTAACCGCCAAGCCATCTCTCCAGCCCACTATTTTTCCTTTCTTTTTTTTTTTCTCCTTTTAGTTTTTCAAGGTAGGGTCTCACTCTATCCCAGGCTGACCTGGAGTTCACTATGTAGTCTCAGGGTGGCCTTGAACTCACGGCGATCCTCCTACCTCTGCCTCCTAAGTGCTGGGATTAAAGGCATGCGCCACCACACCCGGCTTTTAGCTCATTATTTTTTTTTTAATATTTTATCTTTACTTATTTATTTATTTATTTATTTATTTATTTTATTATTTTTTTTTTTTTGGTTTTTTCAAGGTAGGGTCTCACTCTGGTCCAGGTGACCTGGAATTAGAGAGTCTCAGGGTGGAGAACTCACAGGGATCCTCCTACCTCTGCCTCCCAAATGCTGGGATTAGCCACTGGCTCTTTACTTATTTATTAATTTGAGAGACTACAGAGATGCAGGTGAGAGAGAGAATGGGCATCTGCCAGGGCCCTGGAAAACTCCAGATGCATGCGCCCCCTTATGCATCTGGCTTACGTGGGTCCTGGAAAATCGAGCCTCGAACCGGGATCCTTAGGCTTCACAGGCAAGCGTTTAACCACTAAGCCATCTTTCCAGCCTAGCTCATTATTTTTTAAAGGCAAAATCTCAATCTAGCCCATGCTGACCTGAAAACTCACTCTGTAGCCTAGGCTGGCCTCCAACTCACAGCATCCTCCTACCTCAGCCTCCACAGTATTGAGATTATAAAGTGTGAGTGTAGTTTACTCTGAGGTTTTAAGAAGTCTTTTTTTCCCCTTTTTAAAAAAATATTTATTTATTTTGAGAGAGAGAGAGAAAGAGTGAGAAGAGAATGGGCACTCTAGGGCCTCCAGCCACTGCAAAAGAACCCCAGACACATGTACCACGTATGTGGATACTGGGGTATTGAACCTGGGCTCTTAAGCTTCACAGGCAAGTCCCATAACCACTAAGTAATCTCTCCAGCCCCCAAGAAGTCTTTTTTTTTTTTTTTTTTTTGTTTTTAAGATGGGGTCTCACTCTGGTCCAGGCTGACCTGAAATGTTGTTTCAGGGTGGCCTTGAACTCATGGTAATCCTCCTACCTCTGCCTCCCGAGTGCTGGGATTAAGGGCATGTGCCACCACGCCCGGCTAAGAAGTCATTTTAACTGTATATCTTTACATCACACATCAGAGGCCTTTTACAGCAGGCCAGGGACCTACGAAATCCGAAAGTACTTATAGCAAACCCATTCTCTCCTGAGCAAAACTGGGAATATCAAGGAATACCTTCTTTGAAGGTTAGGAGACCAGAACTAGTTTTTCCGGCCCCCCTGGGTCTCGAGAATATCTCCAACAAGTGCCTCCCAGGCACAGCTGCACATCCCTTCCCAACTGGCACGAGACCCAGTTCTGCCTCGCCCACCATGTTGGCACGAAGAGGGAGCCGACTGATCATCAAAGCCAACGGCCAACTTCAGGGGTACTGCACACTCAAGAGTCAATAAGACTCTTAGCATTGTGCCTGCTGACCAGGTGGACCATAGAACAAACAGTTAAGGACAAACCATGTGCCGGAACTACTGGAAAGAAACTCCAGGGTCATAAGCCCTCAGGATCCCAGCCTAGGTTTAGGGAGCAAATGCCATTGGCAAAATTGAGACTCATCCTTTCTCTAGATTACAAATTCCATCTAAGGCAATGTGTCACGCCTCTCCTCAACCATATAAGGGTAGTTTTGGAATAATAGCTTCTGCAAGACAAGCCCCACCCAGAGTCTAGCTGGCTTTGACTTTGGCCTGGGCGTCTTGCCAAGGAAGGACACCTGCCAGACTGGCTTAGGCTAGTCCAAGTGAGTTGGCCTTTTGGTGCCTGCCTGCCTGCTTTTCTACCATGAAGGAAAAATTTACTCAGCTCTTACAAAGCTCCAGGCTGGTTCACATTTAGGGAGAGGAGAGCCTGTAGAAATGTGTGCAAGGTCCCATGTCATCTGCAGAGGAACACACGAGGTGGATTCCCTTTTCCCAACACAGATCTTGGAAAGTAGAGAAGAAGTCTCAAGGAGAATTTCTTTTATATTTATTTGAGAGAGAGAGAGATAGAGATACAGAAATAGGCAGGTAGCGATAGAGAGAGAGGGAATGGGCAGGTTAGGGCCTCCAGCCACTGCAAACGAACTCCATATGCATGCACCTCCTTGTGCATGTGGCTTACGTGGGTCCTGGGAATCAAACCTGGGTCCTTTGGCTTTGCAGGCAAACGCCTTAACCGCTAAACCGTCTCTCCAGCCCTCAAAAAGAATGTTGTAGCCGGGCGTGATGGCGCAAGCCTTTCATCCCAGCACTTGGGAGGCAGAGGTAGGAGGATCACCATGAGTTCAAGGCCACCCTGAGACTACATAGTGAATTCCAGGTCAGCCTGGGCTACAGTGAGACCCTAAAAAAAAAAAAGAAAAGAATATTGACATACCACGACCTACCCTAAGCAAACTTCAGTCCTGCCGCCTCCAACCCCACCTTTATGTAAAGGTAAGGCAGCGGCGATGGGCGTGTCCTGGAGCATGTGGTTGCCGCCCACCCGTCGCTTACCTTCGCTCTCATTGGCTGACTTTCCGGCGGGGGCGTGGCCCGTCCATTGACGCATCTACACCCGGGGCGGTTCCACGTGCGCCCGCCCCAGTGAGCTGCTGGAGCCCGGGGCGTCCGGACGGCTCGCGTGTTGGTTACCTGCTGCGGGGTGGGTGGGGGGGTACGATGAACGGGACGCGGAGCTGGGGTACGGTGGTGGACGTGCATCCCGAGGACCAGAGCTCAGTAAGGCATCGCTACCCATCCCGCCTTCCCCACCCAGGGCTCGGTTTCCAGCCTCGCCCCCCTGCGGTGCCCCGCGCTGACCGGGCTGACATCACCCCGGGGCTGGGCTCCGGGCGGGTGCGCTCAGCCTCCCCCGCGGGCTTCCTCTGCTCTCCCGTTTCCTTTACCCGTGCGGGACGGTGGGGAGGCGGGGGAAGGAGATGGAACTGCAGGAGGTCCAGGATTCAGGTGACCCTGGCTTTTTGCCGAGGGTCAGGGCGCGTCCCTCGGGCATCCTTGTGGGCAGCCTTGGTTGGCTCGGAGGAGGAGGAGGAGGGTGCTCGTGGCAGCCCCGTGTTGTTGATGGGTCCTGGATGACCTCGGAGGCTTTGGGAGACCAGAATCAAGCGCTGGGAGGGGTTGGGGGGGAGAGGTGAAGTCCCCAGGGATGGAGTGGGCCAGTAGTAGGTCTCCAGCTACTCCGACATGGGTCAGGAGAGGGATTGAACCTTTCACCTGACGGTCACCTCGCTTGGATTTCTCCTGTTTTTTTTTTTTTTTTAACCTCTAGCCATTTCTGCTCCCCTCCCCCTTTCCAGCCCATAGCTTCCTGGGACGGTAATTATTATTATTATTATTATTATTATTATTATTATTATTATTACATCCCTCTCCAGATGGATGAAAGGGGTCCTTTGGAGTCCGGGCTGAGAAGGGTACCCAGAGGAAGGTTTCTGGTCCGGATGAGGGTTAGGAAGAGGGGCAGCGATCTCCAGGGCAGGCTAGTCTTGCCCTGCTCCCTTCATCCCTCGCCCCCAACCTCCACTCCAGTCCGTGTCCTGCCACATGACTTTTCTTCTCCGGATGCAAAGGCGGATAATCGATTACGCTGGGTGTTTTCTAGGCTGTGCTGGGGAACCTGACCCCACCTTAAGTGTACCATTTCACTGCTGAGGATGAGAGTGGAATGGGAGCCGAGGTGATGGGAAGTTTGTATTCCTCACCCGGCTCCCACCATATTGTTCCCTTACTGGTGCCTGTCTCAGCATGTCCCCGCCGGATTATGGGGCTCTTCAAAGAGTATTTGTAGAGTAGGTGGTCGTTTGAAATTGAGATTGTTACAGGCGATCCCTTAACTCTGTTCACTGTCCCCTCTGCATTTCTGCCCAGGATTATGAGTATTTCTGCCACATTTATTAATCTTCCCACTGCCAAACTCGGGCTCCCCAGTGTTCTCCCCCAGCTGTGGAATGCTGAGGAGATGGGGGTGCAGTTCCAAGTCCTACTCCAGGATCTTGCTGTCTTGGAACGGTTGGGAAACGGGAAAGGTGTGAAATAAATACAAGTGAGAGGGGATGGACTTCCTTTTTGCTCGATGTAGAGAGACAGAAAGACGCCCAAGACCGCAACAATGGCAACATTGAGAATGAAGTGCCCTCCCCTACTGTCCCTTGAAATTTCTGTGGCTTGTTTGGCGAGTCAGAAAGAAGTTAGGAAAAATAGTGAGCAAGGAATTAAGTCCCAGACAGAACCGGAGATCTTCATAGGAAAGGGGAGACGGGGTGACCTTGAGGCTTATTTTACTCCAAAGCTGGGAATGCGATGGCATGGTTTGGTTTGATCTTGGAAACATTCCTGGGCTCCAGAGGAGCAGAAGGAAGAGGAGGAGAGATGATCAATCAGTCAGGAGACAGGCTTTGTCCTGGATTCCTTTCCTCTGAGGCAGCCTGCAGTTAAAATTTATGACTCTGGACAGTCCCCAGACATCTGTCGTGTAGTCGTGAGCCTCAGTGCGTGTGTAAAGTGTGTGAGTGAACAAGTAAACAGATTTATCATTATTATTATTTTTTCCCCCTCTGCACCTGGCTGTTGGTTTAGATAGTTGTAGTGGTCTAGTGGGTGTCAGGGGCTTGGGACTATGTTGATGTTTCTCTGTCACCAGGCCAGGCCTTCGTGCTTCACACATGGACAGGGAAGTGTGGCCAGCGCATGCCATAGGTTGTTTCCGTTGTTGGTTTGGACACAAATGCAGCAGGTATAAGGAGCCTGGGGCCGGAGAGATGGCTTAGCGGTAAGGCGCTTGCCTGTGAAGCCTACAGACCCAGGTTTTATTCTCCAGTCCCCACATAAGCCAGATTCACAAGGTGGCACATGTGTCCGGGGTTTGTTTGCAGTGGCTAGAGGCCCAGGTGTGCCCATTCTCTCTTTAAAAATAAATAAAAGTACTTTAAAGAAAGAAACACTGCAGACCCGCCGGGCGTGGTGACACATGACTTTTTAATCCAAGCACTTGGGAGGCAGAAATAAGTAGATCACAGTGAGTTTGAGGCCAATCTGAGACTACATAGTGAATTTCAGGTCAGCCTGAGCTAAAATGAGACCCTACCTCGAGAAAAAAAAAAAAAAAAACAAGATATATACATCTGTTGTATCTGGTGTTCTTTTTTTTTTAATGTTTTTTTTATTTTTATTTATTTATTAGCAACAGACAGAGGGAAAGAGAGAGAGAGAGACAATGGGAGCACAGGGCCTCCAGCCACTGCAAATGAACTCCAGATGCATGTGTCACCTTGTGCATCTGGCTTACATGGGTCCTGGGGAATCGAGCCTAGAACCCAGGTCCGTCAGCTTCATAGGCAAACGCTTAACCACTAAGCCATCTCTCCAGGCCCCTCTGGTGTTCTTTTACAGCATCAGTAAGTGGCCCTGGTGCATGTATACAGACACACTATACAACACACACACACACACACATACACACGATAGATAAATAAATAAATAAATCCCAGCAAGGAAAAAGAAAGCCACCCTGAGACTCTAGTTAATTCCAGGTCAGTCTGGACCAAAAGACCTGGCAAAACCAAAAAAAAAAAAAAAAAAGGCATCTATTAGAAAATAAAAGAGGCATCTATTAGAAAGAAAGAAGTAGAGCACAGAATTTAAGGGAAAGCTTAAAAAATTCCAAACCTGGGCTGGGGAGATGGCTAGGACCCAAGGTTTTTTGTTTTTTTTTTTTTTTGAGGTAGGGTCTCACTCTAGCTCAGGCTGACCTGAAATTCACTATATAGTCTCAGGATGGCCTAGAACTCACTGCGATCCTCCTACCTCTGCCTCCCGGGTGCTGGGATTAAAGGCGTGCGCCACCACGCCTGGCAGGACCCGAATTTTGATTCCCCAGGACCCACATGAAGCCAGATGCACAAGGTGGTGCATGCATCTGGAGTTCATTTGCAATGGTTGGAGGCCCCGGTTTGCCCCATTTTCTCTCTGCCACTGTACCTTGAAAAACAAAACAAAACAAAACAAAAAAAGTCCAAACCAAGGCAGTCCTTTGGTCTTGGGTCTGTGCAGGGAGATCATGGACGTTTTCCACTTCCTGGTGAGTCCAGCTGCTTTGCATCTCTTTTTTTTTTTTTTTTTTTTTTGCCATTCTGCCCGAGATTCCAGGGAAAGGGTGCCAGTGTCCCCTTGCCCCTTCCTTGCCCAGGTTACGGCAGGGTTCCTTGATAGACCTGCAAGATTAGCCAGTGAAGAGTAGAGACACGAGAGAGAGAGAGAGAGAGAGAGAGAGAGAGAGGACAGAGAGAGGGACTCCAGAACACAACTCAAGTGTCGTTCCCAGTGGAGGACAGTGGGAGCTGTGCATTAGACTGGCACAGATGATCTCTGACTGATCGACTCCCTTCCTTCAAGGTAGGGTCTCGCTCTAGGCCAGGCTGACCTGGAATTCACCATGTAGTCTCAGGGTGGCCTCGAACTCACAGCGATCCTTCTGCCTCTGCCTCCTGGGATTAAAGACGTACATCACCACTCCAGGGGTCAAGAAGTTTAAGATTTTATTGTAAGGGGTGAGTGTGAGCAGGGAGGGGTATGCACTAGGGAAAGAGCAAGAGGGAGGGAAGGAGGTAGAGAGGGAAGGAGAGAGTGAATGCACCAGTGTGGGGGGAGACTAAAAGAACTTGATTTTTTAAAAAATATATTTTTATTTTTATTTATTTGAAAAAGAGAGAGAAAGAATGAGAGAGAGAGAGAGAAAAATGGGCAAGCCAGGGCCCTTATCCCTGCAAACGAACACCAGATACATGCACCACCTTGTGCATCTGGTTTACATGGGTCCTGGGGAATTGAACCTGGGTCCTTAGGCTTTGCAGCAAACGCCTTAACCCCTAAGCCATTTCCCTAGCCCTAGGCTTTTATTTCTTTGGAGGCAAGGTCTCATATATCCCAGGCTAGTCTCTTGCTGAGGATGACTTTATGTGTGTGTGGGGGTGTGTAGTAGTAGTGGGCCAGAGGTTAACATTGAATGTCTTAAATCTTTTTTTATATATTTATTTATTTGAGAGGGAAAGAGAGAATGGGCATGCCAGGGCCTGCAGCTACTGGAAATGAACTCCAGACACATGCACCACCTTGTATGTCTGGCTTACGTGAGTCCTAGAGAATCAAACCAGAGTCCTTTGTGCCTTAACCATTAAGCCATCTCTCTAGCCCAACACTGAATGTTTTACTCCATAGTCTTCCCCCTTATTCTTTGAGACAGGGTCTCTAGTTGAACCTAGAGCTCACTGATTTGGATACATCGGCAGTGTGGGAAGCCTGTTTGCACTTTGTTGGTTTGTTTGATTTTTGTTTTTGGTTTTTCGAGGTAGGGTTTCACTCTAGTCCAGGCTAACCTGGAACTCACTATGTAGTTGCAGAGTGGCCTTGAACTCACACTGATCCTCCTACCTCTGCCTGGGATTAAAGGCCACACCTGGCTTGCATTTGGTATTTTTAAAATTTTATTTATTTATTTACTTACTTATTTTTGGTTTTTCAAGGTAGGGTCTCACTGTGGCCCAGGCTGACCTGGACTTCATTATGTAGTCTCAGGGTGGCCTCGAACTCACAGCAATCCTCCTACCTCTGCCTCCCGAGTGCTGGGATTGCATGGGACCACCACACTGGGCATATATATATATATATACCACCACATTATATATTTATATATACTTTTTTTTTTAAGTTTAAGAAAAGGAGAGAGAGAGAGAATGGGCATACCAGGGCCTCTAGCCATTGCAAACAAACTCCAGACGCATGTGCCGTCATGTGCACCTGGCTTACATGGGTCCTGGGGAATTGAGCCTAGAACCGGGGTCTTTAGGCTTCACAGGCAAGCTCTTAACTGCTGAGCCATCTCTCCAGCCCCTGTTTATTTGTTTTTATTGATATATTTACAAGCAGAGAGAGAGAGTGAACACGCATGTACCAGGGTTTCTAGCCACTGGAAATGAACTCCAAATGCATGCACCACTCTATCTGGCTTTACATGGTGCTGGGGAATGGAATCATGGTTGCTGGGTTTTATAGGCAAATGCCTTAACCGATTAGCCATCTCCCAAGGCTCAACTTTTTTTTGTTGTTGTTATTTTTGTTTAGATATTTTATTTATTTATTTGAAAGAGTAAGAAAGAGCCGGGCGTGGTGGGCACGCCTTTAATCCCAGCACTCGGGAGGCAGAGGTAGGAGGATTGCCGTGAGTTTGAGGCCACCCTGAGATTGCATAGTTAATTCCAGGTCAGCCTGGACCAGAGTGAAACCCTACCTTAAAAAACCAAAAACAAAAAAAAAAAAAAAGTAAGAAAGAGGCAGATAGAGACAGAGAAAGAATGGCCTCTAGTCACTGCAAACTAACTCCAGAAGCATGTGCCATCTTGTGCATCTGGCTTATGTGGATCCTATGGAATCGAACCTGGGTCCTTTGGTTTTGCAGGCAAGTGCCTTAATCACTAACCCATCTTTCTAGCCCAAGGCTGACCAGGAACTCATTCTGTAGCCCCAGGCTACATGGCAATCCTCCTACCTCAGCCTCCCAAGTGCTGGGATGCAAAATCAAGTCCATTCCACTGGAGTAAGCCACACCAATATGACTTGTCTGGTAAGCACTTGATCCGCTGAGCCATCTCCCCAGTCCCAGCTTTGAACTTCTGATCCTTCTGCCTCAACCTTTCCCCTTGCTGGGATTATAGGGTGTATTCCCATGCCAGGTTTATGCAGTACTGGGGATCCAACCCAGGCTTTCTGCTGACTAGGCAAATATTCTGCCAACTGGGCTACATTCCCCAGCCTAAAACCACACAAAGAAACCACTAGCACTCGAGGTGCCAAGGACTGAACTCGGACGTTGTGCATTTACTAAGCATTCAGTGAGCTACTCCCCCTGGCATCTTTCTTGACTTCCCAATTTTATTCTTTTTTTTTTTTTTTTTTTTTCGAGGTAGGGTCTCACTCTGGCTCAGGCTGACCTGGAATTCACTATGTAGTCTCAGGGTGGCCTTGAACTCATGGTGATCCTCCTACCTCTGCCTTCTGAGTGCTGGGATTAAAGGCGTGCGCCACCACACCCAGCTTAGTTTTATTCTTTTTAAATGTTTTTTTTTTTTTTTATTTATTAAGTTGAGAAGGGAGAGAAAGAAGCAGAGAGAGAGAGAGAGGCAGATAGAAAATGGGCACTCCAGGGCCTCCAGCTGCTGCTAACAAACTCCAGATGCATATGCCACCTTGTGCATCTGGCTTACGTGGGTACTGGGGAATCGAGCCTAGGTTCTTTGGCTTTGTGGGTAAGTGCCTTAACTGCTAAGCCATCTCTCCAGCCCAACTTCCCAGTTTTAGTTTTGAGCATCTGTTGACTCCAGTGATTCCAGCATAATTGTGATTTTTAGCTAAACTGTGACTTCGGTTAATAGCATTGAAGTTAAGAGCCTGGCTGTGGAGCTGGGGATGTAGCCCAGTTGATAGGGTGCTTGCTTAGCATACACAAAGCTCAGTTCCCAGCACTGTATAAATAGGTGAATACCCGATACCTCTAATACCAGGAATATCAGAAGTTCAGGGTCATCCTTGGCTATATAGCAAGTTTGAGGCCAGCGTCTCTCCCTCTCCCTCTCTCTCTCTCTCTCTCTCTCTGTGTGTGTGTGTGTGTGTGTGTGTGTGTGTGTGTGCTGGGGAAAATCATAACCTGGGAGTCTGACTGGATGGGCTATAGTATTCAGGGGTCCAGTGTTTGCCAGAGCACATTGATAGATTAATTTTTTTTTTTTTTTTTTTTTTTTTTTTTTTTTTTAGTTTTTCGAGGTAGGGTCTCACTTTAGCTCAGGCTGACCTGGAATTCACTATGTAGTCTCAGGGTGGCCTTGAACTCACGGTGATCCTCCCACCTCTGCCTCCCAAGTGCTGGGATTAAAGGCGTGCGCCACCACACCCGGCTGATAGATTAATTTTTTAAAGACTTTATTATCTTAGATCTAGATTAGATTAGAAGGAACGAGAAAAGAAGGTACAGAGAGTTCCTGGCATGTGGAAGGCTGGAGGAGGTAGAGAGCCCATGTGGGGGTGAGGTTTCTCCACCACAGCCTGGGCTGAGATTAGGGGGCATACTAGAGCAGGGAGTTGGAGGTTCAGGAGAGATGAACCGCCAAAGGAAAACTAAATAATATTTTGGTTTATCAAGGTAGAGTCTCCCTCTAGCCCAGGCTGACCTGGAATTCACTATGTAGTTTCGGGGTGGCCTCGAACTCATGGCAATGCCTCCCAAGTGCTAAATTGATTTTTTTGATTCCCATGTTTTCTTTTCTCTTGAGTGAAATGCCTGGGAGTTGTTGGTCCAGAATATTTGCATTTTAAGAGGGGATTGATCTGCTGTCATCGGTGCTGGTTACTCCAGTGGAATGCGCAAATTCTAAACCTAGAGCAGGCTTGGCTCCGTGTCGCCTGGGTGGGGAAGACACTCCTGGGTGGAGGAAGCTCTCAAGTTTGAGGTCGGCTTCTTGCAGTTGTGACACTTGTCCCAGACTCAGCCCTTAAGTTTCTCCTCACATCATCCCTTCCTCCTCCCCATTCATTGCCAAGTTCTGACTTTTAGGAATAAGGCAGCAGATGTCTCCAAGCCTGCCAGGAATTTGGGGAATGCTGGGCTTTTGCCTGACCAGGGACGGAAGAATGTGAGAGCTGGGGGTTACTCAATCACCAGGCATGTTAGCCCCGATATGGCCCATAGTTCTCTGGGGTGGAGGGAGGTGTGCACCTGACGGTTTCGGTCAATGACACGTGTGCTCCAGCGGGCGGGACGAGCTTCCTCCGCGGCTGGATTTAATTATGGTATGTGCCTCTTTGGGTCACAGTGTCGTCTTATGAAATACCTTTTGTTTCCTACGGGTGGGCAGGTTTAGTTGGGGAAATGGAAATGTGTCAGAAAGCTGATGGCCCAGATTTAAGTTTGGCTGCCAAAGGCAGGCAGAGTAGAGGATATAGGGCAGGGGAGGGCGCAGATAGTGGATGCAAAGAAGGGTCTGAGAAGCCGGGCATGGTGGCGCACGCCATTAATCCCAGCACTTGGGAGTCAGAGGTAGGAGGATCGCCGTGAGTTCAAGACCACCTTGAGACTACATAGTGAATTCCAGGTCAGCCTGAGCTAGAGTGAGATCCTGCCTCGAAAAATAAAAAAATTTAAAAAAGAAAAAAAGAAAGTCTTGAGAGCGCAGAAACAAGTCTCCAGACAGGTGATCAGAGACTAGAGCCTTGGAGTCTTTTGCCAGCCTTTGGCCAGAAAGGGTCCCGAGGAACTCCCCTCATTCCTGCCTGGCTGGGCTCTTACCAGAGTCCCCGGGGTTGCGGGGGGAATAGACTCAGTAGCAGGGTATCCCCTTTAGGGGAGGGGTTCAGTAGCTCCCCTTCTTCTGTGGACACACTTGCTGCCAGACCCGAGTGTAGGCACGTGATGAGAAGCTTCCCCACAGAACTGCCTTGCCAGTCACCCAGCAGCCCTGTGCCAGGAGCTTGTCCAGCCTGTGCCTCTGGGATGGGAGCCAGGGAAAATGCAAACACCTGTTTTGTTGGCATGTTTGTGAGGAGGAAGGAAGGTACTGGTTGGTGGCTTTTTGTTCTGCTCAACCAAGGCCAGAGAGCCCTGCAGAAGGCAGGAAACCTGTATGCACATAGGCTGGAAGTCTTTGTTAAGAAGCATGGGCACCCAGCCACACCACCTGGCCTTCTTCTGTTCTTCCTGGCCTTGTAGGAGCCAGTGCTAGGAGGATGGGGCAATTCCCATTTTGAGTGGGCAAAGTGAGGTTGCTGCTACCATAGCCGCTTAAGAGAGCGTGCATATTTAGGTGAGGGGGGTGGGTTGAGGAACAGAGCGATGGAGAAGTGGCTACAGGGTGAGGGTGAGTTAAAAATTCTTGAAGCCGTGGTGTATCACGCCTTTAATCCCAGCACTCGGGAGGATCGCCGTGAGTTCGAGGCCAGCTTGAAACTACATAGTGAATTCCAGGTCAGCCTGGGCTAGAGTGAGACCCTACCTCTAAAAACAAAACAGAGCTGGGCATGGTGGCGCACACCTTTAATCCCAGCACTCCAATGGGAGGATCGCCATGAGTTCGAGGCCACCCTGAGACTACATATTGAATTCCAGGTCAGCCTGGGCTAGAGCAAGACTCTACCTTGAAAAACAAAAAACAAAACAAAACAAAACAAAAACTGGAGAGATGGCGTAGCAGTTAAGGCGTTTGCCTGCAAAGCCAAAGGACCTCTGTTCAATTCCACAGGACCTACATAAGCCAGGTGTACAAGGTGGCTCATGCATCTGGAGTTTGTTTGCAGTGGCTGGAATCCCTGGCACGCCCATTCTCTCTCCCTCTCTCTCTCTCTCTCTCTCTCTCTCTGCATTTTTCTCTCAAGTAAATAAATTTAAAAAAATAAACAAAGATTCTTGAAACCGAGCTAGATGTCCAGAGACTGATTTTACTTCCCTTACTTCATTAGGAAGACCCTTGCCCAGGACCCCAGCTAGTAACCCCTGAGAAGCCTGACGGGTGGGTGCTGGGCCAAACGCCTTGTTCCCAAGGGATCTCCTGCCCTTCTGTAAGCCTGTGGTGTGAGAACCCCCTGCGGCCGGCCTGTTTATCTCCTATGGCCTTGCTTGCCAGGCCTCTTGATCTCTAAGCCCTCAGCTATGTGTTTACCCCCTCCCTGCTTTGACGGGTGAGTCATGTGGGAGATCTGTTTGAACGGAGTGGAGAGGCTGCTGTAATTTGGAGGTAGCTGGGCTTCTCCCTGGAGTGTTTATGAGGCTGGAGGCTGCTCACCTTGTGATTAGCGCTGTCCTTTTCCCTGGAGAAAAAGACTCCACTTCCCATCCTGCCAGGCACTGGAGGGCTCGCTCACTCTCTTTCTCTTTTCTTTTCTTTTCTTTTCTTTTCTTTTCTTTTCTTTTCTTTTCTTTTCTTTTCTTTTCTTTTCTTTTCTTTTTTTCTTTTCTTTTCTTTTCTTTTTCTTTTTTCTTTCTTTCTTTCTTTCTTTCTTTCTTTCTTTCTTTCTTTCTTTTTTTTTGGTTTTTTGAGGTAGGGTCTCACTATAACCCAGGCTGCCCTGGAATTCACTATGTAGTCTCAGGGTGGCCTTGAACTCACAGCGGTCCTCCTACCTCTGCCTCCCAAATGCTGGGATTAAAGGTGTGAGCCACCACAGCCGGCTCATGTTTTAATTTTCCAGTCTGTTTTGTTTTTATTCGAGGGAGGACTTCACTCTAACCTAGCGGAAGTCACTCCAAATGTAGCCCTAGGCTGGCTTTGAGGTCATGGTGATCCTCCTACCTCAGTCAAGTCCTGGGACTAAAGGCATGCATCATCATGCCTGTTTCATTTTTTTTTTTTTTTTTAATATTTATTTATTAGAGAGAGAGAGAGAGGGAGAGAGGCAGAAAGAGAAAATGGGCACGTCATGGCCTTTAGCCACTGCGAATGAAATCCAGACACATGCACCACCTTGTGCATCTGGTTTTACATGGGTACTAGGGAATCGAACCTGGGCCCTTAGTCTTCACAGGCAAGCGTCTTAACCACTAAGCCATCTCTCCAGCCCAGTTTGTATTTTTAGATCATTCTCCAGACTTGGCCTGGAATTTACTGGTCTTCCTGCCATTGGGACTATAGAGATGAGCCAACATGCAGTTTCTCTCCTTTCCCTCCTCTCCCCTACTGTTCCCTCCCAACACAGGTTGCTCTGTAATCCAGGCTGGCCGGGAACCTCCATCCTCTCGCCTCTGCCACACCAGCCAAGCATTCTTCATGTATCCACGAACCGTTTGCATTTCTTCTTAGAGTTGCCATTTTTTGGCCTTTTTCATTATTTTCTTGCCTCCCTAGTGCTGAGATTAAAGGCTCTATTTATTTATTTATTTTTGAGACAAAGTCTCACTGTTTAGCCCAGGTAAGCCATGAACTTGGCATTTTCCTGCCTTAGCCTTCTGAGTGCTGGCATTATAGACTGGATGCATGTTTAGTTTTTGTTTTTTTTTCGAGGTAGGGTCTCACTCTGGTCCAGGCTGACCTGGAATTCACTATGTAGTCTCAGGGTGGCCTTGAACTCACAGTGATCCTCCTACCTCTGCCTCCCAAGTGCTAGAGTTAAAGGTGTGCCATCATACCTGGCTGTCATTATTTTTTATTTTAGCCTTTTCTTTTCCAGTAAGGAGCACAATGAATTTGTGTGCCGTTCTTTAAAAAAAAATTTTTTTTTTTAGGCCCGGAGAGATGACTTTGCTGTTAAGGCACCTGCCTGCAAAGCCAAAGGACCCAGGTTTGACTCCCCAGAACCCACATAAGCCAGATGCACAAAATAGCACGTGATTCTGGAGTTTGTTTTCAGTACCTGGAGGCCCTGGCATGCCCATTCTCTCTCCCCACCCCCTCATTCACACACACAAATAAATAAATGCAAAGTCTCAAAAAACCCAGTAGTCTCAAGATGGTCTCACTCATGGCAGACCTCTGCCTCCCAAGTGCTGGGATTAAAGGAATGTGCCACCACACCTAGCTAAAAAATAAGATATGGCCTCAAACTAACTGGCAATGACCTGGAAGTTAACTATGTAGTGTTTTCAGTACCTGGAGGCCCTGGCATGCCCATTCTCTCTCCCCACCCCCTCATTCACACACACAAATAAATAAATATAAAAAAAAAATTTTTCGAGGTAGAGTCTCACTCTAGCTCGGGCTGACCTAGAATTCACGAAGTAGTCTCAAGATGGCCTCGAACTCATGGCAATCCTCCTACCTCTGCCTCCCAAGTGCTGGGATAAAATAATATATATATATATATATATTTTCTGACCAGCAAGTAGGGTTTCACTCTGGTCCAGGCTGACCTGGAATTAACTATGTAGTCTCAGGGTGGCCTTGAACTCACAGTGATCCTCCTACCTCTGCCTCCTGAGTGCTGGGATTGAAGGTGTGCGCCACCATGCCCGGCTAGAGACAAGGTCTCTTACTGAACGTGACTTGCACTGTTTTTAAGCTAGACTGTCTGACCAGCAAGTCCCAGATTCTCCTGTCTCTGCCTCTCGCCTCAGTGTTGGGGTTACAGGCCTGTATGACCAGCTCAGTGAGCAGCCCGTGTTTTAACCACAAGTCTATGGTGTGTCCTCAGGGAAGAAGAATTAGTATCAACTCTTGAGCCGGGCGTGGTGGCGCACACCTTTAGTCCCAGCACTTGGGAGGCAGAGGTAGGAGGATCGCCGTGAGTCTGAGGCCACCCTGAGACTGCACAGTGAATTCCAGGTTAGCCTGCACTAGAGTGTGACCCTACCTCAAAAAAGGAAAAAAAAAAATTCGTGTCAACTCTGGTTATTGCATGTCTCCCTATGTAGTCTTGGCTAAACTAGAACTACTATGTAGACCAGCCTTGAATTTGTGGTGAACTGTCTGCCAACTGCCTCCTATGTAGTGGAATTACATTCACGTCCCACCATACCTGGCCCAACTCTGGCTATTTTGAAGTGATTGCCTTGTGTGTGCTGTGCATGTGTGTGTAGGTATGCATGTATGCATGTTCTTATGTGTGGAGCTCAGACAACCTTGTATGCTATCCTCAGGTACAGTTGTCCACAAGCTTTGTGTTTTTTTGCCATTTCTTTTACTTTTTAAAAAAATTTTAGGAGGATTGACAGCTTCGAGGCCACCCTATTATAGTTAATTCCAGGACACCAGAGTGAACCCATGCAAAACCAAAACCAAAAAAAAAAAAAAAAAAAAAATTTATTGACAGCTTCCTAGACAAGAAACCCCCCCTCACTTTCCCCTTTGAAACTCCACTCTCCATCATATCCCCTCCCCTCTCAATCAGTCTCTCTTTTTTTTTTTTTTTTCATCATTTTTTAGGGTCTCACTCCTAGCTTAGGCTGACCTGAGGGTCTATGTAGTGTCAGGTGGTGCCAGGCATTGCAAGGTCATTAAAGGGGTACCCGGCTTCTCTTTTATTTTGGCCATTTTTTATGTGGAAGAGGGTCATGAATAGGTGGTGCCATCTGGTCAGTATCTAGGCCATTTTATGTGTGGAAGAGAGAGAATATGGGTGCATCTGGGCAGGCCTGCCATTTTGTGCATCTGGCTTACGTGGGTCCTGGGGAATTGAACCTGGGTCCGTGGGCATTGCAGGCAAGTGGCTTAACCACTGATCCACCTCTCCAGCCTGAAAACGTCTTAATTTAATACATGTTAGCCTCTTTGGCCAAGGGCAATTCAAAAAGTGGGAAAACAGCTCTAGTTTATATTACATGTAACAGGGAATAAAATGTGAGGAAAAATTGAGATAATGTTAAAAAAAACACATTTTAGCTGGGCATGGTGTCGCATGCCTTTAATCCCAGCACTTAGGAGGCAGAGGTAGGAGGATCACTGTGAGTTTGAGGGCACCCTGAGACTACATAGTGAATTCCAGGACAGCCTGAGCTAGAGTGAGACCCTACCTCAAAAAAAAAATTATTTTATTTTATTTTATTCATTTGCAAGAGAGAGAGAGAGAGAGAGGAGAGGGAGAGACAGAAGGAAGAAGAGAATTGGTGTGTCAGGACCTTTTGTCACTGCAAACGAATTCCAAATGCATGTGCCACTTGGTGCCTCTGGCTTTATATGGGTGCTGGAGAATCCAATCCAGATGGTCAGGATTAAAGCGCCTTTAACCACTGGGCCATCTCCAACTCTCTGGTGATGTTCTTGTTCATTCATTGTCCATTCAGAAGCTCCTACTGTCCTGAGAGGCAGGTGCCCTGGGAAGCCTGGTGCCAGAGGGATGCAGAAGGGGAGAATGTTTCCTGCAGGTGGCAGGTGGCAGCATGGAAGATGTGGCCTTTGGACATGATCTCTGCGAAACTTGCATATGCCCCAGGAAAGAATGGGTAGAAGGGATATTTACAGGAATGGGAATGGCAGGCACAAAGACACTGCAGTTGGAAAGCATGGGATGTATTGGACAGTGGGGAGCAATGATATATGAGATATACAATAGTAAACAAGGGGAAACTGACCCAGACTGACTGTAGAGAGCCTTGAATGAATATGGCCTTTTTCCTTTCCTTTCCTTTCCTTTCCTTTCCTTTCCTTTCCTTTCCTTTCCTTTCCTTTCTCTTTCTCTTTCTTTCCTCCTCCCTCCCTCCCTCCCTCCCTTCCTTCTTTCCTTCCTCCCTCCCTCCCTCCCTTCTTTCTTTCTTTCTTTCTTTCTTTTTTTCTTTCTTTCTTTCTTTCTTTCTTTTCTTTTTTGGTTTTTCAGGGCAGGGTTTCACTCTAGCCCAGGCTAACCTGGAATTCACTATATTGTCTCTCACGGCGATCCTCCTACCTCTGCCTCCTGAGTGCTGGGATTAAAGGCGTGTGCCACCATGCCTGGCGGATCTGGCTTTTGCTTAGGAAATAAGTGTTTTTGTAAAAATTAGATGGGAGCAGTAGCTCAGTGGAAGAGTGCATGCTTAACCCATAGAAAGTTCTGGGTTCAGCTCCCACCCCATCCCCCAAGGCAAGCCCATGCTCATTTCCTTAGTGAGGTGGCACACACCTATCTCCAGGGGGCAGACCTAGAAGAATCACAGTTTCAAAGCCAGCCTGTGCTACGTAGTGAGTCCTATCCCAAAAGAAGAGGGGGTGCTGGAGAAATGGCTTAGCAGTTAAGGCATGTGCTTGTGAAGCCAAAGGACCCAGGTTCGATTCCCTAGGACCCACGTAAGCCAGATGCACAAGGGGGAGCATGTGTCTGGAGTTCATTTGCAGTGGCTAGAGAGGTCCTGGCATGCCCATTCTCTCCCTCTCTCTGCCTCTCTCCCCTCAAATAAATAAATAATTTTTAAAAATAGTGGGGGAGGCCAGTGTTGAATGGCTATCTCCATACCCTCTCAGTTCATCGTCACAAAGCTCCTCATTTGAATGGTAGGTAGTATTCCATCACACAGAGAAGAACCCTAAGAGTTAAGGATCTGACCACAGCAAGGATTAAAAGGATTAAAAGACTGATTTGTTCTCTAGTAAGTTGGAAGGATGTGTTCTGTAGACATTTAGAACGTTAGAAGGTTCCTTTACATCTTTTAAAGCTAAATGGAATTTATGTTACTGGATGGGGCGTTGAGGCAAACCAGATAACTTCAAGGTCTCCCCACTCTTTTTTTTTTTTTTTTCAAGGTAGGGTCTCACTCTAGCCCAGGCTGACCTGGAATTCACTATGTGTTCTCAGGGTGGCCTCAAACTCACGGCGATCCTTCTACCTGTGCCTCCCGAGTGCTGAGATTAAAGGCATGTGCCACCATGCCCGGCTCCCCCACTCATTTTTTTATTTCTTTGTTGTTTGAAAAAAAGTCTTGTTTTGTAGTTCTGGCTGACCTGTTGGTACCTTGCATTCACTATGTAACATAGTCTGGCTGGCTTCAAACTCAAACCTTCTGCCTCAGTCCAAGTGTAGGGATTGCAGGCCTAAACCCTAACACCTGCCTTCAAGATCACTCTCATCCTTGAGTAGCCCAGCACACATTTTGTTTCCAGGCTGGGGATGTAGTTCAGTGGCAGAGTGCTTGCCTAGCATAGACAAGTCCCTGAGTTCCTACTCATGTAAGAAAAATTAAGAGACAAACTAGGAGTTTCCGTCTTCCCTTCCTTGCCTGCAGGGGCATGTGCTCCACGTTCATTGCCATCACATGATGGGAGTTGGAAGGAGCCAAAGAGATGCTCAGTGTAACCCTGTGCTTTTTTTTAAAAAAAATATATTTTATTTATTTATTTATTTATTTATTTATTTATTTATTTATTGAGAGAAAGAGAATGGGCACACCAGGGCCTCCAGCTACTGCAGACAAACTCCAGATGCATGCGCCCCCTTGTGCATCTGGCTTACGTGGGGTCTGAAGAGTTGAACCAGGATCCTTTGGCTTTGCAGGCAGTCGCCTTAACCATTAAGCCATCTCTCCAAATCCTTCCTTGTTTTTTTCTTGAAGTAGGGTCTTGCTGTAGCCCAGGCTGACCTGGAATTCACTGTGTGGCCTTGAACTCAAGGCAAAACTCCTACCTCTGTCTCCCAAGTGCTGAGCTCAAAGGCATGTGTCACCACACACGAGGTAAGGTAAGGTCTCACTCTAGCTCAGGCTGACCTGGAATTTACTATGTAGTCTCAGGGTGGCCTCAAACTCATAGCGATCCTCCTACCTCTGCCTCCCCTGAGTGCTAGAATTAAAGGCATGCGCCACTAAGCCCGGCTTTTAAAAAAATTTGTTTTATTTGTTTTTATTTATTTTTATTTATTTATGGGAGAGAGAGAGGCAGATGAGAGAGAGAGAATGGGTGTGCCAGGGCCTCCAGCCCCTGCAAACAAACTCCAGATGCATGCACCACCTGTGCATCTGGCCTGCATGGGTCCTAGGGAGTCAAACCTGAGTCCTCTGGCTTTGCAAGCAATTGCCTTAATGGCTAAGCCATCTTTCCAACCCCCCCTTTTTTTTTTTTAAGTTTTCTTTAAATTATGAAAGAAACTGTGTTTTATCCTTTGAAATTTGGCTGATCACTTAATAAATGGATGGTATCTTACCTGCTTTAATTTGGGTATTTTCTGATTGCTGACAGAAATGTTTAGATTCGCTGAGTGTGTTGGCACATGCTTTAATTCTAGCACTTGGGAGGCAGAGATAGGATCACCATAAGTTTGAGGCTAGCCTGAGACTGCATAGTAAAGTCCAGGTCAGCCTAGGCTAGAGCAAGACCCTACCTTGAAAAACTATCGTGTGTGTGTGTGTGTGTGTGTGTGTGTGTGTGTGTACATACACACACATATATATATTAGAGAGAGAAGAGAGAATTGGCGCACCAGGACCTCTAAGCCACTTCAAATGAACTTTAGATGCATGCACCACTCTGTGCATCTAAGCCATTGCAGGCAAGTGCCTTAGCCGCTGAGCCATCTCTCAAGCCTACATATATGTATTTGACACCAGGGTCTCACTGTGTACTCTAGGTTGGCCTCAAACTCACAAGCTTCCTGCCCCAGCCTCCTGTGCATCCTTCTATGTCCCCTTGGGATTCAGGTCCTTTCTTATAGCTTGGTTTAGGAAGGACGTCCTAGTCTTAAGAAGGGCTTCCATAACTAACCACCTGGCTGGTTGTCAGGGGCAGAAGTGTGGTTAGAGTCAAGGGGGTGGCATCCCTGGAACCCCAGCACTTGGGAGGTGGCGGCAGGAGGATCAACACTTTAAGATCATCCTCAGCCACAGAGTGAGTAGGAGGTCCACCGGAGCTCTGAGACCTTGTTAGAGACAAACAAGAACTTCTGGCTTGAAGCCGGGCGTGGTGGTACACGCCTTTCATTCTAGCCCTTGGGAGACAGAGGTAGGAGGATGGCCGTGAGTTCAAGGCCAGCTTGGGACTGCAGAGTGGATTCTAGGTCAACCTGGGCTAGAGTGAGACCCTACCTTGGCTTAAAAAAAAAAAAAAAAAAAAAACACAAGCAAAGGGCTGGAGAGATGGCTTAGCGGTTAAGGCGTTTGCCTGCAAAGCCAAAGGATCCTGGTTTGACTCCCCAGGATCCACGTAGGCCAGGTGCACAAAGGGGCGCATGCATCTGGAGTTCATTTGCAATGGCTGAAGGTCCTGGCATGCCCATTCTTTCTTTCTCTCTCTCTTTTTGCCTCTTTCTCTATAAGAAAGAAAGAAGGGAGGGAGGGAGGGAAGGAAGGAAGGAAGGAAGGAAGGAAGGAAGGAAGGAAGAAAGGAAGGAAAGAAAGGAAGGAAAGAAAGAAGGGAGAAAAGAGAAAATTCTGGCTTGGAGATGACCAGTCCAGGGATCAGTTCTCACTCTCTGGAAATAGAGTCCAGGCTGTGTGTCATCTGAGTGAGAACCAGGGAAGGTCCCCTGGAGCTGCATGGGACAGTGTGATGTGTATCATCTGATTCAGGAGCGAGAGGACTGTCACCCAGGAGTGACCTGATGGAGGGTAGGCTGCGGCCCCTCTCTGACTACAGTTCTCCTTGTCTGAGAATCAGTGTTAGACAAGGGGGCAAAAATGCACCTTGGCTGGTGGCTCGTGTCTGTAGACTGTCAAGTAAGAGGTCGTCGTTACTGTCCTTGTCATCATTAGGGCAGCGTGGTGGACATTCTCAGGCTGGCTCTCCAGAGTGAACTGACAGGAGATGAACTTGAGCACATAGCCCAGAAGGTATGGAGGTTTCTGGTGGGCCAGGGCCTCCTCCTCTCAGCCAGCTCTCCTTCCTTGCTGCTGACCCCGCTCCCAGGGTCACCGGGAGCCCCTCTGTTGCTGCAAACTTGAGAGCACCCCCTCTCCCAGCATGCCTAGCTGAGCTCAGCCTTGTGGGCTGCCTGACGCGGTGGGAGACCCTCACTAAAATTAAAACTAACCTGAGTTTTCTGCTAATGGCCCTTGCCCTGCCCTGCGTTCTTTCTGCAGTGTGGCTCGTGTCTGAGGATCTGGGGAATGATGGACGGAGGGGAGATCAGAATAACACTTCATTCTTTTGTCCTCAAAAGGTCTTCTGCATGGGTCAAGGGGTGATCGATCCTGCCTGCTGTGTGGATTCTCAGTCTCTCTCTCTCTCTCTCTCTGTCTGGCAGGCAGGCAGAAAGACCTACACCATGGTATCCGGCCACTCATCTGGTCACTCTCTGGCTTCAGAACTGGTGGAGTCCAACGATGGCCATGAAGAGATCATTAAGGTCAGCTTTGCCTTGTCTCCTCCTTTCCTTCCCCACAAGGACAGGACAGAGAGCAGCTGAGGATTGCCAAGGGAGCTTGTGGTTTGGACCATGACGGACTAGACCTGAGATGCTAGTTCCTACTCACCTCCTGGAAAGATCTTCCTGCGAGGAAGCCTGGTCTAGCGACTTAGGTGCAAACTGGCCCCAACCATGGGAACGAATGGGGTGACTTTTATGGGTGCTTATGGAATTTTAACATTTTTTTTGTTATTCTTTAAAAATACTTGTAGATATAATTCAGGTATGATAAAGTAGGCCCGAAGCCGGGTGTGGTGGCACATGCCTTTAATCTCAGGCAACAGGTAAGTGGATCACCATGAGTGCGAGGCCACCCTGAGACTACATAGTCCAGGTCAGCCTGGGCTAGAGTGAGACCCTACCTCAAAAAACAAAACAAACAAATAAAAAAGTAGGCCCAGTTAGAATATTCAATTTGATGATTTTTAATATAGTCATAGGGTTGTGCAACCATCATAGTGTAGTCACCACTATTGATTCCAGAATTTGTTTTGTTTTGTTTTGTTTCGTTTCATTTTTGTTTTTTAAGGTAGGGTCTCACTCTAGCCCAGGCTGACCTGGAATTCACTATGTATTATCAGGTTGGCCTTGAACTCATGGTGATCCTCCTACCTCTGCCTCCCGAGTGCTGGGATTAAAGGCATGCACCACCACGCCTGGCATAATTCCAAAATTAAAAAAAAAATTTTTTTTAGTTTATTTATGGGAGAGTGACTGCCTATTTCTCTCTCTCTCAAATAATTTAATAAAAATAAAATTTAAAAAAATCTGTGTGTTTTATATAGCACAAGTAATACAGAAATATTTCAGTTATAAAAGATCACAGAAAAAAAGATCACAGCATTATGTGCAGAGCAGAATATGTAAATCCTCTTTTTCAAAAATACATTTTTAAAATTTTTATTTATTTGAGAAAGAACGGGTGCACCAGGGCCTCTAGCCACTGCAACCCTCTTGTGTATCTGGCTTGCATGAGTACTGGGGAATCGATTCTGGGTTCTAGGCTTTACAGGCAAACGCCTTAACCAATAAGCCATCTCTCCAGCTCCTGTCAATCCTCTTTTGTACTTCTCTCAATAGAAGGAGCCAGTGTCTAGTTTGGTGTACATTTTTCCAGTCCCTTTCCATGAATGCCCATATAAATGGTTGAACGTTTATGCCAGTGTGGTTGTATATTGTTTAGTTAAATTTATTGTGTTAGGATTATTTCTAGATTGACTACGACCGAGAGTAATACTTTTTTTGTTTGTTTGTTTGTTTGTTTGTTTGTTTGTTTGTTTGTTTTTCAAGGTAGGATCTCTCTCTAGCCCAGGCTGACCTGGAATTCACTATGTAGTCTCAGGCTGGCCTCGAACTCATGGTGATCCTTCTACCTCTGCCTCCTGAGTGCTGGGATTAAAGGCATGCGCCACCACACGTGGCTCAAGTAAAACTTTTTTTTTTTTTTTTTTTTTTTTTTTGGTTTTTCGAGGTAGGGTCTCACTCTGGTCCAGGCTGACCTGGAATTAACTATGTAGTCTCAGGGTGGCCTCGAACTCTCGGCGATCCTCCTACCTCTGCCTCCTAAGTGCTGGGATTAAAGGCGTGCGCCACCACGCCCGGCTAAGTAAAACATTTTTAACTCTTCTCATCTGAGTCACCACATTGCCACCTCGTAAATGGGTGGTAACAATGCATGCTCCTTCCGCTGGGAGATGAGGCTGTGTTTGTGTGGAGTTGACTTGAGGCTTCACAGTGGCACACTGTTATCTTGACTTCAGGTGTACTTGAAAGGGAGGTCTGGGGACAAGATGGCCCACGAGAAGAACATGAACCAGCTGAAGAGTGAAGTCCAGTATATCCAGGAGGTGGGTGACCTTTTCTCTGAGGGAGGACCCAGGTCATTTCTTTGAACCTTTTGTGGTTTCCAGTGTTTTCCCTTCTGTCCCCTTGTGTCACTGAAAAATGCTCCATGCCCTCCCATGTGTCAGGAATCGTTTTTGGAACCAAGCCATTGATTAACAGAGAATAAGTATCTCCCTTTTTTTTTTTTTTTTTTTTTTTTTTTTTTTGAGGTAGGGTGTTGGCTGACCTGGAAATTCACTATGTAGTCTCAGGGTGGCCTTGAACTCACGGAGATCCTCCTGCCTCTGCCTCCTGAGTTCTGGGATTAAAGGTGTGCACCACCATGATCAGCAGTGCTAACATTCTCATTGGAGGGACACACAGCACAAAAGAACAAGAGACACCACATGTCATATGGTGATGCATGCCAAGGAGAGGCTAGAAAATGCTAGGAAGGTGGCTGACAGGATTAGATGGTACAGCTCAGGGAATCTGCTAGGCATGGTGGCATATGCCCTTAGCAGGAGACTGAAGTAGAAGGAAAAGCCATGACTTATTCCATGTCAGCCTGGGCTAGATCGAAACCCTACCTCTAAGAACAAGCAAACAAAAAGTCTGTTAGCACTATGAGGGTGGGCAAGGAGTTTCTTTACTTTGTCACTTGGATAGTAGGGACGGAGTACTAATAGCCCCGCTTGAGCAAGAGTCCTGTGTCGGCCGCCAGGATGCAGAGCCTTCATAGTAGAACTGATTGGGGATGGGACCTGAAGGATTGTTTGCTTTCCCTGCCCTGAATCTGAAGCACAGTGTCTCCTGCCTCTTCTCCCTCCAGGCCAGGAACTGCCTGCAGAAGCTCCGGGAGGATATAAGCAGCAAGCTTGATCGGAATCCAGGAGGCCCTGTCTGTCAGCAGGAAATACAGGTGAGAGGGAATGGTGTCGGTGCCAGAACCGCGGCCAGGAAGGAAGGCGATAGAAGGGACCTGGACTTTTTTTTTAAATGTGTTTTTTTTTAAATTATTTATTTATTTATTTATTTGAGAGAGAGAGAGAGAGAGGGCCTCCTGCCACTGCAAATGAACTCCAGATACTTGCATCCCCTTGTGCATCTGGCTTACGTGAGTCCTGAAGAATTGAACCGGGATCCTTTGGCTTTGCAGGCAAATGCCTTAACCGCTAAGCCATCTCTCCAGCCCTTTGCTTGTTTTTTTGTTTGTTTGTTTTTTTTAATAAAGGTAGGGTCTCGCTCTAGCCCAGGCTGACCTGGCATTCACTCTCTAGTCCCAGGGTGGCCTTGAACTCAAGGCGATCCTCCTGCCTCTGCCTCCCAAGTGCTGGGATTAAAGGTGCTTGCCACCGTGCCTGGGTAATTTTTTATTTTATTTTATTTTTAGTGAGAGACAGAGAGAAAGAGGCAGAGAGAGAGAGAAAGAGAGAGAATGGGCACCCCAGGACTTTCAGCCACTGTAAATGAACTCCAAATGCATGCGCCCCCTTGTGCATGCCCCATGCGCCTTTAATCCCAGCACTCAGGAGGCAGAGGTAGTAGTCTCACTGTGAGTTCAAGGCCATCCTGAGACTGCATAGTGAATTCCAGGTTACCATGGGCTAGAGAGACAGACCCTTCCTTGAAAAACCAAAAACAAACAAAAAACAACTCAGGAGCAGGGCATGGTGGCGCACGCCTTTAATCACAGCACTTGGGAGGCAGAGATAGGAGGATTGCCATGAGTTCGAGGTCACCCTGAAACTACATAGTGAATTCCAGGTCGGCCTGGGCTAGAGCGAGACCCTACCTTGAAAAAAAAAAACAAACAAAAAACCTCACAGCAGAAAGGCCTTGCATTTACAGATATCACCCTATTTTTAAAAATTTTTTTGTTTATTTAAATTTATTTATTTGAGAGCAACAGACAGAGAAAGAGGCACAGAGAGAGAGAGGGAGAGAGAATGGGCGCACCAGGGCCTCAAGCCACTGCAAACGAACTCCAGATGCATGTACCACCGTGTGCATCTGGCTTTCGTGGGTACTGGGGAATCGAGCCTCAAACCAGGGTCCTTAGGCTTCACAGTCAAGCACTGAACCGCTAAACCATCTCTCCAGTCCGATATCACATTATTTGTATAAGTGCATTTGCTTCAGGAAATGCACACGATTAAATTATTATAAATTTCCAGGCATGGTGGTGCATGCTTTTAATCCCAGTAGTCAGTAGGCAGAGGTAGGAGGATCACTGTGAGTTTGAGACCTGCCTGAGACTACATAGTGAATTCCAGAACAGCCTGGGCTAGAGTGAGACCCTACCTCGAAAAAAAAAAGAATTATTGTAAGCAAATCCTGTGTGTAAGGATTCTGTGCTTAATCATGGTAACACAGAGATTTACCATCATCCATGAATCCAACTTCTCATATATGGTCCTGAATAAACCTACCAAGGTTAAAGGCTTCCCACCCACCCTGCCCCTGTATCCTTAGCCTGGCCTAGGATGTAGATACCAAAGGTATAAAGGTGGGCTGGAGAGATGGCTTAGCAGTTAAGCGTTTGCCTGCAAAGCCAAAGGATCCTGGTTCGATTCCCCAGGACCCATGTAAGCCAGATGCATAAGGTGGTGCATACATATGGAGTTCATTTGCAGTGGCTGGAGGCCCTAGCACGCCCATTCTCTCTCTCTCTCTCTCAAATAAATAAACAATATACTTTTTTAAAGAGGACAATCTGTTGGGCTCACCTCAAAAAAAAGGGTGGGGATGTAAAAGTTAGACCAGACCGAATGGGTACCTCTGTCCTGGATAATCTAGGATCCTCCTTTTCAACTTTTCCAAATTCCCTATAGGAAGATCCTCAGGAGAGCAGAGCGATGGATCCCTTCCCGACATCACCCCTCATCCGCTTTCCAATCTGAGTTGTATTTATAGTTCTGGTTTGGGCTGGATGGTCTTTCTCCGGCAGCCTCCTTCAGCGGCCCCCTGAAAGGGACAATAGCCTAACAGCTGGCATCCAGAACATTCCTCTTTGTCGTGGCTAGGCCCTGGGTTTTGTGTGGTGGACAGTCCCAAATCCATGGTACTTTGGCTGATGGCAGGACTTCCAGTGCCTGACCTCACACCTGTCCTCAGGACAGGCCGAAACAATCCAGGCCCCAGTTGGGGAGATGGCTTAGTGGTTAATGTGCTTGCATGCGAAGCCTAAGGACCCTGGTTCAATTTCCCCAGTATCTGCGTAAGCCAGCTGCACAAGGTGGTGCATGTGTCTGGAGTTCGTTTGCAGGGGCTAAAGGCCCTAGCATGCCCATTGTCTATCTGCCTCCCTCTCTCTCTCTCTCTTTTTTTTTTTTTTTTTTATTAGTATTTTTTATTTTTTTAAATATTTTATTTATTTATTTATTGATTGATTGATTGATTTACTTAAGAGAGAGAAAGGGAGAGAGAGAAAGGGAGAGTGAGGATGGGCGCGAACTCCAGATGTAGCATCTGGCTTACGTGGGTCCTGAGATTGAACTTGGATCCCTTTGGCTTTGCAGGCAAATGCCTTAACCGCTAAGCCACTCCAGATTAGTATTTTTTTATAATATTTTATTATTTATTTATTTGAGAGAGAAAGATACAGAAATAGGTAGAGAGAGAGAGAGAGAGAATGGGGTCCTGGCCTCCGCCACTGCAGTTGAACTCCAGATGGATCCTTTGGCATTTGCAGGCAAATGTCCTTAAGGCCGCGCTAAGCCATCCCTCCAGCCCCCTATTAGTATTTTTTAATTGACAATTTCTATACTTACATACAAAAAATGCATGATATTTCCCTCCCCTGCCCCCTCCCTCTCTCTCTTAAAAAAAACAAAAACCCAGGCCCCTTTGTTCACACAAAGCAGGGTCACAGGACAAAGGAACAATGTGGCTTTGGGGTAAGAAAGAAGTGTAGCAAAATCTTCTGATGTAGCGCTGGGCATGGTGGCGTGCGCCTTTAATCCCAGCACTCTGGGCCTCGCCCGTTTTCCATCTTGGTGAAAGGTTTTAGCCTGAGCTTTGTTTCCTTTTTCCTGAAGGTTAGTGTTTCCACTCTGAGCCCTTTTCCACCTGTCTAGTTTCTGTTTTCCCACGGAGCATGAAAGCTTTTTGCTTTCTTCTCTTCTTTCCCTCTCCTTCCCTCTCTTCTTCCTTCTCTCCCCCCCCCCACCTTTCCTACATCCTTCTCTCTTCTCCCTGTCTCTTTCCTTATAAAATTTGAGGTTGCCGGGTGTAGTGGCACACGCCTTTAATCCAAAGCACTCCAGAGGCAGAGGTAGTAGGATCGTGGTGAGTTCGAGGCCACCCTGAGACTACATAGTGAATTCCAGGTCAGCCTGGGCTAGAGTGAAACCCTACCTCAAACAAACAGCTGGGCATGGTGGCGCATGTCTTTAATCCCAGCACTTGGGAAGCAGAGGTAGGAGGATCACTGACAGTTTGAGGCCACCCTGTGACTACGTAGTGAATTCCAGGTCAGCCTGAGCTAGAGCAAGACCCTACCTTGAAAAACCAAAACAAACAAACAAACAAAAAATTTGAGGTCTTAGAAATATGTCTCGGCCAGGCATGATGGCTTACACCTCTAATTCTAGCACTTTGGAGGCTAAGGTAGGAGGAGGATCTCTGAGTTCCATGCCAGCTTGAGTTAGAGTGAGGGCCTGCCTCAAAGATGTATAATGTTTAAGGTGCTAGAGAGATGGCTCAATAGTGAAGGCACTTGCCTGCAAAACCTAATGACCGGAGTTCAATTCCCCAGTACCCACGTAAAGCCAGATGCACAAAGTGGCATATTCATCTGGTTTGTTTGCAGTGGCTACAGACCCTGGTGTGCCTATTCTCTCTCTTTTCTCTTTCTCCTATCTCTCTCTGCTTGCAAATAAATAAAGATAATGTTTCAAAGCTGTTTGGCTTGGTTAATTGATTCAGTTGTTTTAACAAATGATTTTATTTTTCTTTAAACAGGTGGTGCTAGAAAAACCAAATGGCTTTAGTCAGGGTCCCACGGCTCTGTACAGCAGCCTTCCTGAGGTAAGTAACCAAGGATACCATGGGGTTGCTGTCTGATTAAAGGGGCAGAATCTCTTTCCTTTATCCCCTCTCTGGATGTCAAAAGTAGAGACATAAATACCGGGCGTGGTGACGCACGCCTTTAATCCCAGCACTCGGGAGGCAGAGGTAGGAGGATCACCGTGATTTTGAGGCCACCCTGAGACTACAGAGTGAATTCCAGGTCAGCCTGGGCTAGAGTGAGACCCTACCTCAAAAAAACAAGAAAAAAAAAAAAGTAGATACATAAAAAATGAAAATTCCTCGCGGCTAGGGAGATGGCTCGGTTGGTAAGGAGCTTGCTCTGCAAGCAGAGGACGTGAATTTGGATGGTCTCAAATTCTTGGTGCTCCTCCTGCCTCCACCTCCCACCCCTGGGGAGGACCTGAGTTTGGATCTCCAGCGCTCACATAGAAAGCTGGGCACCCATTGTAATCCCAGCACTGAGGGAGATGGAGGGGTGGAGGGAGGGGTGGTGCCTGGGGGTTCACAGGCCAGCAGTCGAGCTGACAGGTTCGGATAGAGACCCTGTGTCTGAAAATAAGGCAGAGAGCAAGTGCCCAAGATCAACAGCTACCCTCCACATGCAAGTACACACATGTGCATGTAGTCATACGTACAACACACGCACGCACACGTGCACGCACATGCAAAAGTGGAGATTCAGGGGCTAGAGAGATGGCTTAGTGGTTAAGGCATTTGCCTGCAAAGTCAGAGGATCCTGGTTCGATTCTCCAAGACCTACAAAGGGACACATGCATCTGAAGTTCGTTTGCAGTGGCTAGAGGCCGTGGCGTACCCACTGTATCCCTCCCTCTCTGTCTCTCTCTCTATGCCTCTTTCTCTTAAATAAATAAATATTTTTTTAAGTGGAGATTCAGTGGGGTGTAGTGGCACACACCTTTAATTTAATTTAATTTAAAGTATTTTCACTTGCCCAGCTGCTTAGACTAGACTGCACGGGGAACAGAAAGATTACTGACATCCAGATTTTTAAAAAATTTTATTTATTTGAGAGAGAGAGAGAGAATGGGAGAGTGCACCAGGGCCTCCCAGCCATTGCAAATGAATTCCAGATGTATGTGCCACCTTGCTGGCTAATGTATTGGGGACATGGACCTGGATCTTTTGGCTTTCCAGGCAAGTGCCTTAACCACTAAGCCCAATGTCCAGATTTTAAGTCTGATTTTAGCTCCTCTGTTTTTGCGTGTCATCCTTGTGCAGGGGCCATGCTAATCTCTCTATCCTTCCGATTTGAGTATATGTGCTGCCAAAGTGAGCACATTACTCTGTTTTTATTTGTGTGTATGTGTGCGTGCACGCACCAGGGGCTCTTGTTGGTGCAAATGAACACCAGATGCTTGCACCAGTTATGTGTCTGGCTTACATGAGTGACTTTTGAGAGTGCCGAATCCTAACCACTAGACCAGCAGGGAATGAGTGGCTTTTGAATTGAAACGGGGCCAGTAGATGTTTTGCAAGCCTTTAACTGCCTCCACATGCACGTGCCTGCATTCATACAAACACAATACATGGAGAGATGGCTTAGTGGTTAAGTGCTTGCCTGAGAAGCCTAAAGACCCCGGTTTGAGGCTCAATTCCCCAGTATCCATGTAAGCCAGATGCACAAGGTGGCGCATACATCTGGAGTTCATTTGCAGTGGCTGGAGGCTCTGGTGTGCCCATTCTCTCACTCTCTGCCTCTTTCTCTCTGTCTGTCGCTCTCAAATAAATAAATAATAATTTTAAAACTTTTAATATAAAAAATTGTTCAGGAATGGAGAGATGGCTTAGCAGTTGCTGTCCCCTGTATGCTGTTAATTTTTTTTGTGTGTGAGTATAATCCCCACTGATGGTCTAAACCACCTTGTGACAGGCAGGGAAGGGACCCTCTCTTGGCAAGGGCTGCCTCACCCTCCCTTCCCTGCTCCGGTTGCAGGTGGACCCCTACATGAATGAGGACGTGGAGAGTTTGAGGAAGACCGTGCAGGACTTGCTTGCTAAGCTGCAGGAGGCTGAGCGGCGGCACCAGTCAGACCGTGTGGCCTTTGAGGTGAGTTTTAGGGTTTGGGGAGAAGGTGCCCCAAGGGACAGGCTTGGGAATCCAGGTGCCACTGGCCTTCTCAGTGTAGTGTTTTTCTGGCTGGGTACCCACCAACAGGAAAGGCAATACTTTGAGGCCTAGGTCACTTCATGTCTGCCTTTCCTCTTGCTGGATAGTCAAATGTTTGCCCTCCAGAACCATCGCTGTGAGTTCGAGGCCACCCTGAGACTACACGGTGAATTCCAGGTCAGGTCAGCCTGGGTTAGAGGTGATAACCTATCCCCTTCAAATGTCAACAGTAGAGACATAAATACCGGGCGTGGTGGCGCACGCCTTTAATCCCAGCACTCGGGAGGCAGAGGTAGGAGGATCACCGTGATTTTGAGGCCACCCTGAGACTACAGAGTGAATTCCAGGTCAGCCTGGGCTAGAGTGAGACCCTACCTCAAAAAAAAAAACAAGAAAAAAAAAAAGTAGATACATAAAAAATGAAAATTCCTCACGGCTAGGGAGATGGCTCGGTTGGTAAGGAGCTGTGCAAGCAGAGGACGTGAATTTGGATGGTCTCAAATTCTTGGTGCTCCTCCTGCCTCCACCTCCCACCCCTGGGGAGAACCTGAGTTTGGATCTCCAGCGCTCACAGAAAGCTGGGCACCCATTGTAATCCCAGCACTGAGGGAGATGGAGGGTGGAGGGAGGGGTGGTGTCTGGGGGTTCACAGGCCAGCAGTCGAGCTGACAGGTTCGGATAGAGACCCTGTGTCTGAAAATAAGGCAGAGAGCAAGTGCCCAAGATCAACAGCTACCCTCCACATGCAAGTACACACATGTGCATGTAGTCATACATACAACACACGCACGCACACGTGCACGCACATGCAAAAGTGGAGATTCAGGGGCTAGAGAGATGGCTTAGTGGTTAAGGCATTTGCCTGCAAAGTCAGAGGATCCTGGTTCGATTCTCCAAGACCTACAAAGGGACACATGCATCTGAAGTTCGTTCGCAGTGGCTAGAGGCCGTGGCGTACCCACTGTATCCCTCCCTCTCTGTGTCTCTCTCTATGCCTCTTTCTCTTAAATAAATAAATATTTTTTAAGTGGAGATTCAGTGGGGTGTAGTGGCATACACCTTTAATTTAATTTAATTTAAAGTATTTTCACTTGCCCAGCTGCTTAGACTAGACTGCACGGGGAACAGAAAGATTACTGACATCCAGATTTTTTAAAAATTTTATTTATTTGAGAGAGAGAGAGAGAATGGGAGAGTGCACCAGGGCCTCCCAGCCATTGCAAATGAATTCCAGATGTATGTGCCACCTTGCTGGCTAATGTATTGGGGACATGGACCTGGATCTTTTGGCTTTCCAGGCAAGTGCCTTAACCACTAAGCCCAATGTCCAGATTTTAAGTCTGATTTTAGCTCCTCTGTTTTTGCGTGTCATCCTTGTGCAGGGGCCATGCTAATCTCTCTATCCTTCCGATTTGAGTATATGTGCTGCCAAAGTGAGCACATTACTCTGTTTTTATTTGTGTGTATGTGTGCGTGCGCGCACCAGGGGCTCTTGTTGGTGCAAATGAACACCAGATGCTTGCACCAGTTATGTGTCTGGCTTACATGAGTGACTTTTGAGAGTGCCGAATCCTAACCACTAGACCAGCAGGGGATGAGTGGCTTTTGAATTGAAACGGGGCCAGTAGATGTTTTGCAAGCCTTTAACTGCCTCCACATGCACGTGCCTGCATTCATACAAACACAGTACATGGAGAGATGGCTTAGTGGTTAAGCGCTTGCCTGAGAAGCCTAAAGACCCCAGTTCGAGGCTCAATTCCCCAGTACCCATGTAAGCCAGATGCACAAGGTGGCGCATACATCTGGAGTTCATTTGCAGTGGCTGGAGGCTCTGGTGTGCCCATTTTCTCACTCTCTGCCTCTTTCTCTCTCTCTGTCTGTCGCTCTCAAATAAATAAATAATAATAAAAAACTTTTAATATAAAAAAATTGTTCAGGGATGGAGAGATAGCTTAGCAGTTGCTGTCCCCTGGATGCAAGGGCTGCCTCACCCTCCCTTCCCTGCTCCGGTTGCAGGTGGACCCCTACATGAATGAGGACGTGGAGAGTTTGAGGAAGACCGTGCAGGACTTGCTTGCTAAGCTGCAGGAGGCTGAACGGCGGCACCAGTCAGACCGTGTGGCCTTTGAGGTGAGTTTTAGGGTTTGGGGAGAAGGTGCCCCAAGGGACAGGCTTGGGAATCCAGGTGCCACTGGCCTTTTCAGTGTAGTGTTTTTCTGGCTGGGTACCCACCAACAGGAAAGGCAATACTTTGAGGCCTAGGTCACTTCATGTCTGCCTTTCCTCTTGCTGGATAGTCAAATGTTTGCCCTCCAGAACCATCGCTGTGAGTTCGAGGCCACCCTAAGACTACACGGTGAATTCCAGGTCAGGTCAGCCTGGGTTAGAGTGATAACCTACCTTCAAAGAACACAAACAAAGCCGGACGTGGTGGTGCACGCCTTTAATCCCAGCACTTGGGAGGCAGTGGTAGGAGGATTGCTGTGAGTTCGAGGCCACCCTGAGACTACATAGTGAATTCCAGGTCAGCCTGGACCACAGTGAAACCCTACCTCGAAAAACCAAAAAAATAATAAAATAATAAAATAAAATAAAAGCACAAGAGTATATGAGGTCTTCCATACATTCTGGAAAATGTGAGGTTATATTCTACTTATTCTGCGTGAAGTTAGCCATCTTTTACCTGTTACTGTTCACCCACAGATAAAGTATTTATATTTCATAAATATATTATGATAGGATTATGTCATGCCTAGGCCTGCTGGGAACTGGCAAAAGGAGAAAGGCCACCCTGAACTCTCCTTTTGTAACTAATGAAGACACTTTTCATGAGGAGGAGTGAAGGAGAGAAAGAACACTGAAAATGATACTGCCTCAGGGTCAAAGGAACTGAGCAAGTCACATTACTGTCCTTGCAGTCAAATTTAAATTGTGTTAAAAGGGCTCATGAGGGGGCTGGAGGGATGGCTTAGCAGTTAAGGCATTTGCCAAAGGACCCAGGTTCGATTCCCCAGGACCCACATTAGCCAGATGCACAAGGGGGCTCATGCGTCTAGAGTTCATTTGCAATGGCTGGAGGCTCTGGTGCACCCATTTTCTCTCTCTCTCTCCCTCTCTCTCTGTCAAATAAATAAGTAAATAAAAATAATTTTTTTAAAAGGGTTCATAAGGGACTGAGGAGATGGCTCAGCAGTTAAAGGTGCTTGCTTGCAAAATCTGCTGGCCTGGGTTTGGTTCCTAGCCACCCACATAAAGTTGGACAGGCATTCATTCACAGTAGTAAGAGACTCTATCCCAGCACTCAGGAGGCTGAGAGGTAGGAGGATCGCCATGAGTTCAAGGCCAGCCTGCGACTACATAGGGAATGCCAGGTTAGCTTGTGCTAGAGTGAGATCCTACCTCAAAAGGGGAGGAGGCGGTGGACAGATAGCTTAATGGTTAAGGCGCATGCCTGCGAAGCCTAAGGACCCAGGTTTGATTCTCCAGGTCCCGCATAAGCTAGATGCACAAGGGGGCTCATGCGTCTGGAGTTCATTTGCAATGGCTAGAGGCCCTGGTGCGCCCATTCTAACTCTCTGTCTCTCGCCCTCTCTCTCTCTGACTCTAATAAATAAAAATAAAATCTTTAAGAGAGAGACACTCTGGCATGCCTAAACACAACCACACATGCTAATTGATTAATTAATTAATTAATTAAATTCCTGAAATAGCTGGGCATAGTGGCACACGCCTTTAATCCCAGCACTTCGGAGGCAGAGGCAGGAGTTCACTTGAGTTTGAGGCCAGCCTGAGACTCCACAGTGAAATCCAGGTCAGGCTGGGCTAGAGAGAGACCCTACCTCAAAATAAAAAAATCCATGAAACAGGTTTACAGTTTGATTGTATGAGGTAGTATGTGTGAGAGTGCTTTGTTATTCAAAGGGGGTTTTAAAGCATAGTTTTCTTTTCTTTTTAAATATTTTATTTATAACAAGCCGGGCGTGGTGGCGCACGCCTTTAATCCCAGCACTCGGGAGGCAGAGGTAGGAGGATCGCCGAGAGTTCGAGGCCACCCTGAGACTACATAGTTAATTCCAGGTCAGCCTGGACCAGAGTGAGACCCTACCTTGCAAAACCAAAAAAAAAAAAAAAAAATTATTTATCTATTTATTTGCAAGCAGAGAGAGAGAGAGAGAATGGTTGCACCAGGGCCTCTAGCCACTGCAAATGACCTTCAGATGCATGTGCCATCATGTGCATCTGGCTTACATATGTACTGGGGCATCAAACTGGAGTTCCTAGGCTTTGCAGGCAAAGCTGAGCCATCTATCCAGCCCTCCCCCCTTTTTTTTGTAAAGGATAAATTATGAAAAATGTATTTATTTATTTATTTATTTATTTATTTTAAAGTTTTTTTTTTTTTTTTAAAGACAAGTTCTGGCCTTTAATCCCAGCACTTGGGAGGCAGAGGTAGGAGGATCTCCAAGAGTTTGAGGCCACCCTGAGACTACTACAATGAGACCCTACCTCAATAAACCAAAAAAAACAAAACAAGTTCTGGGGCTGAAGAAATGCCTCAGCATTTAAAGATGCTTGCTTACAAAGCCCGATGGCCCAGCTTTAATTCCCCAGTACCCAGATAAAGCCATATGCACAAAGTGGCACATGCATCAGGCATTTGCAGTGGTGGAAGGCCTGGCATGCCCATATTCACTCTCTCTCTTTTAAAAGATTTGTTATTATCATTTATTTATTTGAGAGAAAGAAAGAAAGAGGCAGATAGAGAATGGGTGCACCAGGGCCTCTGGCCACGGCAAATGTACTCCAGACGCATGTGCCACCTTGTGCATCTGGCTTACATGGATCCTGAGCAATCAAACCTGCTTTGTGAGCAAGTGCCTTTAACTGCTAAGCCATCTCTCCAGCCCTCACTCTCTCTCTTTATGTCTGTTTCTTTCTCTCCGTCTCTTTTTCTCTTTCTCGCAAATAAATAAAATGTTTTGTTTATTTTTTTATTTATTAGAGACAGAGAGGGGGCGGGGAGAGAGAGGCAGAGAATGGGCACACCAGGGCCTCTAGCTCCTGCACATAAACTCCAGGTACATGCGCCATCTTGTGCATCTGGCTTACCCACATAAGAATCAAACCTGGGTCCTTAGGCTTTGAAGGTATGTGCCTTAACCACTAAGCAATCTCTCCAGGCCAATAGACTACATAGTGATTTCCAGGTCAGACTGGACTAGAACAAGACCCTACCTTGAAAAACCAAAAAAAGCTGGGCGTGGTGGTGCACACCTTTAATCCCAGCACTCAGGAGGCAGAGGTAGGAGGATCACCGAGAGTTCGAGGCCACCCTGAGACTACATAGTTAATTCCAGGTCAGCCTGGACCAGAGTGAGACCCTACCTCGAAAAACCAAAAAACAAAAAAACAAAGAAAGAAAGAAAGAAAAAAGGACGTGGTGACACATGCCTTTAATCCCAGCACTCAGGAGGCAGAGGTAGGAGGATCACCATGAGTTCAAGGCCACCCTGAGACTACATAGTGAATTCCAGGTCAGCCTGGGCTAGAGTGAGATCCTACCTTGAAAAACCAAAAAGTAAAAATAAAGCCGGGTGTGGTGGCTCACGCCTTTAATCTCAGCACTTGGGAGGCAGAGGTAGGAGGATCGCTCTGAGTTCAAGGCCACCTTGAGATTATATAGTGAATTCCAGGTCAGCTTGGGCTAGAGTGAGACCCTACCTTGAAAAACTAAATAAATAAATAAAAGTAAAAAAAAAAACAAATTCTGCCTGGTGTTTAGCAGCACATCCAGATGCCATGTTGGCCTTGGTGCAATGGTCAAGGTTTGTGGTAGAGGACTGGAGAGATGGCCTTCTCTAGGACCCATGTAAGCCAGATGCACAAGGGGATGCATGCATGTGGAGTTCGTTTGCAGTGACTGGAGGCCCTGGTGGGCCCATTCTCTCCCTCTCCTCTCTCTCTCTCCGTGTCTCTTTCTCCCAAATAAATAAATAAATAAAATATAAACTTAAAAAAAAAAAAAGTTTTGCCGGGCGTGGTGTTGCACACCTTTAATCCCAGCACTCGGGAGGCAGAGGTAGGAGGATCGCCGTGAGTTCAAGGCCACCCTGAGACTATATAGTGAATTCCAGGTCAGCCTGGGCCAGAGCGAGACCCTACCTCGAAAAACCAAAAAAAAAAAAAAAGTTTTGTGGTGGACATGGAAGGAAGCTTGGGGGCATCTTCCTCTGGATATTTGTTTCTGAGTTAGCAAGAAAGCCCTAGCAGTGGGCTGAGTGCAGGTCACCACACGTGGGATGGTTGACAGTCAGCCCTCCGAACACGGTGGATTCCATGCGGCGCTGGGAGGGGGATCTTGCACTGTATGCCAGTTAACCTGGGCGAGAAGAGTGAGTTCACCAGGACTGTCAGCCTCTCTGGCATCTTGGATGCCTTCCCCCACTGCGGCTCTGGAGCCACCCCGCGTTTGTTCCTTTTCTAGAGTTTGCCCTTCTCTCCCCTCACTGAGCACACGCTCTCCCTGTGTCGCAGGTCACCCTGAGCCAGTATCAGCGAGAAGCTGAACAGAGTCACGTGGCCCTTCAGAGAGAGGAGGGCAGAGTGGAGCAGAAGGAGGCAGAAGTGGGAGAGCTGCAGAGGCGCTTGCTGGGGATGGAGATGGTAAGGGTGGAGTGTCTGGTGTGGTTGTCTTGGGTTCTCCTTTTCTAAGGAGCTCCAAAAAAAAAAAGCACATCTAGCCGGGCATGGTGGTACACGTCTTTAATCCCAGCACTCGGGAGGCAGAGGTAGGAGGATCTCTGTGAGTTCAAGGCCACCCTGCTACTACATGGTGAATTCCAGGTCAGCCTGAGCTAGAACAACACCCTATCTTGAAAAAACAAACAAACAAAAAAGGCAATACTTCACAGCTGTGATTCAGCCCTTTCACTATTTTTTTAATTCATTTATTAGAGAGAGAGAATGGGCGCACCAGAACCTCCAGCCACTGCAAACAAACTCCAGACACTTGTGCCACCTTGTGCATCTGGCTTACGTGGGTCCTGGGAAATCGAACCTGGGTCCTTTGGCTTTGCAAGCAAATGCCTTAACCGCTAAGCCATCTCTCCAGCCCTCACTGACTAGTGTTTTAGGAATAGAAGGTTTTGCTTTCATCTAGCTTCAGTCCCCCTTCACAGAAGTTGCAATTCTTTCCACCTTAGTCCTACTCCCACCCAGATGCCCACTTTGACCTCCTTAGCAGCCACTGGGCCTGGCTCATCTGGGATTGGCCACCAGAGCTGGCAGGTGGGGCTTGCATAACACAAGCCAGGCTGTCCCTGGGGCAGCTGGGTGAGGCTGGGAAGTTTCTGTGGGCTGAGAGTGGGAGGGAATCTCCCAGACAGGGGAGGGCGCCCATCAAACCAGCCCAGCCTGCTACTCATTGGCAGTTGTCCCAGGCCAAGTAGGGACTGAGTGTCAGCCTTAAAAAACCATCTCACCCCAAACCCAGATGCTGTCGCTGCCATCTCATAGTCTGTGTCCTTTCTTTTGGCCCACCCAGGAGCATCAGGCCTTACTGGCGAAAGTCAGGGCAGGGGAGATGGCCCTCGAGGAGCTTCACAGCAAGAACGCTGACTGCCAAGTGGAACAAGAAAAGTAAGGGCCCTTGTTCCTGTCAGGTGGAGGTGGAGGTGCAGGGCAGGCTCTGCAGCCCTTGTCCCATCAAGTTAAGGTGTAGGAGGAGAGGGCAGGCTCTGCAGCCTGCAGCTGCACAGTGGCCAGGCTGGGTGGAAGCTGGTGCTGACATCGGATCTTCCAGCTCTGACTCACAGGGTGCTTGCTCAGGATGAGCCCCACCCTGGGGAGATACTGTTTGGAAGGCTATCTTCTCTTGGGGAGCTCATTTTCCATGGGGTAAGACTCTAAAGAAAAGGATTTTAGGATTTTAGAGCCGAGGTGGAAGCCTCTCTTCACAGGTGGATCCTCTTGGTCTCCCTGCACACTTTCTGTCCCTAGAGTAGGAACTGTGAGCACTGGAGGGTCAAGTGGCTTTAGGCTTGCTGAAGAAAAACAGAGGAAGTGGCTCACGAGGCCTTCCTGCGTGCTACGTGGTCCATATAGAAACCAGGACTACATAGGGGATCACTGAGTTTTCTTCCTCCAGCGTTAGAGGAATTTGATGTTCCTACTGATCTAAGGGGACCAGAGGCTCCAGACCCGTGAAATCCACAGAGCAAAGCCTGTGGCTTCTGGATTCAGGAGCTCGGGTTCTTTATGTCACAGGGAATTAATAAATAAATACAAAATAAGATCTTAGGCTGGAAAGATTGCTCAGTGGTTAAGGCACTTGCTTGCAAAGCCTGACAGTCTGGGTTCGATTCCCCAGTGCTCACATAAGATGCACAAAGTGGTTCATGTATCTGGAGTCCATTTGTAAATAATTTTAAAAAATAATTAAAAAAAAAAAAAGAGCTGGGCATGGTGGCGCACGCCTTTAATCCCAGCACTGGGGAGGCAGAGGTAGGAGGATCATCCATGATGATTTCAAGGCCACCCTGAGACTACATAGTGAATTCCAGGTCAGCCTGGACTAGAGTGAATCCCTACCACGAACAAAAAAAAAGTTCCAGGTCAGCCTGGACAGAGGTAGGAGGATCACCATGATGAAATTCCAGGTCAGCCTGGACTAGAGTGAAATCCTACCACGAACAAACAAAAAGTGCAGGACCAGGTGTGGTGGCTCACGCCTTTAATCCCAGCACTCACTCAGGAAGCCAAGGTAGGAGGATTGCTATGAGTTCAAGACCAGCGTGAGACGACATAGTGAATTCCAGGTCTGCCTGGACTAGAGCAAGACTCCACCTCCAAAAAACCAAACAAAATAAATAAATAAAGCAATGCAACTGAGCTACAAAAAAAGAAATCACAAAGATAACTTTAATTTTCATTTATTTATGAGGGTAGAAGAGAATGGATGTACCAGGCCTCTTGCAACTTCAAATGCACTCCAGATGCATGCACCACTTGTGCATCTGGCTTTATGTGGGTGTTGGGGAATTGAACCCAGGCTAGCAGGTTTTTTTTTTTTTTTTTTTTTTTTTTTTTTGGTTTTTGAGGTAGGGTTTCACTCTGGTCCAGGCTGACCTGGAATTAACTATGTAGTCTCAGGGTGGCCTCGAACTCTCGGCGATCCTCCTACCTCTGCCTCCCGAGTGCTGGGATTAAAGGCGTGCGCCACCACGCCCGGCTCAGGCTAGCAGGTTTTGTAAGCAAGTGCTTTCTTTTCTTTTTTTTTTTTTTTTTTTGGTTTTTCGAGGTAGGGTTTCACTCTAGCCCAGGCTGACCTGGAATTCACTATGTAGTCTCAGGGTGGCCTTGAACTCATGGCAATCCTCCTATGTCTGCCTCCCAAGTGCTGGGATTAAAGGCATGCACCACTATGCTCTGCTTTCTTTTTCTTTTTCTTTTTTTCTTTTTTTTTTTTTTTTTTTTTTTTTTGCTTTTTCGAGGTAGGGTCTCACTCTGGCCCAGGCTGACCTGGAATTAACTATGTAGTCTCACGGTGGCCTTGAACTCATGGTGATCCTCCTACCTCTGCCTCCCGAGTGCTGGGATTAAAGGCATGCGCCACCACGCCCGGCTTTTTTTTTTTTTTTTTTTTTTTGAGACAGGTCTCTCACACCCATTAAGCTAAACTAGCTAGCCAGAGAGCCAAGAGTCCTCCTGTCTGCACCTCCCCAACTCTGGGATTTCAAGTACATGCCACTAAGTCCAGCTTTTATAAAAAAATATTTTGGGGCTGGAGAAATGACTTAGTGTTTAAGGCGCTTGTTTGAGAAGCCAAAGGACCCGTGTAAGCCAGATGCACAAGGGAGGGCACGAATCTAGAGTGTGTTTGCAGTGGCTGGAGGGCCTGGCGTGCCCATTCTCTCTCTCTCTCTCCCTGCCTGTTCCTCTCTCTCAAATAAATAGAGTCGGGCATGGTGCCTTTAATCCCAGCACTCAGAAGGCAGACGTAAGAGAGAGAAAAAGGCAGATACGTAGAGAGAGAATGGGCGCACCAGGGCCTCCAGCCACTGCAAATGAACTCCAGATGTATACGCCCCCTTGTGCATCTGGCTTATGTGAGTCCTGGGAAATCAAGCCTTGAACCGGGGTCCTTAGGCTTCACAGGCAAGCGGTTAACCACTAAGCCATCTTTCCAGCCCCGGGCAGTCACTCTTTGCAAGCAAGTGCCTTTAACTGCTGAGCATCTCTTTAGCTGGTATGTGGGTTCTGGGGATCTCGACTCTCATCTTCTTGCTTGTGCAGCATGTTACCCACTGAGCATCTTCCAGCCCCAAGAATCTCATGTTTTAACTAAGTTTACAGTTTTGTTTGTTCGTTTGTTTCTAGAGAGAGAGGGAAAGAGAGAAAGAATTGCCATGCCAGGGCCTCAGCCACTGTAATCAAATTCCAGATGCTTGTGCCTCCTAGTGGGCATGTGTGACCTTGCACTTGCCTCACCTTTGTGTGTCTGGCTAATGTGGGATCTGGAGGGTTCTCAGGCAAGCGCCTCAACTGCTAAGCCGTCTCTCCAGCCCAGGTTTACAGTTTTGTGTTGGGCTGTGTTCTGGCTTGAATGTAAAAATGTCCCCCATAGGCTCACGTGCTTGAACATTTGGGAGCTGGTGGCGCTGTTTGGGAAGGTTGTGGAACCTTAGGCGATGGAGCCTTGCGGGAGGAAGTGGGTCACTGGGGGTCTTCTCCCTGACTGGACGCAGTGTGACCACCCAGCCTCCTGCTCTTGCCACCACGCCTTCCTGTCACCATAATGGAATGAACCCCGGGGAAATGTCAGCCGGACCAAAGCTTTTCCTGCCTTTAGTTGCTTCTGATCAGGTCACAACAAGACAGTAACTGCTGAAGTCACAGCCGTCCAGGGTCCCGGTGCAGCCCATGGTCCGCAGGTTGGACACCCTTGCAGGGTGTTGGAGCACCTGTTGTTAAATTTTTTTTTAATTTTTCTTTATTTAAGGGAGAGAGAAATAGGCAGGGGGAGAGAGAGAGAATGGGTGCTGCACCAGGGCCTCCAACCACTACAGACGAACTCCAGATGCGTGCACCCACCCTTGTGCATCTGGCTTATGTGGGTCCTGGGGAATCAAACCTGAGTCCTTTGGCTTTGTAGACAAATGCCTTAACCACTAAGCCATCCCTCTAGCCTGGAGCACCTGTTCTTTAAGGCAGAACGCTGGGGAATCAGACCCAGGGAAGTGTGCTCTGGCTATCTTTGCCTTCTCAGCCTTCTGGTTATTCATCCTCAGGGCTGCTACCCTGGAAAAGGAAGTGGCTGGGTTGCGGGAGAAGATTCACCACCTGGATGACATGCTCAAGAGCCAACAGCGAAAAGTCCGGCAGATGATAGAGCAGGTGAGTGGGGCCAGAGTCCTCCCGCCCTGGTATTGTCTATCCCAAGTCTAGGCTTTGATTGTATTTATTTAGTTTATTTTGCTGTTTGTTGAGGCAACGTCTCATCTGGCTCAGATCTGGCGCTCACTCTAGTCCAGGCTGGCCTTGAACCAATCAGGACCCTCCTACCTCCGCCTGGGATGAAAGGTGTGTGCACCACACCTGGTTGACTTACGCTTTTATTTATTTATTCTCCTAGGCAACTAGGCTTATACTCCTGTGTCTCCCATAAAACATTTGTAGCCGACAATTACTAGAGTTTGAGTTAATTGGCTTTTTCTTTTCCCTCTGTCTTTCCCTGACTTTTTCTTTTGCCATTTAGCTTGGCCCATCTCCCTGACTCTCTGGACAGTGCTGGGAAATGAGTCATTGAGTTGTCATGAACTCAGTTATCCGTAAGATTATCCATCTGTGTGCCTCCTGCAGGTCTCCTGTCTAATCCCACCTGAATTAGTGTAACTGTTCTGGATACGCCCAGGCGCAACATGGTTTTGAGAAACTAAGACCCTTTAAGTGGGAAGGGCCCTCCATTTGGATGCATTTTATTTTCTACCAGTTCTCATTGCCTAGAACAGTAACAGTAACATCAAGTAACTACGTGATAGGTTTTTGGTTTTATTTATTTTTTTCCGATTTTTTGTTTGTTTTTTGAGATAGGGTCTCACTCTGGCCTAGGCTGACCTGGAATTAACTATGTAGTCTCAGGATGGCCTCACTCATGGCGATCCTCCTACCTCTGCGGGATTTTTTGTTTGTTTGTTTGTTTGTTTTTTTGAGGTAGGGTTTCACTCTAGTCCAGGCTGACCTGGAATTAACTATGTAGTCTCAGGGTGGCCTCGAACTCAACAGCGATCCTCCTACCTCTGCCTCCCAAATGCTGGGATTAAAGGCATGTGCCACTGTGCCCAGCTCTGAAACCTTTTTTTTTTTTTTTTTTTTGTGGTTTTGCGAGGTAGGGTCTCATTCTGGTCCAGGCTGACCTGGAATTCACTATGTTGTCTCAGGGTGGCCTCGAACTCTCGGCGATCCTCCTACCTCTGCCTCCCGAGTGCTGGGATTAAAGGCGTGCGCCACCACACCCGGCTTTTTTCCTTTCTTTTTCAAGGTAAGGTCTCACTGTAGCCCAGGCTGACCTGGAACTTGTATTCCCAAGCTGGCCTCAAATTCATACCAATCCTCCTACCTTGAGTTCAAGGCCACCCTGAAACTACAGAGTGAATTCCAGGTCAGCCTGGGCTAGAGTGTGAGACCCTACCTCGAAAAACCAAAAAAAATAATAATAATAATAATTATTATTATTATTAATTAAAAAATTAAAAAAACACAAAAGCCGGGAGTGGTGGTGCATGCCTTTAATCCTAGCACTCAGGAGGCAGAGGTAGGAGGACCGCCATGAGTTCATTCGAGGCCACCCCGAGACTACATAATAAATTCCAGGTCAGCTTGGGCTAGAGCGAGACTATTTTTAGAGACATGAATGAAATTGTGTGAATGGCGGAGCTGTGTCCGTCATTTCTTCTGACTTCCCCAGCTGCCTGGGTGAGGTCGGTAAATGTGTACTGAGTCCTTGAGCAATAATCTCCTGTGCCTCCTACACCTTTGCAGCTCCAGAATTCAAAAGCTGTGATCCAGTCAAAGGATGCTACCATCCAAGAACTCAAGGAGAAAATCGCTTACCTGGAAGCTGAGGTTTGTGTCTGGAACAGCCCAGCAGGGAGCAGTGTTGTTGAGAAGCCTGGGCCTAGGGAGGGAGGAATTAGGGAGGAGGGCTTGGTCCTGTCTAGCAGCTGCGTGGAAGGGAGGCTGGTTTCTGGAATGGTTGGTTTTGAGGAAACATTTGCTGAGAACACTTCTGAAACATCTGCTCACAGTAGTGAGACCTACTCTTACCCTCAGAGGGCTTAAGTTCATGTGCCAGCCACCCACCACAGCTCGTCCCAACCTGTGCCCCTGCAGTGGAGCTGGGCTTTGAGGAAGGAAGAGACATCCCGTGGTGGTGGTTTCTCTGTGGTTCAAGCTCAATGAACTACTGAGTCGGCTTTGCTGCAGACCCCTTCTGTATGTTGAACACCTTTAATCCCAGCACTCAGGAGGCAGAGGTAGGAGGATTGCCATGAGTTCAAGGCCACCCTGAGACTACAGAGTGAATTCCAGGTCAGCCTGAGCTAGAGCGAGACCCTACCTCGAAAAACCGAAAAAAAAAAAAAAAAAAGGTGCTGGAGCTTGGAGAGATGGCTTAGTGGTTAAGGCGTTTGCCTGCAAAGCCAAAGGACCCAGGTTCAATTCCCCAGGACCCACGTAAGTCAGATGTAAAAGGGGCACATGCATCTGGAGTTCGTTTGCAGTGGCTAGAGGCCCTGGCATGCCCATTCTTTCTCTGTCTCTCTTCTATCTCTATCTCTCTGTCTCTGCTTACAAATAAATAAGATTAAAAAACAAAAAAAGGTGCTGAAGAGATGGTTTAGCCATTAAGGCACTTCCCTGCAAAGCCTAAGGACCCTGTTTCCCAGTACCCACATAAGCCAGACACACAAGGTGGCTCTTGTGTCTGGAGTTCATTTGCAGTGCCTGGCGTCCCTGGCATGCCCATTCTCTCTCTCTCTCTGTATCTACCTATCTATCTCTTCCTCTCTCCCTCCCTCTCTCTCTCAAATAAATAAATAATTTTTTTAATTTTTTGTTTGTTTGTTTTTCCAAGGTAGGGTCTCACTCTAGCCCAGGCTGACCTGGAATTCACTCTGTATTCACAGGGTGGCTTCGAACTCATAGCAATCCTCCTACCTCTGCCTCCCAAGTGCTGGGATTAAAGGCATGAGCCACCACACCCGGCATTTTTTATTTTTATTTATTTGAGAGTGACAGACAGAGAGAGAGAGAGAGAATGGGCACACCAGGGCCCTTCAGCCACTGCAAATGAACTCCAGATGCATGTACCACCTTGTATATCTGCCTTACATGGGTACTGGGGAATGGAACATCGAACTGGGGTCCTTAGGCTTCACAGGCAAGTGCTTAACAGCCCAAATATTTTTTAAAAATCTACAAATTTTACAAAACCTATAGCCGGCTATGGTGGCTCCTGGCTTTAATTCCAGCACTTGAGAGGTTAAGGTGGGAAGATGGCCATGAGTTCAAGGGCAGCCTGCTAAGTGAGTTCTAACTCAGACTGGGCTCGAGTGAGACCATACCATGAAAAAAAAAAACAAAAAACCCAAACCATGAATATTTCATAGGATAGCATATTAGTGAGAGCATGTGATTTGTTAGCTGATGACAAAAATTATACTCAGAGGCTGGAGAGATGGCTCAGTGGTTAAAGGTGCTTGATTGCCCAGGTTCAATCCCTCAGGACCTGCATAAAGCCAGATGCACAGAGTAGCGCATGCATGTAGAGTTTGTTTGCAGTGGCAAGAGGCCCTGGCCTCTTGCCCTTTCTCCTTGCAAATAAATAATAAAAATATTAACAAGGCCAGGTATGGTGGTGCACACCTTTAATCCCAGTACTCGGGAGGCATCCTCATGAGTTCAAGGCCAACCTGAGACTACATAGTGAATTCCAGGTCTGGGCGAGAGCGAGACCCTACTTTGAAAAAGAAAAAAAAAAAATACTGAACACATATTGGAATTGTATATAGATAGGTTGATAGCAAAATGATCGGTATTGAAGAGTTACTAAGGAGCAGGTATTAGAGAAGCGATAGAAATGAAGGAGTGTATACCTGGCAAAGACAACTAAACACAGGAAAAAGGAGAAAGACCAGAAGGAGCCAGTTAAGTGGGACACAGCCAGCCAAAAAGGCCCATGGTAACCCTCAGCTTGTATTACAGAATTTAGAGATGCATGACCGGATGGAACACCTGATTGAGAAGCAGATCCGTCACGGAAACTTCAGCACGCAGACTCGAGCCAAGACGGAGAACCTGGGCAGGTGAGTGCATGTGTACGAGGTAGGCCCAGGCCGGAAGGGCAGACAGGAGGGAGAGCTTTATTAAAGCTTTAGTGCTAGAGCAAGGGTGATAAGACTCTACTTGTTTGTTTGTTTGTTTGTTTATTTCGTTTTTTCGAGGTAGGATGTTGGTCTAGCCCAGGTTGACCTGGAATTCACTATGTCATCTCAGGCTGGCCTCAAACTCACAGTGATCCTCCTACCTCCGCCTCCAAGTGCTGGGATTAAAGGCATGTGCCCACCATGCTGGGCAAGACTCGTTTTGTTTTGTTTTGTTTTTCAAGGTAGGGTCTCACTCTGGCCCAGGCTGACCTGGAATTAACTATGTAGTCCCAGGATGGCCTTGAACTCAAGGTGGTCCTCCTACCTCTGCCTCCCGAGTGCTGAGATCAAAGGCGTGCGCCACCACGAAAACTCTTTAAATTCAGTTATCCTCTGTCAGTCTCTGATCTGAGCTATTCTCCACTAGAACTTTTCTAGTTAAACCCTGATACCATGAGTGCAGGAGGACCCTGGATGGCTTCTAGAGATAGATGCCTCCCCTGAGAGTGTATGCAAAAATTATTTATAAATCCCAGCACTCGGGAGGCAGAGGTAGGAGGATCGCCAAGAGTTCAAGGCTATCCTGAGACTACATAGTTAATTCCAGGTCAGCCTGGACCAGAGTGAGACCCTACCTTGCAAAACCAAAAATAAATAAATAAATAAATAAATAAATAAATAAATAAAATAAAAAATTATTTATAATATTTGCGTATTACAAATATAAAGTTTATATTTGCATATAAGAGATGGTCTTTTGTTTCCAAGAGATGCACAAAAGGCCCTGTATCTTTTTTTAAAAAATATTTCATTTATTTATTTATTTGAGAGAGAGAAAGAGACAGAGAGAGAGAGAGCAAGGGAGAGAATGGGTGTGCCAGGGCCTCCAGCCACTGCAAACAAACTCCAGATGCATGTGCCCCCTTGTGGGTCCTGGAGAGTTGAACTGGGATCTTTTGGCTTTGCAGGCAAACGCCTTAACTGCTAAGCCATCTCTTCTGCATCTTGAAGGAAAAAGAAAATAAAACCAAAAATAAATAAGAAAAAGGCCAAGTGTGATTATACACACTTTTTTTTTTTTTTTTTTTTTTTGAGGTAGGGTCTCATTCTAGCCCAGGCTGGCCTAGAATTCATTATGTAGTCTCAGGGCCTTGAACCCATGGTGATCCTCCTACCTCTGCCTCACAAGTGCTGGGATTAAAGGCATGCACCACGAAGCCTGGCTGGTGCATGCCTTTAATCTCAGAGGTAGGAGGTTAGAGGATCACTCTTAAATTTAAGGCCAGCCTGGGACTACGGAGTGAGTTCCAGGTCAGCCTGGGCTAAAGTGAGACGCTACCTCAGAAAAAAGAGAGAGAGAGAAAGTCAAGAATATGTTTTCTTTATGTAAGTATAGAAGGTGTCAATAAAAAATTAATAATTTTTAAAAAAGAAGAAAAAGATGATGACATCAAATTAAAAGAAAAACTAATGGAGAGAGGGAGGGGATATGATGGAGACTGGAGTTCTAAAGTGGAATGGGGGGAGGGGAGGGAAATATCATATGTTTTTTTGTATGTAAGTATAGAAGGTGTCAATAAAAAATTAATAATTAAAAAAAAGAATATCAGCCATCCGCTTCTGAGCTCTTTAACTGCCCCATCTTCTTATCCCCCTTGCCACCAGATAAATAATCCAGCCCCCAGCTTCTCAGAGATACTGAGTACTTTTGCTTGAATGCCCTTAGAAAAGAGGCAGCGTCAAGGGGAGGCTGCATGGAAGGTGGGCACTGCCCGGCACTCAGTGTTTTCACTTCCCTCCAGTGTCAGGATATCCAAGCCGCCCAGCCCGAAGCCTATGCCGCTCATCCGCGTGGTGGAAACCTGAGCTGCCAGGAGATGGACGTCGCCACCGCTGCCACCTCTGTCCTGTGGAGAAGCCCATCTCCTCTGGGCTTCCCAGCTCTTCCCCGGTTGGCACCAGGTCTTGGACTCATGTCCCAGGAGCCTGTCCTCTTCGAGCTGAGCAGATGGAGCCTGATATTCCCTGGGGACACTGCAGCCCTTGGGGGACTGGGTGGCGTTCTGCTAGCAGGACCAGGGCACTGTCCTTGTTCGCATTAGTCACTGCTTTCTCGGAGGCATAGCCTTCCTTCCATGTCCGCTGGAGTCCTGCTGCCTCTGAAGCCAGTCCCTCATCGAGTTCAGAGAGATGACCAGATGGGTCTCCTCACTAAAAGCTGGAGGCACAGCTGTACAGTGACTGGAGTGTGTCCTAAGGGAATGAAGTTCCTTCTGCAAACAAGATTGAGTTCTTAGCAACAGACTGTTTTGTTTTTTTCTGTTTCTATTTTCTTGCTCCACCCTTAACCCAGGCCAATCTGGGCCTCCCGGCCAGGCCTGGTCTGAGCCAGGGAACCTCAACTTTTGACTGGACAGCCTTGTCCTCGTGGAGACAAGTGAAGGGACACTCAGGGAGTAGCTTATTAGCAGGAAGTCTCTAGGGCTGTGGTAGTTTGCGTGTCCCTTCTCTTTGCTGTGAAAACTCCCAGCGTCTCCATGGGGTTTCCCCTAGGGCATACAAAAGGCGCACCTCCGTTTTCCTAATCCAGAGCTAAGAACTGTTTCCACTGAGGTTACATCGGTTACCTTGTATTTATTTTGCTAAGTTATTGGTGTCTCTTGCTTACATCTCCTGACCAACTGAATACCAGCGTTCTGCAGCCTCCCGAGGTGTCTGGGTGGGTTTGAAAGGGAAGCATTCTTGCTGATGTCAGAGTGGCGCTGCCTCTCGCTCGCTTCTCCACAGTCAACCTGCATCCCTGGAGGCAAGTGTCTTCCTGAGTGCGTGTCGAGTGAGGAGCAGGGCAATCTGGACTCTGGCAGGTGGAGGCGGGTTCTTCCCTCACCTCCGGGAACCCTCTTCTCTATAGTAGGTCTTCGTCCTAGCTCTGAATATCCCGCAGTTTGCCATGTTTTCTGTAGGGTTTTCCGGTAGCCTCAAGAAGCAGACAAGCATCAGAACGGAACCACAGGAAACAAGTTATAAAAATAAACATGGATTTAGTCTTGGACTCTACTAGGCTCACACCTAGAAGCCTTAGTCTGAGTGTTTCTGTGTGCCCGGACTGGCTTTGCCTATGATGGGGTTGTGTGATTTCAGGCAGTCACCTCATTTGCAAAAATGAGGGGATTAACAGATAATCTCCATGTTCCTTCAAGTTCTTTTTTTTTCTGTGACATAGTCTTTGTATGGTGAATTTAATAAATTATGTTAATATGTCTCTGACCTCCTGGCTGGTTACCTTTCACTGTTGGGGAGGGAGAAGGAACCTAGAGTCCTGTTTCTTGAAATTGGATTCCCTGTTGATGACATCTAAAGTTGTTCCAGGGCTGGAGAGATGGCTCAGTGGTTAAGGCACTTGCTTGCAAAGCCAAAAGACCTAGGTTCGATTCCCCAGGACCCATGTCAAGCCAGATGCACAAAGTGGCGCATGTGTCTGGAGTTTTTGTGCAGCAGCTGGGTTGCCTGTTTTCTTTCTTTCTCTCTATCTATCTATCTATCTATCTATCTATCTATCTATCTATCTATCTCTTGCTCTCTCTCTCACACTATCTCTTTTTTTTTAAACATTTACCTTTTATTTTATTTATTTATTCATTTGAGAAAGAGACAGGCAGATAGAGACAGAGAGAGAGACAGAGAGAGAGAGAGAGAGAATGGGTGCACCAGGGCCTCTAGCCACTGCAAATGAATTCCAGATGCATGTGCCACTTTGTGCATCTGGCTTACATGGGTACTGGGGAATTGAACCTGGGTCCTTAGGCTTCACAGGCAAGCAGCTTAACCACTAAGCCATCTCTCCAGCCCCTATCTCTTTTTTTAATAAAGATCTTTTTGAAGCCAGGCGTGGTGGTGCACACCTTTAATCCCAGCATTCAGGAGGCAGAGATAGGAGGATCTCCATGAGTTCAAGGCTACCCTGAGAATACATAGTGAATTCCAGGTCAGCTTGAGCTATAGTGAGACCGTACCTCGAAAAACCAAAACCAAACAAACAAAAATAAAGATCTTATTTATTTATTTATTTGGTATTTTTAAATTTAATCCCAGCACTCAGGAGGCAGAGGTAGGAGGATCACCGAGAGTTCGAGGCCACCCTGAGACTACATAGTTAATTCCAGGTCAGCCTGGACCAGAGTGAGACCCTACCTCAAAAAAAAAAAAATAAATAAAGATCTTATTTATTTATTTATTTATTTATTGTTTTTAAATTTTATTTTATTGGTTTTTCGAGGTAGGGTCTCACTCCAGTTCAGGCCGATCTGGAACCCCAGTCTTGAGGTGGCCTTGAACTCAGGTCATCCTCCTACCTCTGCATCCCAGAGTGCTGGGAAAATTAAAGGCAACAACAACAACCCAGAATGCATTCTCTAAATTTTAAATAAATAAATGGCTGAAAAATAAATAAAGTGGTGCACTACTACTAGCAGGATGGCTGTGAATTGGAGACCAGTTTGAGACTACATAGTGCATTCCAGGTCAGCCTGGGCTAGAGCAAGATCCTACCTCGGAGAAAACAACAGCAACAACAACAACAACAACAGAATGCATTAAAATAAATTTAAAAAATGAAAAGAATAAAAAATAAAAGAGTGAAAAATAAATAAAGTTGTTCCAGCTGTCCCAAATGCTATGACACGAGGATGTCGTGGTGTTCTGAGGAGTTAGAAAGAGCTCATCTGGGGGGTAAAGGGGGTCTGAGTCCTCATGGTAGGTGGCCTGTAACCTCAGCTATAACCCATCACGGCAGTGGCCCTGTGGCATCCCTAAGCTGATCTAGAATAGCAACAGTCAGGTTCAGGGCCCAGGATGGCACAGAACTCTGCCTCTCAGCACTGGAGGGAGATGAGCAGCTTCTGTCCTTGGCAGAAGTGAAAAGCACTCTGGGAATGTCCAAGGGTCTAGTTGGTTTATCTCTGGGTGTCATTCAATTTATGCGATGACTTCCCATCCCGTCTCCCAGGACGCGAAACTACTTGTCTACAGAGCCAAATAGCACTGAATTTGCACCAACTCCCTTAGGCCGAAGAAATCCGAAACAAGCCCCGATTGCCTGGCCCTGTTCCTTTTTCTCCTTCAATCGAGAGTAACTTTTCTCCCTGAGCCCTTGCTTCTATGTGAATTCATACCGCAGATACCAAAATACATCGGACTCGGGAGGCAGAGGTAGGAGGATCACCGTGAGTTCGAGGCCACCCTGAGACTACATAGTTAATTCCAGGTCAGCCTGGGCCAGAGTGAAACCCTACCTCGAAAAACCAAAAAAAGAAAAAAAAAATCGGAAACCTTTTATTCCGGACCTGGATTTGTCTCCCGACACCCAGGGTTTCTCCTCCTTCTTTGGCAGTCTTGTATATCTAGGCTGTGCTTGTCTCAGAATATTAACCAGGTGGAAGCAGGGTGGAGTTGCCAATCGTGCCAGGGAACCTGGTCTGACTAGACTGAGTGTGCTACCTTGCAGGAGAGAGAGTTGCTCCAGCGGGGCCTGGGGGCTCTGGGAGACACAGATGGGCTTGGAGGTAGAAAGTGGGCAAGAGACGTTCTGGAGATCAGAAGCAGGATATTTCTTGGACAAAAAAAAGTGCCTCTCAGCCATACATAGTAGCACACGCCTTTAATCTCAGCAGTCAGGAGGCAGTGGTAGGAGGATCGCTGTGAGTTCGAGGCCACCCTGAGACAACAGAGTGAATTCCAGAGGCTGACCTGAGTGAGACCCTACCTTGAAAAATCAAAAAAAAAAAAAAAAATGCCTTTCTTGTTGTCTATGGCCATACCACCCTGAACAACACGCCCAATCTTGTCTGATCTTGGAAGCTAAGCAGGATCAGGCCTGGTTCGTACTTGGATGGGAGGGCCTGGAATACTGAGTGCTGTAGGCTAAAAAAAAAAAAAAAAAAAAAGATGCCTCTGATGTCTGAGTAAGAGTTTTTGTTGAGCTGGGTGTGGTGGCATACACCTTTAATCCCAGCACTCAGGAGGCAGGAGGATCACTGTGTTCAAGTCCACCCTGAGACTACAGAGTGAATTCCAGGTCAGCCTGGGCTAGAGTGAGACCCTACCTCGAAAAACCAAAAAAAAAAAAAAAAAAAAAAAAGAGAGAGTGTTTTTTTTTTCTTTTCTTTTCTTCTTTTTCAAGATAGGGTTTCACTCTGGTCCAGGCTGACCTGGAATTAACTATGCAGTCTCAGGGTGGCCTCGAATTCACGGCAATTCTCCTACCTCTGCCTCCCGAGTGCTGGGATTAAAGGCGTGCACCACCACGCCCGGCGAGTGTTGTTCGGTTTTTTGAGGCAGGCAGGGTCTCACTCTAGCCCAGGCTGACTTCAGACTCATGGTGATCCTCCCCTGCCCCCTGAACGTTGTTCTACCACTACTGAAAGGAACAGGGGCTTGCCATGGATGAGTAGGGTGTGTGGGAGAAGAAAGTAGCTAGCTCTGGAAAGCCAGTTGATATCTTGGCAATCTTTCCAATTAGAGATGGGAGGACAGGAGCTGTGGAGAAAGGAAACACTAGGGCTGACTGGTGGCATACTTTGGTAGGAAGTTGCTGAGTAGGTAAAGGCAAGAGGATCAGGAGTTGGAGGCCAGCCTGAACTATACTTTCGCCAGGTATGGTGGCACATGCCTATAATCCCAGCATTCAGGAGGGTGAGGTAGGAGGATCACCATGAATTTGAGGCCAGTGTGGACTACAGAGTGAGTTTCACGTCAGCTTGGGCTAGAGGGAGATCTTACCTCAAAAAAAAAAAAAAAAAAGATTGGAGGGGGGCTGGAGAGATGGCTCAGCAGTTAAGCGCTTGCCTGTGAAGCCTAAGGACCCCAGTTGGAGGCTCAATTCCCCAGGACCCAAGTAAGCCAGATGCACAAGGTGGTACATGCATCTGGAGTTCTTTTACAGTGGCTGGAGGCCCTGGCGTGCCCATTATCTCTCTAGCTGCCACTTTATCTCTCTGTCTGTCACTCTCAAATAAACAAATAAAAATTAAAAAAAAAAAAAAAAGCGCCGGGTGTGGTAGCACGCCTCAATACTCGGGAGGCAGAGCTAGGAGGATTGTTTCGAGTTCAAGGCCACCTGAGAGGACATAGTGAATTCCAGGTCAGCCTGGGCTACAGTGAGACCCCACCTCAAAAAACCAAAAAAGGCCAGGTGTGGTGGTGCACGCCTTTAATACCAGTACTCAGGAGACAGAGGTAGAAGGATCGCTGTGAGTTTGAGGCCAAATGAGACAAATAAAGTCCAGGTCAAAAAAAAAAAAGACCCTACCTCAAAAACAAAAGAAGGGCTGGAGAGATGGCTTAGCAGACAGAGCTATGGGAGGACCCTTGTTTTGAGGTTCAGTTCTCCAGGACCCCACCAGGTGCACAGGGGACATGCATCTGAGTTCATTTCCAGGCTGGAGGCCTGGGCACTCTCTCTCTCTCCACCTCAAAATTTCAAAAAGGCCAGGTAAATAAATAAAATATTTTTAAAAAAAAAAGAAAGAAAAAGAAATAGGAAGGAAGACAGAAGGAAGGAAGGAAGGAAGGAAGGTTTGAAGGCCACCCTGAGAGGGCATCAGAAATGGGGTCCAGGTCAGCCCTGGCTTCAGTAGACCTTATTATTATTATTTTTACTTATTTATTTGCAAGCAGAGAGATGAGATAGAAGAGAGGCAGACAGAGAGAGAGAATGAGCATGCCAGGCCTCCAAGGACCCTGAACTCCAGGTTCAGTTCTCCAGGACCCATCTAAGCCAGTCCTGGAGAGTCAAACAGGGATCCTTTGGCATGCAAATCTAAGTTCATCTCCAGCGTAGCCTTTATTGCCTGTGTTTTGTGATATTTTACACCAACTCCTGTTAATATTTTGTGGAGGGAGGTTTGAGTCTGCCTTTCTCTCAAATAAATAAATAAAATATTTTTGCACTGGGTGAAAGAAAAAGACATGCAGCTGTCATTTCCAGCCTCTTGTAAACCTGGGACGTCAGCCCCATTGTGGGAAAAGCAGCTCATGGGAGCACTCGCTCCTGGCCTCCTCAACACCTGCTCATATCCCACCTCTTCATTTCCTTCCTCTAAACTTGGGTACAGTGAGTGACTCTGGCAAATAGTACATTGGCCTTGGAGAGATTATTTTTTTAGTTATTTATTTGCAAGCAGAGAGAGAGATCCAGGAAGAGCCAGGCAGACAGAGAGAGAATTGTTTGCATGGCTGGGGCCCAGCCATTCTCTCTCTCGAACTCCAGATGCATGTGCCCCTTGTGCATCTCAAATAAATAAATAAATAATAAAGTCAAGTGAGGGAAACTTTGACTTACAGGCTCTTTTTAAAAAAAATAGTACATTGGACCTTTTCTAGGCCAGCCCTATGTCTATAACCTCAGCTGTTCTGGAGAACAGGATTGCCTGTGTTTTGTGATAGTTTTACACCCAACTCCTGTTAATATTTTTGTGGAGGAGGTTTGAGTCTCAGACCAGGGCTGGAGAGATGTGCCATGTGGGCCATATTTCTCTGCACTGGGTGTTGAGCTGCCCAGACATGCAGCTGTCATTTCCAGCCTGTTTATTTAAACCTGGGACCTGGCAGCCCCATTGCCCCCAAGTAAATAAAATATTTAAAAAATCCTGGCCTTCAACACCTGGGCATGATCCCACCTCTTCATTTCCTTCCCAGCACTTGGACCAGACATAGGAGGATGACTCTGTTTCAACCAAATAGTACATTGGGGCTGGAGAGATGGCTTAGTGGTTAAGTGGTTGCCTAAAGCCCTAAGGCCAATTTGTTTTTCCTCTGTTCTTAGTAGGCTCAATTCTCCAGGACCCACATAAGCCAGATGCACAAGGTGGTGCATGCGCCTGGTGGCTGGATGCCTTGGTGCACCCAATCTTTCTCCTTCTCTCTTCCTCTCTCTGTTCTCAAATAAGTAGAACAACAACAACAACAACAACAAGGTCAGCCTGGGCCAGTCCAACCAGGTGTGGTGGTCAAGTCACCATCACCTTTAAGCCCCAGCACAGGGGAGGCAGGAGGTAGGAGGATCACTGTGAGTTCTAGTGGCTGGACCCTGAGATCTTTCTACATAGTGAACTCCAGGTCAGCCTGGGCTAGAACAAGACCCAACAAAAAAAAAAAAACAAAACAGTCCAAAAAGGTTGGTGGTTACACCTTTAATCTAAACCTGGGAGGTGTGAGGAGGAGCTCATGAACTCCAGGTCAGCCTGGGCTAGAGCAGAGTGGCAATTCTAGTTCAAGTTAGGTTACCGTCTAAACCTAGTGAGATAGCTTCCTGCCAAAAATAAACAAGTGGGCTGGGTGTGCTGAGACCCTTCCTCAAAAATAAACAAGGGCTGGGTGTGGTGGTGCACACCTTTAATCCCAACACTCAGGAAGCAGTAGGAGGATTGTCCCGAGTTCAAGGCCAGCCTGAGACTACACAGTGAATTCCAGGTCAGCCTGGAAAGCCTACCTTGAGAAAACCTAAATAAATAAATAAAATGAACAAGGAGTTGGAGGATTTAGCTCAGTGGATGAACTGAGTTCTGGCCTAGCAAGAGCGAGGCCCTGGGTTCAGTCCTCAGCACTGGAAAACAAACAAACAAACAAACAAACAAACAAACAAACAAAAAGTCTCCATCTTCTTGCCTAGCTTCCCAAATGCTAAGGTTACAGGTAGGTGTTACTGTGTCTGGCTTTATCCCTGTTGTAAATTACGGTTCACCATGAAATGTAACTTACATGAAATCTAGGATGAAATGTTTCCACTTTGGAAAGATGCTCTGACATGACACTTGTAAGTAACTAACATGAAATCTACCATGCAATGTTTCCACTTTGGAAAGATGCTCTGACTAATGACATCTACCATGCAATGTTTCCACTTTGGAAAACTTGACATGAAATCTACCATGAAATGTTTCCACTTTGGAAAGATGCTCTGACATGACACTTGTAAGTAACTTACATGAAATCTACCATGAATGTTTCCACTTTGGAAAGATGCTCTGACATGACACTTGTAAGTAACTAACATGAACGGAGAAGAATAGTGTCCCTTGGGATGGAAAAGCAGTTTTCCTCTCAGCCAGCTCTCCAGCTCTCTGCGTGGCTGTTTTCTCTAGGGCCTCTAATAATCCCCTGGGCTCCCTCTTCCTCAGAGCCAAGCTGCCCAGCTTGAACCAGGGCTTGTTCAAGCTCTGACCCAACACCAGATGTTAGCCTACGGCCCTTGGCCTCTTTTCTGTGCTTCAATTTAGAGCTCTGGTTTTGCAAGGAGTAATTGTGTCTGTCTATCTTGCCCCAGTTCTAAGCACCGTGGCCTTGAAACTCAAAAGATGGAGACCTACATATTCTGGAACTCCTCTTAACCAAGGAAAATGTTTTTCTGGGCTGAAGATGAAAGAGATATTTTTTACTTCTTTTTTTGTTTTTTCAACGTAGGGTCTCATTAGCTCAGGCTGACCTGGAATTCACTATGTAGTCTCAGGATGGCCTTGAACTCATGGTGATCCTCCTACCTCTGCCTCTTGAGTGCTGGGATTAAAGGTGCCACCTTGTGCATCCGGCTTACATGAGTCCTGGGGAATTGAACCTGGGTCTTCTGGCTTTGCAGGCAAGTGCCTTAACCATTAAGCTATTGTTCCAGTGTCCCCCTTTTATAAAATTTTCATGGAGGGCTGGAGAGATGGCTTAGCTGTTAAGGGGTTAGACTGCAAAGGCAAAGGACCCAGGTTCAACTCCCCAGGACCCACGTAAGCCATATGCACAAGTGGGCGCAAGCATCTGGAGTTCATTTACATTGACTGGAGACCCTGATTGCCCAATCTTTATGTGCCTCTTTCTCTCTCCTCCCTCTCTCTCAAATAAACAAATAAAAATAAAAAATATTTTATAAAAAGAAACTAAAACAATTTTTTTTTTCATGGAGCCAGGCATGATGGCGCATGCCTTTAATCCAAGCACTTGGGAGGCAGCGGTAGGAGGATTGCCATGAGTTGGAGGCCACCCTGAGACTACAGAGTGAATTCCAGGTCAGCCTGGGCCAGAGTGATACCCTACCTTGAAAAAAAAAGTCTCAGGCTGGAAAGATGGCTTAGCGGTTAAGGCAAATGCCTGTAAAGCCAAAGCACCTCGGTTCGATTCTCCAGGACCCACATAAGACATATGTACAAGGTGGCACATGCGTCTGGAGTTCGTTTGCAGTGGCTGGAAGTCCTGGTGCACCCATTCTCTCTCTCTCTTTCCCTCTTTCATGCTCTCAAATAAATAAATAAAAACAAAATACTAGCTGGGTGTGGGGGCGCACACCTTTAATCCCAGCACTGGGGAGGCAGAGGTAGGAGGACTGCCATGGGTTTGAGGCCACCCTGAGAATACAGAGTGAATTCCAGGTCAGCCTGAGCTAGAGTGAGACCCTACCTCAAAAAAAACAAAAAATAAAAAATAAAAATAAAGAAATAAAATAAAATACTAAAAAAAAAATTAAAGTCTCTTTAAGTTCTAAAATTGCACCGGTCTTTGGAAGCTGACAGCTCCAGAGGAGGTCCAGTCCACTGGTGGCTCTCTTTTGCAAAAGTGGAGGTACTCTGCTGCCCCAGTTTGCTGCCACTAGGGGGCAGCAGGTCCTCACGCACCTAGGCAGGTGGCCACTGTGGGCTCCACAGGAAGACACGCACTCTCTGGAGTTGTCACGTGGTCAATACTGAACTCCCTCTTTCAGCGAAGGCCAGCAGCCAGGCTAGGGTCAGATGAGAGAGTTGTCACACATATTAGGTCTGGCACGAGAAGGATAAAGACCAGGCCTAAGAAGAAATTGGATTCTAGGAAAGTAAAGATTTTATGAAAAACCGAAAATGTATCCCTGACCTACTTTGGGTTGTCTCCTGTCATCAGAGTGCAGAGCAGCTCTGAGAGCGTTTCACAGGCTGGTAAACATTTTGGTAGACTGAAAGGTAATTTTAAGAACTCATTTAGAATGGGATGTGGTGGCACACGCCTTTAATCCCAGCATTTGGGAGGCAGAGGTAGGAGGATCGCCATGAGTTCCAGGCCACCCTGAGATGACATAGTGAATTCCAGGTTGGCCTGAGCTAGAGTGAGACCCTACCTCGAAAAACCAAAAACACACACATGCATAACTCATTTCTAGCTAGGCATGATGGGGCCTGCCTGTAATGATAGCACTATGGAATAGAGGCAGGAAGATCAGAAGTTCATATCCAAATATTAATGCTACTGTCACTTTTGGCTTAAAAAGCTTCTCTTGAGCCAGGCGTGGTGCGCACGCCTTTAATTCCAGCACTCTGAGACATGACACTTGTAAGTAACTAACATGAAATCTACCATGCAATGTTTCCACTTTGGAAAGATGCTCTGACATGACACTTGTAAGTAACTTACATGAAATCTACCATGAAATGTTTCCACTTTGGAAAGATGCTCTGACATGACACTTGTAAGTAACTTACATGAAATCTACCATGAAATGTTTCCACTTTGGAAAGATGCTCTGACATGACACTTGTAAGTAACTAACATGAACGGAGAAGAATAGTGTCCCTTGGGATGGAAAAGCAGTTTTCCTCTCCAGCCAGCTCTCCAGCTCTCTGCGTGGCTGTTTTCTCTAGGGCCTCTAATAATCCCCTGGGCTCCCTCTTCCTCAGAGCCAAGCTGCCCAGCTTGAACCAGGGCTTGTTCAAGCTCTGACCCAACACCAGATGTTAGCCTACGCCCTTGGCCTCTTTTTCTGTGCTTCAATTTAGAGCTCTGGTTTTGCAAGGAGTAATTGTGTCTGTCTATCTTGCCCCAGTTCTAAGCACCTGGCCTTGAAACTCAAAAAGATGGAGACCTACATATTCTGGAACTCCTCTTAACCAAGGAAAATGTTTTTCTGGGCTGAAGATGAAAGAGATATTTTTTACTTCTTTTTTTTGTTTTTTTCAACGTAGGGTCTCATTAGCTCAGGCTGACCTGGAATTCACTATGTAGTCTCAGGGTGGCCTTGAACTCATGGTGATCCTCCTCCTGACCTCTGCCACCCTCTTGAGTGCTGGGATTAAAGGTGCCACCCAGCATCCAGACTTTATGCATTTTTTTTTTTTTTTGAGTTTTTGGGGAATTGAACCTGGGTCTTCTGGCTTTGCAGGCAGGGTGTAACCATTAAGCTATTGCCACCCCAGTGTCCCCTTTATAAAATTTTTCATGGAGGGCTGGAGAGATGGCTTAGCTGTTAAGGGGTTAGACTGCAAAGGCAAAGGACCCAGGTTCAACTCCCCAGGACCCACGTGAAGCCATATGAACAAGTGGGCGTGCAGCATCTGGAGTTCATTTACATTGACTGGAGACCCTGATTGCCCAATCTTTATGTGCCTCTTTCTCTCTCCTCCCTCTCTCTCAAATAAACAAATAAAAATAAAAAATATTTTATAAAAAGAAACTAAAACAATTTTTTTTCATGGAGCCAGGCATGATGGCGCATGCCTTTAATCCAAGCACTTGGGAGGCAGCGGTAGGAGGATTGCCATGAGTTGGAGGCCACCCTGAGACTACAGAGTGAATTCCAGGTCAGCCTGGGCCAGAGTGATACCCTACCTTGAAAAAAAAAGTCTCAGGCTGGAAAGATGGCTTAGCGGTTAAGGCAAATGCCTGTAAAGCCAAAGCACCTCGGTTCGATTCCCCAGGACCCACATAAGACATATGTACAAGGTGGCACATGCGTCTGGAGTTCATTTGCAGTGGCTGGAAGTCCTGGTGCACCCATTCTCTCTCTCTCTTTCCCTTTTTCATGCTCTCAAATAAATAAATAAAAACAAAATACTAGCTGGGTGTGGGGACGCACACCTTTAATCCCAGCACTGGGGAGGCAGAGGTAGGAGGATCACCATGAGTTCGAGGCCACCCTGAGACTACAGAGTGAATTCCAGGTCAGCCTGAGCTAGAGTGAGACCCTACCTCAAAAAACCAAAAAATAAAAAATAAAAATAAAGAAATAAAATAAAATACTAAAAAAAATTAAAGTCTCTTTAAGTTCTAAAATTGCACCGGTCTTTGGAAGATGACAGTTCCAGAGGAGGTCCAGTCCACTGGTGGCTCTCTTTTGCAAAAGTGGAGGTACTCTGCCGCCCCAGTTTGCTGCCACTAGGGGGCAGCAGGTCCTCACGCACCTAGGCAGGTGGCCACTTTGGGCTCCACAGGAAGACACGCACTCTCTGGAGTTGTCACGTGGTCAATACTGAACTCCCTCTTTCAGCGAAGGCCAGCAGCCAGGCTAGGGTCAGATGAGAGAGTTGTCACACATATTAGGTCTGGCACGAGAAGGATAAAGACCAGGCCTAAGAAGAAATTGGATTCTAGGAAAGTAAAGATTTTATGAAAAACCGAAAATGTATCCCTGACCTACTTTGGGTTGTCTCCTGTCATCAGAGTGCAGAGAAGCTCTGAGAGCGTTTCACAGGCTGGTAAACATTTTGGTAGACTGAAAGGTAATTTTAAGAACTCATTTAGAATGGGATGTGGTGGCGCACGCCTTTAATCCCAGCATTTGGGAGGCAGAGGTAGGAGGATCACCATGAGTTCCAGGCCACCCTGAGATGACATAGTGAATTCCAGGTCGGCCTGAGCTAGAGTGAGACCCTACCTCGAAAAACCAAAAACACACACATGCATAACTCATTTCTAGCTAGGCATGATGGGGCCTGCCTGTAATGATAGCACTATGGAATAGAGGCAGGAAGATCAGAAGTTCATATCCAAATATTAATGCTACTGTCACTTTTGGCTTAAAGAAGCTTCTCTTGAGCCAGGCGTGGTGGCGCACGCCTTTAATTCCAGCACTCTGAGGCAGAGGTAGGAGGATCATGGTGAGTTCAAGGTCACCCTGAGACTACAGAGTGAATTCCAGCCTGGGCTAGAGTGAGACCCTACCTTGAAAAAAAAAAAAAAACAAAAAAAGAACAGGAGTTGATCTCCCTCAACTTTGGACAGTACCTGGAGAGGTTGTGAGTACTCCACCAATGCTGGGAGAACTGGAGGAAGCCTTCCCTATCACTTACAAGGTATTTACCAGATGGCTGATGAGGCTCACAGAAGAGGTGGCCAGGTGGCGTGCGACTTTAATCCCAGCACTTGGAAGGCAGAGGTAGGAGAATGGCCGTGAGTTCAAGGCCACCCTGAGACTACATGGTGAATTCCAGGTCAGCCTGGACTAGAGTGAGACCCTACCTCTAAAAACAAAAAAACCAATACACCAAAAAAAAAAAAAAAAAAAGTAAACATTGGAGGGAGTCCTGGGTATTAGGAGCTCAATGGAGAGAAGCAAGTGCTAATATTTCATATGTGTGCACCAGAGGGCACACTCATTCAGAACTGATGACACTCTGACAAGATGACACACATCTTGGGCTGGAGAAATGGCTTAGCGGTTAAGGCATTTGCCTGTGAAGCCTAAGGACCCCAGTTCAATTCTCCAGGTCCCATGTAAGCCAAATGCACATGGTGGCTCATGCATCTGGAGTTCCTTTGCAAGGTTAGAGGCCCTGGTACACCCACCATTCTCTCTCTCTCCCTCTCTGTCTCTAAAAAAAAAAAAAAAAAGATGACACACATCTGTAACCCCAGAACTGTGATGGGAAATTCAGGCTAGCCTGGGCTGCATAGTGAGACCCTGTCTCATGAACTAAAACCAAGTGTCAGGTCTGTGGGTGCACATCTGTAATCCCAGCTCTTGGCAGGCAGAGGCAAGGGGATCACAGTCTGAGGTGATCCTGAACTACATGGTGAGTTCTGGGTTAGCCAAGGCTATATGGTCATTTAAAAAAATCACCAAAGACCAAAAAGGGGGTGGTGCAGAAGCTTTTTTTTTTACATCTTTTTTGTTTGTTTGTTTGTTTGTTTTGTTTTTTCAAGGAGGTAGGGATTACATAGTGAAGTCCAGGCTGACCTGGAATTCACTCTGTAGTCTCAGGGTGGCCTCAAACTCAAAAGAAAAAAATCCCCAAAGCCTCCCAAGTGGGGACTTCATAGAAGCTACCACACCCGGCTTTTTTTTTTTTTTTTTTTTTTTTTTTTTTTAAGGTAGGGTCTTGCTCTAGCCCAGGCTGACCTGGAATTCACTCTGTAGTCTCAAGGTGGCCTTGACCGCACAACAATCCTTCTACCTCTGCCTCCTGAGTGCTGGGATTAAAGGTGTGCGCCACCACACCTGGACCCTGTGTATATCTTTCCTTGAGATGGTGTCTGCACCCCAACCTGAGCTGCTGTCCATCAGGAAGCCCCACTGATTGCCCAGTCTCCACAGTCCTCCCTTTCCCTGGCCTGGGGTTACAGATGTGTGTGGCCATGCCCAGCTTTTTTTAAAATATCTTTTTATTTGAGACAGAGAGAGGTAGATAGAAAGAGAAAAAAAATTGGTGCGCCAGGGGCTTCATCCAGTACAAAGGCACTCTGGATGCATGCACCACCTTGTGCATCTAGTTTACATGGGTCCTGGGGAATCAAACCTGCGTCCTCAGGCTTGGCAGGCAAGTGCCTTAACTGCTTAGCCATCTCTCCAGCTGCATTCCCAGCTTTTCACGTGGATTCTAGGGAGTTAAACTTGGTCATCTCCAGCCTAAGAGGGCCTCACGTTTAAGTGGCAAGTGTTTCCTTTTTGGAGGATGGTGATGGAGAGAGCTATTTCTTCACCAGGAAAAAAAAGGAAGAAGAAGAAGAAGAAGAAGAAGAAGAAGGAGGAGGAGGAGGAGGAGGAGGAGGAGGAGGAGGAGGAGGAGGAGGAGAAGAAGAAGAAATGGAGTTGAATGTGACATTTACTGGGCCTATTAATAATGTCTGTGTATGATAACCGGGTGTGGTGGCATATGCCTTTAATCCCAGCACTCAGGAGGCTTGGGGGGGAATGCATACTGAGTATTCTCTTACGTCTTTTCCACACATTTCTCAGGGAAATGCATACTGAGTATTCTCTTACGTCTTTTCCACACATTTCTCAGGGAAATGCATACTGAGTATTCTCTTACGTCTTTTCCACACATTTCTCATCTGATCTGTTCGCTACCACTGCTCATTTTCCACTTTTTTTTTTTTTTTTTTTTTTTTTTTGGCAGGAGGGTCTCACTCTGTCCCAGGCTGGAATTCACTATGTAGTCTCAGGGTGGCCTCGAACTCATGGTGATCCTCCTACCTCTGCCACCTGAGTACTAGGATTAAAGGTGAGCACTACCATACCCAGACTTGTTTTTGAGAATTTTATATTCAGCTTGGAAAAGTGAAGCTCAGCTCGATGCTATGGTTTTGTGAACTAAACTGAGTGCAGTAGGAGGTGTGTTCATTTGCTATCGTGTGACAAAGTGCTGCCAATTCAGCCACTTCAAACAGCGCGTCGTCCTGACTCCAGCCTGGGTTGGTGTCAGGAGTCTGGGCTCAGCTCAACTGGATCTCTGCTCGGGTCTCACATGGCTATAATCAAGGTGCTGCCTGGGCTGTGTTTCTCTCTTTGTGGATCTTGGCCAGGTCCTTTTCCAAGTTCATGTGGGGTGTTGGAGACTACAGTGGAAGATTAATCCCAGTTCTTCCTTGCCTGGGCCAGAGAGAGACCCTACAGTTGGCATGTGGGTCTCCAAAACAAAATGGTAAAAATTTATTTAATTAATTTATTTGCAAGCAGAGAGAGAGAGAGAGAGATAGAAGAGAGGCCGACAGAGAGAGAATGGACATGCCAGTGTCCCTAGCCACTGCAAACGAACTCCAGATGCATGTGCCCCTTGTGCATCTGGCTTACGTGGGTCCTGGAGAATAGAACCAGGATCCTTTGGCTTCACAGGCAAATGCCTTAACCGCTAAGCCATTTCTCCAGCCCCATGAGCAGTTTTTAGTCCTTTCTCAAAGCCAGCAGTACGAGTCTGCTCAGGTGAGTTGCATAGTGTCACATATCAGGGGAGTGACACAGCATCACCTTTGCCACACTTTATTGCCTGGAAGCAAGTCACAGGTTTCTGCTCACCTTCAAGATGAGGGGATTACACTGGAGCATGACTCATTAGGGGTCATGGGACACTGCCCTCACCTCAGGAATCCAGAACAGTGGAATGTTGGAGTGAACCAGAACCCACAGGGACACTTCACGGAGGGACTGTAGGGAGGGCGTGGAAAATAGGAAGTGTTCAGACCGGAAAAGCGGCAGAACATCTAATATCAAAGGATGGTATGAGCAAAAGAGTAGAGGTGGGGGGCTGGGGAAATGGCTTAGTGGTTAAGGTGTTTGCCTGCAAAGCCTAAGGACTGGAGCTGGATTCCCCAGGACCCATGGAAAACCAGATGCACAAGGTGGTGCATGCATCTGGAGTTTGCTTGCAGTGGCTAGAGGCCCTGGCATGTCCATTCTCTCTCTGCCTCCTCTCACTCACTCTCAAAATAAATAAATAAAATATTAAGAAAGAAGAGTAGGGGCTGGAGAAATGGCTTAGCAGTTAAGGCATTTGCCTGCAAAGCCAAAGGACCCAGGTTCAATTTCCTAGGACCAGGACCCATGTAAACCAGATGTACAAGGTGGCACATGCATGTAGAGTTTGTTTGCAAGTGGCTGGAGGCCCTGGTGTGCCCATTTTTTCTCAAATAAATAAATAAAATATATTTAAAAAAATTAAATTTTCTTTTTTCTTTTTCTTTTCTTTTTTAAAATATTTTATTTTTATTTGTTTATTACAGTCAGAGAGAGAGAGGGAAGGGGGGAGAGAGAGGAGAGAGAGAGAGAATGGGCATGCCAAGGCCTCCAGCTGCTGCAAATGTACTCTAGAAACATGCACCCCCTTGTGCATCTGGCTTACATGGGTCCTGGGGAATCAAACCTGGGTCCTTTGGCTTTGCAGGCAAGCACCTTAACCACTAAGCCATTTCTCCAGCCCTTTTTTTTGTTTTGTTTTTTGAGGTAGGGTCTCGCTCTAGCCCAGGCTGTCCTGGAATTCACTATGTAGTTTCAGGGTGGCCTCGAACTCACAGCGATCCTCCTACCTCTGCCTCCCAAGTGCTGGGATTAAAGGCGTGCACCATCAGGCCTGGCTGATTTTTAAAACTATATATATATATATACCTAAGCTTGGTGTGGTGGCCTGGGCTAGAGCGAGACCCTACCTCAAAAAACAAAACAAACCAAACAAAAAAAGAGCAGAGGTAGGATTCCTACTTAATAACTCTTGCAGAAAGGTAATGGACTCTGAAGGTCAGGGAGGGTAGGAGAAGGAACTTTTTATTTACCAAGAGGAAGCCGGGCTGTGGAAAAAAGTGCCCTGGCCTTGATGTCAGAACATTTGGGTTCAAAGTTCAATTTTGCAATGAACTAACAGAGTGTTTGGGGTCTACTGGTTATCGGAGTCCTTTCTCATGACTAATTACATTGCTATTCTGAAAGGAGCTCTCGGGTGGGAAGTGCTCTGCGCACGGTCTGGTCCAGGTCTTACTTGTGAAGGCAGCTCCAGTGACCTCTAAGACTCCCACACGGGGTCCTGAGGTCGGTGACTCCTTGGTCTTTCAGTAGCTCTTCTTTCTTTTGGAGTCTTCAAAACAGTGATTGGAAGGAGGATTCCTGGTAGCCTTGGTAGTTCAGTTATCACCTGCCACCACTCATAGCCAAAAGCTCAAAGTCTGTCCTGTGGCCCAGCATGGTGGCGCACACCTTTAATCCCTGCAGAGGTAGGAGGATCGCTGCAAGTTCGAGGCCATCCTGAGACTACATAGTGAATTCCATCTGCATCTTCTTCCTTACCACACTCCTTACTCACTGTCCATGCACTTGAGACCCTGT